>OY728151.1:1908232948-1908857948 GCA_963277665.1 Viscum album
CAGCTACCCAGAGCCGGTGCATTACTACGTAACATTGTCATGATCACAAAAGATCAAGTCTCGAAAGACCGATTAGTTTAGTAGCCTTGGAAACACTAGATACATTCATAAATGTTACATTACATCACAAAGTGAAAAACTTTAATAACATAGTCTCCATAGTCCACACTTCTATCCTCTTCGGACTATCCCTGCAGGTCATTCATAAAATACTTCTTCACATCCTGGAAAATATTAGAACATTGAAAGGGGTGAGCTCGGATGCTCAGTAAGGTTAACAATATAGCGGAAGCTTTCATAAATAAACATTAACATTTAAGGCAATGTATAACTAAAACAAAAGCCTTTTAAACTTGAACTTCAACATAATATGGCAAAAGTAAAATGAGATAATGCCATTCACTTATTCACATGGATATTCTACTGGTTGAATAATCAAATGCAATATCAATAACCACTTTCATAATGATGGAATGCATAATGCCAGACTATCATAACCACGTAGCCAAGGCCTCGTGCCAAGACCAAAAATAAGATTTTGTCAAGGCCTCGTGCCAAGACACTAGTTTGTCTCATGAGACCTGCCGATGCATCGAGGAGCTGTAGCGGGCTCCACCCGTCACTTATTAAGTCCAATGCATTCCTCATATGAATAGGTTTAAACATATCATAAACCATAACATAATCGTATCACATAAAACATGCATAAAGGAAACATAACATTTCCACATTTCAATCACAAGATATCAATACAACACATTGATATAATAAAAACGCTTTCAAAACCATTTTCAATAAAATAAAAGAAAGTTAAAACTTTGTATTTATTTTTCATTAAAAAAATAATGGCTTGTAGAGGAAGCCGAAACTCAAATAATGGTCACGACGGCGGAGAAGTCGTTGTCGCCGCATAAGTACGGAAAGAAAAACATTCCCTTTTTGTCGTTTAGTAAAACGCTTCGTATAAAAAAGATTCCTTTTGAATAAACGTAAAAGTCAAATGGGTTTATACACCGTATAAAAGAAAGTTTTGTATAAAACCAAATATGCCTCAATGAAAGGGGATTGAGACGAAGTCCTTAAAAAGATCATTTTTTTAAATAAAGTACATCTATAATGTTTATTCACTATAAGTACACATAAATAATGTACAAATACAATATAGGACATAATAATATCATGACATAATTTGAAATTAGGTGATTAACCCAAAGAATGAAAATTGGGTTAAGAAATTCCCTTACCTTGCGTCTTGTCCTGACTCGACCGTTCATTAACCTCATGAATAATAAACTAGAGTTAATTTCTATTTACTTAAGAACCTTTTTCATGTTCATTATTCCTTTTATATCCCTTATTACCATGTTATGAACATTATTTAATTATTTAAGTTAATAACGGTCGTTTTGTCGATCTTTGGTACTTGAGTCAAAAATAAACTTCTTATAATTACAAGTTGTTCATGTGGTGAAATATCCATTATATCCAGAATTATATTCATGATTTAGATATAATATATATCATATATACAGTATATACATTCATTCATAATGTCACGTAACATTTAGAGGTAAGAAATGAAATGCACCGTTCATGGAGACGGTAAGCCGTACGTACGCATGAACGCTACTTTCATTTCTATTTCGTATTTAATGGAATGAAATCATAATGATATAAATTTATAATATAATTACAGTACAATATAGTGTATAATACCATTTAATCCATCCTTTATACATCCCACATATGGCATTAATGATTCAAATCACTTTGAGGAGGCGGTAGTCCGCACTTCCTAAAATGAAATTATCGCGTTTTACCCATAATGGAAATCATAAAGTATGCCATAAATGAGAAATACAGAAGCATAAGTAAAACATAAACATATTTGATATCATATATAAATATAGTGACATCTTAATGGCCACCTTTGAAGGTGTTATATGAGTGTTGAACAATCATCGTTTCGTGAGGCAGAAATTCGCCATCCACAGAAACCGTATGTTCTTTAACCATTAGATGTAGGTGTGTGTAAGTGTAGCTAGAATACTTCTTATAACAACATCCTAGTATATTGAGGATACTGGTGTTGTTACAAAAGTAATGAATAAAAAGAGTTTAGGGGGTTGGAGAAGAAAAATAAAACAAAACAACATTAGAGAAGACATTACCTCAAAATCGGGTAACTCTTTTTGATTTGAGCCAAAGGCTTCCTTGAGAAGAGTTATGCCCAAAGTGAGGCTTCTAGGAGTAAGAGGGGGAAGTTGGGAGAGTATTTGGGCAGAGTTTGGCAGAGCCAAATGGCTTTAAGGTGTGAATAAGGTGGGAGATGTGGGGGCCTTTTATAAGTGGAGAGGAGGGGCTCTTTTGGAAAGATTGAAATGTTACATTATTACACAATTCTTTTCGGATTCTAAAGGTCCCAAACTTATATAATTCGTGGATAAGGTGATAAGGGTTCGAAATCTACCCATACAATAGTCTTTGGACAAGTGTAAGCCTTGGATTTTACATTATCTTTTCATTTTATTAAAATCGTTAAATAATGAGGTCATCGCTGCATCATAATGATGTCATAAATAATTTAATTTATTTAATGTCTAAAAATTATAAAAAAAATACTATGATGTATGAAATCTTTTTATATTTCTAATGAATATTTATAGTCAAAATTTGGACTTGTGTAACCCCACTTAAAAACTGTTTTAGTAAAATAACTCATGTTTGTGTCAATTTAATTTTAACATTAAATAAATATATATTAATGTCATTTTCCAACTAAAGTGGTTCCATGGGGTCCCCAAGTTGACCCATGGGTTGTCTTGGTCGGCCATTACTCATCCAATAGGAGTAGGACAAGTTTCATGCTCATCTCATATTATTAAAACATTATTTGTACCTTAAACTACACTAATTACCTCTAATCGCGATTAAGAACTTAAAAGTTACTATTCACCAAAAAATTATTTTAATCTCATTGAACCACATTTTACTTCTTAATGACAACCATGTATGTAGGATTTTTGAAAATCAAATCATAGATGTGGTAATATTTCATTTAAACGAAAAATCAGTTATTTAACTACCACTTAGTGGTTTCACTATTCATCAAAAATTGAAGTTTTTCAGAACAAGGCCAAAATTTCACCCTAAGCTATAATTGATATTCCGAATTCAAAAATGATGTCTATTTTACATAATTACAAACATATAAGTTTCATTAATTAATTTTATAATTAATTCCCGCTGTTACGACAAATAGCGTGTTTTTAAGAAACAATTTATATCAAAAGATTGGCAATTGTTTATGTCCAATTTCAATGTTAAATTAATTATAATGACCACCATTGGATAAAATGGTAAAAATATATTCTAATTATACCTTAAAACCACTAAATAGTATAATTTATCACAATAAATTATTTTGATTAAAAATTTGTTTTAAGTATTTTTCACTATTCATAAAAAATTAGAAGTTCTCAGAAAAATACCAAAAATTCAACATAGGCTAATTTCGATATTCCGAATCCAAAAATGAATTCCATTTTGAAATATAAAATTTATATAATTTTAAAAAGTGGTTATTACTATTCATAACGGCTACTTTGATTAGTCGCGGTGTTTTAGAACTCGAAGTTGCGTACAATGCAAGCTATTGCATTATTGAATGAGAAGCGTATCGTGGAAGCTCGGGGTGTTACATTCTCCCCTCCTTCAATAAATTGCGTCCTCACAATTTGCAATTTTTCTTTGAAAATAAAAGGTTGAAAAGAGAAAATACCTTTGAGGAAAACCCACATCGGAAATAAGGTTAATAAATATATAACATTAAAAGAAAGCAAGATAAGTACAAAGGTCACCCGATATAGCCCATTATAGGATTCTATGAAAATATGGATATGGAGGAGAAACAAACCATCAAGGTCTGATGGAGAGTTATAGAAAACAGGATTAGGAGAAATTTTAACCACAAGAAAATCACAAACTTGTGATTGGTTAAACGGTCATTGAATCCCCATTTGGAAAAGTTAACCGACAACATTTTTGTTTTAAGTTACCTTTTATAATGTTGAGGAATTTATTTAGGAGATTTACTAAGAACGTAAGGGAATATACATACTTGTTATGTATACTTTCATTCGTTAATAAATTTTTACCACAAACCCATCTTTTACTCCAAATGGTAACGGAACTCAAAAATATTCTATTTATCCTAATTGTATAAGGTTCCAAATGTTAACACATACCATTTAGATTAGTAAAATTATTTTGTAATAACCAGGGACTTCCTGTAGGCTAGTGGTAGGAAATAAAGGCCTGTCGCACTATAGTTGTGGGTTCGATTCCTGCAGCTTTGTCCGACGCGACGGGTTATTCCCCACCCTGCAGGTTGTCCTTTTCCTAAAACTATAGTATTATAATATTCCAAAAATAATCTTCAGAAATGATTTAACCTTAAACAATACTATCCATGGTTCAACTTAATCCATTCCAACCTTAATAGTTATCCAAAATACCTCCGTCCAGACTTTCTCTAAAAGGTCTCTAAATTCCAAAATCAATTGTAACATCAGATTCCCCAAACAAAGAAAAGTTTATCTTATTGTCACATACTAAAAATATGATTACCTTAATCATATTAAAACCTTAATGAAATCAAAAAGTACTGCAGTACAATATTTATATATATCACATTATTCTTATAACCAGAATATAATCCTTGAGTCCAAAAGCACCAATACATTAATTATTCTACTTCAACTGTAGTCACAGAATAAGATTGTCCTTGATCCCTTGGCCTTTTCTGAGGTAAGTTTCCTTGACTCTTAGGAAATTAATTTTCATAATTCCCCATTTCCCTACAATTGTATCATTCAACTTTGACAGCCTCTTTCTTTCCCTTGCAATCACGAGCCTGGTGACCCTTTTCTCCACATTTATAACAAACTCTCATTCCTTTTAGGCACGTACCAGGGTGATTCTTCCCACAATTATCACATAATGGAAAATCCTTCTTTCCCTTTTCCCCTTTATCTGTCTCTTATTCCACCATTCTCTTCTTCTCTTGCTTTACTTTGTTGTCATAAGACTTAGAGAATTCCTTTTCTGTGTTGATAGCACACGAGACAATATCTTCGTATGATGAGAAGGATTGTGATACTAAAGATCGACGGAGAAATGGTTTTAACCCATCAAAGAAACGATCAATATTACTCCTTAGGTTACGTATATAATCGGCAGCATGCCTCGCTAACCTTGTAAAGTTAGCCTCATACTTTGCGACATTCTCATCCTCCTTCTGCCTCAGACTCAGAAATTTCCTTTCCATATCTGCTCGATGGTCACGAGGAAAGTATTTTTCTATGAAATTCTCTTTGAACTCCCTCCATTCCATATTCGATACGTCATCATCTTCCTTTGTGTTTTGAATCAGCGACCACCACTGATCGGCATCTCCAGTGAGGCGGTAAACTGCCATGACAACCTTCTCCCTTTCACTACTCCCCAAGGCATGGAATATTTTCTCTAAGGAATTTATCCATTGCTCAGCTACTATAGGATTTGTACTCCCATTGAAGGTTGGTGGTTGTTGCCTCATGAAGCGGTATAACATTGATCCTCCACGTTGCGGATCAGGGTGCTCCATACAAGTAAGGTTATTATTCATAACCTGTGTGAGTTGTCCCAGTACGGTGAGAAGCTGATCAGCACCAGTTGTATCACTAGCTCCACCATAATTATCTTAAGAAGGAGGGAAATCCCTACACGGAGTGCGTGCATTGATACGGTTTCCATTCCTTCCACTAGGCGCCATTTCTAAACAATGGCATTATCTAGATTAGTTTATGAATAAAAATACATAATTCCATACTTGTAAAATACTTAACATAAATTGAACTATTTATGGATATAATCCATAAAAATGTTTTCTTTGAGGAAGTATATACTCATAACCCTTCATAGTGGTCTATAAAGAAAATGAGAATTATCCAAAGCATATCCCCTGGGAGTGTCGTAACCAAGAGTGCAGCAAGGCCCGTTGTCGTGCACCAGTTCCCGTTCGAGTCTATCTCAAAGCGGTGTTTTCGGGTTTTACCCCTAGGTACATCTGTGCCAGAGCCGCCTCTACTTTCTCGTATCCAGATAGGGATGTATTGCTCGGAAAACTCACAAAATCTCTACAATAACAAAATTCTAGGAAGTTCTTCTATACTAATCCTCAAAGTCTATCTTCGGGCTATGTTCTCTAATCAGATTTTATCTAAATCTAGCTTCCAAGGTTAGTACTAAACTGCCTCTGATACCAACTGTAACACCCCGACCCCAGCTACCCAGAGCCGGTGCATTACTACAATAACATTGGCATGATCACAAAAGATCAAGTCTCGAAAGACCGATTAGTTTAGTAGCCTTGGAAACACTAGATACATTCATAAATGTTACATTACATCACAAAATGAAAAACTATAATAACATAGTCTCCATAGTCCACACTTCTATCCTCTTCGGACTATCCCTGCAGGTCATTCATAAAATACTTCTTCACATCCTGGAAAATATTAAAACATTGAAAGGGGTGAGATCGGATGCTCAGTAAGGTTAACAATATATCTGAAGCTTTCATAAATAAACATTAACATTTAAGGCAATGTATAACTAAAACAAAAGCCTTTTAAACTTGAACTTCAACATAATATGGAAAAAGTGAAATGAGATAATTCCATTCACTTATTCACATGGATATTCTACTGGTCGAATAATCACATGCAATATCAATAACCACTTTCATAATGATGGAATGCATAATGCCAGACTATCATAACCATGTAGCCAAGGCCTCGTGCCAAGACCAAAAATAAGAGTTTGTCAAGGCCTCGTGCCAAGACACTAGTTTGTCTCATGAGACCTGCCGATGCATCGAGGAGATGTAGCGGGCTCCACCCGTCACTTATTAAGTCCAATGCATTCCTCATATGAATAGGTTTAAACATATCATAAACCATAACATAATCGTATCACATAAAACATGCATAAAGGAAACATACCATTTCCACATTTCAATCACAAGATATCAATACAACACATTGATATAATAAAAATGCTTTCAAAACCATTTTCAATAAAATAAAAGAAAGTTAAAACTTTGTATTTATTTTTCATTAAAAAAAAGATGGCTTGTAGAGGAAGCCGAAACTCAAATAATGGTCACGACGGCGGAGAAGTCATTGTCGCCGCATAAGTACGGAAAGAAAAACATTCCCTTTTTGTCATTTAGTAAAACGCTTCATATAAAAAAGATTCCTTTTGAATAAAAGTAAAAGTCAAATGGGTTTATACACCGTATAAAAGAAAGTTTTGTATAAAACCAAATATGCCTCAATGAAAGGGGATTGAGACGAAGTCCTTAAAAAGATCATTTTTTTAAATAAAGTACATCTATAATGTGTATTCACTATAAGTACACATAAATAATGTACAAATACAATATAGGACATAATAATATCATGACATAATTTGAAATTAGGAGATTAACCCAAAGAATGAAAATTGGGTTAAGAAATTCCCTTACCTTGCGTCTTGTCCTGACTCGACCGTTATTTAACCTCATGAATAATAAACTAGAGTTAATTTATATTTACTTAAGAACCTTTTTCATGTTCATTATTCCTTTTATATCCCTTATTACCATGTTATGAACATTATTTAATTATTTAAGTTAATAACGGTCATTTTGTAGATCTTTGGTACTTGAGTCAAAAATAAACTTCTTATAATTACAAGTTGTTCATGTGGTGAAATATCCATTATATCCAGAATTATATTCATGATTTAGATATCATATATATCATATATACAGTATATACATTCATTCATAATGTCACGTAACATTTAGAGGTAAGAAATGAAATGCACCGTTCATGGAGACGGTAAGTCGTACGTACGCATGAACGCTACTTTCATTTCTATTTCGTATTTAATGGAATGAAATCATAATGATATAAATTTATAATATAATTACAGTATAATATAGTGTATAATACCATTTAATCCATCCATTATACATCCCACATATGGCATTAACGATTCAAATCACTTTGAGGGGGCGGTAGTCCGCACTTCCTAAAATGAAATTATCGCGTTTTACCCATAATGGAAATCATAAAGTATGCCATAAATGAGAAATACAGAAGCATAAGTAAAACATAAAAATATTTTATATCATATATAAATATAGTGACATCTTAATGGCCACCTTTGAAGGTGTTATATGAGTGTTGAACAATCATCGTTTTGTGAGGCAGAAATTCGCCATCCACAGAAACCGTATGTTCTTTAACCATTAGATGTAGGTGTGTGTAAGTGTAGCTAGAATACTTCTTATAACAACATCCTAGTATATTGAGGATACTGGTGTTGTTACAAAAGTAATGAATAAAAAGAGTTTAGGGTGTTGGAGAAGAAAAATAAAACAAAACAACATTAGAGAAGACATTACCTCAAAATCGTGTAACTCTTTTTGATTTGAGCCAAAGGCTTCCTTGAGAAGCGTTCTGCCCAAAGTGAGGCTTCTAGGAGTAAGAGGGGGAAGTTGGGAGAGTATTTGGGCAGAGTTTGGCCGAGCCAAATGGCTTTAAGGTGTGAATAAGGTGGGAGATGTGGGGGCCTTTTATAAGTGGAGAGGAGGGGCTCTTTTGGAAAGATTGAAATGTTACATTATTACACAATGTTTTTCGGATTATAAAGGTCACAAACTTATATAATTCGTGGATAAGGTGATAAGGGTTCTAAATCTACCCATCCAATAGTCTTTGGACAAGTGTAAGCCTTGTATTTTACATTATCTTTTCATTTTATTAAAATCGTTAAATAATGAGGTCATCGCTGCATCATAATGATGTCATAAATAATTTAATTTATTTAATGTCTAAAAATTATAAAAAAAATACTATGATGTATGAAATCTTTTTATCTTTCTAATGAATATTTATAGTCAAAATTTGGACTTGTGTAAACCCACTTAAAAACTGTTTTAGTAAAATAACTCATGTTTGTGTCAATTTAATTTTAACATTAAATAAATATATATTAATGTCATTTTCCAACTAAAGTGGCTCCATGGGGTCCCCAAGTTGACCCATGGGTTGTCTTGGTCGGCCATTACTCATCCAATAGGAGTAGGACAAGTTTCATTCTCATCTCATATTATTAAAACATTATTTGTACCTTAAACTACACTAATTACCTCTAATCGCGATTAAGAACTTAAAAGTTACTATTCACCAAAAAATTATTTTAATCTCATTGAACCACATTTTACTTCTTAATGACAACCATATATGTCGGATTTTTGAAAATCAAATCACAGAAGTGGTAATATTTCATTTAAATGAAAAATCAGTTATTTAACCACCACTTAGTGGTTTCACTATTCATCAAAAATTGAAGTTTTTCAGAACAAGGCCAAAATTTCACCCTAATCTATAATTGATATTCCGAATTCAAAAATGATGTCTATTTTACATAATTACAAACATATAAGTTGCATTAATTAATTTTATAATTAATTCCCGCTGTTACGACAAATAGCGTGTTTTTAAGAAACAATTTATATCAAAAGATTGGCAATTGTTTATGTCCAATTTCAATGTTAAATTAATTATAATGACCACCATTGGATAAAATGGTAAAAATATATTCTAATTATACCTTAAAACCACTAAATAGTATAATTTATCACAATAAATTATTTTGATTAAAAATTTGTTTTTAGTATTTTTCACTATTCATAAAAAATTAGAAGTTCTCAGAAAAATACCAAAAATTCAACATAGGCTAATTTCGATATTCCGAATCCCAAAATGAAGTCCATTTTGAAATATAAAATTTCTATAATTTTAAAAAGTGGTTATTACTATTCATAACGGCTACTTTGATTAGTCGCGGTGTTTTAGAACTCGAAGTTGCGTACAATACAAGCTATTGCATTATTGAATGAGAAGCGTATCATGGAAGCTCAGGGTGTTACATTCTCCCCTCCTTCAATAAATTGCGTCCTCGCAATTTGCAATTTTTCTTTGAAAATAAAAGGTTGAAAAGAGAAAATACCTTTGAGGAAAACCCACATCGGAAATAAGGTTAATAAATATATAACATTAAAAGAAAGCAAGATAAGTACAAAGGTCACCCGATATAGCCCATTCTAGGATTCTATGAAAATATGGATATGGAGGAGAAACAAACCATCAAGGTCTGATGGAGAGTTATAGAAAACAGGATTAGGAGAAAGTTTAACCACAAGAAAATCACAAACTTGTGATTGGTTAAACGGTCATTGAATCCCCATTTGGAAAAGTTAACCGACAACATTTTTGTTTTAAGTTACCTTTTATAATGTTGAGGAATTTATTTAGGAGATTTATTAAGAATGTAAGGGAATATACATACTTGTTATGTATACTTTCATTCGTTAATAAATTTTTACCACAAACCCATCTTTTACTCCAAATGGTAACGGAACTCAAAAATATTCTATTTATCCTAATTGTATAAGGTTCCAAATGTTAACACATACCATTTAGATTAGTAAAACTATTTTGTAATAACCAGGGACTTCCTGTAGGCTAGTGGTAGGAAATAAAGGCTTGTCGCACTGTGGTTGTGGGTTCGATTCCTGCAGCTTTGTCCGACGCGACGGGTTATTCCCCACCCTACAGGTTGTCCTTTTCCTAAAACTATAGTATTATAATATTCCAAAAATAATCTTCAGAAATTCTTTAACCTTAAACAATACTATCCATGGTTCAACTTAATCCATTCCAACCTTAATAGTTATCCAAAATACCTCTATCCAGACTTTCTCTAAAAGGTCTCTAAATTCCAAAATCAATTGTAACATCAGATTCCCCAAACAAAGAAAAGTTTATCTTATTGTCACATACTAAAAATATGATTACCTTAATCATATTAAAACCTTAATGAAATCAAAAAGTACTGCAGTACAATATTTATATATATCACATTATTCTTATAACCAGAATATAATCCTTGAGTCCAAAAGCACCAATACATTAATTATTCTACTTCAACTGTAGTCACAGAATAAGATTGGCCTTGATCCCTTGGCCTTTTCTGAGGTAAGTTTCCTTGATGCTTAGGACATTCATTTTCATAATTCCCCATTTCCCTATAATTGTAGCATTCAACTTTGACAGCCTCTTTCTTTCCCTTGCAATCACGAGCCTGGTGACCATTTTCTCCACATTTATAACAAACTCCCATTCCTTTTAGGCACGTACCAGGGTGATTCTTCCCACAATTATCACATAATGGAAAATCATTCTTTCCCTTTTCCCCTTTATCTGTCTCTTGTTCCACCGTTCTCTTCTTCTCTTGCTTTACTTTGTTGTCATAAGACTTAGAGAATTCCTTTTCTGTCTTGATAGCACATGAGACAATATCTTCGTATGATGAGAAGGATTGTGATACTAAAGATCGACGGAGAAATGGTTTTAACCCATCAAAGAAACGATCAATCTTACTCCTTGGGTTACGTATATAATCGGCAGCATGCCTCGGTAACCTTGTAAAGTTAGCCTCATACTTTGCGACATTCTCATCCTCCTTCTGCCTCAGACTCAGAAATTTCCTTTCCATATATGCTCGATGGTCACGAGGAAAGTATTTTTCTATGAAATGCTCTTTGAACTCCCTCCATTCCATATTCGATACGTCATCATCTTCCTTTGTGTTTTGAATCAGCGACCACCACTGATCGACATCTCCAGTGAGGCGGTAAACTGCCATGACAACCTTCTCCCTTTCACTACTCCCTAAGGAATGGAATATTTTCTCTAAGGAATTTGTCCATTGCTCAGCTACTATAGGATTTGTACTCCCATTTAAGGTTGGTGGTTGTTGCCTCATGAAGCGGTCTAACATTGATCCTCCACGTTGCGGATCAGGGTGCTCCATACGAGTAAGGTTATTATTCATAACCTACGTGAGTTGTCCCAGTACGGTGAGAAGCTGATCAGCACCAGTTGTATCACTAGCTCCACCATAATTATCTTGAGTAGGAGGGAAATCCCTACACGGAGTGCGTGCATTGATACGGTTTCCATTCCTTCTACTAGGCGCCATTTCTAAACAATGGCATAAACTAGATTAGTTTATGAATCAAAATACATAATTCCATACTTGTAAAATACTTAACATAAATTGAACTATTTATGGATATAATCCATAAAAATGTTTTCTTTGAGGAAGTATATACTCATAACCCTTCATAGTGGTTTACAAAGAAAATGAGAATTATCCAAAGCATATCCCCTGGGAGTGTCGTAACCAAGAGTGCAGCAAGGCCCGTTGTCGTGCACCAATTCCCGTTCGAGTCTATCTCAAAGCGGTGTTTTCGGGTTTTACCCCTAGGTACATCTGTTCCAGAGCCGCCTCTACTTGCTCGTATCCAGACAGGGATGTATTTCTCGGAAAACTCACAAAATCTCTACAATAACAAAATTCTTGGAAGTTCTTCTATACTAATCCTCAAAGTCTATCTTCGGGCTATGTTCTCTAATCAGATTTTATCTAAATTTAGCTTCCAAGGTTAGTACTAAACTGCCTCTGATACCAACTGTAACGCCCTGACCCCAGCTACCCAGAGCCGGTGCATTACTACGTAACATTGGCATGATCACAAAAGATCAAGTCTCGAAAGACCGATTAGTTTAGTAGCCTTGGAAACACTAGATACATTCATAAATGTTACATTACATCACAAAGTGAAAAACTATAATAACATAGTCTCCATAGTCCACACTTCAATCCTCTTCGGACTATCCCTGCAGGTCATTCATAAAATACTTCTTCACATCCTAGAAAATATTAAAACATTGAAAGGGGTGAGCTCGGATGCTCAGTAAGGTTAACAATATAGCGGAAGCATTCATAAATAAACATTAACATTTAAGGCAATGTATAACTAAAACAAAAGCCTTTTAAACTTGAACTTCAACATAATATGGAAAAAGTAAAATGAGATAATGCCATTAACTTCTTCACATGGATATTCTACTAGTCGAATAATCACATGCAATATCAATAACCACTTTCCTAATGATGGAGTGCATAATGCCAGACTATCATAACCACGTAGCCAAGGCCTCGTGCCAAGGCCAAAAATAAGATTTTGTCAAGCCCTCGTGCCAAGACACTAGTTTGTCTCATGAGACATGCCGATGCATCGAGGAGCTGTAGCGGGCTCCACCCATCACTTATTAAGTCCAATTCATTCCTCATATGAATAGGTTTAAACATATCATAAACCATAACATAATCGTATCACATAAAACATGCATAAAGGAAACATAACATTTCCAAATTTCAATCACAAGATATCAATACAACACATTGATATAATAAAAACGCTTTCAAAACCATTTTCAATAAAATAAAAGAAAGTTAAAACTTTGTATTTATTTTTCATTAAAAAAAATGATGGCTTGTAGAGGAAGCCGAAACTCAAATAATGGTCATGGCGGTGGAGAAGTCGTTGTCGCCGCATAAGTACGGAAAGAAAAACATTCCCTTTTTGTCATTTAGTAAAACGCTTCATATAAAAAAGATTCCTTTTGAATAAACGTAAAAGTCAAATGGGTTTATACACCGTATAAAAGAAATTTTTGTATAAAACCAAATATGCCTCAATGAAAGGGGATTGAGACGAAGTCCTTAAAAAGATCATTTTTTTAAATAAAGTACATCTATAATGTGTATTCACTATAAGTACACATAAATAATGTACAAATACAATATATGACATAATAATATCATGACATAATTTGAAAGTAGGAGATTAACCCAAAGAATGAAAATTGGGTTAAGAAATTCCCTTACCTTGCGTCTTGTCCTGACTCGACCGTTCTTTAACCTCCTGAATAATAAACTAGAGTTAATTTCTATTTACTTAAGAAAATTTTTCATGTTCATTATTCCTTTTATATCACTTATTACCATGTTATGAACATTATTTAATTATTTAAGTTAATAACGGTCGTTTTGTCGATCTTTGGTACTTGAGTCAAAAATAAACTTCTTATAATTACAAGTTGTTCATGTGGTGAAATATCCATTATATCCAGAATTATATTAATGATGTAGATATCATATATATCATATATACAGTATATAAATTCATTCATAATGTCACGTAACATTTAGAGGTAAGAAATGAAATGCACCGTTCATGGAGACGGTAAGCCGTACGTACGCATGAACGCTACTTTCATTTATATTTCGTATTTAATGGAATGAAATCATAATGATATAAATTTATAATATAATTACAGTATAATATAGTGTATAATACCATTTAATCCATCCTTTATACATCCCACATATGTCATTAACGATTCAAATCACTTTGAGGGGGCGGTAGTCCGCACTTCCTAAAATGAAATTATCGCGTTTTACCCATAATGGAAATCATAAAGTATTCCATAAATGAGAAATACAGAAGCATAAGTAAAACATAAACATATATTATATCATATATAAATATATTTACATCTTAATGGCCACCTTTGAAGGTGTTATATGAGTGTTGAACAATCATCGTTTCGTGAGGCAGAAATTCGCCATCCACAGAAACCGTATGTTCTTTAACCATTAGATGTAGGTGTGTGTAAGTGTAGCTCGGATCCTTCTTATAACAACATCCTAGTATATTTAGGATACTGGTGTTGTTACAAAAGTAATGAATAAAAAGAGTTTAGGGGGTTGGAGAAGAAAAATAAAACAAAACAACATTAGAGAAGACATTACCTCAAAATCGGGTAACTCTTTTTGATTTGAGCCAAAGGCTTCATTGAGAAGAGTTATGCCCAAAGTGAGGCTTCTAGGAGTAATAGGGGGAAGTTGGGAGAGTATTTGGGCAGAGGTTGGCCGAGCCAAATGGCTTGAAGGTGTGAATAAGGTGGGAGAGGTGGGGGCCTTTTATAAGTGGAGAGGAGGGGATCTTTTGGAAAGATTGAAATGTTACATTATTACATAATGATTTTCGGATTCTAAAGGTCCCACACTTATATAATTCGTGGCTAAGGTGATAAGGGTTCTAAATCTACCCATACAATAGTCTTTGGACAAGTTTAAGCCTTGGATTTTACATTATCTTTTCATTTTATTAAAATCGTTAAATAATGAGGTCATCGCTGCATCATAATGATGTCATAAATAATTTAATTTATTTAATGTATAAAAATTATAAAACAAATAATATGATGTATTAAATCTTTTTATATTTATAATTAATATTTATAGTCAAAATTTGGACTTGTGTAACCCCACTTAAAAACTGTTTTAGTAAAATAACTCATGTTTGTGTCAATTTAATTTTAACATTAAATAAATATATATTAATGTCATTTTCCAACTAAAGTGGCTCCATGGGGTCCCCAAGTTGACCCATGGGTTGTCTTGGTCGGCCATGACTCATCCAATAGGAGTAGGACAAGTGTCATGCTCATCTCATATTATTAAAACATTATTTGTACCTTAAACTACACTAATTACCTCTAATCGCGATTAAGAACTTAAAAGTTACTATTCACCAAAAAATTATTTTAATCTCATTGAACCACATTTTACTTCTTAATGAAAACCATGTATGTCTGATTTTTGAAAATCAAATCACAGAAGTGGTAATATTTCATTTAAACGAAAAAATCAGTTATTTAACTACCACTTAGTGGTTTCACTATTCATCAAAAATTGAAGTTTTTCAGAACAAGGCCAAAATTTCACCCTAAGCTATAATTGATATTCCGAATTCAAAAATGATGTATATTTTACAAAATTACAAACATATAAGTTGCATTAATTAATTTTATAATTAATTCCCGCTGTTACGAAAAATAGCGTGTTTTTAAGAAACAATTTATATCAAAAGATTGACAATTGTTTATGTCCAATTTCAATGTTAAATTAATTCTAATGATCACCATTGGATAAAATGGTAAAAATATATTCTAATTATATCTTAAAACCACTAAATAGTATAATTTATCACAATAAATTATTTTGATTAAAAAGTTGTTTTATGTATTTTTCACTATTCATAAAAAATTAGAAGTTCTCTGAAAAATACCAAAAATTCAACATAGGCTAATTTTGATATTCCGAATCCAAAAATTAAGTCCATTTTGAAATATAAAATTTCTATAATTTTAAAAAGTGGTTATTACTATTCATAACGGCTACTTTGATTAGTCGCGGTGTTTTAGAACTCGAAGTTGCGTACAATGCAAGCTATTGCATTATTGAATGAGAAGCGTATCGTGGAAGCTCGGGGTGTTAAATTCTCCCCTCCTTCAATAAATTGTGTCCTTGCAATTTGAAATTTTTCTTTGAAAATAAAAGGTTGAAAAGAGAAAATACCTTTGAGGAAAACCCACATCGGAAATAAGATTAATAAATATATAACATTAAAAGAAAGCAAGATAAGTACAAAGGTCACCCGATATAGCCCATTCTAGGATTCTATGAAAATATGGATATGGAGGAGAAACAAACCATCAAGGTCTGATGGAGAGTTATAGAAAACAGGATTAGGAGAAAGTTTAACCACAAGAAAATCACAAACTTCTGATTGGTTAAACGGTCATTGAATCTCCAGTTGGAAAAGTTAACCGACAACATTTTTGTTTTAAGTTACCTTTTATAATGTTGAGGAATTTATTTAGGAGATTTAATAAGAACGTAAGGGAATATACATACTTGTTATGTATACTTTCATTCGTTAATAAATTTTTACCACAAAACCAACTTTTACTCCAAATGGTAACGGAACTCAAAAATATTCTATTTATCCTAATTGTATAAGGTTCCAAATGTTAACACATACCATTTAGATTAGTAAAACTATTTTGTAATAACCAGGGACTTCCTGTAGGCTAGTGGTAGGAAATAAAGGCTTGTCGCACTATGGTTGTGGGTTCGATTCCTGCATCTTTGTCCGACGCGACGGGTTATTCCCCACCCCGCAGGTTGTCCTTTTCCTAAAACTATAGTATTATAATATTCCAAAAATAATCTTCAGAAATTCTTTAAACTTAAACAATACTATCCATGGTTCAACTTAATCCATTCCAACCTTAATAGTTATCCAAAATACCTCCGTCCAGACTTTCTCTAAAAGGTCTCTAAATTCCAAAATCAATTGTAACATCAGATTCCCCAAACAAAGAAAAGTTTCTCTTATTGTCACATACTAAAAATATGATTACCTTAATCATATTAAAACCTTAATGAAATAAAAAAGTACGGCAGTACAATCTTTATATATGTCACATTATTCTTATAACCAGAATATAATCCTTGAGTCCAAAAGCACCAATACATTAATTATTCTGCTTCAACTGTAGTCACAGCATAAGATTGGCCTTGATCCCTTGGCCTTTTCTGAGGTAAGTTTCCTTGACGCTTAGTACATTCATTTGCATAATGCCCCATTTCCCTACAATTGTAGCATTCAACTATGACAGCCTCTTTCTTTCCCTTGCAATCACGAGCCTGATGACCCTTTTCTCCACATTTATAACAAACTCCCATTCCTTTTAGGCACGTACCAGGGTGATTCTTCCCACAATTATCACATAATGGAAAATCCTTCTTTCCCTTTTTCCCTTTATCTGTCTCTTGTTCCACCGTCCTCTTCTTCTCTTGCTTTACTTTGTTGTCAAAAGACTTAGAGAATTCCTTTTCTGTCTTGATAGCACACGAGACAATATCTTCGTATGATGAGAAGGATTGTGATAATAAAGATTGACGGAGAAATGGTTTTAACCCATCAAAGAAACGATCAATCTTACTCCTTGGGTTACTTATATAATCAGTAGCATGCCTCGCTAACCTTGTAAAGTTAGCCTCATACTTTGCGACATTATCATCCTCCTTCTGCATCAGACTCAGAAATTGCCTTTCCATATCTGCTCGATGGTCACGAAGAAAGTATTTTTCTAAGAAATTCTCTTTGAACTCCCTCCATTCCATATTTGATACGTCATCATCTTCCTTTGTGTTTTGAATCAGCGACCACCACTGATTGGCATCTCCAGTGAGGCGGTAAACTGCCATGACAACCTTCTCCCTTTCACTACTCCCCAAGGCATGGAATATTTTCTCTAAGGAATTTATCCATTGCTCAGCTACTATAGGATTTGTACTCAAATTGAAGGTTGGTGGTTGTTGCCTCATGAAGCGGTCTAACATTGATCCTCCACGTTGGGGATCAGGGTGCTCCATACGAGTAAGGTTATTATTCATAACCTGCGTGAGTTGTCCCAGTACGGTGAGAAGCTGATCAGCACCAGTTGTATTACTAGCTCCACCATAATTATCTTGAGCAGGAGGGCAATCCCTACACGGAGTGCGTGCATTGATACGGTTTCCATTCCTTCCACTAGGTTCCATTTCTAAACAATGGCATAAACCAGATTAGTTTATAAATCAAAATACATAATTCCATACTTGTAAAATACTTAACATAAATTGAACTATTTATGAATATAATCCATAAAAATGTTTTCTTTGAGGAAGTATATACCCATAACCCTTCATAGTGGTTTATAAATAAAATGAGAATTATCCAAAGCATATCCCCCGGGAGTGTCGTAACCAAGAGTGCAGCAAGGCCCGTTGTCGTGCACCAGTTCCCATTCGAGTCTATCTCAAAGCGGTGTTTTCGGGTTTTACCCCTAGGTACATCTGTGCCAGAGCTGCCTCTACTTGCTCGTATCCAGACAGGGATGTATTGCTCGGAAAACTCATAAAATCTCTACAATAACAAAATTCTAGGAAGTTCTTCTATACTAATCCTCAAAGTATATCTTCGGGCTATGTGATCTAATCAGAGTTTATCTAAATCTAGCTTCCAAGGTTAGAACTAAACTGCCTCTGATACCAACTGTAATACCCCTACCCCAGCTACCCAGTGCCGGTGCATTACTACGTAACATTGGCATGATCACAAAAGATCAAGTCTCGAAAGACCGATTAGTTTAGTAGCCTTGGAAACACTAGATACATTCATAAATGTTACATTAAATCACAAAGTGAAAAACTATAATAACATAGTCTCCATAGTCCACACTTCTATCCTCTTCGGACTATCCCTACAGGTCATTCATAAAATACTTCTTCACATCCTGGAAAATATTAAAACATTGAAAGGGGTGAGCTCGGATGCTCAGTAAGGTTAACAATATAGCGGAAGATTTCATAAATAAACATTAACATTTAAGCCAATGTATAACTAAAACAAAAGCCTTTTAAACTTGAACTTCAACATAATATGGAAAAAGTAAAATGAGATAATGCCATTTACTTCTTCACATGGATATTCTACTAGTCGAATAATCACATGCAATATCAATAACCACTTTCATAATGATGGAATGCATAATGCCAGACTATCATAACCACGTAGCCAAGGCCTCGTGCCAAGACCAAAAATAATATTTTGTCAAGGCCTCGTGCCAAGACACTAGTTTGTCTCATGAGACCTGCCGATGCATCGAGGAGTTGTAGCGGGCTCCACCCATCACTTATTAAGTCCAATGCATTCCTCATATGAATAGGTTTAAACATATCATAAACCATAACATAATCGTATCACATAAAACATGCACAAAGGAAACATAACATTTCCACATTTCAATCACAAGATATCAATACAACACATTGATATAATAAAAACGCTTTCAAAACCATTTTCAATAAAATAAAAGAAAGTTAAAACTTTGTATTTATTTTTCATTAAAAAAAATGATGGCTTGTAGAGGAAGCCGGAACTCAAATAATGGTCACGGCGGCGGAGAAGTCGTTGTCGCCGCATAAGTACGGAAAGAAAAACATTTCCTTTTTGTCGTTTAGTAAAACGCTTCGTATAAAAAAGATTCCTTTTGAATAAACGTAAAAGTCAAATGGGTTTATACACCATATAAAATAAAGTTTTGTATAAAACCAAATATGCCTCAATGAAAGGGGATTGAGACGAAGTCCTTAAAAAGATCATTTTTTTAAATAAAGTACATCAATAATGTGTATTCAATATAAGTACACATAAATAATGTACAGATACAATATAGGACATAGTAATATCATGACATAATTTGAAAGTAGGAGATTAACCCAAAGAATGAAAATTGGGTTAAGAAATTCCCTTACCATGCGTCTTGTCCTTACTCGACCGTTCTTTAACCTCCTGAATAATAAACTAGAGTTAATTTCTATTTACTTAAGAACCTTTTTCATGTTCATTATTCCTTTTATATCCCTTATTACCATGTTATGAACATTATTTAATTATTTAAGTTAATAACGGTCGTTTTGTCGATCTTTGGTACTTGAGTCAAACATAAACTTCTTATAATTACAAGTTGTTCATGTGGTCAAATATCCATTATATCCAGAATTATATTCATTATTTAGATATCATATATATAATATATACAGTATATACATTCATTCATAATGTCACGTAACATTTAGAGGTAAGAAATGAAATGCACCGTTCATGGAGACGGTAAGCCGTACGTACGCATGAACGCTACTTTCATTTCTATTTCGTATTTAATGGAATGAAATGATAATGATATAAATTTATAATATAATTACAGTATAATATAGTGTATAATACCATTTAATCCATCCTTTATACATCCCACATATGGCATTAACGATTCAAATCACTTTGAGGGGGCGGTAGTCCGCACTTCCTAAAATGAAATTATCGCGTTTTACCCATAATGGAAATCCTAAACTTTGACATAAATGAGAAATACAGAAGAATAAGTAAAACATAAACATATTTTATATCATATATAAATATAGTGACATCTTAATGGCCACCTTTGAAAGTGTTATATGAGTGTTGAACAATCATCGTTTCGTGAGGCAAAAATTCTCCATCCACAGAAACCGTATGTTCTTTAACCATTAGATGTAGTTGTGTGTAATTGTAGCTCGAATAATTCTTATAAAAACATCCTAGTATATTTAGGATACTGGTGTTGTTACAAAAGTAATGAATAAAAAGAGTTTAGGGGGTTGGAGAAGAAAAATAAAGCAAAACAACATTAGAGAAGACATTACCTCAAAATCGGGTAACTCTTTTTGATTTGAGCCAAAGGCTTCCTTGAGAAGAGTTCTACCCAAAGTGAGGCTTCTAGGAGTAAGAGGGGGAATATGAGAGAGTATTTGGGTAGAGTTTGGCTGAGAAAAATGGCTTGAAGGTGTGAATAAGGTGGGAGAGTTGGGGGCCTTTTATAAGTGGAGAGGAGGGGCTCTTTTGGAAAGATTGAAATGTTACATTATTACATAATTATTTTTGGATTCTAAAGGTCCCACACTTATATAATTCGTGGATAAGGTGATAAGGGTTCGAAATATACCCATCCAATAGTCTTTGGACAAGTGTAAGCCTTGGATTTTACATTATCTTTTCATTTTATTAAAATCGTTAAATAATGAGGTCATCGCTGCATCATAATGATGTCATAAATAATTTAATTTATTTAATGTCTAAAAATTATAAAACAAATACTATGATGTAGTAAATTTTTTTAGCTTTCTAATGAATATTTATAGTCAAAATTTGGACTTGTGTAACCCCACTTAAAAACTGTTTTAGTAAAATAACTCATGTTTGTGTCAATTTAATTTTAACATTAAATAAATATATATTAATGTCATTTTCCAACTAAAGTGGATCCATGGGGTCCCCAAGTTTACCCATGGGTTGTCTTGGTCCTCCATGACTCATCCAATAGGAGTAGGACAAGTGTCATGCTCATCTCATATTATTAAAACATTATTTGTACCTTAAACTACACTAATTACCTCTAATCGCGATTAAGAACTTAAAAGTTACTATTCACCAAAAAATTATTTTAATCTCATTGAACCACATTTTACTTCTTAATGACAACCATGTATGTCGGATTTTTGAAAATCAAATCACAGAAGTGGTAATATTTCATTTAAACGAAAAATCAGTTATTTAACTACCACTTAGTGGTTTCACTATTCATCAAAAATTGAAGTTTTTCAGAACAAGGCCAAAATTTCACCCTAAGCTATAATTGATATTACGAATTCAAAAATTATGTCTATTTTAAAAAATTCCAAACATATAAGTTGCATTAATTAATTTTATAATTAATTCCCGCTGTTACAACAAATAGCGTGTTTTTAAGAAACAATTTATATCAAAAGATTAGCAATTGTTTATGTCCAATTTCAATGTTAAATTAATTCTAATGACCACCATTGGATAAAATGGTAAAAATATATTCTAATTATACCTTAAAACCACTAAATAGTATAATTTATCACAATAAATTATTTTGATTAAAAATTTGTTTTAAGTATTTTTCACTATTCCTAAAAAATTAGAAGTTCTCAGAAAAATACCAAAACTTCAACATAGGCTAATTTCGATATTCCAAATCCAAAAATGAAGTCCATTTTGAAATATAAAATTTCTATAATTTTAAAAAGTGGTTATTACTATTCATAACGGCTACTTTGATTAGTCGCGGTGTTTTAGAACTCGAAGTTGCATACAATGCAAGCTATTGCATCATTGAATGAGAAGCGTATCGTGGAAGCTAGGGGTGTTACAAGGAGTATGCGTGGTACGTGGAGCAGGTGCGGTACACAGAGCATGCGTTGTAGGTGGAGAAGGTGTGGTATGCCCAGCAGGAACGGTCTGCACAGTAGGCGCAGTATGTATATTAGAGACAATCTTTAGAATCAGGGAAAGTTCGCGGAAGAAGAAACATCATAAAGGAACTTTGTGACTCGAGAAAAAAGAATAAGAAGATTTAGTGAATTCAGTTGTTGCACTAAATAAGAAGTTTTAATATAAAAGAGCATCAACTCTAGACCATGATGCATGAAGAGTCTCATGCTGAATAGGATACAAATACTTTCTGGCATATCTTTTGAAGAGACATTCAAGTTCATAAACTAAGTAAGACCTCTACTATGGTACGGAGCTAGGGGGAGTCTATGGAAGTGATCTGAGGGAAGCAGTGATATATCCCTAAACCTTTAGGCAGTGTGCCTAGGACATAGTTACTATGCCCAAAACATTTTAATCCACAACTAGTGAAGATTAGTGGAATCAGGTATGACTGACAACCTATCATCATATGCTCATTGGATATAGCCCTTAGTGGCGAACCAAGTAAAAGTGTTGTGTTGTCCTTCTGTATGTGAATGTTTTAATTACTACACATATCCATCATATAGGTTTATACAAGTTCCTACCAATCTGGGAAAAAGATCCAGTAAATAAGATAAAAAGTTGACACCCTGATTCACCCCCCTCTCAGGGTGGTCTAGGGTCCTTCAACTACTTCATGAAGATTCTGATTCAAATGTTCAAAAGTGGTTTGAGATACTTTGAAATGTTTGAGGATTGCTCTCCCCAAGAACATTTTTAATGATTATCTTTTCAATATCACTTACTTTTGGGATTGTTAGCTTTATCTTGAAATGACCAATTTATTTTTATAGCATCCCTAATTTTTCTTAAATTAATGTTATATCATTATAATTATAATCAACATAATAGCATTTCAAAACCAGGATCAAAAGGTTTAGTGTCTTAGTAAAATTAGGACCATACATAAAATTTAATCAATAAAACATAAAAATTATTTAATTACTTCTTCTCTAGCTTTTTATTAGCCTTTGAGTTCTCCTTAGTACAAGTAGTCACCTAAGGATATACATCAAAGAAAGGAGTTAGCTAAAATCCCAATAATATGATAGATAAGATCATGAAACAATATAACATGGGTGACAATAATCATCATCATTATAATATAATCATAATATCATCATCATAATCAAGAGGGTAAGCATTAGATAAAAGCATGAAATGTGGCAATGTATAAAAATGAAACATCAAGTCTTAGTGTTCAAATACCACACATAGGTGTGAACAAATATAGCATCATGTTCACATATATTTTACTTTTTCTCATGAGACACATCACATTAACCAATGCATTGAAGTGCTATATAATTTTGGGCACATCCGTCATGTCATAACATTTACATTATCATGATTTCCACATATAACATATATCGATATTGAAAATAAAATAACCCATGGAAAGGAATGGGTTTCATTTCATAAAGAATAAATTCATGAATAAACTTTGGGAAAGAAAAAGGGAATAATATTCTTGGTATAAGAATCATCAATCTTGAGTGAAGAAGTAATAATCTTAGGAGAAGTAAAAGGTGTGTTTTAAGAAAGAAGAGTTATTTTCGAAAACTCATTGTATTTTCAATCAAACTATATCATACACATGTATATCCTAGAATATAAAAGTTAATAACAATGAAACTATATTTTAGGAGAATTAAATGGACATCCACACTGAAATTTGGAATGAAAGAATAATAACCTAAAGAAAAGAAATTGGGTTTGAGAATCCCCTTACCTTATGTCTGAACACTTTATTCTCTCTAACATCATAGATAATCAAATTAAATTAATTAATTAACAATACAAAAAAATTTATACATTCATTTTATTCATTATAGTTTTATTAAGTTCCTTTATGGTCCTTTTTATGAGTTATAGAGTTTAATTTCATCATTCTGGAGTGTTCATTTTCATAGTTTTCATGATCATTTAACTTGTATACATTAATTTAAGTGAAATCATAGACGATCTTTGCCTATAAACCATTCAAGGTTCCGATCTTTGCTAATGTGTATAGTAGAACTCGGGTCGAATCCTTAGCAATGATACTTTTTAATAGTCGATTGTTTTTAGTTGATTGAATTTTGATTGGGGGGTTTGTTTGCAGAGCGTATGAAAAAATTTATGGATTAGGTTTGATTTAAAAATTTGATAATGATTTAGGTTAGTTCATTATTAGGGATTTAATCTTGTGATATCCTTGAGCATTTCTTTATATTTCATTAAATTGACACCCACTTCACAAGATGATGTTGACTGGAATTCCTAAGTGTTAAGGATTTAATCGAAGCCTTATCTTAATGTAGGGTTCTAATATAAATAAATATATATTTATGTTAGTGAATTTATGGTTCCAATAATCCATATAAACCACATGTTAAACAAAACAAGTCATTAATACATGACATGTTAAGTCCAACATACACAATGTTAATTTTGAAGAATATTCATCGAGAAAATATTCTCAATCACTTAACAACCCTAAATTTTGACTCACCCCAATGAGAGATTTACTCTAACATTAAGATTATTATAAATATTGTTTATTATTTTTATGATGATGAATTAATAAGTGAATAAAAAGAAAGGGATAAGAAAAGAGGTGTGCGCTGAATATACACACACAAATAGTGAAGGGAATTAAATACTGAATTTAGATTGAATGAGAAAGCAAAAGAAGGGAAGGGAATTAAAATGTATTTAAACTATTTTAAGACCATTAATATTATTTAATATAATTTGGATGAGAATAATATGTTAATAATAATAAACATTAATTAAAATAGAATTAAAAAACAAACACTTACACGATTATAAATGAGGAACAACACAAAAGTAAATGAAAGGAAGAAAGGAGGAATGGTTTCTCAAGTGAAAACGTGAGTACAAAAGATCATCCAAATACTTTTAAAGAGCCTTGGTCATGAAAATCTATCCTCATTTTCTCTGAAACTACCAACCAAATGCAATGAGAATAGGGGGTTGTATTTATAGCCCAAGGAGGTGAACTGTTTTCATTCCAAATCTGCCCCTCCACTTTCATCGCCAATTTGCCCATCCAGACAGCTGAATATGAAGATATTATATTCTTAAATGTTGTATATATTGATGTTTACTATAATACCACAACATGTTGAGGGTATTAAACTTTTGGACCCAAAGATATGGCTATTTTACTAAATAGTTTTCACCTGTCCATTTTTATCAACACTTTTTTGAAGGCTAAAATGTGAATGAGTTTTTGAACAGGAAGATTCCCTAAAATAAAAATAAATTATTCTAAAAAGTTGGCCTCCCATATTTTATCTTTCACACTAAAAATCCATGATTTATTGGATTATTTGATCAAGAGAAAAGTTCTGAATAGTGTCTTGATTTTAATTGATGGACAGAATGGTGGTATGAACTTCAAAGCATCAGTTGGGCCCCTTTTTATTATAGTTGGGCCTTCAAATTTTTATCCATGATTCTTTAAGATAATCAAGAACATATGGTGGAGTTTCATAAAATTTGGGAATCGAGATTTAGACCAGTAACTCAATCATCATGGCTGGTCCAGTTTCTTCACAGATTCTTTGGGTCTTCTTGTGTGGAACATATGGCCCTACAAATGGATGATTTAGAAAAAGGTCCCTTCAAATGAAATGTTGGAATTTGAGTAATAAATCCTAAAAAAGAATCATGAAATTTGGGTAAGTAAGATTATATTTATAATTAAATTATTAAACTAAATCGATTTGATTAATTCAAATAGCACTAAAAATTACATTTATTATTAAAACATGAGTATTTCACACCAATTATGCACTTTTCATTAAAAATCAGTAAAGAGAGTAAATAAAAAGTTCTGAATAAGTGAATAACATCAGGAAGTTCACATAAAATGAGGATTAATGTCTAGAATTGTTATTATATGTTATTAATGATCTTCAAAAAGTTTAAATGATCTTATAAATAATTTTTTATATGGTACGAGGATGGGTCATTAGATAAAAGTTATTGATGATCATTTTAGGTTAATTTTGGAGGTTTTTCAATAAAAATGAACTTGTTTTGTTTTATCATTTAGTATTATATATATATGTTAGTTACAAAACATAAAGAGGGTTTTAACATAAATTTTACAATATTTTTCAACCATTATAATGGTTCTATTAACATCCTTGAAGTCTTTAACGGAAAATGAAAGTGCATCGCCCACGATATCGGTAAATTGAAACATCATGGGGAATGATTTCATTTTTAGAATAAAAGAAAGAGGATGGGGGAATTTTAATGATGCATATTTCATTAAAAAGATATAATTAAAGTATATGTAAGGTAATAGAGTTATCATTTCATTTGGATGAGGGGTGGTGAGGAGAGAATAAGAAAATAAAATAACTTGAATAGAAATTAAAAGAAAAGAAAGAGGAATTTACCTATTGAATTTATCCTCCTTGAGAACCTCCTTAGGGAAAAGGTTTTGGTATTTTGATGAGACCAAGATCTCTTGGACATGGGGGAAGGGTTATGGAAGAGGATTGGGTAGAATTTTGACAAGTTTAATTGTAAGGTGTTATGAGACGAGGTGATGAGTGGTGGTATTTATAGTGGAGGAGAGGGTTGGTTTCTCATTATTTTAATCATTAGTTTATTATTTTGGCTCAAGAATATGAATAGTTTGAGCATTATCAATACATATATTAAAATAATTAAGGATAGTTCTAGATTATGTGCTTAAATTATCCATACATCATCTATGACTCCATAATTCATGTATTTAGCTTTTTTTGTAAATTATCATATTTTATTATTCACCATAAATTAAAATATTTTAGAAAAAATCCAAAAAATCACTCTAACAATTTTTATAAATGTATAATAAAAAATGAACTAAATTTCATGAAAATAATTTTATAAATATTAGAGAATTAATTTTTAATTAAAATGATCATTTACTAAAAAAATACAGATTTTAAAATTATAACTAATTTTATAACACTTTGAAAAATTACATAAGGTCTCATAAAATTATCTTATAATAATAAGAAAAAAATATTAATTTATGAATAATTTTAGGAAAATAAATTTTATTTTAAATTATAAAATTTTAATTAAATATGTATAACTTACAAAAATACAAACACTTAATTAATAATTTTTGAAAAATTTACTTACTTATACTACGTTAAAATGATATCATAAGTTCATTTATAATATGCATAAATTTTATTTATACTTTAATGGTTTTGGTTACTATTCATTTTTCCAATTTAATATTTGTAAGGGTCATATTACTATTCCTATGGTAAAGTTACTATTTCATCGATATATGTTCCTTAACTTCTAAAAATACTTCTTATTTCATTAATTATTCATTTATAAAGTTTTTATTTTGGTCTCTAGGTGATTTTATGTGATTTATACTATATGATATTAATATAAGAAGGGAGAAATTCCATTGGGAAAAGTTTAGGTCATTACATTCTTCCACCCCTTTGAAATTTCACCCTCAAAATTTCGTTAACAAGTGAGTGTACTTATCCTTCACTGCCTCCTCTAGTTCCCAAGTTGCTTCTTCATAATTATGGTTCTTCCATAACACTTTGAAAATTTTGGTTGTCTTATTGCGTAGAACCTTATCTATATGTTCTGGAATCTTTACCGGGTGCTCCTCATAAGAGAGATCATATTCCAATTGTACCACCTATGAGTTTAGTACATGTGAGGGATATGGTATGTACTTTATCAAGATAGATACATGGAACATGTCATGAATTTGATACATATTCAGTGGAAGTGAAATATGATGGGCCAAAACTTCTATGAGATAAAGGATATCAAAGGGGCCAATGTTCCATAGGCTTAGCTTCCCTTTCTTTCCAAACCACATGAATCTCTTCTATGGTGATATTTTAAAGAAGAATTTATCTCCAACGTCGAACTCC
Organism: Viscum album; assembly: GCA_963277665.1. Classification (NCBI taxonomy): domain Eukaryota; kingdom Viridiplantae; phylum Streptophyta; class Magnoliopsida; order Santalales; family Viscaceae; genus Viscum; species Viscum album. The sequence goes on from OY728151.1 coordinate 1,908,261,662, forward strand.
ATGTCCCTTTGACAGTTCTTATCATATCTTTTTTTTGACCCTGAGCAGCGTTGATATGTTGTGGGATGGCTTGAACCATCTCTATCATAACTTGAATAAGATCAGGTCCAATTACTTTATTTCAAAAATTTCATCCCAACAGGTAAGAATTATTCATCGCTTTCTATATAGAGCTTCATATGGATCCATCTGAATACTCGAGTGGAAGAAATTGTTGTATGATAACTCAACCAATGAGAGATGTTGATACCATCCAACTTTTAATTCCATTGATAAATATCTTAGAATTTCCTCGAGTTTCTAAATAGTCCTTTCAGAATGGCCATCATTTTTGGGGTGATAGGTCATGCTGAAAATCAATTCATTACTCAAAGCATGTTGAAGTCTTCTCTAAAATTTTGATGTGAACCTTAGATCATGATCAGATATAATTTAAAGTGGTAACTCATGCATCCTTACCACTTATTCCACATATATCTGTTCAAGTTGTTCAAGTGAGAGATCTTCTTGAATAGAGATAAATTTGGTAGTCTTGGTGAGTTGGTCCACCACAACCCATATCACATTGTTTCCTTTGAGTGTCTTCAGGAGACCAGTGAAAAAGTCCATAGTGACATTATCCCATTTCCAAATGGGCATTGAAAATATTTGAATCATCCCTTTGGACTTTTTTCACTCTTCTTTAGCTTTCTGACATATAAAGCAACTTGAGATATACTTCACAATCTCCTTCTTCATGTTATCCCACTAGAAGTGTTCTCAAAGATCACAATACATCTTGGTACTCCCAGGATGGATAGAGAAAGTTGAGATATGTTCATTATCCAATATCTCATTCTTTATCCTAGGTGATTAAGGCACACATATCCTCATTCCAAACCAAATCACACCATCATCATTGATATGGAACTCTTGCATATTCCCTTCATTTACTGAATTCAACTTCTTTTGTAAATACGGATCATCCCTTTGAGTCTTCTTAATCTTATCTTGGATAGATGGTTGGGAAATCATTAGGGAAATGTGGGAGGAATTTCCTACCATTATTATTTCCAAATCTATCCTTTTCATTTCCTAGAATATAGAGTCTTTCTCAATCTACAACACAGATAGAGTAGCGGGTTATTTTATACTAAGATCATCAGCTACATTGTTTACCTTACCAGGATGATAGTGAATATAGAAATTATAGTCCTAGATTAGATCTAACCATCTCTTTTGATTCATACTAATCTCTTTTTGTGTTAATATATACTTTAGGCTCTTGTGATTGGTATATATGCCATACTTCTCACAATAAAGGTAGTGTCACCGGATTTTCTAGGAAAAATCAGAGTTTCTAGCTCTAGATCATGTGTCAGGTAGTTCTTCACATGGATCTTCAACTGCTATATGGCATAGGCTATAACTTTATCATTTTTCATGATTAAACAACACAAGCCTTTATTTGATGTATCACTGTATATCACAAAACATTCTCCACTTTTCAGTATTGTGAGTATAGGTGCAGTGATCAGCTTTATCTTTGTCTCCCTGAAGATTTCTTCATATTCATCCATCCAGACATACTTTACCCATTTCCTTGTTAACTTAGTTATCTGGATAGAAAATCATGAGAAATTTATCACAAAACATTAGTAGTACCCAGCTAATCCAAGAAAACTATGGATTTGTGTGACATTATAGGGTCTTTTCCATTCCTCAATTGCCTTTATTTTTGAATGGTCCATAGAAATTCCCTCACTTGTGATCACATGTCTCAAGAATGTGACTTGATGCATCCAAAAGTTAAACTTTCTCAACTTTTCATACAACTTATCCTTAATATATCCAACACAAGCCTTATATGTTCTTCATGTTGCTACTTTATATTGGTGTAAATGTTAATATCATTGATAAACACTAAATGTTTTTTGTCGAGGTATTGCCTAAAGACTCTATTCATTAAATTCATGAATATTAAAGTGGAATTAGTAAGTCTTAAGGGAATCACTAGAAACTTATAGTGCCCATACATTGTACATAAGAAAGACTTTGGAATATCTTATGTTTTCACCATTATTTTATGATATCCAAATTAGAGATCCACCTTTGAGAATTATTAAACTCCTCATAGTTGATCAAACAAGTCATCAATCCTTTGAAGAGGATACTTTTTCTTTATAGTGATATTTTTGAGCTCTCTTTAGTCAATACACATCCACATTGATCCATCCTTTTTCTTTACAAAGAGCATTGTTTCACCCCAAGGTGATGAACTGGGGTGTATGAACCCTTTTTCCAAATTCTCTTGCAACTACTTCTTTAACTCCTCTAGTTCAATAGGATCTATCCTATAGGGACACTTTGAGATAAGAGTAGCTTTGGGTATCAGTTATGTTGAGAACTCTACCTCATGATCTGGGGGAAGTCTGGGTAACTATTTAGGAAATACATCACTCTATTCCCTCACAATGGTCATTTCTACTAGGTCGACACTTTCCTTTGACTCAACCATTTGTGTGAGGAATGCCTCCTCATAGGGAATCAACATCCACACTATTGAATAATTTTATAAAGGATATTACTGATATTCCTTACATTTTTAAAGGATTATGGGATGGTTCGGAATATGAAAATATATATCCTTTACCTGAAATTTGATATGTGCACTGTATAAAAAGAGCCAATCGATTCCCATTATAGAATCTAATTCCACCAAGGGAAGTATTATAATACCTTTTAGAAGAATATCCCCACATACACAAATAGGAGAAGAGTCTAGAACTTGGGGTGTAATTATTGCACCACTAGGTGTTTTTATGGATATATCTACTTCAAGGTTTTGATGCTTTGATTAAATAGTTAGAGAAAAATTGAAAAATATAAAAGAATGTGTAAAACCAGAATAAAATAAGACTTTTTCCATTATTGAGTGAATAAGATGTATACCTTGTATGAATTCACTTTCTTGATCCACTTCCATAGTAGTTATGGAATAAGAATTCCCTCTCTCCTTTGGATTTGGTGGCTGATGACGCTGATTAACCTTAAGGACTCGAGGTTTAGTGCACTGGCTTGAATAGTTCCCTTACTACCTATAGTTTAAGCATTGAACCATGGGTGGTGATCACCTTTCTTCCACTATATTTTCTGGCTTCATCAGATATTTTTGACATTCATGAGCTTATGGGACTTCTCTCTCACACTTATAGAATTTCCCTATCCTTTTGAGGTAGTTCCCATGATGATTCTTATCCCATTTTTAACATGTGGGTGGTTGATTTTTCGTTCCATATTTATCATTATATCCTCTATCTTGAAAATACATATTTCATTTATTATCACCATAGCCAAGGTACCATTATCAAAAATCCATTTGCACTTTGAGATAATATTGAAAAAATTCCTCACAACTCCCAAAGTTTTGAATTTAAAGAGCCTTTCAAAGTTATGGTTTTAAACCAATAAAGAATATATAAATTTTACTACCATTATTGATAACAAAACCCAAAGTGTACCTTGAAATTGTTGTAAAATTTTATTCATAGGTCATGATAGATCCTCTTTCATTTTTTTGATCTATGAAGCCTCTCTTAATCTTTTTATGAAGAGTTCAAGAGAAATACTTGTTAAGAAACATTATCTTAAAATATTCCCACTAAATATCTTCAATTTCATGATTTGGTTTTGTTTTCTTAATCAATTCCCACTGTTGATTGGTCTCTCCATCTAGATGATATATAGACATAGTAACCTTGTACATATCAGAATAGTGAATAATAGAAATGATCTTCTCCATTGAGTTGACCCATTATTCTGCAACTAGTGGATAAGAATATCCACTAAAGGCTGGTGAATATTGATGCATAGACAACTTGATAGCCAGTTTCCCCCTCTTAAGTAAAGGAGGACATTCCACATTGTCCAGGTTATCATTCATATCCTGAGATAGATGGGTAAGTATCATCATGAAATCTTGAACTCCACCTCCCAAAGCATTCGGGATGTTGTTCAGGAAATCACTGCATTGTCCCTCGTATAGGTTGTTGGCATTGTTTCTCCTAGTTCCCACCATTTTCCAAAATAGAAAAGGTTAGAACAAAACATAAGTCAATAAATCATGAATAAATAATTTAGTCCTCTTTGTAATTAACTCTAAAGGCATATCTTTTTGGACCCCTATGTTAAGAATTTTCTAAAAAAAAATCTTATTTGGTGCTTACATATAATTAGTCTCATACTAAGGGTTATTACTAAGGTTATCTAATCCTAATTCCCAAATTAACAAAACTGTGCTCTGATACCAACTATAACATCCCTATTTTTCTTACATTACTATTACATTATTCTAATGATAAAAAACATAATAGTGTTAAAAAGACAGTATCAAAAGGTTTAGTGTCTTAGGAAAATTAGGACCATACATAAAATTTACACAATAAAACATAAACATTATTTAATTCCTTCTTCTCTAGATTATTATTGGACATTGAGTTCTCCTTAGTACAAGTAGTCACCTGAGGATATACATCAAATAAAGGGGTGAGATAAAAGCCTAGTAATAGGATAGATAAGAACATTAATAAATATAACATGGTTGAGAATAATCCTCATCATCATAATATAATCATAGGATCATCATAATAATAAATAGGGGAAGCGCTAGATAAAGGTATGAAATGTGAAAATACATAAAAACAAAACATCATGTCTTAGTGGTAAAATACCACACATAGTTGTGAACATAGATATAATCATGTTCATTCATATTTCACTTTTCTCATGAAATACAACACATTACCCAATGCATTGATGCACTATATAATTCCGGGAACACCCGTCACGTCATAACATTTACATTATCATGAATGACTCATAGAACATATATCAATATTGAATATAAAATAACACATGGGAAGGAATGGGTTTCATTTCATAAAGAATACATTAATGAATAAAATTTGGGAAAAAATGGAATAATATTCTTGTTATAGGAATCATAAATCTGGATTGAAGAAGAAACAATATCAATAGAAGTAAAAGGTATGTTTTAAGAAAGAATAGTTCTCATAAAAAATCATTGTATTTTTTATAAAACTAGATTAGACACATGTATATCCAAGAATATAAAATTTAATAATAATTAAACTATATTTGAGGAGTATTAAATGAACATCCACACTGAAATTTGGAAAAAAAGAGTAATAACCCAAATAAAGGAAATTGGGTTTGAGAATCCCTTTACCTTATGTCTGAATGCCTTCTTCTCTTTAAAATCCTAGATAATTAAATTGAATTCAATAATTAAAAAATACAGAATTTTTTATACATTAATTTTCTATAGGATCGAAATATAGTATGAGATGCTCAATATACAAGAGGGGGGGTGAATTGTATACTTTAAAAATTCCTTTGGAACCTTTAAAGTTAGTTAAGAATAACTATGTTTTCCTTAAGCAAAGGAAAAGTCTAAGTTTAACAAAGTTAAACTAAGCAAATTCACAACACCTCTTAACACCGAATGCAAACTAGGAAAGAGATTCCGAATGAGAGTTCCGGAAATATGGTTCCGGAAATTGAAATCTTAACAAATGATTACAATATGAGATTCTACCTTAAAGCGTATAAAATCTAAATGAAACAGAGTACAAATAAGGAAGTATAAGAAAGTTATACTTTCCTTATATTAAAAAATGCAGCGGAATAAAAAAAAGTAGTAAAACTACTAGTAACAAGATATAAGTTTTTTAACCCAAAGAGAAGGGTATCCAACAAACTTGGATAAAGGTCCCTTGATTTATACTTTCAAGCAAGTCTGTCTTACCCACACCAGGGTAAGCCCTCGATACGAAGATCGGAGTCTCTGTCTTGCTATCCCCGCAAGCCCTCAACTTCAAGGTAGTTGGAAACCTCTGTCTTCCTCAGCAAGGAAGCCCTCGAAAATCAAGGTAGTCGGCACCTCTGTCTTCCTATCCCCGGAAGCCCTCGAATGTAATCACCAACATTCGGAGTCGCACGAAGCTTTGAGAGTTAATAAGAGTCTCTCTCTCTAGAAATCATTTCAAGCAAATTAGTCAGCCTTTCAGCACTTTCATCAGCTATCTGCCCCGAGCTCTTTCAAATGAGCTCCTATTTATAGGTAAGGTCGGATCCTTCTCCAACAGTCATATTTTCCTTAAAGATCGGAGGGACCTGTACACGTGTCACTTAGACAACGGTTAGGTTATAACAAAACAGACGGCATCGTTTTATAACAAAACAAGTGTAACAGAATGTACGACATCGTTTTAAACTCTAACATAAAAGTTCAGAATGAAAACCTCGGAGTGAAGGTTCGGAGTGTAAGGAACAATAGTAAAGAGTAGACAAATTTTAGAAGTGTAAGCAATATAAAAGTTCGGAGTATAATAAAGATATTTTTCGGAGTCTGAATTAATTCAGAGTGTATAAAACAAAGATACTCAAATTCTGTTTAATAGGTGAATTCGGAATGAGAATTCGGAATAGGAATTCATCATCAGAAATCGTAATGAGAATTCTTTATCAGAATTCATAATGGGAATTCGGAATGAGATTTCTTCATTAGAATTCGTAATGAGAATTTGTCATCAAAATTCATAATGAAAATTCTTCATCAGAATTTGTAATGGTAATTCTTCATCAGAATTCGTAATAAGAATTCGTAATGAGAATTCTTCATTAGAGTTCGTAATGAGAATTATTCTTCAGAATTCGTATCCTGAATCTGGAATCGAACTTAGTCAGAGTTCATATCCAGAATTCGGAATGAAACTTCCTTATAGTTCTTATCCAGAATCCGAATCCTAAAACAGAATGATTTATATCAAAGTTTCAACGATTCCGAGAAAATGAATTCGAATCTCATACTTAAGAAAAATATGGATGAAAAAGTGATACGGATAATTTTTCTTATAAAAGTGATTTTCATTAAGAAAGCAATTTTCCTTATAAAAGCAATTTTCCTTAAGATAAGATGTTTGTGATTTTCAAAACAAGAAGGAATGAAAAAGTCATAAGGAAAACCTTATTGACTCAACAATCTCCCCCTTTTTGGAAAGCACAAACATCCTTACGAAAAAGCTATTGAAAAAAAACATTAAGGATTATCTCCCTTTTCTTTAAGGATATTGATGAATACGACTAACTCCCCCTTAGGCTTTGAAACTCTAAGGATCGTATTCAGATTTACTGAGTGAAAAATAAGAATATCTTCTTTAAGAAAAACTCCCCCTTAAACAAACTCTTATTAGAGTTCTTTTTCCTTGGGTATTTTTTCTTTCTCCCCCTTTGATAAACTCTTATTAGAGTTCTTCTTTTTCTTAAGGATCTTTTCCTTCTCCCCCTTTGTGATTTTCAAAAAGAATTGGAGGGAATGGAAAAAAAATAACAAAGTACCTGAAAGATTTGTAATGACAACAATAGAAACAAAAAGTACAACTTTCATTAAATTTGAAATCTCGACAACAAAGAAAAAATTACAACAAAAAGATCGGATTAGGTTATTTTGGATCTTTTTCCTTTGACATGAGCCCCTTTAGAATAGTCTTGATCTTCTTTAGGTCTTTATGATCTTCTTCAGCTTGCTTCTCTAAGACCACTATTCTTGCTGATTGAGCTTCAATTTTTTCTTCCTGGGCTTTCAGTTTTTCTTCCTGAGCTTTGATCTTTTCATCCTGAGCCTTCATCCTTTCTTCAAAATCGATCCGATGATCCCTTTCAAATTTCCAGTTCTGAGAAACAGAATTCAGTTTCCCATTCAGATCCCTGACTTCTTGAATCCGGAAGTTCTTTTCTTCATTCAGATTTTCTTCAAAGGAGGAAGTCAGCTCGTTTATCTTCTTGTCCTCGGTCTCAAAGGCATCTTTAACATTGTCTTGAAACTCATCAAGCAACCTCATCTCTTCCACAGTCTTCTTCGACCAGCTTTTCATCCTTTTGCAAGATCTTTTATGAGCTTCGTAACCAACAAAGAATGTTTTGAACTGAGCCTCAATCTCAACGCACTTATCCATAACCATAGATACGGAGTCTGTTTTCTGATTCAACGCATGTTGGAGCATCTGGCATCTTGAGTCGATACTAGAGAAGGTCGGAATGGATCCTACTAACTTCTTTAAAGACAGTACAATAAAATCATGCCCCAACGTGGATGACTCCGAATCTGAAATCTTGCTTGGAAAGTTTTCTTCCTCAATAAGCTCCAACTTTCTCTTTGAAGAACTACCAGCTTCCTTTCTCTTCCTCTCTTCTGAACTCGGAGTATTAGCAAGAATTTTCTTCCCCTTATCTTTTTTCGGAATAGAATCATGTTCCGGAGTTTTCTTCTCACTATCAGAAACTTGAACAACAAAATATTCCTCATCAGCAACTTCCTGAACACCAACCTCTACGTTTTTCATCTGAGCAATATCATGTAAAAGTTGTTATTCTTCTCCATGATAGGCAACTTCTTCTTCTCCTTTCTCTTCTTCTATTGCTGGGGTAACTAGCTTCGAAGATTCAGCTTCTGAGGTTCGGAGTGATAAGTGTTCCGAAGGTGTTCCCTTGTAATCATCTACTTGTTTCAGCACATCTCCGGTTTCACCACTTCCTTCAGCACCCTCTTCTACTTGTTCCACTCGCTCAACTTCCTCAGTATTCTTAGAAACATCCTCTTCCGGAGCAGCAAAATTCCTTCCTGGAGTCTCAGGTAGAGATTCCAGAGAGAAAGATCTTGGAACTGGAATAGTTGCTGAAACCATTTCATTGAATTTTAACAAGGCCTGAGCTACCTCAGCCTCGGTCATCTTTTTCTTGAGCTTCTTCTCCTTTGCTTGTTTTTCAAGCTCATCAGCAGTACTCTCATTTAATGCCTTAGCTTCCGCAGGGTCCAATCCGAAATGCGGATCCCCTTCTTTCCTTTTCTCTTTATCAGCTCTCCACTTTGTAACAACCTCATCAGGATAGGCTTTCTTCTTCTTAGGCTTTGGAGGTGCGGAGTGGACTTCCTTAGACTTGGGATTATCGGCTTCTACTAGCACTTCTTTTAGCTTTCTCTTCCTTACTGGCTTAGATGATTCCGGATCATCAGCTTTCGGAGCCACTTCTTCTTGAGCAGGTAGATCAATAAACTTTCCAGACTTCTTGTCAAAAGCTACATCTATTCTTTTAAGAGTGTCATCACTAACCAACAAAATTTTGCATACCCTCGGCTTAGATCTGCAAGCCTCCTTGAAAGATTCAAGGCACCGAACTATCAATTTTGATAATATTACTGGGTACATTACGATCTGAGCTCTGAGATTTCCTTTCTTAAGGTTCTCAATGGTTATAAGAATGTGCCTCATGAAGTTAAACTTCCTTAGATTTATCAGGAAATCTAAGATATAGATCTCACTCTTCTTCAAGCTATCTTTATCGCCTTTCCTCGGTACGATAAGTCCTTGTACCCACAACTCTAGAATCCGGAAGTTTGTGGATAGACTTGCAATCTTCGGAGCCTTGTCATCGGCAAGTCCAAGAGTTTCTAAGGATTTTTCCTTGTCGAAGCTACCCTTAGAGTCCGGTAAAACATGCGAAATAAATTCTGCTTCTCCTTCATAAGACAATCCTACCAAGCTTGCATCCTTGGTGTAAGAAAGTTTGTAGGTCTTTCCATACGACTTGAAAGAAAACTTCTCCCTATCATCTTCCTTAAAGAAGGAAACTGATTCATAAAACTCGACAAGTAAATCTGAATATACTTCATCTTGATTCCCGGTTTTTGAGACCGCAACATCTTCCCAGCCATTCAACTTAATGTTCTTTGAGATAAGGGAATCATAGTTGTTGAAGAAATCCGGATGGAGTAATCTTTCTCTATAAACTAACCACTGAGAAATAGGCTTGGTTGAAGACATTTCTTGAGACTCTAACTCCGCAGACATTCGGATCTGTAATCCTCTGAGAAGTTCGGAACGGAGACAACTGTAGTTCGGAATGGCCTTAAAATAGAGGGGCAGAGCTTCAGGACGCAAGAGCTTGAAACCGATGTGGGACGAGAATTTGGGTCCCCTTTATATAGGCTACGGGATGACGGTTCACCTTCTACGGTTGATCTAACGGTTGGAATGAGCTGAGATAAGATCTGACGGTTGAAAGCTTGAATCCGATCTTTTTGAGGTTTTTATTAAAACAAATAATTAAGAAAACTATAATCCGAAAAAAAAATATAAGAAACTGCCAGCAAGTAAAATATGACTACGAAAACTTGAGTAAGGAAATTATACCTTTCGGATTGGCTTAGGAGGATTATTCGTAATGGTAGATTTCGCAAAAATTTTACTAAGAAAAATAAACTTAGTAATAAAAACTCATTACGGAAAACTAAATTATGGGTAAAAATCGGTACAAAAACCTGATTATGAAACTGCCAGTACGTAATTTTCATTCCGGAAATTTTCAATACAAATACTTCCATTTTAGAAGTATTCTGTACGAGAATGTCCAATCTGAAAAATTTTAGTTCCGGAAATTCCATTTCGGAAATCTTCGTTCCGAAAAGTTTTGAAAATAAATTTTGAAAAACTTTGTTAAACAAACAATCAAATGTACTCCCCCTATGAAAAGGAGTTTATTACTGTAAGGAGATTTTTTCAATAGAAAGTTAATTAAGAAAGATTAACTTACGGTTATCATTCCTAACTTCTGTTTAATATATTCAAATCTATCAGAAGGCAAAGATTTTGTGAAAATATCAGAAAGTTGATCTTGCGTTATGATAAAATGAAGAATAATATCCCCTTTAAGTGTGTGATCCCTAAGAAAGTGATGCCTAATATCTATGTGTTTTGCACGAGAGTGATGTGCAGGGTTTTTACTAAGGGCAATGGAACTTGTGTTATCACACAAAATTTGAGTTTTGGTAAAACTCAAGCCATAGTCTGTGAGTGTGTGTTGCATCCACAACACTTGTGCACAACAACTTCCAGCTGCTACATATTCAGCTTCAGCAGTGGAGAGTGCTACAGAATGTTGCTTCTTTCATGACCAAGAAACTAAAGAATCTCCTAAGAAATGAAAAGTTCCGGATGTACTTTTTCTATCCATTCTACATCCACCAAAGTCAGCATCATAAAAAAAAATTAGAACAAAATCATTTCCAGAAGTATAAAATAATCCTAGATCCATGGTTCCCTTAAGGTAGCGAAAAATTATTTTTACTGCCTTTAAGTGACATTCCTTTGGATTGTATTGATATCTTGCACATAAGCATACTGAAAACATTAAGTCTGGTCGACTAGCTGTTAAGTAAAGTATACTTCCTATCATACCTCTAAAATATTTTTGATCTACTGGTTTCCCAGCTTCATCAAGATCTAAAGAGTTTGAGGTACCAATGGGAGTACTTATACTCTTATTGTTGTCATAACCATACTTTTTAAGAAGATATTTAATATACTTATGTTGAGATATATATGTTCCTTCTGGTTTTTGAGAAATTTGAAAACCATGGAAAAATGTTAACTCACCCATCATACTCATTTCAAACTCAGATTTCATTAGACTAGAAAAAGATTCAGTCAAAGATTGCTGAGTTGAACCAAATATAATGTCATCAACATAAATTTGAACAATCAAAACATTTTTCTTATCTTTCTTTATAAAAAGGGTTGGATCTTCATTTCCCTTAACATAGTTATTTTGAAGCAAAAATCCAGTGAGTCTATCATACCATGCTCATGGGGCTTGTTTAAGGCCATACAAAGCTTTGGTAAGTCTAAAAAAATGATTAGGATGTTTTGTATCTTCAAAGCCAGGAGGTTGTTCAACAAAAACTTCCTCTTGAACATAACCGTTAAGAAAAGCACATTTCACATCCATTTGGAAAAGTTTGAAATTAAAGAATGCTGCAAAGGCAAGTAGAATACGGATAGATTCAAGTCTAGCTACTAGAGCATAGGTTTCTTCATAGTCTATTCCTTCTTGCTGATTATTGCCTTTAGCAACAAGTATAGCTTTATTTCTAACAATGACTCCATTTTCATCACATTTATTTCTGAAAACCCATTTTACTCCAATAACAGAAGTTTCCTTAGGTCTTTCAACCAAGGTCCATACTTTATTCCATTCGAATTCATTTAGTTCATCTTGCATGGCTTTAATCCAATCATCATCACCTAAAGCTTCATCAGTGCTTTTAGGTTCTAATTGGGAAAGAAATGCTAGATGTTCTACTTCATTTCTTAAGGAACTTCTAGTCCTTACAGGTTGATTTACATCACCAATGATACTATCACTGGGATGATTCTTAAGAAACACCTGATTTGGGTTTTGTAAAACCTATTCATCAACATAGAGTAGAAAGTCTTCTGGGGTAAATGTTTCAGAAGTATCTTCTAGAACAATTTCCTTATCAGAAGGTTCTTCTATCAAAGGTTGACAATCAGTTTTTGAAAACACATCTGAAGATGTAAGTTGAGATGGTTTAAAAACAAAAGGATCTGATTCATCAAATTTTACATGTACTGTTTCCTCAACAGTACAAGTATTTTTATTAAAAACTCTATAAGCCTTAGAGGTTGTGGAATATCCTAAGAAAATTCCTTTATCAGACTTTGGTGCGAATTTATGTAAGTTATCTTTAGTATTCAAAATGAATACTTTGCAACCAAAAACCTTGAAGTAGGAAAGTCTTGGTTTTCTACCATTCCATAACTCATAAGGAGTTTTATTAAGAAAAGGTCTAATCAAAACTCGATTTATAGTATAACAAGCAGTACTTATAGCTTCAGCCTAGAAATGTCTAGCAATAGAATATTCACTCAACATGGTTCTAGTTATCTCTTGAAGAATTCTATTTCTTCTTTCAACTACACAATTCTGTTGAGGAGTTCTAGGTGCTGAAAAATTGTGAGTAATACCTTTCTTACTACAAAAAGTTTCAAAATCAGAATTTTGAAATTCTCCTCCATGATCACTATGAATAGTTTTCAATGGAAGGTTTTTCTCATTTTTAACTTGAGCTCTAAAACTTTTGAAATAAGAAAAAGCTTCAGATTTCTTTGCTAGAAAGTAGACCCAAGTAAATCTAGTGTAATCATCAACTAGAACAAACACATAGTATTTTCATCCAATACTTCCAGTTTGTGTTGGAACAAAAAGATCCATGTGCACTAACTGTAATGCATCAGTTGTTGAGACTTCACCGATTGACTTAAAACGAGATTTATGTTGCTTTCCATATTGAAAAGGATCACAAACTTTAGAAGAATTAAATCTAAGCTCCGGTAGATCCTTAACTAGTTTCTTCTTAGAGAGTTTACATAGGTTTCTCATATTACAGTGTCTTAATATTCTATGCCACAACCAAAAATTATCTTCCATTGCACTTAGGCAAGGTAAATCTTGGCTCCTGAGATCTTCTAGATTCAAAGTGTAGACATTCTCTTGCCTATTGGTTGAGAGAATAAATTCTTCCTTGGAATTGTGAACTAAACACTTATCATTCCTAAAATTCACAAGGTAACCTTCATCACATAACTAACTTATGCTAATGAGGTTGTGCTTAAGACCTTTAACAAAAAGAACATTTGAAATCAAGGTTTTACCTAAAAGAACAATATTACCAATACCAACAATCTCTCCCTTAGCATTGTCTCCGAAAGTTACCTTTCCTCCTTTCGTTTTGATAATCTTTTCAAAAAAGCTTTTGTTACCAGTCATGTGCCGGGAACATCCACTATCCATGTACCATGTGTTGTTGCTGGTACTTTCTTTATTATCTTGAAATCAAGAAGAAAATTAGACTTTCGGAATCCAAACTTGTTTGGATCCGAGATTTCCAGACAACAAAATTTTAGGAACCCACATTTTCTTAGAAAAGTAAGCTTTGTGAAATCCTAGAGATTGGGTTTTGTTTAAGGAACAATTCTTTGCCCAGTGACCACCACATTGACACTTGGTACAGAATGGGGCACTTTGAGGAACAAAATAATTGTTACTGAAAATAGGTTTTGCATGGGTATAACCAAACCAAGACTTATTTCTTAATGGTCGTATTTGGGAATACATCTTATCAAAATTTTCCTTACCATGGGTGAAGTTTGATAAAAAATTCTTTAAGGAACAAATTTCGGACTTGAGTTTTACAACAAAGTTTTTATCCTCAAAATCATTAGTTTTAGAACTAGAGTTAGGCTCGGAAACATTTTTATTAGAAATTACTTTTTCTAATTCTTTGGAAAGTTTATTCTTCTCAGAACTTACTTCCTCAAGATTTTTTGAAATATTTTCAAAATCAGCATTTTTCTTATCAAGATCTTTAGAAATATCTGATATCTCTTTTGTAAGAATAGAATTCCTAGAGTTTGCCTTATCAAGTTTCTTGTTGAGTTTGGAATTCTCAATCTCAAGAAGTTCAGCAAACCTAGAGACTTCTTCATAAGTAGGTAAAGTATTTTCCTCATCAGAAGATGATTCTTCATCAGAAGAGTTATAATACTTACTATCATTAGAATTTAAAGAAACATTGGTCAATGATTCATCATTTCGTACCTTATCCATAAGACAATGATTATCAATAGGTAATCTGGCTATAAGACCAAGATTCTTCTGTCCTGAAGATTCATAATCAGAAGATTCATCTGAAGAGTCACCACCACTGGCACTCCAGGTGTCATTAGCTTTCAGAACATTCTTAGCTTTAGCTTTATAAAACTTCTTCATGTTCCTGTCTGAATGTCTTTCCTTCCTTTCTTTCTTTTTGAGAATAGGGCAATCTGGTCTAATATGTCCAGCTCTTTTACATTCATAACAAGTAACTTCTCCATCTTTCTTATCTTTCATTTCCTTTTTCTTATACTTGGATTGAAAGTTTTTCTGCCCAGCTATCTTGTTCATCCTTCGAGCAAGATTGGCTAATTCATTTTCTGAGACTTCACTCTCACTAGATTCGGATTGGAAAATGACTTTCTTAGACTTGGATCTGGTTACTCTCTCAGGAGTCTTAGCTTTCATCTGATTTGAAGTTGTAGTAAAAGCAACAGTACCATTTCCATTCTTCTTCTTGATGTTGTCAGCATCTCTCTTCATTCTGGTTTCATGTTGTAGAAGAGTTCCAAATAATTCATCAAGAGTAATTTGAGTAACCTTCCTGTTCTCATCTATAGCTGTTCTCTTGGATTCCCACTCATTGGGCATAATGTCAATTATCTTGTCCACAAGAGCTTCATCATCTAAACCTTTCTCTCCCATAGATTGTAGACTGTTAAAAATGGTCATAAATCTTTGTTGAACTTTACAGATAGGTTCTCCATAAGTAAAATTTAAGCCATGATATTCAGCTCTAAGCATAGCTCTTCTAGTCTCAATCACTTTAGAAGTCCCAAAGTGTGTGACCTCTAACTTCTTCCATATACAATTAGCTGCTTCACAAGAAGAAATTTGGTTATATATATTTCTAGTCATTGAACATAGTAAAGTATTGCGTACCTTATAGTTGAGTTGATATTCTTGCTTTTCCTGGTTAGTAAAGGTTCTGACTTCCTTGTCAAGAATTTTATAATCACCAGTAAGCATAACAAAGTTGTCTACTCCAGTATTGATAACAAAAGTCTTCATACGATCTCTCCAGTACTCATAATCATTACCATCAAAGATAGGTGGTCTTGTAGGATTCAGATTGTCAATTGATCCAACATTAATCCCTGCCATACTAAAATAACTTTGCACACAAACTTGTTAGTAGCAAAGATTCGTAATCACAATGTTCGGAATGAGAAAGTCTGGAATGGACAAATTCGGAATGACAAAGTTCGGAAGGATAAAGTGAGCAAGGAAAATTTGTATGTGAGTACAAGTATTTCAGAGACCTCCTCTGATACCAAATGTAAGATTGGTATAGAGTAAGAGGTTTCCAACCTCTGATACCAATTGTAGGATCGAAATATAGTATGAGATGCTCAATATACAAGAGGGGGGGGGTGAATTGTATACTTTAAAAATTCCTTTGGAACCTTTAAAGTTAGTTAAGAATAACTATGTTTTCCTTAAGTAAAGGAAAAGGCTAAGTTTAACAAAGTTAAACTAAGAAAATTTACAACACCTCTTAACACCGAATGAAAACTAGGAAAGAGATTCCGAATGAGAGTTTCGGAAATATGGTTCCGGAAATTGAAATCTTAACAAAAGATTACAATATGAGATTCTACCTTAAAGCGTATAGAATCTAAATGAAACAGAGTACA
This sequence comes from Viscum album, assembly GCA_963277665.1. Classification (NCBI taxonomy): domain Eukaryota; kingdom Viridiplantae; phylum Streptophyta; class Magnoliopsida; order Santalales; family Viscaceae; genus Viscum; species Viscum album. The sequence continues at coordinate 1,908,277,870 of OY728151.1, forward strand.
AATAAGGAAGTATAAGAAAGTTATACTTTCCTTATATTACAAAATGCAGCGGAATAAAAACAAGTAGTAAAACTACTAGTAACAAGATATAAGTCTTTTAAACGAAAGAGAAGGGTATCCAACAACCTTGGATAAAGGTCCCTTGATTTATACTTTCAAGAAAGTTTGTCTTACCCACACCAGGGTAAGCCCTCGATACGAAGATTGGAGTCTCTGTCTTGCTATCCCCGCAAGCCCTCAACTTCAAGGTAGTTGGCAACCTCTGTCTTCCTCAGCAAGGAAACCCACGAACTTCAAGGTAGTCGGCACCTCTGTCTTCCTATCCCCAAAAGCCCTCGAATGTAATCACTAACATTCGGAGTCGCACGAAGCTTTGAGAGTTAATAAGAGTCTCTCTCTCTAGAAATCACTTCAAGCAAATTATTCAGCCTTTCAGCACTTTCATCAGCTATCTGCCCCAAGCTCTTTCAAATGAGCTCCTATTTATAGGTAAGGTCGGCTCCTTCTCCAACGGTCATATTTTCCTTAAAGATCGGAGGGACCTGTACACGTGTCACTTAGACAACGGTTAGTTTATAACAAAATAGATGACATCGTTTTATAACAAAACAAGTGTAACAGAATGTATGACATCATTTTAAACTCTAACATAAAAGTTCGGAATGAAAACCTCGGAGTGAAGGTTCGGAGTGTAAGGAACAATAGTAAAGAGTAGAAAAATTTTATAAGTGTAAGCAATATAAAAGTTCGGAGTCTAATAAAGATATTTTTCGGAGTCTGAATTAATTCAGAGTGTATAAAACAAAGATACTCAAATTATGTTTAATAGGTGAATTCGGAATGAGAATTCGGAATAGGAATTCGTCATCAGAAATCGTAATGAGAATTCTTCATCAGAATTCGTAATGGGAAATCAGAATGATATTTCTTCATTAGAATTTGTAATGAGAATTTGTCATCAGAATTTGTAATGAGAATTCTTCATCAGAATTCGTAATGGGAATTCTTCATCAGAATTCGTAATGAGAATTCGTAATGAGAATTCTTCATTAGAGTTCGTAATGAGAATTCTTCTTCAGAATTCGTATCCTGAATCTGGAATAGAACTTAGTCAGAGTTCATATCCGGAATTCGGAATGAAACTTCCTTATAGTTCTTATCCAGAATCCGAATCCTAAAACATAATGATTTATATCAAAGTTTCAACGATTTTGAGAAAATGAATCCGAATCTCATACTTAAGAAAAATATGGATGAAAAAGTGATAAGGATAATTTTTCTTATAAAAGCGATTTTCCTTAAGAAAGCAATTTTCCTTATAAAAGCAATTTTCCTTAAGAAAGAAATTTTCCTTATAAAAGCAATTTTCCTTAAGAAAGCAATTTTCCTTATAAAAGCAATTTTCCTTAAGATAAGATGTTTGTGATTTTCAAAACAAGAAGGAATGAAAAAGTCATAAGGAAAACCTTATTGACTCAACATTTTCTTCATTATATTTTTATTAAGATAATTTATTGGATTTTTTATGAGTTATAGAGTTTAATTTCATTATTTAGGAGTGCTTCTTTTCTTAGTTTTCATGATCGGGTCACCTATATACATGAATGGAAGTTCATGAAAATGTGGGTAAATGCCCATAATTTTTATTATATGTTATTAATTATCTTAAATAGGTTTAAATGATCTTATAATGATTTTTTTATATTGTATGAGGATGATTCAATAGATAAAAATTAATGATGACTTTTTAAGGTTAATTTTGGCGTTTTTTTATCATAATGAAATTGTTTTGTTTTATCATTTATTATTATGTATATATGTTAGTTACAGAAAATAAAGTGGGGTGTAAAATAAATATTACAATATGTTTCAACCATTATAATGGTTTTATTAACATCCTTGAAGGTGTTAAATTAAAATGAAAGTGAATCACCCATAATTTCGGTAAATTGACACATCACGGGCGACAATTTCATTTTTAGAATAGAATTGGGAGAGGGAGGAGTTTAATGATGTATATTCAATTAACATGATATAATTATAGTATATTTAAGGTAATGGAATTATAATTCCATTTGTATGAGGTATCGTGAGGAGATAATAATAAAATAAAATAAATTGAAAATAAATTAGAAAAAAAGAAAGAGGAATTTACCTCTTGAATTTCTACTCCTTGAGAACCTCCTTAGGGAAAAGGTTTGGTATTTTGATGAGACCAAGAGAATATATATGTGGGGGAGGGGATAGGAAATATTATTGGGTAAGATTTTTACAAGTCTCAAATCATGGAAGGTGTGAGGAGAAGAGGTGGAGAGGGGTGGTATTTATAACGGAGTTGACAGGTGTTTTCTCATTAGTTTAATAACTAGTTTATTATTTTGGATCAAGAATTCAAATAGTTTTATAATTATAAATAAATATATTAAAATAGTGAAGTATAGTTATATATTTTGGGATTACATTAGAAATTCATCATCTATGACTCCATAATTCGTGTATTTAGATTTTATTGTAAATTATCGTATTTTGTTATTAAAAAAATCAATTATTTTAGAAAAATCCAAAAAATTAACCCTAAATTTTTTTTGATGTGTATAATTCAAAATTAAACTATATTTTATGAAATTTATTTTCAAAATATAAGAAATTAAATTATTTATTAAAATAATCATTTACTCGAAAAATTCAGATTTTAAAATTATAACTCATTTTAAAAAAAATTGTAAAATTACTTAAGGTATCATAAAATTATCTTATAATCATAAGAAAAAAATATTAATTTATGAATACATTTTTGAAAATACATTTTTTTAAATCATAAATTTGTAATTAATTATTTATGACTTACAAAAATACCAATACTTAATTAATAATTTTTAAAACATTTACTTACATATACTTCATTATAATGATATCACACTTTCAATTATAAGATTCCTAAATTTTATTTATAATTTAATCGGTGTGGTTACTATTCGTTTGGCCAGTTTACTATTCATAAGGGCAATATTACTAATCCTAAGGTAAAGTTACTATTTCATCGATATAGGTTCCTTAACTTATATAAATGCTCCTTATTTAATTAATTATTCATTTATAAAGTTTTTATTACGGTCTCTAAGTGATTTTATGTGACTTATACTATTTTAGATTACTATAATAAGGTAGAAATTCCATTGATAAAAGTTTGGGTTGTTACAATTTTTATGCACTTGATTTCTTATATATGATGTACACACTCCAACTTTTTCATATAATATCATGATTCATTCATTTTTCATAATATTTTTTGTTTAAATTTGAATTATTTAATCTAAGTGGATTTGAGTTAAAAGTTACCAAGTTGAAAAGAATTTCACAATCCATTTTCTTTTCATTAGGTTATATTGCTTCCTCATTGTCGTTAATATTCCATGATTATGTGTATAATGAATTTAACTATCTATTGATGTATTTACAATTATATATCAGTATTTATAGTTTTTAAACATATTCTACTCATTTATTTATTCTCACTCCAACATTAAAATCCTTTCAAGGGTTTAATTTACAATCCCATTTTATTTGGGATTACTTACACATGAATTTCCATTAGAGGAAATTATTATTTTTATTGTCTCATAAACCATTTAATTTTATTATCCTATGATTATTCATGGAATTTATCAAGTATTAATACCATTTTCCTCTCTTTGGTTCTCAAAATTATTTAGAAAATGGTTGTAATAAAATCCAACTTTATTTCTGTCTTTAGTTGGAGAACATGTTTTCTTCTAAAAACTCAGTTTTTTAAAAAGGTTTTCAAAAATGTTTTAACCTTTCCAGAATTATTTACTAAAGAATTTTTTACCCCTTTTGCCTTTTAAAAATGTTTTCAAAGGAATATTATTATCACTTTCCAAAAAATAATTTTTTCTAACCATTTTACTGTGAAAAAGGAATATTATTTTGAAATCGTATGACATGTACAAATTTACCCACTGTCATTTCTTTGAATCTTCCTTTACAAGTTTAATTGAAGAAATTTTTTTCAAAAGTGAATTTAAATGAATAGGGTTTTCAAAAGGTTTTTCAAAATAAAATTATACTTTTCTCAAGAATGTTTTTAAAATATATTTTTTTAGTATTTCTATTCATTAATGAATGATACATTTTATTTTTACTTCACTTCATATATATTGTAATGATACCATCCCTATTATTCCTTTATATGATTTATGATTGATTTTTACAAGGATGATATTAAAATTCACTTACCTGATTCCTTTTTCCCCTTTGAAATATTCAATTTCCTATGATTAGTTAACATTGAATTTCTCATAAATATCCATATCATTTTTGATGGATATGATTATTGACTGAACTATATACCATTTTCATATGGTGTTTACTTTGAAAGTTATTTGATTATTTGGGAAAATATTGATGGATCGGTATCCTTTATTCAATATGGATATTTGTTAAGGAATATTATTTATTCTGTATGAGGAATTCTTGGGACATGAAAGACACAAGTTTGGGACTATTTAAGGTAAGACCTATGGGTTGGAGACTGGTTAATGAAAGCCCCTTGATGCATCAGTAGTCTCATGAGACAAAATTAGTTGGTGAAAAACCCTTCGAGTTTGTTTCCAAGAAAAATAGATGAGTTTGTACCCATAGTTTTAAAATGTCTGGAGGATAGATCTTAACAGTAGAGGTTTTGATGTTCCTTAGACATGAAATTTTATAATTAATAATTTACATCATTTTTATTTAGTTATTATTTATCCAGTTTTTTTCATCAACATATCTAAAGATGAATTTCATTCTCAGTTCATTGATTTAATTCCATGTTTTTTAGTTTCTTACCTTTCCATATTGATTTTTCCTTATCTAGTTATTTGAATGGAATGTGTTTCCAGTTATTACCTTTCTATATTGTTTATCCACATACTTCTTAGTTTTTTTATTACATGGTATGTGTGTTCATTTATTTAACATTCCATAATTATTATTCTCATTGATTTAGTGTTGATTCCACTATACTTTACCCTTACTGAGCATTTGATATCACCCATATTTTGTTTAATTTCCCCTGAAATCCAAGAAGTATATTTTGAAAGATATGCATGGATATACTAGATGTAATAAAGTTATCCAGGAAATAAATTTTTGTTGTTGTAGTTAGTGCATTAATTTATAATACAAGACATATATATGTATCTAGTTTACCAATACTACTAAAATTATTGTTCCTTTAGGATTGTATTCCTTATAATCATGCTAATTTAATTGTAGTATACATTGGATCTGGGCTCTCTGGGGTCGGGGTGCTACATTTGGTATCAGATGATGTTTAGTAGCAACCTTGGGAACTAGATTTAGGAAAACATATATCAGAGAACATAACCTTAAGGTAGAATTTGAGGATAATTATAGAAGAAAATCTTAAAATTTTTGTAATGTAGATATTATATGGGTAATCATATAAATAATTCCATATTTAGATACTAAAAGTGGATGTGGTTCTGGAATAGATGTACCTAGGGGTAATAACTCTAACAAGGTGTGTCAAGCCTAAATTGGTGTGACCTAGTAAATAACTACAGGATTTACTGTGCACCTAGTTTGACAATCTTGGGGGATATGCTTAGGATAATTCAAATTTACATTTCAAACCATTATGAATGGTTTGAATAGATAAAAACAATGAATGGCCTAGGTTAAACCTAAGGTGTTTTAGATTGAAGATAAGGTTTCATGATTTATAAATACTATAAAAGATATTACTTATAAACCCTATACCAAGGAATACCTATGTAGAAATAAATTGATGAAGTATTTATGTTTTGGGATTGTATTGAAAACCTTTTTTAAAAGACTATTTAATGATTTACCTTATTTCAAGGATGTCTATAATATTTATTTTTGAAATTATATTAATTTGGTTTTAGAAATGGATAACCTATATGTCGGGTGATAACCAATCAAATTTTAAAAGTCTATAGGAATTAAACCCATGATCGAATGATGATAAGGGTTTCATGCCAACCAATGACCTACACAATGTCTTCTTTAATATGTCATTTTTTAGTTAAAAAATTTGAAAAACAAATATTAATGATGAACCAATAGTGTTTCTTTTTAAGTTTATAAATTATTGTATTAACAATATTTGATTTGGACAATAGTTAGAGACAAATGTAAATACTTTTCACTCTTTTAAGGGTCTTATGATCTGTTAAATGTTTATTCTAATGCTTTAGGAATCAAATTTAATTTTTGGATATCCATTTCTTGAAGTAAGGGATGAATTAGAATTTGATCAAAGAAAACCAAAATATGGATTTGTTCATATGAAATAAAAACATATCATGTAATTATATTTAATTTTATTCATTGGTAGAAAAATAATTAATCAACATTAGGAAAAGGATATTAAAAAATGTTTCCCTAATATCTTAATATTTGTTGAACTGATGGTATTTTGAATCATCAAATATTTGAGGATTTTAGGCCCTCAACTTTCCATTGACCAGTCAATTGTTTTTGATTGATTACCTCAGAAACTCCCTATAAATATTTATTATTTTCCTACATGTATGTATCTCTATTTTCCACTATTGTTCTCCTACTTAGAGACCCAGTTATATGCTAATCCACATGACCTTTGTACTTCCCATTCTCTCTTATCTAGAGGATGTTTTATGAACCTTTCTCAGAATGTGGGATTTCAAAAAATGAATTTTCAAATATCAAACCATATATTACCAATACCGAGTTTAAATTTCATGGATGTAATTTAATTAAGGTGAGGAGAATGTAACACCTTTAAAATCTAAATTAAGAACATTATATCTAATAGCTTGAATGATACACAACACCAAGCATGTAAGGGATTATAATATCCTGAGACTATACAATATAATTACTATTTTAAATAAATTCAAACTATCATATAGACTAAAATTAATGCAAACACTAAGTTATCTTTCATTACATGCAAGAAAAACCTTGTTCGATAGCTTATATAACATGTAAGACCAAGTTTTACCAAACAAAAATATATTATTAAAATATTATTATATAATATAATAAGATATAACCTAGCTGTTAAATTAATAGTTATGAATAGTATTAAATAACATATGAAAATATATGGTTTACACAAATATTAAATGAATTCATTATTTAAAAATTAATTATAAATGAATATAAGAACCAATTGAATATAAAGGGAATGTTTTTATAGAAAAATATTTTTATGATCTCAAAGTTGTTTTATCATAATAAATTAAATTAATTAAAATTAGTGATTTATATTAATGAAATATATATAGTATATATTTAATAAAATATTTTTGATATTCATTAAATAAATTTTATAATCCTAAGATAAGAACAACCCAATACTTCGCATAAAAACCAATATTTTTGTAATGGCACTTTTACAGCCTTTTAATCGATAACCTATATTAAATTAAAATTTTGGAACTATTATAGATTATATATTTAAAAATAATCTTCATATTTGAAAGTGAAACATAAAAATTATGTTAGGTTTATTTTTTGGTATTTTTTATGAAGTTTCATTTTTAATGAATAGTGAAAATACTGAATTTTAACTCAAAATTGATTTTTAATAAAATTTATTTATAAGGTTAAATAATATTTTAAATTGGTATTAAAGTTTAATTTGATTAATTTTTTATCAATTAATCCAATTTAGGTCATTTTAATCAATTTAACTTTGAAATTGGAAATTAAAACATACCAAACTTTTGAACATTTTTACTTTAAAACCGCGCATTGTCGTCTCATCTTTGTGATTGAATTTAAATTATGTTATGCCACTTATGTGATTGGAATTTGGAAAAATTGATTCCATATTTGGAATAAAAATAATCTATAATGTATAAAAAGGTTAAATTAGTTTAAAAAATATTTTAGTGAAAGTAATTAAAATTAATTACAATGATTAAGGTGAAATTAAGCTTAATAAGGGACTAAACCTTAAACTTAAGAGCCAACATGACAAATAAAAATTTACAAAATCCATTGGGTGACCATATTTAGACCCTATACTTACTTGGTACAAATTTTTCCATTATTGGAGCCACTTTCAATGGAAAAAACGTGGTTGTAATTCCTTTTCCAAAATTTTCAAGAGTGGCACATCTCCTCCACTCTAAAAAGGAACTCAAGCCTCCCAATTCCACACACCTCTCAAATACAATTTTGATAGAATAATATTTTAAAAAATATATCCTAAAAATAACTCCCCTAAACCTATAATCCTCACATTTTTCATAAATCCTTCCATGGAAGCCCTTTGGTGCAAACTAAAAGGAGTTATCCAATTAAGAGGTAACACCCTTCCTCAAGATCTTTAGTTTTATTTCATTATCCAATATTAAAATTATTATTATTACATTATTATATTAAAAAATATCATAAAAATATAGATATTTTTATGTTAATTTTTATACCTACACTTATACTCACTTCCATCTAATGGGTAATGAACTTACCATTTATGTGTACGATGAACTACTACCTCACAAAATGAAGTTGTTTGTTTTTCCTTTACCACCTATTGTGGTTGGAAATTATGATGTAAAATATGTTTATATATGTTATATATGATATTTATAATGTATTTATACTTCATTAAATATTTTATAACACATAAATTTATGCACTCTATTTTTCGGGAATAAGATAACATCGTTTGTAGAAGTATGGACTACCTCCCCCTCAAAGAGATGTGATTCGTTCACACACTACATGGAAGATAATAAGGATGATATTAATTAAAAATATGTGACATAAATGAAATATATATGATATTAATGAAATAATTAACTTTCTAGAAATATAATAAATATCATTTTATTTAATACCCTTTCACACACTTAAAAAGTGATAACATCGTATGTGGACGTGTGGACTACCACCTCCTCGACACGATGTGATTCATTTTACATCACAATAATTATATATATAAGTATATATTATTAGAGAATATTTTATTTATTATATAATTATCAATTTTAGAAGATTAATGTTACTTACCTTCTTTTCATAATGATCATTGAAAAATGGGACCGTTACTCATGCGTACGAATGACCTACCGTCTCTATGATTATAACATTGTTTAATTTTTCATAACCATATTTAATGATTAGTTTTAATAGTATAATTGATATATAAATATGATAATTATGTCATGATTATTATTTATTGATGTTATATGTTGACCCCTTTGACCATATTTTACCTACTAATGTTTTTTTGACACATAAATCGAATTTGGTCAAAACTCCCAACATAAACTTAATTATTTAAGTAGTTGTATACAACATGGTAATAAGTGAAATAAAAGTAATAATAAATAATAAAAAGATTCTGAATCATGTATATAATTAAAATATGTTTATTATTCATGAATATATATACATGAAAGACAAGTTGGAATCAAGGTAATGGGTTTCATCTCAGTTTACATTCCATTGAGACTTATTTGTAGTTATGCACCTAGTTTCTCTAATATGGTGTATATAATTATCTTGGACATGTAATATAATGATTATCTTTATTATAATGAAATTATAAGTTTTATTTAATGTTATTTCTCCATGGATATTATGATTCAAATGTTTCAAATTGGTATAGGATACTTTGGAATGTTTAAATATTATTCTCCTCAAGAGAGTTTTTAATGATTATCTTTTCAATTTAACTTCATTTTGTGATTTTTAAATTTCTATTGAAACAATAAATTTATTTTTGTGAACCTAATTTCCTATATATGGTGCATATACTGGAACTTTTTCATATAATATCATGATTTATTAATTCTTCATGATATTTTGAGTTTCAATTTGAATTATTTCAGCTAAGGGGATTCGAGTTAAAAGTTACCATGTGGAAAAGAATTTCATAACCCAATTTATTTTCATTGGGTTATATTACTTCTTCTTTGTCATTAATATTCAATTATTATGTGTATAATTAATTTTACTATCTATTTATGTATTTACACTTCTATATGTGGATTTACAATTGATACATATAATCTATTTATCGATTTATTCTCACTCCAACATTATATTCCTTTCAAGGGTTTACTTTACAATCCCATTTTGTTTAGGATTCTTTACACTTGAATTTACATTAGAGGAAATTATTTATCTTTGTATAACAAACCCTTTCATTTCCCTCTCCTTTGATTATTCATGATCTTTATCAAATATTAGTAACATTTTTCCACTCTTTGGTACTCAAAATGTTATAGAAAATGGCTTAAAGAAAACCCGACTTAATTTCTCTATTTAGTTGGAGATAATTTTTTCTTCTAGAGACCCAGTTTTCTAAAAACGTTTTAAAAAATGCTTTAAAGTTTTAAAAATTTATTTAATAAAGAAAATTTTACCCTTTTTCCTTTTACAAATGTTTTTAAAGGAATCTTCTTATAATTTTCTAAACAAGGCATTTTTCTAACCTTTTTACCATGAGAATGGAATGTTCTTTTTACCTCATGTGACATGTAAAAATTTAACCACCATAATTTATTTAAAGCTTATTTTTCATGTTTAAAATGTTAATTTTTAAAGAAAATGTTTTTAAAATTGATTTTCAAAAAAAGGTTTTCAAAATATTTTTCAAAACAAAAGGATATTTTCCTCAATAAGGTTTTTAAAATATCTTTTTATAGTATTTCAATTCATAATTGAAAACAAATATTTATTTTTAATACACTTGGGATATGTTGTATCAATACCATCGTTATTCATCCTCTGTATGGTTAATGATTGATTTGGAAAAGGATAGTATTCACATTCACTTCCTTGATTCCTTTTTGTCCCCTTTGAAATATTCAATTTCCTATGATCATTTAACATTGAATTTCCCCTAAATATCCATATCATCTTTCATGGATATTATTATTTTCTAAACCATATACCAATTTTCATATGCTATTTACATTGAAATTTATTTGATTGTTTGGGGAAATATTGACAAATGTTTATCCTCTATTCAATATAGATATTTGATAAGTCATATTTTTTATTCGATATACATAATGATTGGGACATGCAAGACATAGGTTGGGGAACATTTAATCTAAGACCTACAGGTTGGGGACCGGTTAATGAAATACCATCGATGCATTGGTAGTCTCATGAGATGAAATTAGTTGAAAAAAACCCTTAAAGCTTGTTTCCAAGATGAATATATGGGTTTCTACCCATAGTTTTAAACTGTCCAGAGGATAGATCTTGATAGTAGAGGTTTTCATGTGCCTTATAAATGATGTCCAATAATTAATAATTTCATTAATTTTGATTTAGTTATTATTTATCCATGATATTTTGCGTCAACATATCTATGGATTCATTTCATTCTTCGTTCATTGATTAAATGGAATGTTTTTTAGTTTCTTACGTTTCCATATTGATTTTTCCTTATCTTACTGTTTGGATGGAATGTGTTTCTAGTTATTACGTTTCCATATTTTTATGCACTTCCTTCTTAGTTTTTTGATTACATGGTATGTGTGTTCAGTTATTTATAATGTCATAATTATTATTCTCATTGATCTATTTTTAATTCTATTATACTTTACCCTGACTAAGTATTTGATCACAAATTTATTTTGCTTAATTTCCCTAGGAAATATAAGAAGTGTATTGTGAAAGATAAACAAGGATATACTAGATTAAATAAATTTATCCTCAAAAGAAAAAACTTATATTGTAATTAGTATATTAATTTTTAATACAAGACTTATGTATGTATCTACTTTTCTAAGACTACAAAACTGACCTGTCCTTCGAGATTTGATTCCTTGTAATCATGTCGATGTAATGATATTATACACTGGTTCTGGGTTGTATGGGGTTGGGTAACTATAATTAAAATGGTCTATTTTGGACTAATTAAGTTACTAATAATGTTTCTAATCCCTTGGAATAGTTTTTGGAGGAATACATGGCATTTAATATGACTTTTAAAAATTAAAAAATCTATAAAAATACCGCTATGGAAATTTTGGACTCCACCTTGGAAATTTTAGGTGTTATATTAGAAATTTTGAGGTCTTGTATGAGATTTTAAGTATTTTTCTACCATAGGGAAGTGCTCAAAAACATAATGAAATCTCATAGGCCATTTTGCATCAAGTTTTTTTCTATATTTTGGATACTATATCTCTAAAAGATATAAAAACATTGCAGAAAATTTTGGGAGATATTGGGAACATATCACATGACTTTTAAGGTTTATTTTTAAATGATTTGAGTGTGAAATTAAAGTAGAAAAGATATGAAAATTCATGGTTGATATAAATATATAGATATATTTATATCTACCTCTATAAAAGAAGGTAGATTCTACATGGATAAATATTTGAACACTTTTGATCTCTTAGATTGTAATTATTTTATTTTATTTTATTTGGTTTTTCATTATGTAGTCCCAAGACTCTTTATTTGGATGTGTCTTCGAAATTCAAGTAATTTTATTATTATTATTTAATTCTTTATTAGTTTTTCTTGCTCTATTATCTCTTTTATGATTTATAGTTTATTCATTGTCGATGAATAATAAATTATGAGTGTTTAAAATCATATAAGGGAGTGAGATATATGGAAAAGGATATATATGTAATATTTTAATTATTCATCACTCATGGTTTAGTCTTATTCCATAGAATCATGTTGTGACCTAATTGATTCATCATATTTATTATTAAATTATTGATTAAGTGTATTTAGTAACGAAGGTATTCTTACATTGTTGAGATAATTAATTCATGAAGATTGATTTGGATTATTCATTTTCACATGATATTATAACTTAACACGTTTTAAATATTTTTACTCTTGTGATGATTAGGAAGTTGTATTTTTAAGTATTACTAACTAAAATAGATCAAATGGATGTTAATTACATTAATAATCACACAAATATGAGTTTGATTGATTTTATAAGTGAATTTGAGTTTTCCCATTTTAATAAAAACCATCCTTGACTATTGATTCCCCTCTTGTAATTATCTCCATTTTTTGTTAATTCATTATATTACTAATTTAGTTTAGTTTAGATTTCAATTCATAGTTTTTACATAATTGCGAAGATTTATAAATTAGTTTTAAATCCATAATTAGGATTCCTAATTCCTTGGGTGATTAACCTCATGATTTATCTATATTATTATTTTATTTCTAGTATTGGTCTGAGTATAATAAATTTATAATATTTTTCCAATGCTTTGAATTAATGAAACATTAAAAGTGATCAAGTTTTTTGGAATAGTTTTTAGGAAACAAAGGGAAGTAGTGATTGAATAAAGACCAACTGATTAGATCAAATAGTTTCCTTAGCTTGTTTTATATTTTTTTATTTTTGTTTAGTATTTTCTTCTTTTTATGTTCATGGGTTGTTCATGGTGGTGTGTGTTGGATGGATTACATGATGGATGGATATAATGTGACACTATTTAATTACACATGGAATCTATGTAATTATACTTCAAGGTAAATTAAAAGTTCTATATAGTGGTAACAATTAGGATATGGATGGAATGATTCATATTCTTAAGGATATGACCAGTTCCAAAATTAACAATGGGGTGGAACCCAAAGAGGCCCTGAATTTTAAAAATTAAAAATATATTAATGGGATAATATATACTATTAAGGAGATCATGTATTTCAATAGAAACAATTGAAAGTAACTACTAGAAAATTTTATAGAAATATTCTCAAAGTACACTTTAATCAATAAATATAAAATCAAGGAATAAGAGGCAATACATAAGGAACCAAAAGGGATGAAAAAAACATCACCAAATCCAATAATAATTTAGAATTACTTTTAGAAAATTTATTTTAATATCATTATCTAGTGAATGAGTTAGTAAAATAAAAACTGAATATAGAATAAATCAAGGTTGTTTAAGTGAAGAAGTAGGAGGAAAAGAATATAGAGTTCCTTGAATTTTCTAAAATATATTGAAAAATAACCCCCAACACTTGTGGATGAAGTGGAAGCTACTAAATTACAAAGTAACATCAAATAATTTGAAGAGGATAAGTATTAAGAAGTGGATAAGGAGGGGCATTACAATTTTTAGCCATTTTTTGAATTATTTGATAAAAGTTTAAGACTTAAAAAACATATATTTAATACCAATAAAGTTTCAATCTACTATATAATATGAGAAGGAGAATAATTTCATGGGATGATCAAAATTAAAAAATCATTAATAAATATGTAACATGTAAATTATTTATATTCTCACATAAACTGATGAAAAAATATTCAAGGTATAAATAAAAGACTTTAAACAATGTTCTTATTAGAGGTAAGTTTAATTTTTTATTTCTTTATTTGGAATTAATTTTGGGATTATCTAGGAGTTTGATGTAAAATACATTATATTTTTAAACTTTAAATAGATTATACCTTTAAATTTAATTGTTTATTTTGGTTTCATAGTTTTTAAAAAAGAAAAATAATTGAATATAGAAAAAAATATGAATATGGAGTTTCATGAAAATGGGATTATTATTTTAACTTTCATATATTTTATACTTTTCTATCACACATTTTCAAAAAAATAAGTTGAAAGATTATATAGAATAAATAAATCTAATTAATTTATGGAATACTTGTACTTTTATCTTGAAATCATTGATATAGGACACATCATCACTTAGAAAATATATTTTTACTTTTTGGATATTTTTTAATAATCATGATTATAAATGTTAAATATATAGGTTAATTTTTTTTTGAAATTTACATTGTTATTTAAAATTTGAGTTATTTTAATGTGAAAAGTGATATCATATCTATTCTTGTTTTTGGTCCATAAAAATTTTTATTACATAGACCGATTAATATTATTCACATCTTGATTTGATTGACCTATGTTATGTTCCCCATAACTGATAGGTATTCTAAAATATTTTACCATATTATTTCAAATACCCTCTTTCTTGAGTGATTTTTAAGATTTGAATCACTATCAGAACTGGATTGTTAATATTACTAAAGCATGATTATTTTGAACCATATTGAGATTATTAAAGAAATTTATTGAATATTATTTTATCCACTTTAACTTTGAGACATATATTGAATTTGACTTCTTGTTAAGACTCAAAGACCATGAATTTCCTTGACCATGGATACCCTATAAAATAAGTAAAAATAAAGTAAACAAATATGTTTAAAAGAGGGTGAATATTTCATTGTACTTATTTTAATGATTTTTGAGCCTATTATATGAGTAAAAAGAGTTTTTTGGGTGTTACATTTTGAATATATATTTTGAAATATGAGTTTTTCTTTGATAATTATATTATAAATCATGCATTTTACTAATGCACCAAGCCTTCGTTTTAAGTTTTAATGATGATATTTTCATATAAATACATAACAATCATTAAAATTAGAGTCGTTATAACCTTAATTAAAGTCATAATGATTTTTTTAGGTTAGTTTCAAAATAGATATTTAGATAATTTTCATGCCTATGGTTAGAGTGTATATAATTTTGATTAAGAATAATTACAATTAAATGATCTTGGGTGAAGAGTGAAATGAGTTTATATTAAGGTAGATCATGAGTGTAATGGATATGAATGAAAATATGAATAATTTGAGAAAAAGTGGAGATTATTATTAAATTATAATTATACTTTAGGATTGATTTGGTACTCTTTATTATATAAGATTTATGTTTTTGGAATTCTTAGTTATAAATTTATATTTATGAGTATAATAAATTAATAGTTTAACTCATTACAATATGATTTCATTGAAATTATACGATGATATTTTTTCTTGAGGATAATCAAAAAAATTTGTGTGGGGGATTTTTATACCTTGGTTATATAAATATATATACATTTTATTTAGATTTTGATTGTAAAAATAATTTCATTTTAAAAAATTCTTAGTGTTTCTAATGTCTTGAAGGAAATATAAATATTAATTAAGTGTTTTTGATAATTTTGGGAAAATTGGAGAAAATTAGAGTTAAATGAAAATTCTTATGACATGGAGGTCAATCCATGGTTTATAGTTGAAACAGCTAGTGGAACAATAAAGCTAAAGAGTAAAATGGGCATTAAAGGTTTGAGCCAAGAGTCACCTTAAAGACTGAAATTATGAGAATAATGATAAAAAATGTACAAGTCATGGAATATAGTGAAATTTATAAATTTTAATGGGATATAGAATATATTAGATGAAGTTATGATGTAGATTAATAAGCAAACATGGATTACTAAATTGAATACAATGATGTGCATATCATGGTTGAGGAGCTAGAGTTGATAAAAGTTAAAATGTAAAATTCAAATCTCTCCATGTCATGGTGAAAATATCAAATTTATAATTGATATAAATATATTTGAAACAAATATATTTTAATACATTCAAAATCAATATGATGAAAGAGGGTGAATACCACAAGTGGTTTTAATCTTTCTATGTCATGGTGGTAATATTTTATGAATAAAATGTGAGAAAAGTTAGATATTTTTAAGAGTTATTTTAAGTGGATTTTGATATATTAAAAGGATCCATTTTTGTTCAATTAATCTACTCATTATGTTGGTGGAACCTTATAAATTTTTTAAATAATCGAAGGTTATTCTTGTGACTTTTAAAAAGTAAAAATACTGGAAAAACGCCACTATGGGCGTTTTGACCCCACAATGGGCGTTTTGTGAGTCACTTTGGGAATTTTATAAGTCATAGACAGGTTTTTAATGTTTTTTCTATCATTTGGAAGGGATACATGACATGGTGAAACCTCCTAGGATGTTTTTATACACATTTTAACCTATTTTAAGGGTTTTTTATCTCCAATAGATATGGAAACTTTGAAAAAGATTCAAGAGTTGTTTCACACATCCCACATGAGTTTTAAAGTCCTTTTTATTGGATTTGATTTCAAATTAAAGTGGTAAAGGTATGGAAATATGTGAGAGATATTAAGTTATAGATATATTTATATCTATCTTTATAAAAGTAGGAGGATTCTATATGGAAGAAGAATCAAATACCAAACTATCTTAGATAAGATTTCATTTTTTTCATTATGTAATATTGGGACTCATTATTTATAACTAAATTAAGTTTTTAATTATTATTAAATTATTTATTTGTTTTTTGGATATATTAAAAGGTTTTGAGGAACAATAGAAGTGCATCAGGCTCATACCTAACAATGGATTTTATCAATTTATTTGGATAAATCCTAAAAAACTAGATAATAGAAACCTTATAAGATTTATAGAGAGGATATTTTCACATATAATTTATAATTTATTTGTATAAATAAGAATTACATTTTATTTCAATTCATTATTCATTTTTGAATTGGTTGATCAAACTTTTCATACTGTTATTACAATTAATGATTCAAGGGTAGAATATCTCTATTAGTAGTCCACATGTGCTCTAAAAATGTTGAAACATAAATGATAGATCTCTGAGTGTTAGAGTGAAATAATTGACTCACTTGCATCATTATTCATTGACTTTAATAGTAACACATTTTATTCTTTAAGGATTTATATAGTTCTCTCTAGTATCTAATTGAGATAAGGAGGAGGGTCAAGGTTTTTCCATTCATGAGAGTATTCTAGAGGAAATTTTCTCTAGGGCTTGAAAATATTCTATAGAGTGAAATGTTTTAAAAAATGTTATTTATAGAAATTATATAATCATGTTTATATACTTAGGTTATAGAATATGTTATTACACAAATTCCGTTAAGTAATATCTTAATTCTAAGTAGACCCCTCATCAAATAATAATAATAATAAAAATAATAATAATGATGATGATGATAATGATAATTATATTACTATTAAAATTATTTCCTTGACTTGTGATAAAATATTGGATATATATAAATATCATTTCAATTTGACCCTTAACCCGGACCATCAATCATTGGAATTCATCAAACCTTGAATGATAACAATTTATTTAAATAAATAAATATCATTGTATTACTCATCCTATAAATATTTATTCCATTAATATAACTTGATAGATTATAATTCCATGTAATTTGAGAATAATATTTATTCTAATATTAAATTCATATATAATTTAATTTATATTGTAGATAAACTTATCATGTGGCCCTCTAGGCCTCTTTATCAATCACATTATACTAATTAACCTAAAGTCTAAGATCATCATCTAACAACACATCCAGACACCCATAGAGAAATATGCTAATGTCGTAAAGAAAAAAACTTCCTATAAACACTCACTATGTAATATAATATCTTTATCTCAATATCTCATTAAACTAGTTTTATTACTATTGTCATCATCCCATATGCTTGATATATCATTCTTTCAATTTCATAAAATATACTTATTAATAAAACTACCTTGTCTATGGATTTAGATATAAATTTTCATTCAAATCAAATATCCTAAGATATTTAATTCTATTAACTCATAAAGGAAAACATCCTTTCTTGTATTTTTAATTAATACTATATAACTTTTGGCGCACCTAATGTATCCCAAATCATTGTGAGAATATGTATTTAAGGTTTTAATTAATACATCTAACTAAATGGTGCATGTTATATAGTAATAATAATCTTAAGTATAAGGACCGATACACACATTTATAGATAGGAATATCAAATGAAATATATAATATATTTAACTCATACAGGTAGGTATGTTCTCATAACTTCCTCTATTGGAGATTTCAAAATGTGGAATTTATGGGAAGAATCATTAATTTCATATAAGCCCCCAATACCTTATTTAATGCATCATCTATATCCTATTATATAGATTAAATCCATGTAATATATATTTAATAATATCATCATAGTAGTTCATGGTTTTGATCACAGTGAGGAACTATTATGACCTTTCAATGTGATATATACTCTAAGGAAATAATCACATTTGTCACGAACCAGGCGAGGTACCTTGGTAAACTAATAACCGAGCTGGCCTTAATATAGAACGAAGGGCTTTATTGATCCCCATGGGTTGGAGACTAGAACCTGGAATCATGCAACATGTAATTAAGAAATTTTTTTCCAAAAAACATAGAAAAAGAAAGATAAGCAGGTCAACATGCATAAAAAAGAAACTCCAATAATTCAACAAGGCATTAAATACCAATGTACTACAACCTGAGTACCAAAATAGGGAAAAAACCCAAGTCTTTAAGGAAAAAACTCACCACGTCCTATGTTTAATAACTGGATCTCCCTCTAAGAGATACTTTTCCCTTGCTCAAACCTAGAAGGAGGTGATCTACAAACACCCAAAAGAACAAGTAGGGTGTGAGATAAAAAACCCAGTAGGGTCTCACCCATGATTCCATATCAGATGCCAAAAATATATTAACCAAAGTAATGATTTAAATTTTAGAATAAATAGGTTTTTAATTTTAGAGCACACTTAAACAAATCATGCTATACAATTAAAATGATTGGAAATACTTTAAGAAACATCTTCACAAGTGATGGAATATTTATAAAACAATGTC
Source organism: Viscum album (assembly GCA_963277665.1). Taxonomy (NCBI): domain Eukaryota; kingdom Viridiplantae; phylum Streptophyta; class Magnoliopsida; order Santalales; family Viscaceae; genus Viscum; species Viscum album. The sequence continues at coordinate 1,908,297,417 of OY728151.1, forward strand.
TTAAATAAAAAATTTATATAATTTTTTTTATATTAATCTAGAAGTAATTTAATGAAGTTTTACAACATTGGCATACATTTATATCTCAAATATAAATAACATGTGAGAAACATGGTCATATGCCAAATAGGTAAGAAATTTCCATTTTATAGGACTCTGCACTCTTTAAGTGATCATGGAAATTTGTGTATACACACATCACTCTGACACTAGTCAAAGGTGACTCATCACCATTCCATCAGGGATGTAACCTATTGAATTTATGTTTTAAAATGTTTTATAAGTTTAGAGTGTGTCCAAATAACTCACAAACTACCTAAAGCCTGTATGTGCTCTTAAAAAATCAATGATGGAAAATTTATTTTAAGACTACTTAAAATAAAATTAAATCCAATTCCTCTCATTTAAAATTCAAATTTTCTATTTTAAAACCAAAATATTTTTTTAATAAAAAACTTGCCTCTTTAACAAGGTAAAACCATCGGGTTTCTATGAAATCATTTTTAAGCCATTTTATCAAGTTTGAAATCAATTAAAAAGTAATTCAATCAATTTTACAATCCATTTATATAATTAAATTCAACAATTTAATTGAAATATATTCCATGAAATTTATAATTTAATTCCAACATTTTAAACCAACCAATTTCCACAAATGCTCCCCAATTAAATCTAATTGGGGGGTTTTTTCCCCAATTTTCATGCCAAAAACTATTTCAAATCTCCCAATTCACTAGAATTAGGTTTTATAAAATCAATTTAAATAAATTTTGAGAAATTTAATTTAAATCAAAAATTTAAATAAATCAATAAATTCAAGGTTAATCAATTTGGCCAAATGAGATGGAATCACCCACCTTTTTCTTAAAACTCAACACCCGAAATGAAACCCATCAATGAGAACGAAGGTGTAGAAGACCTCGAAACTAAAAATGAAAATGAGATCCAACATCATGAAGCATAGATCCATCAATTTTAGGATGATATATTGAAATACCAAAGGAGGTGAAAGAGAGAAAGATGAATAATGGGGAAGAAATCTTACCTGATAATCACACTGCCAACACAATGATGATCGAATGCCGAATAGGAGGATCCAGAAGGGTTGGAGAGCTTCAATGTCACATGGGGAAGTCTTTGGGTCGAGAAAAACAAAACTAAAGATGATGGGAAAATAGATCTCTTCCATAATTCATGTTTAAAAAACCTTAGTTAGGTTATTACACAACATGTAATATTATTTCATGTCATGAAATAGTTAATAATCCAAAAATGTTGAAAAATGCATCACCTAAAATTAAAAAACCGACACACCAAATTACAAACCAATATTTAATTAAGTCAAAATGTGTAAAAATTATTTACTTAGTGTACCCTTCATTGCATCTATCCTTTCATGAAATGTATATAGAAAATGTTACATGTAGTGTAACCTAGTTACATAGTTGGTAACCCTCTGACAGCCTATAGAGAAGGATGGTTTTAGCTGAGAGTCCAAAAAATCTCTAACTTCACCATTATAGGGATTCTCCCTATAAATTCTCAACCTTAACCAATAAATGAATAGGAAAAACCAGGAAAAGTTTGAAGGAATACCTATTAGATTGGTAAAAGGATGTTACAACCTCCCCACCATAAAAATTTTCTATCCCCAGAAAGCCAATGATGAATCTTCCGTGCCAAAAAGGTGTGGCAACTAATCTCTTATAAGTGCCTCATTTTCCCATGTCTCATGACTATCATCAACATGTTTCCATAGAACATGAACCAGAGGTATCGTCCTACCACGAAGCACCATGGTCTTAGAATAAACTACCCTAACTGGCTACTCAATCAAAGATAAATCATGTTAATTATCAAGATCACACCAGCTCCAAACATGATATGGATTAGATAAAAACTTTATCAATTTTGATACATGGAATACATTATGTATTGATGTTAGCTATGGTGGAAGTGGAAAATAGTATGAAACTTTCCCCACCTTCTCAACAACCTTGAAAGATCCCACAAAACAAGGAGAAAGCCTCTTTTGCCTCCCAAGCCATTGATGAACCAAACAGGATGAAACTTTCAAGAACACCTGGTCACCTACTGAGAATTCCAAAGGTCTATGATGATGATCATCATAAGAATTAAATCATCTATATGCTTTCAAAATTCATTGAAAATTTAACAGAATATTTGATGTCATCTCTTGAACCAAACTTTGTATAACTAATAAACTTTCACAAATCTCTAACCAACACAATGTATATCTACAAGGTCATCCATACAAGGCCTTAAAAGGTGTCATTCTGATTACAGATAGTTAACTATTTTTATAAGAGAACACAACCATCCCCAAGTGATCATCCTAATACCCATTGAATTCGAGAACACAAGAACAAAGCATATCCCCATGAATATGTATAGATCTATCCATTTGTTCATATGACTATGGATGGTAGGTAATGCTCAAATTAACCTGAGATCCTAGTGGCTTCTAATGGCCTCTCCAAAAGATAGAAGTGAACTGAGGATCCCTATTAGAAACTATAACAAATGGAACTCTATGTAAATTGAGAATCTCTTTCATGTAGAGATTTCCCAACTCATCAACATTGGATGTATCAAAAATGGGTATGAATTGATTGTAATTGGTTAGACTATAAATAACAACCTATATTACATTCTTATTTCACTAGGTATGAGGCAACCCCACCATAAGGTCCATAGAAATTTCATCCCACTTCCAAGTAGGAACTGGATGTGAATGAAGTAAACCTAAAGGTTTCTGGTGCTTGGCCTTAAACTTATTGAACATATAACTATAAGTAACAAACTCATTAATTCCACATATCATACCTTGCCACCAAAACTTCTTCCATATATAATATAACATCTTAGTGGTTCCTGGGTGCACAACCCACTGGGAATTGTGAAAATACCCCATCATGGACTTTCTTTCCACAAACTGCACAACGATGTCCTGATGGCATAGAACACGCTCTTTGGAGAATGAACAATAGGAAACGATCTCCCCACAATAAAGAGAGTCTCTAATGATACATAATTCATCATCAAACTCTTGATTATGAATAATCGTCTTGAGAAGAGTAAACATCAATTGAAAACTGGCTAAAGAAACTTCATCCCCTTTCTCCTAAGCTCCAATATGCAACTGTGAAAAGAAAACCACCAAATTTCACTCTTACGATGACTCTTTCACTACTTGGGTTGGAAGCTTCCTACTCAACACATCTGAAATAACATTTCCACTTCCTAGGGTTTAGGCGATGTGAAATTCAAAATATTTTAGGTACTCCACACAATTCCTCTGGAGGAGATTCAAATATTTTTTAGATAAGATATAACTCAAGATTTTTTTGTCTAAATACATAATAAACATTTCTCTGAAAAGGTAGTGTTACCCAAACTCAAGCGCATGCATCATAGCTACAAGTTCAAGGTCATGGGTAGGATTATTATTCTCATGTTCCCTAAGATGATATGACTCATATGATACTGCATGATCAACCTACATAAGTATGAAACCCAAAATTGAACCCAATTCATCACAAAAGGAATCATAGACCTTACTGGCCTATAGAAGTGTCAACACCAGTGAAATGGTTAAAAGACTTTTCAGATTGAAAAAGGAATGCTGACATTTATCATTCCAAGAAAACTTCACCCCCTTTCATGTTAGAGTAGTCATCAGAGAATCCAAACTTGAGAATTCCTTCACAAACTAGTGATAATATCTGGGTGAGCACAATAATCTATGAATCTTGAAGATATTTCGTGGATGCTCCAAAGTCTTAATAGCCTTTACCTTCTCAGGACCAATTGATATACCCTATTCAGACACCACATGTACTAATAATTTCATTTCCTGAATCCAGAAATTGAACTTTAAAAGTTTTGAATAATGATGGGGATTTTTCAGTAGAGTCAGAACTATTCTTAGATGATGCACATGATCCTCCTCAGTCTTGGAGTAAATTAGGATGTTATCCACAAAGAATACCACAATGGTATCCATATGCTCATGGAAAATACTATTAATAAAATTCATGAAAACTGTAGGAGAATTTGTTGGACCAAAGGGTATAAAATGGTACTCATAATGGTCATACCTATATGAAAGGTAGTTGTCAGAATTTCCGATTATTTTATTCATAATTGATGGTAACCATATCAAAGTTTGATCTTTAAAAACCACTTCTCCCCTTTTAACTAATGAAATAGATCATCAAACCATGAAAAAGATAGATTTTCTTCACCATAAATTTATTGAGATTTTAGTAGTCAAAACGTAGGAAAATAGAACCATCATCTTTATTAGTGAAGAGAACATGCACCACCAACGATGACACACTTAGGCGTATAAAGAATTTCTCCAGAAGATCTTCCAATTAGTACATCAACTCTTTCATTTTAGCTAGAGCCATTCCATAAAAGGGAATTGAAATTGGTTGAGTACCATGAATTAAGTCAATGGAAAACTCGAATTCCCTTACCAGTGTAAAACTAGATAAGACAAAAGGAAACACATCAAGAAACTCAAAAAAACTGGAGGGAGATCACCACTCAAAGATTCCCACTCCAGATCAAAAGAAAACACTGATATTAATTTTCCCAACTCTAGATAAGAAGGTCTAGCCCTGCTTGACCTTGGGTCCCATTATCCTTTAAAGACAAGAGACACACCACTGGGTGTAGTAAGGTAGACCCGTCGAAGATGTCAATAAATTTGGGCTTTATTGGAAATGAGTCAATCCATTCTGAAAATAATGTCAAGAGATTTCATGTCAAGGACCATAAAAATCCACACCAGCTCAACATATGATATAGAGAAGACTCAAGCGGGACTACGAAGACCCTACTCTCTCTTTGTACCAAGGGGTTTAGTAATATCCATTACATAAGATAAAAACTACATAGGAAGATTAATAATATTAAAAATATAGGTTTAAATAAACAAGTAAGATGCATCAATACCAAATAGAGAGGTCACTAATAACGAATATATAGTAATGGTACCTCTCAAAGTTACTAAACCTGTGTCTGCTTACTTGGGAGAATCTTCCACTATGTGAAGTAGTTTTGTTCTAGATTCCTATAGACAAAACCATTTTAAACATGAAGCATCCAATCTCCCCACAACATTAGGAGGAACTGATGATCCTATTCCACTACATGGAGTAGAAAAGATAAGGAATAATCTTTGTAAGTGTCCTGAACATCTATAGGAGTTACAGTTCTTGGGTGCCTTAGTGAAAACCCAATTAGAATTTCATGTCTTACCACACTTATAGAAAATAAAAATAATTCATCATGTCACTTTAGGAGGTCTAGAATGAACCTTCCATTGAGAAATACCATGAGAATCATCATTATTACACTTTCCCTTCATGGAACTGACACTGCCAATGGAAGAAAAAGGAAGTCCCATAAACCCTGATTTTCCAGCCAGTTCAATATCAACCATCATTTCCCTATCTAGAAAATTATCATAAGTGGGGAAATTTAGAAAGAAAACATGATAATATATATTTGATCGAAGTCCCAACTTGAACCATCGAGCCTTTATCCTCTCATTAGGTATAATCTCACGTGAAAATGCACCAGATCATCAAAGAAAGTTGAATACTCAGTCATGGTTATTTCAGCCTGTTCAATCTTGAAAAAATCCACATCCTTTTACAACACCATTGAATATGGATAGAAATGGTTTGTAAGAATAACATTGAAATCTTTCCACTCTAAGCACTCAAGTTTATTAGTCATTACCATCGTATCCCACCATCTCCTACTCAGTCCTTCTAGTATGAAGGTGGAACACTTCACCTTGATCTCATTTGGTGTCTCTAAGAACTCAAATATACATTCTATCCTACCAAAAAATTCCTTATGAAGTTGAGGATTAATGGAGCCTTTGAAAAATGGTGGAATCTTGTGAATGAACTCTTGAGAACAATTTCGAAGACCATTCCCCTAAGGATCCACATCAGGGCCCTGAATAGGTACTAGAGGTGGTTCCTGTCCTAGATCTTGGATAGTGTGCACAATCACCTAAACTAGATTTGGGTCCATTGGAGGATTCAATCACTTCGGTCTACAACAACTTCCTCTTAGATCCGATTTTCACATCTTCTTAGAGGCATGATGCTACACAACATTAATAGTCAACTAAGAATACATTATAATAACACTCAAACTAATCAACAAGGGAAATTATTCCCAATAGATGGAATAACAATATTTGGATTTCACTACATCAAAATAAAAATATGGAAAATAGTAGAACTAATTCACAAGAAATATTTCCCTAACCACCCCTAGTGACTTAAGGTTCATTGTGCTGAGAGAAAACTAGGCTCTCAATCGCATCTACCTCCTATGTACCAAAAAGATTTAAAAAATTCATACTAACTTCAATACAAAATCTCAACAGATTCCTCTAATACCACTTTTTCATGAACCAGACCAGGTATCCTGGTAACCCGATAACCAAGATGACCCTAACATAGCCTGAAGGGAATTCCTGATCCCCATAGATCGATGACTAGAACCTAGAATCATACAACATGAAAGTGGTAATGAATTTTCTATAAAACATAGAAGAAGCATGATAAGAAAGTCAACATGCATGCAAAATAAAATCCATTGTGAATGATGTACCATAAGTCAATAAAGTTCTTGGTTAGAGTAGGAAACTCAAGAGGGGGGGGGGGTGAATTGAGTTCTTATAATTTTTTTTGTTAAAAATCTTATTTAAAAATACCCCCACTTTAAAATAAAAAAAAGACCAGTTAATCAAAGTAGTAAATTTATAAGAGTTTGACTATTTAATTAATTTCTCAAAATATTGATTAATTCTCAGTTATCACTATTTGAAAGATTTATATAAATTTTTAAACTAATTTACCAAAACAAAATAGTTGTAAATACTATTCAAGACCAACTATCAAATTAAAACTTAGTTTTCTAAAATATGAGTGAAAATAGAGTAAACTAAATTTGGAATAACATAGTAGAATAAAACAAGAGGATCAGTCTCAAGATGAGACCTAATACTCTCTACTTGGTGATCACCTACCACCAAGAAGTTTAAATTAATAAACATTTATCCACACATTGGATTTTTGTTTACAACAACATACAATTATTTCCAGGTCAAGCTAGACCTCTACCACAGTTATTCATGGGAAACAGATTACAACTATTTCACACATAGATCTCTTCCATAGTTCTTCATGGGAGAAGTATGGTGTAAGAGAATAGTAGTGTGAGGATATCTTGTATCCTCCATATTAGCATAAGATACATGGTGTGTTTATACTATAGGAACACACTCTTCTTGAAAAGTAATAAAATTGAACTCAATAGATTAGAGATAACAAGATAAGGTTTAGAGTGCTATGAGTATTGTGATTGAAGATTTTGGACATCTTGGATGTAGCAGAAGTGAAGCTCGAGTCCTTTTCTGAAAACAGACACCAAAATAGAGTGTCATGGAAGCTTTGTGTTCTGACTTCCAGGAAAATGAGATATTATTCGAAGGTTTTCCTCTCTAGAGTTTTTTTGTTATAAGGGTTATTGGAACTTTGATGCACAATAATTTCTTCTTTGTTTTTAGTCATCTAGGAGGTCAGTTCTTTATTTTCTTCCCAAGTTCTCTTGATATGGTTTCTCGTGTGTGTTACACTTTTTTATCGAGTTATTCCATTTTTATATTCTGTTGGTCTAACATTAGGAATGATTGGGACATGTATTGTACCTTGTACCTCTGACATCCAAGTTAATGCTTTTTGCAAAAATTGTTACAATTAAATAAGTTGCATTAAATAACCCAATATGATAGTTCGATAATTTTTTTTTTGAATTTATAGAGTAAAGAAATTTTGAACATTATATCGGTGAGTACTTATATCGATAGGTTAGTGCATTGGTGACTCCTTATATCAGTGAGTTATGTTGTCGGTAGGTCCATGCATTGGTAGGTGAGTTGGGTTTTCAGTGAGTCAGTTGGTCTATCGGTGACTCATTTGATCTATCGGTTTGTCAGACTATTGGTGAGTCATTTTTTTTGTCAGTGAGTCCTCTGTTCTTTCGGTGAGTTAGACTATTAGTGAGTCAGTCTATCAGTGACTCAATTGTTTTGACGGCGAGTTAGCCTATCGGTGAGTTAGTTTATCAGTGACTCAATTGTTCTATCGGTGAGTTAGTCTATCAGTGACTCAAACTTATAACTGTCATTGAATCATATTTATCCAATTTGTATGTCGGACTGTGTTATAATATAAACATGTACAAAATATGTTAAATTTATAATTGAACATAGATGATCATAATTAATTATCTTTAAACTTAATTAAACATGATCTGACATAAATGAACATGAATGAATATTATTTTACATTATTTGTGATTATTAAAACCAGAGAGGTCCAAAAAACACATTAAATCCCAAATTACTACAACCTATGTACCAAAATTAGGGAAAACAACCCAAGTCCAAATGGACACAACTCACCACATCCTAGGTTCAATAGATAGATCTACCTCTAAGTGATCATTTCCCCTTGCTTGAAACTCGAAGGAGATAATCTACAAACACCTAAAGGCATAAGTAGGGTGTGATCTAAAAATCCCATTAGGGTCTGACCAAGTATTCTATATCATATGAAAATAATAGATTAACCAAAGTAACTCTTTCAATTTTATTATAAACATGTTTCGAATTTTAATTCATATTTAAACAAATCATGTTATACAATTCAAATGGTGGAAAAATACTTTAATAAACAACTTCATAAGTGATGTAATATTAAAAAAACAATGTATTAAAATATATATATATATATAATAGTTTATATAAATACAAAAATCATGTAAAGTAGGTTTAAAAAATTGGAATACATTTATATCTCAAGTATAAATAACAAGCGAGTAACATGGTCATCTCCCAAATAAGTACAAAAGTTACAGGCTATAAGACTCTTCACTCTCTAAGTGATGATGGAAATATGTTTATACACATATCCCTTTGACACTGGTCAAATGTGACTTTTTACCATCCCATCGGGGATGTGACCTGCTGTATTTATGTTTTAGAATGTTGTATAAGCGTAGAGTGTGTCAAAAAAACTCACAAAATACCAAAGGGTTTCAGGTGATCTTACATAATAAATGATGGAAAATTTATTTTAAGAATTATTAAAATAAAATTAATCTCTATTCCCCCCATTTAAAAATCCAATTTTCCATTTAAAAACCAATATGGGGTTTTAATAAAAAACACGCCTCTTTAACAAGATAAAACCACTGGGTTTCTATAAAAACATTCTAAAACCATTTTCACAAGTTTGAAATCACTTCAAAACTAATTACATCATTTTAAAAATTCATTTCAGTATTTAAATTAAAAACATTTATTGAAATATCTTCCATAAAATCTACAATTTAAATTCAAAATTTTAAATCAACCAATTTCCACAAATGCACCCCAATTTAATGGAATTTGGTTTTTTTCAAATTTTCATGGAAAACTGTTTCAACTATCCCAATTCACCAGAATTGGGTTTTATTAATTCAATTAAAAGAATGTTTGAGAAATTTAATTTAAATCAACAATTGAAAAAAATATAGAAATTCAAGGTTAATTAATTTGGCCAAATGGGATATAATAGACTACCTTTTTTCAGAAACTCAACACTCACAACGGAACACGTCAACAATAATGAAGGTCTAGAATACCTCAAAACTTAACCTAGAAACAATATAAAAAATCACAGAGCATATATCCGTCAATTTTAGGATGATCTATAGAAATACCAAAGGAGTAGAAATAGATAAAGATGAAAAAAGAGAGAGAAATCATACTCAAGAATCACACTGCCAACGAAATGGTGATCGAATGTTGAACGAGGGGATCTCGAAGAGTTGGAGAGGTTCAAGATTTCATGGGGAAGGCTTTGGGTTGAGAGAAATGAAACTGGAGAGGAGGGGAAAAGGTATCCTCATTGTGCATCCTATTTAAAAAACCACAATTGGGGGTTTACACGATGTGTAATACCATTTCACGTTGTGAAATAGTTAATAATATGAAACCACCAAAAAACACATCAACTTGAATTAAAAAAAAAACACTGAATTAAAAACTGACCGTTAATTAATTCAAGATGTGTTCATAGCATGAATCATTTCATGACATGCATATAGAAACCATTACACATAATATAACCTAGTTACATTGAGTGTAACCCTCCTACAGCCTGCAGAAAAGGTTGGTTAAAGCTAATATTCCAACAAATCTCTAACTTCACCATTATAGGTTTCCTCCCAATCCATTCTCAACCCTACCCAGTTAACAAAAAATAAAATCCCTGAAATGGTTAAAGGAATACCTATTGAATCGATAATGTGATGTTATAATATAATGTTACATATAAGAATACTTGTCACGTGATAAGATATTTATTAATATTCATGATCATGAATATATAGGTAATTAAAAGTACCAGGTAGTTGGTTCTGGGGAATTAACTCCAATAGACCTCCATTTGGACTAAATCAAATGGCAAATGAATTTTAATCCAATATCTCTCACATGATATTCATACTTCTTCTAAGATAAGGATTTAGTCAATGGGTCTACCACATTCACCTCTAGGGAAAAAAATTTTACCGAGACTTCACCCCTTTGAGAAGAATCCCTTATGAGGTGTTACTGTTAAACTATATGGTTCACCCATTTAGGTGACCTTGGTTCCTTGGAGAGGGAAACTATTCTAATATTATCACAATACAATATGATATAATCATTACTTATAGGAACCACGTAGATCTTCTAGACGAAGTTTCATATCCATACTACTTCTTTAGCTACATCAACATTCACAATATACTCAAAATAAACTTTAGAATAAGTGGCCACTAGATTATTTGAGCTCTTCCAACTCACAGATCCTTCATTAAGGATGAATAATTTTTTTGACTATGATTATAAATCAACCAAATCAATTTATAAACTAGATTATATATATCATCTGATTATTATCTTCTTATATCCTCCATAAACAAAAAACATATCCATATTATGAATCATATACTTTAACATAGTCTTAAATATCATCCAATGGTCGTCTCCTGGGTTTTTTTAATATAGATTTACCATGATAAAGTTATAAAAAACTTCAATCTACATTTATATCCTATAATACATTATTGATCCTATAGATGATACATAAAGAATCTTGTCCATCCTCTATGTTTCCTATAGTGTATGAGAAAACATATTCTTAGAAATATTAATTTCATGTGAAAATGGAAAAAATCCTCTCTTAGATTGTTCCATACTGAATCTATTCAATATATTTTAAACATTTGTACACTAAAAAAAATCCAATAATCCTCTTAGATATATCACAAGTGGTCTTGATCCCTTGAATGCATGTCACTTCACTTAAGTCTTTCATGGTGAAGCATGTGTTCAACCATGTGTTAAATGACTATAAGACTGGTATCTTGTTTCCCATTAGTAACATTTCATCAAAATATGATACTTGGAAAATGATTGTAATCCCATTAAAAACTTGTAGACACATGGATTACATTCATTGTTTATGAAACCAAATCCACTTATAGCTTCATTAAAGAGAATATTCTATGATCTATATTCACAATTCAACCCATAAATTGATCTCTATAACTTTAAAACCTTATTTGAATACCATGGATTCATAAATAGCTCTGGTTGTTCCTTAATACATATTCTATAAGTTTTCAATTAAGGAAAGTAGTTTTTATATCCATCTTCGAAATATTATAACCATAGTATATTGTTATGACAAGTAGAATTCTAAAAGATTTTAACATGAAAACTAGGGAAAACGTTTTGTTTTAGTATATGCATTGAAATTTATTAAACCTTTTAGACACTATTCATTCCTTATAAGTACTAACTTACCTTACATGTATATATTCTTCTTGAATACTCATTTTCTTCTAATATTATTTACATCCACTGGAGGATCTACCAAAACCCAAACATGGTTATGATACATAGAATCCATCTTAAAATCTATGACTTCTTTCCATATTGTAATTTTTAAGATACTTACTATCTCTTAGTTAGAGAAAGGTTCATTATTATCAACAAATAATGAGTCACTATACCCAATTACTATAAATACATATCTCTTGCGATTTCTCTCCTTTCTAGTTCTCCTATATAGTACTTGCATCTCTAGAATAACTTCTTCTATGGGCTCTTAAGGAATTTGTTTTAGTTCTAACTCTTATATAACTTGATTATTAACTCCATTAAAGTTGATATTAATTCCACTATAACTTTTGGGGATGTTATCCTTCTCAAGGAATATGGATTATCTTTCCACAATTACCTTCTAGTTTGAGGGGTTGAATAGATAATATCCTTTTATTTCCTTGAGATATCATATAAAGATACACTTAATGCCTCACAATTCTAGTTTATTACTAATAATATCTTTTAAAAATATTCTATAAACCCATACATGAGTATGTAACAACACAAGTTTCTTTCCATACATTAACTCATATATAATTACATTTTCTACATTAGTTGGCACTCAATTTAGTATGTTTGTCATCGCTTGTAATGTATATCCCCAAAAGGATAATGGAAGATCTACATGGATCATCATAAACTTCATCATATCTAAATATTTATGGTTACTCCTTTCACTAACACCATTCCTCTATGGTGTATAAGGAGAAGTGAGTTGATATAGAATCCCAAAATCTTTTAGATAGTCGATGAACAATATATTCTACACCTCAATATGAATGGATATTTTCTACCTTCTTACCAATCTCATTCTTTACTTCATATTTTTACTCCTTAAATTTCATAAAGGATTCAGACTTAAACCAAATTAGGTATACATATCCATATCTACTAAATTCATCATTAAATGTTATAAATTATGAGTATCAACCTCTAGCTTCAACAATAAAAGGTCCACACACATCTGTATGAACAAATTCTAGAATCTCTATGCCCTTTTCACCCTTTCCACCAAAATTTGGCATGGTAGTTTCTACTTTTAAACATGAGTGAAATATATAAAATGGTTTTAGTTAAAAATAATATAAATACCCATGTTTATAGAGATTTGTTAAGAACTTCTAGTTTATATAACCAAGTTAGTGATATCACAACTGAGTATTATATGATTCATGTAAACTAGATTCATTATGAATTTTTAACTCTTGTTTTTAATATTCTAACTGTTATTAATGTTTTCTATGCCATAAAAATTATATTTTTAAAAAATTAATATATTTTATTACTAAAATTGAATACAAGTACATACATCTCTAAATTGGACACAAATATAATGTTTTTGGTAACACTAGTCGCATAATAATAGTTCGTCAAGACCAGAATAAAACCCATAGAATAAGTAAGGTCTCCATCTTCTTTAGATAAGGTAGTCATTATTACTCTACTATTATCTCAAATAGGTCATAATTTCTTATAGATAAGGCAGCCATTTTTACTATATTATCATCTTGAAAATCCACCTCACCTTTTGCAACCTTCATGAATCCACTAGGTTTTTATATTTGGAGAAAAATGTTAGAACAAAAAGGAATATATAATACCCAACTAGTAGATATAGAGAGATTTAAGTATATAATAAATAAACCTAAATCTTCCCAAAACATATTCACTAAGGTGATGTTATTTTCCCAATATCCCTTCTTACCACAAGAATATCATTCTACATATTATTCCTTAGCCTACCTATGGATATTTCTCCTCTTATTATGACAGTGTGTAAAATCCTTAGACTTAGAATATGTCTTAGGGACCTATGACTTTCCCATTTTCTTGTTCACCATAAGGACTCTAGGCTTTTCATGCCACATATACTTATATTCCAGGTGAATCAGGGTGTAACCTCCTGACCCAAATTCCACTAATATGGTGCAATGATCCAGTTTTTCACAAGGTTTCAAGTGCACCTCTCCATATGATAGAGGATTTTGATTAGTAATGAGGGACAAGGGTGTGATAGTGGGGATACTATGGCCTCATATCAGAGTAAGAAAAAAATGTAAAAAATATAAGCATAATACACAACAGTAAATAAACACAGTGCGTAAGCGATAAATAAACTAAAATAGAACATGTTGTAACAATAAATGAAATTTCTATAATATCCCGAACAACTATACCATATATACAACATTGGTAACCAACTAGTACGACCGTATAGATAAAGGAGTAAACAAAAGAAACTGAAATAAATGTACAGGTATCTACTACTAACTCTAATCCAGACTGCATATCTGGTCTCCAAGCACTATAGAACTGCACTAACCCAAACAAAAGAATCCACACAAGCAGCTTTTTGTGAACATGAAACTACAGGCCTCAGCACTATTCATAATGAAACTATGCTCAACCTTAAAATAATATATAATATCAACACACACTTCGAGGTGCATGTTTAGGGGTCATAAATAATCTTAGTAGGTATATCCACCTAGGCTTAGTATACATGGATATTACATCATTTTAGGTGAATACTCAGTACATTAAAAAAATAACTTCCTGAGGACCATAATAGTTTAATTTATTTGGAAACATGAAAATGAAATATTATGTCCTAGTGAAATATCATCAAAATATCCCATAAATATCTCCACATTTAGTACTTTTACCTAAAAACTTTCTTCATAACCTGGGGAAAGGAAACATAAGAAAGGTGTGAGCTCAGATGCTCAATAAGGGTAAATAAAGGAAATGTGTAAGCATAATGTGAAACAAATGCTATGGAACTTGAGAATAAAATTTTAATATCATACCCCTCATATTATAGATCATAATAAATATTTTAAGTTCATAATACATAGATCATAAGTGGATTAAGATCATAAGTCATGAAAGAATAACATAGTAATAAAACATGGAATTTGGGGCATGCACATTTGTTTATAACATTGTGAACATGTATAAGTAGAAACAGGTTCACTCATTAAGTTATGTAAATGAAATCAGGCCCCCACATCAACTTATGGACATGCAACTAGGTCCAGCATAACATTATGAACATGTAATCAAGTTCACACATAACCTTATTTACATGAAACTAGGTTCATGAATAGATTTTTGAACATGTAATCAGGTTCTTACATAACATTGTGAACATGTAATCAGGTTCACACATAAACTTGTAGAAATGAAACTGGGTCCATGTATAACATTGTGAACATGTAATAAGGTTCACTCATAAAATTGTGAACATGTAATTAGGTTCACGCATAAATATATGGACATGCAACCAGGTCCATGCATAATATTATGAACATGTAATCAAGTTCACAGATAACATTTATACTAATGAGTCATCTATCATTACCCAATGCATTGGAGGGAGAAATAGGTCCCACCCATCTCATAATAAAACCATTCATACATGTGACACAATAGAATAAAACATTCATCATATCATAACCCATAAAAAGAGATGGGTTCTATAAACATCAAATCATAACCCATGAGATGAAATAGGTATCATTAACATTTCATCACATCATAACCTATGGAAAATAAATAGGTTTTATAATCATTTCATCAAATCATAACCAATGAAAAGAAGTGGGTTTCAAAAGAATATAACCCATTAAAGAGAATAGAGTTTCATAAGAATCATTCCATAAAAACATAAACCATTAAAGAAATAATATGAGTGAAACCTTTGTATTATCTTCTATAAGGGCATGGGTAACATCAACAGATGTCATTTTAGAAAGAAAATAGCTAAGAAGGATATTTTTATAACATTTCTTAAGGAAAAATCCTTTTTTTCTTTGAAAAACTCTCTTTAAAACATAAAACATTTTTCAAAACCATTTCCATTGAAAATACTTTGAAAACCTATAAATAAGGTTTGAAAACATTCTGAAAACCATTTTCCTTGAAAAATTATAAAATAATCTTGAAAAAATTTTGAAAACCATTTTACTTGAAAAATTATAAATTTTTTTTGAAAACGTTTTGAAAACCATATCTTTGAAAATCAATTTTAATTTTTTTTCTTAAAATTTAACCTTTAAAAATGAAAATAAATATTCAAAGGATTGATGGTGGATAAATTTTTACCTGTCGTATGAGGTAAAAACATTTCTTTTGCATGGTAAAAAGGTTAGAAAAATGACTCATTTAGAAAGCGAAAATAATATTCCTTTAAAAACATTAGTTAAAGACAAAAATGATAAAAATGTATTTTAATGATCATAGGATATTAGAGAAATATTCTTGTAAACCATTTTTAGAAAACATTGTTTTAAAGGAACACATATTTCTGACTGAATAGAGGGTAAAGTTGGGATTTCTTAAAAACAATTTCTTAACAATATTATGTACCAAAGAGTGGAATAAATGGTACCAACATATGAATAAATATTTAATAAATATATGATAAGAAAATTCATTAATGTTATTAATATATGGATCATAATATTTCATTAAAGGAAGCATAAACATAAACAATCTTGAAAAGTGATGAGATTGTCTCAATAAACTCTTATAACTTGGTAACTTGGGATCATAATATCCATGTAAGAAAAGGAAATTACATGAAACTTAAAATATCATGAAAGGAATTAAATTCATGAAATAACAGTTAAAATGGAATTATATACACCTAGAAAGAGAATTTAGGTGCATAACAACCATGAGTCTCAAAGAAGGAAAATTGAGAGAAAACTATTTTATCGATTTAGTAACTTTTTAAACTTAAACCCCATGAAAGAAGGATCATAGAATTGATATGTGAATACCCATAAATTTAATTATAATAACATAGAATACAATTATGTTTAAGAAATACACCACAAAAAAGGAAAGAGTGATGAACATAGCATGTATCTCATAGAAATAAAAAGTAATATGAAATCCACTTACCTTGTGTCTTGACTCTTTTCGTACTCATTCTAACCACATTTATAACAAATATAAATTTATTATACATATTTTAAAGAATCATATTATTATATATAATAAAATATATTGTTTTATTACGACCTTATATTACTTTCTTGTTAACAATCCTATGTTAAGGTTTCACTTTAGGTAATATTCGCTTTATTATTCGTATATGCCTTAATTTGTTATATCTTTGGTATGTATACTTTATATCATTATTTACATAATGTAAATCATGATATAAATATAATTTATATACATTATATGTGTATTATAATAATCTATATAATATATAAGTATGAAATGGAATACACCGTTCATGGATACGGTAGGCCATACGTACGCATGAATGCTATTTCTATTTAACTCTTGTGTTGAAAGAAAGAAAGTAAAAAAAAATATATGTATATATATATATATTTATTTATTTCATTATTTAATTAGATTTATGATATCATTTATATCTTATAAATTCACTAAAACCATCCTTAATACAATCCATGTTGTGTATGAACGAATCATATTGCTTTGAGGGGGCGATAGTCCACACTTCCTCAAACAAAATTATTATATTAACACCAAATGGAAAGTAAAAATAAATTTGTTGTAAAAGGAATAAATAAGTTTAAATAAATAATAAATATAATAAATAATATCTATAAATATATTTTCCATCATAATTTCTATCATGAGAGGCGATAAGGAAAATTGGACAATCAATATTTAGTGAGGCAGTAGTTTACCGTACACATAAATAGTATGTTTGTTATCCATTAGATGGTGGTGTGTGTAAGGGTAGGTTGAAACATTATAATAAACAAATAGTAGTATATTTATGATTACGGTGTTTTTATACAATCATGGAAAAAATAAAGTGGAGGGGGGTGGCAGAAGAAAATAAAATAAAGTACTTGAGAGAAGATGTTACCTCTTAATCAGGTAATTCCTTTTGGTTTGTGCTGAAAGGATTCCTTGGATTTCCTTCTACCCAAGAGAAGGATTATATGAGGAAGGTATAATTCCTAGTAAGTTTATTGGGTAGATATTTTTCAAACCTAATAGGTTTTAGAGGTGTGAGTGTGTGGGAGAGGTGGTGGCCTTTTATAGGGAAGAAAAAGGACTCACTTGGAATTTTTGAAAACAAGTTAGTTATACACATGTTATTACCTAAAAAAAGTCATACCAAACCAACATAAATCAATTATTAAAGGTTTATTAAATAACTATTTCTATAAAATTGATTTTTGATAAGTGGTTAGGTCATTTTTTATCCTAATTTTAATGTTTAGTCACTAATTAAGCTTAATTTAACCTTAATCACTGTGATTAATTTTAAACACTTTTACTAATAATTTGGGTCAAAAATCAACATTATATCATTATAATCTAAATATTATAATAATTAAAATTGTTTATTTCAGTTCTTCAAAATTCAACTCATAGAATCCAAAAAACTAAGATTAATGTTAATCCCGTAGACGGGATGAAATTACAGGTTTTTAAAGTAGAAAGAAGTTTAAAAGTTTATTATGTTTTTATATTCAATTTCAAAGTAAAGGTGATTATAATGACCTAAATTGTATTAATATATGTATAATTGATCTAATTTGACCTTAAAATAAATTTAAAGTATAATTTACCATTAATAATTATTTAAATGAAAAGGTAGTCATTAACTATAATGAAATATTGTTCATTATTCATCAAAAAATGAAGTTTTACAAAAAATACCCAAAATTCACCCTAAGATAATTTCAGTATTCTAAATTCAAAAATGAATAATACTTTATCAAATTAAATTTCTAAATGTGTCTAAATTTTATTTTATTATTAAAAGCGGTTCATTTGAGAAAATGGTATTTTAAAACATAAAGGACTTTACCAAAAAATCATATCTTTCATTATAAATATGTTTTATCTATATAAAAAATTATAAATAACATTTGAAAATTAGTTATTAATATTAATATAACTAATTTTAAGGTATAGGTTATCATTATCCCATTTAAATAATTATAACCATGAAATGATGTTTTGTAGAAACATCAGTGTTGTGTGTAATGTACGCCAAGTCGTTGTTGCAAGTAGCACAAGCCAAGTCAGTATTACGTGTAGCACAAGCCAAGTCAGAATTGCATGTAGCACAAGACAATTTGGTATCATATGAAAGGAATGTTTGACTTAGTGTTTTAATATATATATATATAAAGATTTATTTCCAGTATCATGTAAAATGAAAAATATCAAAAAGATAAATTAATTCAAAAAAAAATTCACAAAATCTCATGGTATTACATTATATCCCCCTTAAAATGAATTTCACCATCAAAATTCATCTGGGTTATCAAAAATTTAAAACTTGATAGTTTCATTAATAAAAATCTACATCGTAAAAATGAATACTAATACTTCCCTTAAAAGGGAAAGTAGAGACCATAACAGTTACCCACAGTAACATATAATTGGGTTTCCATATAGAAGAATATAGGTTGGGAGTGAATATTGGGAATGTAGGAAAAGAGTAAATATTTATAGGGAGTGATTGAGGTCATCAATAAAAAAACAAGTGAATGATCAAAGAAAAGTTGAGGGCCTCAAAGTCATAAATCTGTGTTGATTTAAAATGCCATCAGTTCAACAAAATTAAGGCATTCAGACATCAAATTTTCTTTTGATCATTATCCAAATGTTGAGTAATTATTTTATTGACCAAGAATATAAGGAAATATACTTACTTGAAATATTTCTAAAAAAAATTTCATTCTTTAGTTACAATTTTATCAATTTATAATTCATCCATTACTTCATGTAATGAGTATCCAAAAATTAAATTTTATGCCTAATGTGCTAAAATTCACTTTAAGCAGATCTTAAGGCTCATAAAATAATGAAATATATAACTATTTATCAATAAATATTTTTAAAAATGAGTATGGTTAATACATTAATATCTAAACATAAAAATTAACACCATATTTTCATCATAAATAATTATTCATAAAAAATAATTATACTTTAACCAAGACATTGTGTAGGCTAGTGGTAGGCATGAAACCTTTAACATCCTTCAGTCATGGGTTCAAGACCTGTGGCCTCACTGGACATGATTAATTGTCTCCTAACATACATAGTGTCCTTTTATAAAACCATACTAATATAATTTCCAAAATATAATGGACATCCATGAAATAAGGCTAATCACTAAATAGCCTTTTAACCAAGTTTTTCAATATAATATCAATACATAAACACTTCCTCTGAAGTTTAAATTAAACTTTTCATGAATGGATAATCTTATAACCCTTATAAAAT
Organism: Viscum album; assembly: GCA_963277665.1. Classification (NCBI taxonomy): domain Eukaryota; kingdom Viridiplantae; phylum Streptophyta; class Magnoliopsida; order Santalales; family Viscaceae; genus Viscum; species Viscum album. Next base: position 1,908,317,701 of record OY728151.1, read on the forward strand.
ATGAAAATACTATACCATAGAAAGAAATTCACAAAACCATCTTAACATTGATCCCCTATATATCAGAAACTAGCTCTTGGTTATCACATTCCAAAAATTTGAATACCCTCATCGTATATTCTCTTGAAACATGGTAATAACCTTAGCTACTATAAATCCTTTAGGAAAACATGCATTCTTCCTTAATCCAATGATTATTGTACATATTATTTAAATCCATGAATTTGTAAAATTCATCCTTGAATACATAGAGGAGTTTGTCAATAATTGGTTACAGGGTAATTTGTACCATCTAATTTACTTATTCATATCCAGTATATCTTTATCCAAACATCCTTATCTCAACATTTGGCATTAATTAAGGGTTACCTTCCCTTTATCAAAATATCACCTTTCGATGAAATCATTTTTCTATGTCTTCACCACCATAAAAAATGTCCCTTTTAATATTTAATGAAAATTTCTACTGAAAATAATCATATATTTCATGATTCATATAACATAATATTTGAATTCCAAAACATAAATACTTCATTCCTCAAACTTTATTCTCAAACCATTACTTAGTCCTCATCAACTTATTACTTAATACCTCTTTCCTAGAATATGAAATATGATTAATGTATTAAGTTTCCTAAACCTTAATCTAATCATTATTCTTATGCTTAATGTAAAAAATACTGGAAGAACATCACATACCTTTCACATATAGTTTGAGGTCTCTTTATATTTAGAAGTATAACCAATACATGTACCACCTTCCTGATTATCTTTATGAGATATCCACTTGGGAAATAAATTCACATAATTCCCATACGTTCCAAATCCAAAACATTAAATGTGAACCATGTTCCTTATAGTTCCCTCTATTGACTAAAACCGGAAGTCATAGTGTGAGTATTACTTATTATAGCAGAAAACCACATAGTCGGGAAAATAATTACTTATAAGATGTCAAAATCATGACACCTTACTTAATCTATGACACCATATGTTTATGTAACATCCCAAGTAAGTAATGAATAATATATATTTTTATCTATGTCTATTAATTAATTAGATAGTGTTTTAGAGGCTTAAAATGAAAATAAATCCAATCTTAAGCATGGAATACACTAATATTTTTAACATATTGTTTTACTGCCTTTTAATGGAAAACCATTTTTAAATCTATATTTTGACAATTTTATAATCTATGTTTGTCAAAATAAACTTATTCTTTATTATTGGGACATCAAAATTTACGTAGTGTGAATTTTTGGTATTTTTCCGATAAAGTTCATTTTTTTAATGAATAGTGAAAAATGTTGTATTTTAATTCAAAACCTATTTTTAATCTAATTTATTTATATGATAAAATTATCTATTTAATTGGTTTTAAAGTGAAATTAGAATATATTTTTACCATTTAATCCAATGGTGGTCATTGTAATCAATTTCAATTTGAAATTGGACTTAAACTAGTGTCAATCTTTTGATACTTATTGTTCCATAAAAACACGCTATTTGTCATGACAGCGGGAATTAATTATTAAAATAATTAATGTAAATTATATGAATTTAATTTTGTAAAATAGACATCATTTTTTAAATCAGAATATCAAATATAGCTTGGGGTAAAGTTTTGGTATTTTTCTAGAAAACTTCAATTTTTGATGAATAGTGAAACCACTAAGTGGTAGTTAAAGAAACTGATTTTTCGTTTAAATGAAACTTTGCCACTTCTATGATTTGATTTTCAAAAATCCGACATACATGGTTGTCATTAAGAATTAAAATGTGGTTCAATGAGATTAAAATAATTTTTTTGGTGAATAGTAACTTTTAAGTTCTTAATCGCGATTAGAGGTAATTAGTGTAGTTTAAGGTAAAAATAATGTTTTAATAATATGAGTTGAGCTTGACACATGTCCTACCCCTATTGGATGTGTAATGGACGACCAAGAAAATCCATGGGTCAACTTGGGGACCCCATGGAGCCACTTTGGATGGAAAATGACATTAATATCTTTTAATTCAATGTTAAAGTAAAAATGTCACAAACATGAGTTATTTTACTAAAACAATTTTTACATGGGGTTATACAAGTCATATTTTTGAATATAAATATTAATTGGAAATATAAAAAGATTTCCTACATCATAGTATTTTTTTTATAATTTTTAGACATTAAATAAATTAAATTATTTATGATATCATGATGATGCATCGATTACCTCATTATTTAACTATTTAAATAAAATGAAAAGATAATGTAAAATCTAAGACCTAAACTTGTCAAAAACCTATTGGTTGGGTATATTTAGAACCCTTATCACATTATCCTATAATTATATCAATTTGGGACCTTTTAAATCCGAAACTCATTTTAAAATAAAGTAACATTTCTTTACATTCCAAGAGTGCCCCTCCTCTCCTCTTATAAAAGGCCCCCACCTCTACCTCCTTACCCACACTTCCAAAGCCTTTGGCTCGGCCAAACCCTGCCCATTTTGTCTCTCCACATACCTATCTAACTTTTAGAATCCTAACTTTGGGTAGAAGTCTTCCCAAGGAAGCCTTTGAGCTCAACCCAAATGGATTTACCCGATTTTAAGGTAATGTCTTCACTTGAGTCCTTTTGTTTTATTTTTCTTCTCCAACCCCCTAAACTCTTTTTATTCATTTCTTTTGTAACAAATACAGTATCTTCAATATACTAGGATTTTTTTATAAGAAATATTTGTGCTACACTTACACACACCTACATCTAATTACTAAAGAACATACTGTTTCTGTGGATGGCGAATTTCTGCCTCACAAAACGATGATTGTTCAACACTCATATAACACCTTAAAAGGTGGCCATTAAGATGTAACTATATTTATATATGATATATAATATGTTTATGTTTTACTTAAGCTTCTGTATTTTTCATTTATGTCATACCTTTATGATTTCCATTATGGGTAAACGCGATATCTTCATTTTAGGAAGTGCGGACTACTGCCCCCTTAAAGTGATTTGAATCGTTAATGCCATATGTGGGACGTATAAAGGATGTAATTAATGATTTTATATATTATATTATATTGGAATTATAATATACCATTATATAATTATGATTCAATTTCATAAAATACGAAATAGAAATGAAAGTAGTGTTCATGCGTACGTACGGCTTACCGTCTCCATGAATGGTGCATTTCATTTCTTACCTCTAAACGTTATGTAATATTATAAATGCATGTATATACTAGATATATATGATATATATGATATATATGATATCTACATCATGATTATAACTCTGGATATAATAGATACATGAAAAACTTGTAATTATAAAGAGTTTATTTTTGACTCAAGTACCAATGATCGTTAAAACGACCGTTAATAACTTAAATAATTACATAGTGTTCATGACATGGTAATAAGTGATATAAAAGGAATAATGAACTTAAAAAAGGTTCTTAAGCAAGTAGAAATTAACTCAAGTTTATTTTTCAGGACTTTAAAGAACGATCGAGTCAAGTCGGACCCGAGGTATGGGACTTCGTCTCAATCTCCTTTCATTGAGGGATATTTTGTTTTATACATAACCTTATTTTATACGGTGTATAAAACCCTTTGACTTTTAAGTTTATTCAAAAGGAATATTTTTTATATGAAGAGTTTACTAAATGACAAAAGGGAATGTTTTTGTCGTACGTATGCGGTGACAATGACTTCTCCGCCGCCGTGACCATTATTTGAGTTTCGGCTTCCTCTACAAGCCATACCGTTTTTTAAAAGAAAAATAAATACCCTGTTTTGATTTTATTTTATTTGGGTATTTAAAATGGTTTTCATAATGTTTTTATTATATCAATGTGTTTTATTGATATCTTGTGATTGAAATGTGGAAATGTTATGTTTCCTTTATGTATGTTTTATGTGATACGATTATGTTATGGTTCTTGGGAATTATTATGAAGATGGGTGGTTCCATGATAAACTAAGGGAGGGTGAGCCCGATATAGCTCTCCAATGCATTGGGTAACGCGAAGGAGTTAAACGTTAAGGTTTCTCCGAAGAGATTTAGGGAATATACTGTGATGGGTATTCCAAACATAACCAAGAGGGTTACTCCCTACGTAAGAATGTTATGAATGCCTCAAGTTACCTTTATGTCTTATGATTTCTATGATTTATTCATGATTTGATGAGGTATGTTAAAGTGATTATGTTTTATGGGTAAAGTATGATTTCATTTTTATGTATATATGTACCCATGTTTCTTTTCCATATTTTTATATCCCTTACTGAGATTTTTATGCTCATCCCAAGTTTTTGAAATGTTTTTCACAGGTCAAGGGAAAGGTACATGATATGATGATAGTGTTAAGGAAGTGTCAAGAAAGAATCCATGTTTTATTTTAAATATGTTTCCATTGATGAGAAAAATTAATACTATCTTTTATGTAACCACTTTGATTAAATGTGGAATTTAATGCATGTTTTATGATCTAATTCTCTAAAACTCTAAACCTGAAAAGATCCTCAAGGTGTAATTTTGTAATAAATCAAGATTAAGTAATGTTTAAGGCTGGGGACTTATAGTTTATCCTAAGTTATTCATAGAAAAATTATATTTAAATCCTTTATGATGGTTCATGATGAGTTTGTTAATTCCCAATGCATATCCCCTGGGAGTGTCAAACCAAGTGTGCAACAAGGCCCATTGTTATGTACTGGATTATCTCAAGTCAAGACTAGAACATATTATCAGAGTCGTTACCCCTAGGTGCATCTTTTTCTAGAGCCACATCCAATTTTAGTATCTATACATGGATGTATTTCTTGGAAACCACTCACTCTATCCTTTACCAAAATTACAGGATATTTTCCTTAAACATTAACTCATCCTTATACTTATCCTTAGAGACATCCCTGGAAATATCTTTAGAAATATACCTAGATATATCACTAAACTTTTCTCATCTTAGTTTCTGAAGGTTGACTAAACCTTTCATTTGATACTAATTATAGTGAACCAGGCTAAAAATACATGGATATTACATCATTTTAGATGAATAATCACTAAATTTAAAAACTAAATGCCTGAGGACCATAATAGTTTAGTGTCTTTAGAAACATGGAAACTGTAACGTCCCGGACCCGGGTGCCATGCAACGGGTGCCCCGAGCCAGGTTCGCCACATGACCTCAAGCGCATTTCCCCAAACGCCTGAGGCTGTTGACTAGAAGCGAGGGCCTAGGTCTGATATTTGGGAAACTATGCCCTCATTTGTCAAAGTGTAGCGCAGCGGAATACAAAATAAAACATACAACAAACAGCAGAAGTAGTAAACATACACAAAGGAAATAACTATAGTAGTGGATATAACCAACAGTATATAAGTGGTGATTCTACATGTTTCAAGTTCTAAGAAAACAACCAGAACATGTTATACATCAATACAGTACAGTAGAAAACAGAGTACAAAAAAACAAGAAAAACAGCTGGCAGCGGCATCGCGAGCCTAGGCTCGGTCTCATGCCCTCCTACTACTCAGCAACATTCAAGTACCTGTATAGGGACTCTTGCCCCTATCTAAACCTGCAGCAATGTAATCTGTTTGGGCCAAAAAGCATGACCCAAACAGGGTGTGAGAAATATATCCCAGTAGGCACCCACCAAAGGCCCGTGCCCAACTGCGTCTAAGCATGCAACAACAGTGTGCAGTAGTAAAATGCAATAAAGTAAGCAGTACTCAAAAGTAACTAATTTCCAGTTATATTGCCATTTCATTATCCATTTAATCCATTTAAATATTAGAAACCACCACAATGCATTTCTAATAAACAGTCCACGTCCTCAGACAACCAAAACCTTACCCTCAGGTAAGCAGAATTCAACCTGCAGGTATAGCCCTCAGGCGTAACAGAAATTTCCCTCAGGCGTAGGAAGTGTCTCCCTCAGGCACAGAAGTCAAGCCCTCAGGCACAAAAGGTTGCCCTTAGGCGAAATACTACAGCCCTCGGGATAAATAGTGCAGTGCCCTCAGTCTAATCACAACAACGCCCTCAGGCTAAATACAAAAACGCCCTCAGGCTAAACAGGTAACCGGTCCATGTCCAACAGGTAAACAAGTGGTAACAAGCAATTCCTCTCAAGGAAATTCTACAATTACTACTTTGAAGGCATACCCTCGGGTATCCTGGCCAAACGGCTAAACAGAGAAACACACCCTGGGGCTGGTTCCGGATCCAAGCAATGATCCCAACCAGAATTTTATTATCATAATTAAATACCTAATAAATTCTAGGTATTAAATATAGCAATGACCTCAGCCACACGACACCCCAACATGGGTTCGTGGCACAAAAACGCACAAAACACACAACAGTTTGAAAACTAAACACAAAGCCACCTACCTTATATGCCAACGAACGCTATACCCGAACGTCGACTCCAGAAACGCCCAAGAACGGCGTAGATCTTCCGAAGAACAAAACTCACTCAAACGTAAATAACTTACATTAGGAGAAAAATTGTCAAGAACGGTACCAGGAGAGGAGAGGGCTTACCCGTGCGGTTCCAACGAGATCATCCGAAGCTGACTCGGATTCCAGACGAACGCCCGGTGGATGTTCAAAGATCTGGCCTCCTCCTTTGGCTCCAAAATGGCTCAAGTGCATCCTCTACCAAATGAGGAGGCTACTACCTATTTTGAGCCGAAAAAACAAAGTACACGGCGTGTACTTCCAAGTACAAGGCTTGTACTCCCTTAATTTAACTGTTCATTTGGCGGCACCACCACACTGTTCATCTGTCGACATGAGTACATGGCATGTACTCTCGAGTACACGGCGTGTACTGTCACCCAGCTAGCGGCGACACCACCGCCTTACTGTTTAAACATGCCAACTGACTACACAGCGTTTAACGTACCACTACATGGCGTGTAGTTGGTTCCTACACCCTTCGTCACTGGCATGGCTACACGCCCCATGTACTCATCCCAACACGGCCAAAAGTACACGACGTGTGGATAAAGTACACGTCATGTACTTCCAAAATTCAGGATTTTTCCCCATTTTCAATATTTTCTCAAAAAAACTTAAGGAAAAGGAAAAGAAGAAGCACGTACCTCTATAACAAGAACCAGGTTCTTACAGAAACCAAATCTTATATCCTGGTTAAAGATCCTCAACATATCCCATAATGATTTCCACATTTATTACTTCTACCTAAAACATTTCTTCATAACCTGGGGAAAAGAAACATAAGAAAGGGGTGATATCAGATGCTCAGTAAGGGTAAATAAAGGAAATGCATAAGCATAATGTGAAAATAAGGGTATGGAACTTGAGCATAACATTTTAAGATCATACCCTACATATTAGATATCATAATAAATATTTTAAGTTAATAAGACATAGTTCATAATAGGATTAAGAGAATAAGTCATGAAAGATTAACATAGTAATAAGACATGGAATTTGTGGAATGCACATTTTTTATAATGTTGTGAACATGTATAAGTAGAAACAGGTTCACTCATTACATTAAGGAAATGAAATCAGGCCCCCACATCAACTTATGGACATGCAACCGGGTCCATGCATAACATTTTGAACATGTAATCAGGTTCACAAATAACCTTATGGATATTAAACCAGGTTCAGGCATAACTTTTTCAACATGCAATCAGGTTCACCCATAACATTGTGAACATGTATTTAGGTTCATGTATAAACTCATGGACATGAAAATAGGTCAATTAATAACATTATGAACAAATAATAAGGTTCACTCATAATATTGTGAACATGTAATTAGGTTCACACATAAACTTATGAACATGCAACTTGGTCCATGCATAACATTATGAACATGAAATCAGGTTCATGCATAACATTTATACTCACGAGTCATCCATCATTACCCAATGCATTGGAGGGATATATAGGTCTCACCCATATCATAATAAAATAATTCATACATGGTACACAGGATAATAAAACATTTATCATATCATGACCCATAAAAAGAGATGGGTTCTATAAACATAAAATCATAACCCATGATATTAAATGTGTATCATTAACATTTCATCACATCATAAACTATGGAAAATATATAGGTTTTATAATTATTTCATCAAAGAATAACCCGTGAAAAGAATCGGGTTTCAAAAGAATATAACCCGTGAAAGAGAAACGGGTATCATAAGCATCATTTTATCAAAAAATAAACTATTTAAGAAATAATATAAATGAAAACTTTGGATTATTTCCTATAAGGTCATGAGTAACATCCACAAATTCCATATTAGAAGGAAAAAAACTTAGAAGGATATTTTAAAACAATTCATGAGGACAATAATATTTCTTCTTCTAAAGACTCTATTTAAAATATAAAACATTTTGGAAGAATTTCCTTTGAAAATACATTGAAAACATAGAACTAAGGCTGGAAAAAATTTTGAAAACCATTTTCCTTGAAAAATTATAAAAGGATCTTGAAAAAGTTTTAAAAACCATATCTTTGAAAATATATTTAAAAAAAAGTTTCCTAAAAATTATCCTTTAAACATGAAAATAAATCTTCAAAGGATTGAATAAATATAAATCTGTACATGTCATATGATGTAAAAAAGAATATTCTTTTTGAATGGTAAAAAGGTTAGAAAAATATCTCATTCGAAAAAAAAAAGAATATTCCTTTTAAAACATTGGTAAAAGGAAAAAAGGTAAAAATATATTTTAATGATTATAATATATTATTAAAATATTCTTGAAAACCCTTTTTAGAAAACATGATTTTAAAGGAACATTGATTTCCGACCGAAGAGAGGGTGAAGTCTAGCTTTCTTAAAAACACTTTCTTAACTATATTATGTACAAAAGAGTGGAATAAATGGTACCAACATATGAATAAATGATTAATAACCATAGGAAAATAAAATTCATGAATGTTCTCTAGATATGGATCATAATATTTCATCAAATGAAGCATAAACATAAACAATCTTGAAAAGTGATGAGACTAACTCAATAAACTCTTATAACTTGGTAACATGGGATCATACACTCCATGTAAGAAAATGAAATTACATGAAACATAAAATATCATTATAAAATTAAATTCATGATATAAAAATTAAAATGTAAATATATACACCTCAAAATATAATTTAGGTGCAAAACAAAACATGAGTCTCAAAGAAGGAAAATTGAGACAAAACAATTTTACCGATTTGGTAACTTTTGAAACTTAAACCCCATGAAATAAGGATAATAGAATGGATATGTGAATACACATAAATTTAAGTTTTATATACAGAGAATAAAATTATGTTTAGTACATACACCACACAAAAGGAAATAGTGGTGAACATAGCATGTATCTCACTGAAATAAAAAGTGAGATGAAATCCTTTTACCTTGTGTCTTGACAATCGTTGTACTCATTAAAAAAACATATAAAATAAATATAAATTCATTAAAAATATTTTAAGAAACCATATATTTATATCTAATACCATATAAAGTTTGCTTATGACCTTATATTTACCATTTGTTAACAATCCTATGTTAAGGTTTCACTTCAGGTAATATTCGCTTTATTATTTGCATGTGTCTTAATTTGTTATATCTTTATTATTTATAATTTATATCACAATTTTAATAATTTAAAACATTATATAAATATAATTTATATACACTATATGTGTATTATAATAATATATAGAATATATAAGTTTGAAACGGAATGCACTGTTCATGGTGATGGTAGGTCGTATGTACCTATGAACACTATTAATGTTTAATTGTCATGTTGAAAGAAACAAAGAAATATATATATATGTATGTATATAAAAATTAAATTATATTTATGATATCATATATATCATATATATTCACTAAAACCATCCTTAATAAAACTTATGTAGTGTATGAACAAATCATACCGCTTTAAGGGGGTGATAGTCCACACTTCCTTCAACGAAATTATCATATTAACACCAAATGGAAATTAAAAAAGACATGTGTTGTAAAAGGAACACAGAAGCTTAAAGACATAATAAATATAATATATAATATATATAAATATAGTTTCCATCATAATTTCCACCATGAGAGGTGTTAAGGAAAATTGAACAATCATCGTTTAGTAAGGCAGTGGTTCTCCATACACATAAACAATATATTAATTATCCATTAGATGGATGTGTGTGTAAGTGTAGGTTAAAACCTTAGAATAAAAACATACCAATATATATAGGATATATTTTTTCTTATAAAATCAAGGAAAAAAGAAAGTGGAGGGGGTGGTGAATGAAAATAAGTGAAAGGAGTTGAGAGAAGATGTTACCACTTAATCGGGTAAATCCTTTTGGTTTGTGCCAAAAGGCCTCCTTGGATTTCCTTATTCCCAAGGAAAGTATTATAGGAGGAATTTATGATTTATATAAAGTTTATTGGGAATATATATTCCAAAACTAATAGGTTTTATAGGTGTGAGGATGTGAGAGAGGTGGTGTCCTTTTATAGGGAAGTAAAATGACTCACTTGGAATTTTTGAAAACAAGTTAGGTGTACACATGTTATTACCTAAAAAAAGTCATACCAAACCATCATAAATAAATAATTGAAATTATAGGACCAGTATATGTCCATAAAAAGTGTTTTGAATAATTTTATAGGTCATTTGGTCTCCTAAGATTAAGTTTTAGTCCCTAATTAAGCTTAATTTGACCTTAATCACTGTGATTAATTTTAATCACTTTTACTAATCATTTTGGTAAAAAATCAACATGATATCATTAGAATCTAAATATTATAAAAATTATAATGTTGTATGTCAGTTTTTCAAAATTAAACTCACAAAAGTGGAAAAATTAAGGTTAATGTTAATCTCGCAGACGGGATGAAATTAAGGGGTTTTAAATTACAAATAAGTTAAAAAGTTTATTAAGTTTTTATATTCAATTTCAAAATGTAATTTATTCTAATGACTTAAATTGTATTAAGATATATATAATTGTTATAATTTGGCCTTAAAAAATTAAATTATAATTTAACATTAATAATTATTTAAACAAAAAGGAAATTATTAACTAAAATGCGGTATTTTTCACTATTCATCAAAAAAATAAAGTTTCTCAAAAAAATCTCAAAAATTAACCCTAAGATAATTCGTTATTATAAATTTTAAAAAGAATTTTATTTAATAAAATTAAATTTCTAGATGTGTCTAAAATTAATTTTTTTTATTAAAAGCGGTTCGTTTGAGAAAATGGTATTTTTAAACATAAAGGACTTTACCAAAAATAATATCTTTTATAGTCAATATTTTTTATCTATATAAAAAATTATAAATAATATTTGAAAATTATTTTTTACTATTCATATAACTAAGTTTAATGACTAGGTTATCATTATCTCATTTAAATAATTATAACAATTAAATGATGTTTTTTATAAACATTAGTGTTTCATGTATCGTACGCCAAGTTGGTGTTGCAGGTAGTGCTAGCCAAGTAGGTATTGTGTGTAGTGAAAGCCAAGTCGGTACCATGTGAAAGTAATGTTTGACTTAGTGTTTTAATATATATATATATATATGTCAGGACAAGACCCTTGTCGGGGCTCGAGCCGTAACTACCCCAAGCCCGCCTTCAGAGGCCGGGGGGTGGCGACAAGTGCCAAAGGAACAAAAAACTTAAGAAGGACTTTGAATAAGTACCTTTACACATGCACACAACCAAATTAATACAAAAGTGAAGAGGGACAGAAGTAAAGGATGTAACCTATTGTGAATAAATCAAACATGCATGGACCTCTAAATAACACAAGTGTATTAATGTAAACTAAAAGTAAAATAGGGGAAAATACATGTCCAACCAGAAAAGTGTCCCAACCTGAAAAAAAACTAGAAAAGTAAATCAACTTGGAGAGCCCCACTCTTAGAATCCCAAGATACGGCCACCGCTCGCGGTCCAAGAACCCCATGTTCCTAAGATCCTATGATGTCAATATCAACTTGTCTGTTATCTACATAAGGCATGACACGTGTCGGGAAATACCATGTGGGGGTGAGTATTAAAATACCTAGTAGGATGCCCTAAAAGATGAAGGGGGAGTAGTAATAGACACAATAGAAACAGAATACAATAGATGGAACTAGGTACTGTAAGGAGTGCAACTAAACCCTAGAAGAGAGTGAAGTAAACTCATCCAAACACAAGGAGCTATAAATAGTGAGAAGATGAACTTCTCATCAAGTCTTTGATACCTATAGTAGGAGAGTAGACTCATCCGACCATGAGAAGCTAGACACAGAAAGCACATGGCATACCCTACGGGTCTTCGTCTCTCCTGGAAGGAGAGTAACCATAACCCAAGGAGTGGGTTTTTAAAAGGGATATATATATATATATATATATATATATTCTTAGTTAAATAATCCCAAAAGAGAGAGTAAGGGGATCTACAACTCACAGCTTAGCCTAATAAGAATATTCCCCAACAATTCTAGAAGTAACCATCAATAATGCCCAATATCCCACACTTATGCCATAAACATGCAAGTTAAAGGGGCTCAATCACCACACCTTGATTCTATCCACTTTGGGTAGCACTGACTCACCCTCATGGTTTTAGGTCATGTTATAAGGATTCATCTCAGTGGGGAAACCATCCCTCATTCTCATGAGTCTAAAAGTACATTAAACCATGTCTCGCCACTGATCCAAATAATCAGATGATGCAAACTCAAAGTAGAGGACCCGCACCCTAGTACGTCAGGGGGATTACAATATAATCACCAGGGATCCATGCCCTAGTAAGTCAGGGGAATCAACACTCATGAGTCGGTGGGGATCCACTGCCCATCCCCTCTGAAGTGTAACACGCTGGAGGGTACTTAACGACAAGTATCTGTAGAGGACCCACACCTTAGTGCATCTAGGGGATTCCACTCTGGTCATCAGGGATCCACACCCTAGTATGTCAGCGGGATCATCACCCAGAAACAAGCCTCTGATAAACTGCATGAATGATGATCAATCAATGCTTGACCACTTTCATGGATTTCTCTTCAAACCCATCAAAAGGATCTTTCACCGACATTCCATTCATGTTTCAACATTTAATGAGATCGTGCCTAAGGCTCTTCACATTCAAATGGATCACACCATTGGGATATTCAAGGAGTAATGGAAAAGATCCACAATTCATTCGCCCCAATCATACACCTAATGGAAAATTTGTATGTCACCAAATTATGCTCGAATGAAGTCTCATGGAACCCACACCTTAGTCCTAAAATAAATTATATGGATCACACAATTTAAATCCTCAATGAAAAAAACATGTGATCAACTATTCATTCATACAAAATGGACACCCAGTGAAAAAACTATATTTAACCGCAACATGCCTGAACCGAGCCTCGTGGGGCCTATACCTTGATTTTGGTTTAAGTGCCCAAAATTAGTCTTGAAACTTCTAACTCAATTTTAGGGTTGTGATGTCACTAACGACGCATCAATCATACATCGTATTCTAGAGTTACATCCTAAATAAGTTTTCTCAATAAAAATAATTACATTATTATTAAACTTATTAGTTTTGTGAAACTAAGCCATGAATACAACTCTTAAAATTCTTAAACTAGACTAAAAAGGTCTTTATCGAAAAGAGGAACATGTTTCTATAGACGAAACATAAAATAGACACTCTGTTTAGAAGTTATGGTGGTTTGAAACTGCAGCCTGAAGACTTGCTCGACTCGGCTTTCCCTGTCAAGCTCGCTTCGACCCGCTCTAGCATGGTTCCACCCACCTACTCCTGGCCTAGACCACCTACTGCTTTACTGGCTTATGTACTCCCAGCCTGGCCCACTTCATCGGCCCACTAGGCCTCAGCAACGTGCCCAGTCATGCCCTGTGCTCCCTCAGTCCATCTGTCGTGGGTCAACACTGGTTTTCACCTCGTAGACTACGGGCCACTGTCTCCACCTGGGTATCTTCACCTCAGATACTTCATATGACACCCCTCGTTATTTCATGCTCCAAACTCACCCCACTTCGTTGGCCACCTCCTCACACTACATGCCCCAAACTTCCATCCCGCAGTTCCACCTCACACGCCCATCACTCGTTCACCAATCCGCCTTTCCGTCCATCTCCACGTGACAACCACTGCTCCGACCCAACTTGGCTCCCATGCCCGCACCAGGGGCCACAGCTGTGATCCGATTTCGATCACCGCTGGTGCCACCCTCACTGGCGATCCCTTCCACAGACCACCGAACCTCCTCTGTTAACCCAAAAATTTGGAAAAATGCGTATTTGGGAACCTTGGGTTGAGATATTCATAGATTCATGGTTCACTCGATGTTTCGTCGATGTTTCGACGTATCCAAAATTAACAACGAATAACGGTGAAGAACAAATGATGAACATGACAAAAAAGGATTAAAAATGGAGATTAGATTATGGTCGTGTTCATTTGGTCATCTCCTTTGATATTCAAAGAATTGAATTTGATGATGAATTTAATATAATTCAAGAATTGAAATCGGGGTGTGAAAAACCAAAAGAATCCTACCTCGATTTGGTTCCGATTTCTTTTGACGAACACACCCACCTAAGCTTAATCAATGTTCATTCTTGATTCACTAAAGGTAGGAGAGAAGGGATATCATCAGTGGTGGTGGTATTAGGGGATAACCCTAATGTAATTCCATAATAACCTATTTATAATATGTTATTAGGTTTAGGTTAAACACCCAACCGTACCCACCAATGGTCGCAGGATCAAAATATCTCGTGCCCTCTCATTTTAAGTCATGCTTAGGTAAAATATCCCAGTACAGAATCAACAGAAGTCTTGGATTTAAAATCTGATCCCCCATAAAAAATTTATTTGATACAATGACTGAGATTTAATAATAAATTTTCATTATTTTATTGATGATTATTCCCCCGGTGACTTTTTCCATAGGAGTCCCATGATGCAAAAATTTATGTCGCGCCTAGGGTAAACACCATGTTCCAAACTCAATCATGCCCTCATATTTTGGGTCTGGGCTACCATTTAAGAGTTATTCCACTTTAATCATGTGTACATTATAAAATATACTTAATCGTTTTATAAAATTAATTTTAGGCACATCGGGTCTCATAATCTCATGTCATCTCAGTGCCTAACTTTAGAAATATATATGTATAAATATTTCAAAGTCTTGCAAGGTGATAAATGGGTCTCTAAATAATTCCTTCCTTCAAGATTTTCATCCCCAAAAAGAAAAACTTGGAAAACAATTTGGGATACTGAGCCTGTATCTTGATCTCCCATTCCCAGGAACTCTCCTTCATGTTTCTATACTACTACAACACACGAACCAAAGGGATGTTCTTCCCATGTAAGGATCACTCCTATCGGTCCTTGATTTCCACTGGGTGCTCTAAAAAGGTGGATCCATATTCAATGTCTAGATCACCCCAGTCGATGATGTGTGTAGGATCATGCATGTATCACCTCAGATGTGATATGTGGAAGACGTCATGCACCCACTCTAGTTGGGTGGGTAGGGAATGGTGGTAGGCTACATCTCTAACCCTCCACACCATCTCAAATGGCCCGATGAGCCTTGGGGATAGATTTCCTCCCCATCTGAACCTTTTAATTCCATATCATGGGGAGAATCTTAAGAAAACATGGTCTCCCTACTTGAACTCCAAGGGCCTAGGACGGTGATCCACATAGGATTTTTATCTGCTATGGGCCATATTTATCTGTTCAGAGACGACATACACTTTCTCCATCATCACCTGCACCCAGTATAGGCCCATAAGGGATGATTCTCCATCCTCCATCCAACATAGAGGTGACCTACAAGGCCTCCCGTATAGAGCCTCAAAAGGCTATATATCGATGGTAGAGTGGTAGTTATTGTTGTACACAAAATTTACCAAAAGTATGTTGATCCTCTTAGCTATGAACGAAATCCAAAACGCAAGCCCTCATCATATCTTCCAACACCTGGATAGTGAGATCGGTCATTCTATTGGTCTGGGGGTAAAAGACTGTACTCATCCGCGAATGGGCCCTGAATTCCTCCGGTAGGCCTCTCCACAATTGTGATGTAAACCATTCATCAAAATTAGATACAATCATAGAGGGTATCCCATGAAGGTAGACAATCTCTCGTATGTAAAACTACCCCAAACTCTCCACTGAAATCTACTCCCTGATAGAAAGTAAGTGCACCGACTTTGTAAGTCAGTCCACTATCACCCAGATGGAATTATGAACCTTCGTTGTGCATGGAATACTTATGACTAAGTACATGGATATGCCATCCCATTTCCACTCCAAATTCTCAAGAGGCTACTACAAACCCCCCATAACCTAATTCTCAACCTTCACCTATGGGTTGGTGAGACATTGTGAGATGAACTCAGCTATGCTTCGTCTCATGACTAACCACCAAAACTGCCAATGAAGATCCCTGAACATCTTCCCCACACTGAAATGTAAAACTAAGGGAGAAGTGTGGAACTCCCACATCACAACTGGATGCACTATTTTCCCTTGGATAAAGATCTCATGATTCCATCATCCAAAATATCCTTCTGGTGCATCCCTTGTGGATATATGATCACACAAAACTTTGTAGTTAATGTCCCCTAACTAGGACTCTTTCACACACTCATGGAGTGAAGGAGTCAGTACCATCGACTGTAGAAAAACTATACCCTCCTTATCCACTAGGGTTAGTTGTAGGAAAGATAACTTCTCTGATGCTTTCCACACTAGGTGATCTTGGGACTTCCTACTAAGGGTATCTGCTACAATGTTTCCCTTCCTAGGAGTATAGACTATCTCGAATTTGTAGTCCTGCAGGAACTCCAACCAGTGTTTCTTCCTCCTATTTAGGTCTCTCTGGGTGAAGATGTACCTGAGGCTCTTGTGGTATGAGTAAAGCACAAAGCACTCCACCGAAAGACAATGTCTCCACATCCTCTAAGAAAAGACTAGAACTGCGATCTCTAAGTCATGAGTCACATTGTTCTTATCATGGTTTCTCAACTACCTTAACCTATATGTGATGACTGTCCATTGTAGAATCAACATGAAACCGAGACCATCTCTCAAGGAATCATAATACACTACAAACTCAACACACTCCTATGGTTGTCTCAAAACTATAGTGATCATTAGCCTCTACCTTAACTCCTCGATGGCCTTCAAGAACTGCTCAAACCAGTAAACAGTGTCCCTTCCATGTCATATCAGTCAAAGGTCCTGTGATCCTAAATAATTCTTCCAAAAATCTCCAGTAGTACCATGTTAGACTAGGAATGATTCATACCTCTAACAAATTCTTGAGTGGATCCCAATAAAGCACTACTTCTATCTTTTCTGGATCCACGACTAAATCATGTCTAGAAATAACATTCCCCATAAAGTGAACCTCTTGTATCTAGAACTGAAACTTCGAGATCTTTATATAAAACCGGTGCTCTTGAATTAAATCATGAACCATCCTCAAGGGCTCCACATGCTCCCCCTCTAATGAAGAGTAGACTAGTATGTCTTTTATGAAGACAACAACAAATTGGTTTAGGTGAGGCTATAAGATCTGGTTCATCGAATACATGAATATGGTGGGGGAATTTTTCACACCAAAGGGCATCACTATGAACTCGTAGTGCCCATAGAGACACTAAAAAACCAAATTTGGGATATCAACCTAATGAACCCAAAACTGGTGGTAGCTGGACATGAGATTAATCTTGGAGAACCATCTCGCACCTCACAATTGGTCAAAGAGGCCTTCAATCCCAGAAAAGGGGTACTTTTATTTTTATAATGGCCTAGTTCAGGTGATGATAATCTACAAAAAGCCATAAACACCCATCTTCCTTATTCAAAAATAGAACTGGAGCTACCCAAGGGGACACATTGGGCCTGATCAAGCATTTCTTGCAAAGGTCCTCCAACTGTAATTGTAGCTCCTGGAGCTCAGTGGGTGCCATCCGATATACCGCAGAAGATATCGGCGTAGTCCCTAGTTCTAAGTCAATGAAAAAATCCATCTCCAACCTTATAGGTAGTCCCAAAATATCTTCAAGGAAGACGTCCATATAATCCTCGACAATTGAAGGAACCCCGATTCCTAGAGAGTATGCCACTCCAAGGGTTATAATCACTAACTTGTGGGTATAAGGCTGTACCATTCATCTCATAGAACCTTAATGCTCTGCTATGAGGTATCTTTCACCGAGAAAGGAGAACCTTGTCCCCTCAGTGTGTAGGCACCTGACTAGCCTGCAGTGATAGTCGATCTGGGATCGAACCATGGACAGACAATCCATGACCAGGATGAAATCATAAGGTTCCATCGTGATGACCAGTAAGTCCCACACGAGCCTCTTTCCTATAAAAAATAGATTGAACTAATGGTTGATGAAAGACATAGAATAAGTTCTCCCCGTAGGGACCTCGGTACAAAGATATTGTGCTAGCACCTCTACTAGGAGCTCCAACACCCATACCTAGAGTAATGAGATAAAAGAGTGACTGGAGCCTAGGTTTACTAATACTGAATCAAGAGTAGAATCAACACATATCGTACCTCGAATCATCCCGTTCATTGCAGGATTGTGGACATCCAAAGCATGCATCTATCAGCGGCCCCAAACTCTATCTCCTTAATCTTAATGTGGGCCTCTCAGTGGTGGTGGCAGGAGAACCTCATAGAGTTTTCCCCCCACCTATAGATCCTTCTCCTCTACCAGCACCGCCTCCTTAGGGACCACCCTATCCTCACTTGGGGGATCCATGATCTTGGTGTTGTCTCTAAAGTGGTGGTCCACCCGGTATCTACCTAGGATTCTCAACACATTTGGTCAAGATGGCTCATTCCATGTGACCTCACCCATCACAAGAAAAGCACTGGACCTCTTCGGGCTGACCCGATGCTCTACGCTACCCCAGTGTTGCCTGGCCAAGTGCCCGGGTCTGATCATGGGGAAGCCTTTTGCATCGAGATCCTATAAACTAATGTCTGATAGCTTTCGTAGATGTCTCATCTCTCTAGCATCCACTAACAGTTCCATCTAACTAACTCCCCTCAGATATAAAGATATTCATCACTAGTACCCACTCCAACACCCTTTCTTAGGTAGGGATGAACAAGGGTATTATGCTGACACAGATCTCTCTATGGAGTCCCTCTTTGAACTTCCATTCCTAGAAGTATCCTTTATGGATGATATACAATGAGTACCTAGTTAGGTCTATGAACCTAGATGATTAATTTGACACTGAAATCCCTCCCTTACAAAGCTCCAGAGGCTCCTAAATCTGAACAGAGTGTAAGAAAGAGGGGTATCACTCCTTACAGAACAAATGATGGATGTTATACCATGAGAGTGCTGAATCATCATGAATCTTAGTAACCAACTACCACCAACTCCCAACCAATTAATGTAAGAGAATGGATACTAGCACAACCATATGATATATTGGTGTCTGGATAAGCCTAAAAACACAAATCAACAACTCTATCCAATCCTCTTATGCCTAAGGATCTGGATTATCGTGGAACCTCTACGATATTTGGCACTTGAACTCATGGAGTGCACTCATCCTACGCTCATCCTTAGTATACTCTTTTAGGACTATTTGCTTCTCAATGGGTGGAGGTTCTTATACCTATACACCGAGAGGAAGGGGATCACATGATGGATCGTAAACTGAGGCCTCATCCTTTATAGGGTCATCATCATGAACCAGAATGGGTATCCAGGCTGGCTGTCATCATAGAGGCATCCTGAAAGTTATTAAGGAGTACTGTGGTCAGATGAGTATATATATATATATATATATATATATATATATATATATAATAACAAAAAAAATGTGGAGAAGACTTAAGAAGGATAGTCAAAGACTCAATCCTATATGATGCATGTATCATTGTTCCCTACAACAAGTGTCTCATCATATCGAGTCGACCAGCAGGTAATTAGAGTCCTGGTGAATGGATGCATCATTTTCTCACAACGTCACTAGACTCCTTAGCCTGGGATCCACTCCTGAGATACTTTGACAATGTTTCCATAAACCCAACCAAGGTGTTTTTAGGGAAACGTCTGAACAACTTCCCAAGGGTCGAACCTCCATTTGATACCAATCTATCACGACCCAACCCATTTCAGGGCTCAATATCCAACTACCCCAAGCACGCCTCTATAGGCCAAGGGGTGGAGACAACCGCCAAAGGAAAAATAAACTTGGGGATCCCTTTTCCTAAGTACATGTACACATGCACATAACCAATTCAATGAAAATGTGTAGAGGGAAAGAAGTAAAAGATGAAACCTATTTTGAATAAATCAAACATGCATAGACCTATAAATAGTACAAGTGTAGTAATGTAAATTGATGGGAAAATAGGGGAAAATACATGCCCTACCAAAAAAGTGTCCCAACCTAAAACATTTTGGAAAAGTAAATTAGTTGGGAGATCCCCACTCTTGGAATCCCAAGCTATGAACACCACTTGTGATCCAAGCACCCCACATCCATAATCTTCTCTGATGTCATGATCAACCTATCCATCATATGCATAAGGAATGACACATGCAGGAAAATCCCATACATGGGTGAGTATAAAAATACCCATTAGGACACCCCAAAAGTTGTAGGGGGAGTAGTAAGAGACACAATAGAAACAAAATATAGCAGATGGAACTAGTTATAGTAAAGGAGTACAACTCAACCCAACAAGAGAGTTAAGTAAAATCATACAAACACAAGGATCTATAAATGGCAAGAAAATAAAAATCTCATCAAGTATTCGATACCTATAGTAGGAGACTCATCCAACCACAAGAATCTAGACAAGGAAATCATATGGCATACCCCACCTATCTTTGTCTCTCTTGGAAGGAGAGAAACCAAAACCCAAGGAGTTGGTACTGAAAAAAGATATATATATATATATATATATATATATATATATATTCAGTCAAATAATCCCAAAAAAGAGGGTAAGGAGGTCTCCACCACATATCTCATCCCAAGAAGAAGAGTCTCCAACTCTATCAGAAGTAACCATCAATGATTCCCATCATCCCACATGTCTTCCCTAAACACGCAAGTAAAAGGGGATAAATCATCACACCTTGATACTATCCTCTTTGGGAAACACTTAATTTCCCTCAATGTTTCAGGTAGTGTCATAAGGATACGTCTCAGTGGGGAAAGCATCCCTCTTTCTCATGAGTCCAAAGGTACGTCAAACCACTTATCCCCACTGATCCAAATATCCGGATGATGTAAACTCAAGGTAAAGGACCTGAGACCAATTATTTTAGGGGGATTCCACTCTAATCATCAGGGATCCGCACCCTATTATGTTAGGGGGATCAACACATAGGAGTTTATGGGGACCCACTACCGAGCCCCAATAATGGGTAACATGCTGGAGGGTACTTCCCGACATGTAGCTATAGAGGACCCACACCCTAGTGCATTGGGGGGATTCCACTATGGTCTTCAGGGATCTACACCCTAGTACATCAGGGGGATTAACATCCAGAAAGAATCCTCTGATAAACTGCCTAAACAATGCCTGATTACTGCTTGACCACTACCATGGATTTCTCTTCAAACCCATCAAAATGGTCTTCCATTGATATTAATTTCATGTTTCCACATTTAATGAGAGTGAAAATAAGGCTCTGTAAATTCAAATTGATCACATCATTATGATATTTTCAAAAATAATTCACATGATCAACTATTCATTCTCCCAAATCGGACACCTAATGGAAAGGTCGTATGGTGTTGCATTGTGCTCAAATGGCATCTCATGGGGCCTACACCTTGGTAACAAAATAAATTATATAGATTTAAACATTTCTATCCTCATGGAAAAACATACGGGATTGACTTTTCATTCATCCAAAATGGACACCCAATGAAAAACTGCATCTCACCGCAACATTACTGAACCATGCCTCTTGGGGATTGCACCTCAATTTTGGTTTAAGTACCCTAAATCGTTCTTGAAACTTCTGCCTTAATTTTAGGGTCATGACGCTGTTGACAGTGCAATAATCAACACTGTATGCATGATTTATGTCCGGAACAATTTTTCTCAATAAAAATAATTATATTATTATTATTAAACTTATGTGTTTCATGCAACCAAGCCATGATTCAAAATATTAAAATTTCAAAAATAGCCTAAAAAGGTCTGTCTCGAAGGGAGGGATGTGTTTCCATAGAGTTCACATAAAATGGATTCCCCATTTAGGAGTTATGGAAGTTTGAAACCATATCCTGAAGACCCACCTGGCCTGCTTGACCCAGCTTGTCCTGCCAGGCCCAGTTTAACCCACCTTCTCCAGGCCTAGCCCTCCTACTCTTGGCTTGGGTCGCGTTCTCTTGGCCAAGCATGATGGCCCTCATCCGTGCGCCCAATCACGCATCATGATCCCTCCATTTGTCCACCATGTATCAACATCGGTTGACCACCCCGCAGACCATGGTCCGCTGTCACCATCTAGGTCCCGCTGCCTCGACTCCTCCACTCAACACCTCACAATCTTCCATGCTCCATCCACACCTTGCTGTGCCAGCTGCCTACACAGACTAGGTTCCCCACACCTCCAAACCACGGTTCTTCCTCGCATTCCCGACCCTCGCACACCGATCTACCTCACTTTCCATCTCCATGCGATCGTTACTCCTCTATCCCACCTCGGCTACGCCACCCGCACTAAGGGCCGCCGCAGTGAGATGCCATCGGCCACCGCTGGTGCCACCCTCACTGGTGGTCCCTTCCGTGGACCACCGGATGTCATCCGCTAGCCCAATAATTGTGAGGAACATGTATTTGGGATCCTTGGGTCGAGATATTCATAGATTCAAGGTTCTCTTGATGTTTCATTGATGTTTTGGCATAGTAAAACTTAACGACGAATAACAGCAAAGAATGGATGAAGAATGCAACAATAGGGGATTCAAAAATAGAGATCAAACAATGACCATGTTCATTTTTTCATCTTATTTGATGTTCAGAGAAGTGAATTTGATGATGAATCTAATAGAATCCAAGAATTGAAATCAGGGGTGCGAAAAACCAAAAGAATCATACCTCGATTTGGTTCTGATCACCGTTGACAAACATTCCATCCTAAGATTCATTGATGTTCATTCTTGATTCACTGAAGGGAGGAGAGGAGAGAGATATTCGATGGTGGTGGAATTAGGTTCTAACCCTAATTAAATTCCATAATCACCAATTTATAATAGGTTATTAGGTTTAGGGTAAACACCCAACCATACCCGCCAACGGTCGCGGTATCCGAACATCCTACATCCTCTCATTTTAAGTTGAGCTTAGGTAAAACATCCCATTATAAACTCAACGAAAGTCTATGATTTTGAATTTGAGTCCCCATTTAAAAGTCATTTTATACAACTTATGAGATAAAATAATTAATTTTAATAATTTTATTGACGATTACGCCACCTGGTGACTTTGTCCACATGAGTCCCGTGCTGACAAAAGTTATGTCCTTCCTTGGATAAACACCAAATTCCGATCTTAACTGTTCCCTTAGGTTTTTTATCTGATCAATTATTTAATATTTATTCTACTTACTTCAAATGAAAATTAAAAAATATACTTAATATTCTTATAAAATTAATTCTGGACACATCGGGTCTCGAAATCACACGCCATCTCAGCGCCTAACTATGGAAATATATATAGAAGCCTTCCAAAGTCTTAAAAGGTGAGAACCAAGTCTATAATATATATATATATACATATCTATTTCAAGTGTCATGTGAAATGAAAAATATCAAAAAGATAAATTAATTTGAAAAAAAACTAATTCCCAAAATATTGGGGTGTTACAGTAAGACACCCTGATGATGAAGTTATAAAAACATTGTTATAAGTGCATGAAAAAGAAATATGCTAATCCTATAAGAGACAATTGTAAAGATAACAACTAATATAAACAATATAAGTAAGTGCATAACTAATTCTTGGGTCTTCCACCCCTATCGTCTGGACACAACACCATCTCATGAGAGTACATATATGCATTGATTTATATAAATTACCATTCATATATATATATATATATATATTCATGTTACCGTATAAATAATCATAAAAGAATCAAATAAAAACATAAGAAACTCAAGCCTCTGAGCAAGAGACGTCACCATAGGTGAATACACATCCTAACCCTAGGTTCCCTCGTAATCTCCACAAAACCATAGTCAAGGCTACCATATACCGATGGGTTATCCTATAAAATATATTACGTCCAAACTTCCAAGGCTCACTCTATAACAACAGTCAAGCTCCCATACACAAGGGAAACTAAAAATAAATTCATGCATGATACTGTCCAGTCTACTAACTATAATATGTTACCCATACTAGGGAAATCTGTAAGAATACCAAAAATATACACAACTTCAACACTGTGTCATGAAGTTTCAGACCCAAAGGGCCAGATCCAAGGTATAAATACCAATGTATCCTTAATGACCTATGCCGATTAAAAATGTTCCAGTCACTGCCGCACCATATAAACAAAAGTGTCAGACCCCACGGGGCTGGATCCAAGGTATTGAATACCAAGGCATCCTCATAGAGTCCTAGGTGAATCTTTATGTAAATTCTATTAGACATAGAATTGGGTCCAAGGAGCATGTCAACAGACCATATCCACTATGAGTCCAAGAAATCTATATCCAAGGGAAATTAAGTTCTAAGGAATGTTTTCAAACCATGAGGGCTGAATAGACAGTTCCCAGGAAGCACGTCTAAGCATCCCAAAAACCACTAGGCTTAGAATCTGGATCCTAGGAAGAACATCTGGGTATCCCCAAAACAACTAGGATCAAAATATAGATCCCAAGAAGCACCTATGGGCATCCATGATCACATCACATCATGTTAGGAACAATATCCACCAACCAAGAAACAAATCTGGTAACCATTCATTGTAACAACAATAAACATGTGAAAATAACAACAAAAAGTGATGGTGGATAATTGCCTCAACTCACCACCACTTCCATAACACCTCAAGCTTACCCTTTCGGTGTAGGTTTTATGTTGAAACCTACTACCATATCTACCCTAACTCAAAATACTTTCTTAGGGTCATTCAAACATTAGGGTGCCCACTAAGTCCCTCATATTAGAACAAAGAATAGGCATCCAACTCAAGATCCTAGAGGTTTACACATAAGTGATGGAATCCAACTCAAGATCCTTAGAATCAAGTAAACAAAGGAATAAAACATGTGATACTTGGAGCGGTACATATAAAAGGAGTCCTACATAGGACCCTTAATGATAGAAAGAGAAGAAGGAATCCTATATCGGATCCTCTAGGTCAATACCTAAATAGAGGAATACCACAGGGGATCCTTAGAAACAACTAGTATCACAACTTCTCAGGATAGAAGGGAACATATCACATGGGATACATACTCAAAGGAAAGTTAAAATTAAAGATTGTGGGATATGTCCCATGACCCATCTAATATTGAGATCTCAAACTAGGTTGGTTCTAACACGCAACCTATCATTCCCATTTCAAGTCTCTCTCTCAGGAGACAACTGGATTCAATTATTGGAGGAAGAACCTGTCCATTAAGAAAACATATGAAATGCCCCTAGGAGTCTTTAAATCACCCCATAGGTTTCCCCATAGTGATCTATGTAGAAAACTACTCCAAAAGCACTACTCATGGTTCCATTTCTTACTCCTGGGGAAAAGATAAGAAAAAACTTTAATAGGGTAGCAAGGAAGGAGTACACGATGTGTGTAACGTAGTATATGGCTTGTACCCTCAAGATACCACCTGGGAGTGTACTCCATCCAGACCTAGCATGTAAAATCCTGAGTACATGATGTGTCAGTCCTGTACATAGTGTGTACCCTACATGGGGTACCTACCCGTGTACCTCACATGGCCTAGCCTTGTATTCTAACTGGTTGTGTATAATTCTATAGTGTGGAATCCACATGGGGTCTAGTCGTATATTTTAAATGACATGTTCCCCTTACACATGCAGCCTATCCCGATACTCGGCTACACGGTCGAGTCCTGGGAAATGGATTTTAAAGTCCATACACAGTGTCTAATTTCCAAAATTAAACTTCCCCAAACACAAAGAACACATGATATGTGTTCCATAAACCCCACACTATGTAGATGGGTTTTCCTGAATGGAAAACCTTTGAATCACCCTGAAACACCTATTTTCATCCCAAAGGCAGTAGATGAACCTCCAAGAGGTTGTAAGAAACTAGAATATTTGATTAAAACTTATAAATGATTAATATATAGGGATTTAAAAAAAACATAAAAATAGCCAACCTTTGGGAAGAATCTGATGAATCTTCGCTTGTTTCCACTTTCTACATCCACCACACAACGATCCAGCGTGTCCTGAGCTCTATAGTGGTAGCTTCTTCCTCCTCCATCTCTCTCTCTCTCCATCTATATCTCTATACCTCTCATGTTTTCTCTCTCGGTGACACAAAGTGGGGGCCACAGGGGGCATGCATGAGAATCCAAAGGGGATAAAGAAAAGAAAATAAGAAATGAAAAAGGAATAAAAGAAAAGAAAAAGAAAAAGGGGCCCGACCCAGCCCCGACACCCAACTCGAGTTTATGCCCCACCTAGGAAAAAATATCCATTTTTTACTTAATAGAGGAGATAGAATCTTGGTCCAATACTCTATCCAAAAGATATGGCCAAATGAACGTATGTGAATAATTTAATATTTAATTTATTAAATATTATATATTAATTATTTCACTAAAATACGAATGACTCAGAAATATAGCAAACTCTTTTCCTAGGGTAAAAACCATATTTTGAGACCAACAGTGTGGTTAGAAAACAAATATCCAATGTCATATGCTAGGGTAAAATCACTATTTTAAACCTTATAAGCATCTAATAGCAAAAAATCAAATTTATGCTCAAACTTCACATCAGGAAGAGCACGAGACCTTACAATTTCCCCTCTATAAACCTTCTCTTCCCTAAGAAGAATGGTAGTAAGACTAGAATCCATTCTCTCAACCCAAGAATCTACACAACCAAGATATCTATAATATCTAACAACCAGTCTCATAGAGTCAACAACTATCTCCTACATGGGAGATGCTTAACTATAAACAATTAGATACTCCCCACTATAGTAATACCCTTATCATCATCTAAAAACCAAAATATGAGAATAGAAACCCATGAAAAATTCTAAATTTAAACTAGAAATGAGATTAACCAATCTAAAATAGTAAATGATTCACTCCCCACCATAAACCATACCTTATACCTCTCCTTGAGTGCAATCTCAATAGGTTACTTTTCTAAACCAGGAAGGAAATTTAAAAAAGAAAAGAAGCTTGACATAGGGATTATGATCTATTGGAATACTCAATATGATTAAAAGATAGATAATTATTGTCTCTAATTTGAGTACACTATGATTTAATCAAAATGTGTGTACAGCTCTCTCCGAGCCACACTCCCATTCAATAGGTTATACTTTCCTTAAACCAACACCTGAAACAATGTCTCCTGGAAATGTGTGTCTAGGTAAAAACATCAGCCAGTCATTTTATGGTAACCCATTCATTTCCGATGTCACCTCTACCATGGAAGGATATTTCTAATTTAACTATAAATCCTAGGAAACCAAGTCTATAGAAAGTTTGAAAAATATCGGTCCAAGGATTGTACACAACCACTCATTGATTTAAAAATTTAAATGGTACCATGTGCAACCATCACACATATTTAAATCCTAACTTACGCACCCATGCATCATCCAAAATAAGGCTAATATGACCATCCTACATGACATTTCAGTATCATTAATCCAAAATATCCCTTGGAAATCCTCTTCAAAAACAACACCTTACCTGTGCTATGATTAATTCCATGATCGCTCGTCACTCGAAGTCATTACAATCATGATCATCTACCTACAACCTGACTATATTAGCAATAACAGAAACACTGGTTGACCAAGTCATTAACCCCAATATTCCTTCCCTTTGAATCCAGTCTTGAAAAATAAGAACCCTAGGTGATCACCAAAGGTTAAAGGAATCAACATTCCTATAATACAAAACTGAAGAACCTACTATGAATCAATCTCAAAATGAGTGTAAAACCAAGATCACTACCTAAAAGTGCATCTGAAAACCCAGTACAACCTCTCATGAATGCTTACCTTGAAAAAAATGGGCATTGGCCTACAAGGTTCAAAACTAAAAACATGACCTACAAGGGCTCTGATCCTCTTTAAGAATCCTCAGAAGGAACTGCTCCCTGGAGGTCACAATACCAACATAGAGGAGAAACTAAACTAATAATCACTGGGCATCTATATAAAGTAATAACCATTGAAGGTATAGTTTTTAATAAAGGCCCTAGTATCCATCATCATTTTATTCATTGATTTGACTAAATAACCACAACCAAAGAAAAAACTCCCCATAAGGGGTATAAAAATGTCCTCACATGCCATATCAACCTACTAGGGTCACACCTCTCATGCATGGGGATTGAGTCGTCAACCTCAACACAAATTCCTCAATGTAGATCCACACAACTTTCCATTTGAATAAAATGTATATTATAAAATTAGGTCCAATTTAATAGGCCTCAATCATTAGTAAAAATCACACACTATTAGGCCTATATGAGGTGAATCTTATATGCTAAATATGATTCATGAGATGCATCTTTCATTTTCCGACCAAGAGTAAAAATCCATATTTGGACTCTTTCTAACAACCAATATCCAAAAATATATAATAAATCATCACATCCACACAACATGTGCATCTATCAAGGCAAAAATAATATACAAATGTAACATTTTAGATCAGAAAAACAATCCCAGATCCTAAGAAACTAGGACTTCTTAACAGAACAAATATTCTTGATGCCTCATTCCGATATCCATCACAGGTTTTGACACAGTCCTAATACTCTTATCTACCATATCCCAAATTGAAAATACTATAAAAATAACGCTCTAATACCACTTTTTAATGTCCTGAACTAGATGCCATTAATTTAGTTCTCTGAGACGGTTCTTTATGAGGCCTCAAGTACACCTCACTGTATTCTAGAGGCTTCCAAATAGAAGCAAGGGCCTAGGGTGTGAAAATTATGAGACTATTCCATCATATTAGATTAATAAAACAATGGAAATATCTAATCATAATTGTAACATCTTGTCCAGACTAACCACTATACAGAAAGTTGGACCGGTGGGTCACATAGCCTCAAAAACGCCTCCCTGTACACTAGAGGTTGCCGACTCACTGATAGGTTATAAGTGAATGTGGGGAGACTATACCCTCATATCAGAGTATCACAGTGGTAATAATAAATATGAATCAATAGAAAACAATGGAATAAGTATATATAAGAATGATAGAGAAATGAAAGAATAATATAAACTCAATAATAAAAGATGGCCAATTAAAATGTATATAATGAATGCATTTCCATATGATGATATATAAACTAAAACAAAATACATATAGCAAGTAGTGATACAACACAATAAAAAATAAAGAAATAAAAGAAAATCCCTAAGGGTGATCTCCACGGGCATCCCCAGCTCCATCTCAGTCTTGTGCTCCTAACTCCCTAGTATAATAAAAACAACACATGAAAGAATCCATGGTCTTTCAAATATAAGGTATACTTGGGTACCCCGGTGTAATGGTAGCCTAAGTAGTGTGTGAGATATAAATCCTAGTAGGTTACCACCCACGGTGTCTACAACTAAATCTAGTCTGTATATATAAAGTAAAGCAGTGTGCAGGTAATATAAATAATAAATAGAACTGAATAAATAAATAATAGTCCACTTAGGTTCCTAAAGGACACATGGAAGCTATACCTACTTCAGATCACATCAAGAAAGAGATGTCTGACCAGGTGCAATATATATATATATATATATTAATAATTATATATATATATATTAGTTATATATTGCATCCACCTATATGAACCAAGTAAATGTAGGTGTAAGTGTTCATACACCTAGAATAATATGTGTTATATGGATTGGGCGTAACTCAGACATCCATGAAAAATATAAACGAGCCTATGAGATCAAGAAATAGGACACATTCCATATATCTCAATAGAGTTTGAGACTTCATTCCTGACACTCTGGATGCTGAGTGAGCCATCATGTCATCACTCTAAATAGGGAGTGTGGCACCTCAGCCTACATCCTACTAGTATCACTGGTGTGAGATGCCATGACTCAACACTCGATGTAAGGGAGTGTGATTTTCCTCCATACTCAACAATTCCTTTACCATCATCCACAACCTATCTATGATGCATAATCATATATCAATAATAAAAGAATGCATGAGAAATACCTCTCATGATTTATATTTAATAATCCTGTTATATAATCAATGGAATCACATTTAATGATACCATATACTAAGCTTTCTATGATTGGTATGTCCTTTCCACCCTTTAAAATCCATTTCATTTATGCATGTAATTCATTCGAGTAAGGCAACCATAATGAACAATCCATTCCATTTAATACAAAAAACTCATTTAACGAAAATAGTCCACCATGAATAAGCTATTCTATTAAAACATGTAAGTGAGTTAATCAAAATAAGGTATTTCAATTTTCATGGAAAAAGGGTAACTTAGAATTTGCCTTCAACAACTGGGTAATTACTTATATGGGAATTGTCATTTATAAGCAAGACAATCACTTATAAGGTGCTTGGTCCATTAGTCATCTAAAAATAAGTGGTCCAATCCATGAAATTATAAGGTGCATTGATTCAATCGAGTATTTACATGAATGGAGGGAGAATCCAATTTATAACATCACTAAAATCCAAGGATGTTTTAAATCACTAAACATAACTTTATTATTTCAAAGACAATGCACCTCATGTAAAGGGTTTTATTATGAAATCATGACATTTCTCACCCAAAAATTTATTTTTCATAATCAATCATTAAATAAATGATACATGAATCATTTTAATTTAAAGTAGCATTTTAAAAAAACTAACCAACATGAGACAAAACATTAATGAGCCTCAACATGGCACTTTAGGAGGTTCTATTTCCAATTGGTCAAATACCACAAGGGGAAATTAAATTATAAATCCAATCCAAATTCTTAGAATGTGTTTTTGGAATTGAACCATTTAATTATTAAGTGGAAAATAAATCCTTCACGCCCAAGGGGTGTCTGCATTTGAGATTAAAAACCACTAAATACTCAACAGTGATCAATGGTTTTAATAAAAGGTGTGAAGATCAATTTAATATGAAGGAACCAACTATAAAGTAGTGTGCAGAAAATTCCAGCGTATGGCATAATAGCTCTATTCATAAAATTATGGAAATTTAAAGAAAAATACATATACCACTTACCTCGTACTTAGGATGATCTACTCATCCAATATCAAGGTCTAATTCGGTTTGGTTTGGAAGAAATATAAGAAAGAAAAATCCACCCTAAAAATAGGTAAAATGATATTACACCTCAGTAAGTCTGTCAATAGGAGATTAAATGAATAAAGGTCAAAAAGTAATGAAGAAATTACTATTTTGGATCCATATATACTGACGACACTCAAATGAGATGGCAGATGTAGAATCTATCTCCATTCCTAGAATAGGCTTGTGGAGGAAGAACCCATCAAGCATAAGAGCCTCATGAATCTTCTAGGGGAAGGAAATAATAAATGAGTTACTAAACTCATTAAGGAAAAAACATTAATTTTACCCTAAAAAATAGGTTGCACAGTTTGGCCAAACCATATGCCAATCGTGCGACCCACACTTCCTAAGGAACCCATCTCACATGGTTGTGTCCCATGGTTTACCTAAACCATGCACCAACTGTGTGATGAATAGTGAATAGGTACCACCTATGTGGGATAGGCACCTGGTTTGGGTAAACCATGCATATACTATGTGGAGAACTTATTCTCCTCTGAAACTGGCCGCACAGTTTTTCTGCTAGGGGCCGCACGATCACTACTAGAAAAACAGGTATTTGCGACGGGATCCCGTCGCAAATAGCCCGTTGCTGAAAACGCCGTCGCAACTACACTTATTTGCGACGGGCCCGTCGCTAAAGCCTTTTTTTTGCGACGGACATTCTCCCCGTCGCAAATAGTATTCCGTATTTTTGTAAAAAACTTTTAAAATAGTTTTTGCGACGGGTCCCGTCGCAAATACCATTTGCGACGGGACCCGTCGCAAATCTCTTTTGCGACGGAACCGTCGCAAAAACTATTTTTTTTAAAAAAATAAAAAAAAATTAATAATACTAGTATTTGCGACGGGAATAGTATCCCGTCGCAAATACTATTTTTTTAAAAAAAATAAAAAACTATTAATAATACTAGTATTTCCGACGGGCATAGTATCCCGTCGCAAATACTATAAAAAAAATAAAAAAAATAAATTATTAATAAATTATTCTAATTAATATAATAATAGAATTATAATTTACAAATGAAAATAATAAATTATTTTAATTACTATAATAATAGTAGAATTATAATTCAAAAATAAAAAATAATAGAATATTAATAAATGATTTAATTAATATAATAATATTACAATTATAATTCATAAATAAAAAAAATATCAATAAGTTATTTTAATTAATATAAAAATAATAGAATTATTTTACATTCAAATATTAAAATAATTCAAGTATTACAAAAAAATAATTAAATTATAATATTATAAAATTTTAATATATATATAAAATTTTAATATATATATATAAAATTTAATATTATAAAATATAAATAATATTATTATTCATATTAATATTGTTATTTAAAAATATAATATTATTAATATTTTATAATGAGACAGAAACTACGAATAGAAAAAAAAATATTTTGATTTCACAAATTTTATAACAGAAATACAAACTCTAATCTGAATGAGGGGGGGAGGGGGGGAGGTGGGGGATCTGCAGATGGTGGTGGAGGAAACTCCATCCCTAAAGCATGAGTGAGTCGGCGCATGTACTCCATCTGCTCCTGATGCTGCTGCTGCCACCGACTCGCCTGCTCCTCGTACAGCTGCTGCTGGCGTCGATGCTCCTCCTCATGCTGCTGACGCATCTGCTCCTTCTCCTGTCGGAGACTCTCTATCTGTGCAGTCTGAGATCGCAACTGATCCTCATACTGTGTAGAAGAAGATGCACGAGCTCCTCTCGAGCTGGACGCCGACATCGCAGCACTGCCATAATAATCTCCGGGAGTCAGTCGAGAGTCGATACTAACTACCCGGCCCTTCTCGAAGGCATACTGGGTGGCCTGCATCCATGCCGCCTCATCAAACTGACGGGAAGTGGTTTGATATGATGACTCGGCCTGACTCTCAGGTCGGGCCTGTGCCGCTGCGGCCTCATATGACTCCTATAGTTGCAATTTAAAATTAAAATTGTGAATATATTATATGCAGTTAATTTTTAAACTTGAAAACAAATAATACTGACCACGATGTGATGCTGACGATCACCTCTGAGCTCCCCAGTAGCAGGATCACTATACATCCTCCGATATACGTCGTACTCTGTAATATCGGGGTGCTCGACAGCCTATAAGAATAAAAAATAAACTGTTAATATTTATAGTTATATAAAATATTTATAAATAATGTACGTACCAGATGCTGTCTATGAGTACTGAAAGAACGACTCCCAGCTCGATGAGTCACCTCCTGTCTCCCCCGATTCTGCCTCCCCACCGATGATCTCCTCTGAAAGGCACCACTCAACCAGTGCGCACATAATCCATCCCATACATGGGATGAAATATACTCTAGTCGGTGTGCTCTACATGACTCCTCAAAATCTGACACTCCTGATTTCTTCATCGCAACTTTTCTTAAATTGTGCAAAAACTGACGAAGACGATCACGCATGGCCACCTCCCATGCCTCATGGATGGCGTCATGCATGGTATCCTCGATCGGATACCATAAACCCTACAAATAAATCAAAATATAAAGTTAGAAATGAAATAATTTTCAAAATAAAAATTATTTATTTACGTACGTACCAACCAATGGCCGAACATGGCCTGCTGCACATCAATGGGAATCTGCTCCCATGTGGTCCACGGCTGAGAGAAATAGTTGCGCAAAATAGCGCTTCCCTGTCCGACTGCTATATGCGGAAAACTGAAAAAAATAATAAACATTTATTATGTGAATAGATTAATGAAATCTTAGTCAAATCCACAGGTTATCACACCTCCGGGTGCGCGGATCAAACCCAAGACGTGGATGTCGCTCGGGGACGGGGTCAGGAATCATCAATCGTGCAAGATTGCTCCCCCTCCGCGTACTCCCTGGAGCGCCTACAGGATGAGGGTCATCTGCCAGCAACTCATCCGCATCGAAAGGCAGGTCAGCATCCGCCAACGCACGAAATGTGGCCTCGTCCATCTGAAATAGAAAATGTTAATGTTAGCAAATAATTGATAATTACTATTATATATACATATATACATATTATGATTGTATATAAATACCATGGAATTCTATAAGTGTTCATCTTCATCATCATCTTCATATATGTCAATGTCATCTTCATATTCCTCCTCAACATCATCGATATCCATTCGAGTTGCAGTTGCTTCATCTCTTACCATTTCAAATTCATGTGTGACATCATTAACATCATCGTCATCACCGACTCTTAAATGTGAGGTGTCGTCATTGATACTCATGTCTCTTCGTAAAAAAGATTGATTTTGAGTACTCTCTTGAAAAACTTCAATTCTTTGCACATCAGTGAAAGCACATTCACTTTGACTAAACTGATTGTCTCGAATTTTTATTTTTATTACACTCCACCAATCAGTCAAGTCTCTTGATGTTGCACAGTACTTTGCATAATAAACTTGATATGCCTGTTGAGCCAATAAGAATGGTTCATTTACTGCGAGAACACTTTTACATTTAATATCGATGATTCCATGAGTCAGATGAACACGCACGCCTCTCTCTGTATCCAACCACCGACATTTGAACATGGTTATGTAATGTTGTCCAAGATAACAGAGTTCAATGATTTCATCAAGTATGCCATAAAAGTCAACTTCATTTTCTCGATGATGAGATCCTCTCAAGCTAACTCCATTGTTCATTGTTTTTTTCGATTCCCCATATGCATGTGTGTGGAATCTAAATCCATTCACCACATATGCATTATAAGTTTTAACAAGTTTGGAAGGTGGGTTACTCAATACACACAGCCGTTTGTCAATTTTATCAGCATGTCGAGACACCTGAAAATTTGTGAAATAATTATCAATATAGTAAACTATACATTGAATGAGTTGCTAAAAGATAAAGAATTTATGTTACCAGTTTTTGAAACCACTGAGAGAAATTTTTCAGTCGACGTTCTTCGAGAGCAGCTGCTGTAATTTGTGGAATTTGTTTCTTGATATGATTATCATACAACCTATAAAAACCAAAGTTATTTACTGTAACATAAATGATAGAATAAGTGATATAAACACTTACAGTACAACTGATGTCATCTCTTCACAATTGAGCAGAACATACGTATGAGCTCTATGATGTTCATCATCTGAAAGCCAGCGTTCAGAAACTCCACCAAAACCAAGCTCTGATTGGTTGAAAACAGATAATTGATTGTCGATTTCATCAATATTCCTCTCATTCCGTCCCATTCAGTTGTGTTTTGAAGGATACTCAGATTCAAAATAATGGGAGCAGAAAAAAGATATTTCCTCTTGCAAATAAGCTTCTGTAATAGATCCTTCAACAGATGCTTTGTTGCGTACTTTTCTTTTCAATTTTTGCATGCATCTTTCAAATGGGTACATCCATCGAAACTGTACCGGACCTCCACATTTGGCTTCATATGGCAAATGTAACATCAAATGTTCCATTGAGTCGAAGAAAGACGGCAGAAATATTTTTTCCAGTTTACATATAATTACAACAACATCTTTTTCAAGTTTGCCTAGAGTATCATAATCTGTCGTAGCCGCACAAATTTCCCGAAAAAAATGAGACATGTCTGTTATAGAATCCCAAATCACAGAATTCAACAGACCTCTTAATCCAATGGGTAGAAGTCTCTCCATTATAACATGACAATCATGACTTTTTAATCCAGTAATATGACCATTCTTTACACATCTACCCAAATTGGAAGCACAGCCATCTGGAAGTCTCAAATCTGCAATCCACTGACAAAATAATAAACGGTTTTCTTTAGACAGTGTATAAGCTGCTTTTGGTTTCAGTAACCTTTCTGTTCTGACATTCTCAAATAGTTCCAATTCTGGACGCCTGCAAATTTGGGCAAGATCTAAATGTGCATTTACATTGTCTTTGCTCTTTCCTGGCGTATCCAAAACTGTATGAAACAAATTATCAAAATAGTTCTTCTCAATATGCATGACATCTAACATGTGTCGGACCAACAAATCAGACCAATATGGCAAATCCCAAAATATGCTATGTTTAATCCAATTGTGTTCTTTCCCAAAACCAGAAATTTTCTGTTGGTTTATTGTGGGACCAAAAGTGATGGGAGGTAATGAAAATACAACCGATTTTAACTCCGAACCTGATAGCATTTTTGGAGGTCCATCCCTTTCAGCTGTTCCTTTTCTGAAATGAGATCTGTTTCTGCGAAAAGGATGATCAGCTGGAAGAAATCTGCGATGACAGTCAAAATAACAAGGTTTCTTTCCATGAATGAGCATAAATGCTTTGTTCTCTCCCATACAGTAAGGACATGATTTCTGACCATGTGTACTCCAGCCAGATAACATCCCATAAGCCGGGAAGTCACTTATTGTCCACATCAATGCTGCTCTCAGTATGAAATTCTGTTTCGTTGCAACATCATATGTACTGACACCAGTACTCCACAATAAATTTAATTCATCAATCAATGGCTTCTAATAAACATCAATATTTTTCTTCGGATGTCCTGGAATTAGTAAATTCAAAAAGGTATATGGCTCCTTCATCAACATCCATGGAGGTAAATTGTACGGAGTTAAAAAAACAGGCCAACATGAATATTGACTACCATAAGATCCAAACGGACAGAAACCATCAGTGGAAAGGCCCAGTCGAACATTTCTAGCTTCTAAAGAAAAGGATGGATTCACTCTATCAAAATGTTTCCATGAATCACCATCGGCTGGATGATTCAAGATTTTATCGGTTGAACTATTCTCTTTATGCCATGACATCATTGTCGCTGTATTCTTAGACATGAATAAACGCTGAAGTCTGGATGTAAGCGGAAAATATCTCAACTTTTTTACAGGAATCAAACCAGACTTCCCGTGTTGTCCTTCTTTATATCTCAGTTTCCCACATGTGGGAAAACTATCCAACGACTCATTTTCCCCAGAATATAAAATGCAGTCATTTGAACATGCATGAATCTTCTGACAAGTAAGTCCCAAATTTCGAACCAACCTCTTACTTTCATAGTAATTTGCAGGTAAAACATTTCCTTCGGGTAACAGTGTTTTCAGCAAAGAAAATATCTGGTCAAAACAGGTGTTTGACATTCCGTTATCTGATTTGATAGCCATAAATTTTGCAACTGCTTCTAATTTGCTCATCTTGCAGCCAGGATATAATGCATCCTCAGCAGACTTCAACAACTCATAAAATTCAGACGGTCCCAACTCAGGATTTGAAGTTATATCAGCCGGAGTTTCTGTATATTGAACAGATGAACCTGCAACATCATGTACTAAATCTTGAAACTGGGATGGATCCGGAATCAAGTTGGTATCACCTGCTCTAGAACTGCGTTCACCGTGTTGATACCAAAAAACATAATCTGCTTGAAAACCAAAACGCAAGAGATGTTCCCCCACTTTGTCAAACGTGTCAAACGTTCTCAATGCACATTTTCTACAAGGGAATTTTATCTTTCCTTCTGAAACAAATTCTGGATTTGATGCCGCAAATGATAAAAAAATCTCCACACCCTCTATATATACTGGATTTAAACCAGAACCATTTGGATTTCTAAGTTGATTTATCCATATGCGGTCATCTAATAATGACTGTTGACGACCTCGTTGTTCCATATTTTTCTATAAAATATAAAAGCAAGACTGGTTTTGAATAATTTGTTAGAAAAAACACAAGCAAGGATTGAATATATTGAGAATAAAGCAAAACCTGTTACAAATATTGATAATTTTAATATTATATTGATTTTTTATTTTTTTTAATAATACTAATATAATTTTTTTCATAAATATTAATTATATAATAATAACATCATTACATTATTAGTATATTTTATTATTAATATTAAAATAATATAATTTTCTATATTATATACAATTCTCCTTTCATCTGTGTGTTTCACATTCTGTCTCCACATGTAATATTGACATTCACTTTCACCTCTCCATTGGCGAGTAGGTTGATAATTTTGAAAAAGAATGCCAATATTACATGTGGAGACAGAAAAAACACAGAAGAAAAGAGAATTGTATATAATATAGAAAATTATATTATTTTAATATTAATAATAAAATATACAAATAATGTAATAAGGTAATTATTCCTAATTATTGGTAATTATTTCAAATTATTGGTAATTATTCCAAATTATTGGTAATTATTCCAAATTATTGGTAATTATTCCAAATTATTGGTAATTATTTCAAATTATTGGCAATTATTCCAAATTATTGGTAATTATTCCAAATTATTGGTAATTATTCCAAATTATTGGTAGTTATTCATAATTTTTGGTAATTATTCCTAATTATTGGTAAATATTGGTAATTATTGGTAAATATTGGTAATTATTGGAAAATATTGGTAATTATTGGTAATTATTGGAAAATATTGGTAATTATTGGTAATTATTGGAAAATATTGGAAAATATTGGTAATTATTGGTAATTATTAGTGATTATTGGTAATTATTGGTGATTATTGGTAATTAATACTAATTATTGGTAATTAATACTAATTATTGGTAAGTAATACTAATTATTGGTAATTAATACTAATTATTGGTAATTAATACTAATTATTGGTAATTAATACTAATTATTGGTAATTAATACTAATTATTGGTAATTAATAATAATTATTACTAATTATTGGTAATTAGTACTAATTATTCCTAATTAATACTAATTATTCCTAATTAATACTAATTATTCCTAATTATTACTAATTATTACTAATTATTACTAATTATTAGTAATTATTGCTAATTATTATTAATTATTACTAATTATTAGTAATTATTGATAATTATTAGTAATTATTGATAATTATTAGTAATTATTGATAATTATTAGTAATTATTACTAATTATTGGTAATTATTACTAATTATTCATAATTATTACTAATTATTCGTAATTATTACTAATTATTCGTAATTATTACTAATTATTCGTAATTATTACTAATTATTCATAATTATTACTAATTATTGGTAATTATTGGCAATTATTGGTAATTATTGGAAATTGTTGGTAATTATTGGCAATTATTGTTAATTATTACTAAATATTGGTAATTATTGGCAATTATTGTTAATTATTACTAAATATTGGTAATTATTGGTAATTATTAATAATTATTGTTAATTATTACTAATTATTGTTAATTATTGATAATTATTACTAATTATTGATAATTATTACTAATTATTGTTAATTATTCCTAATTATTACTAATTATTGGTAATTAATACTAATTATTGGTAATTATTACTAATTTTTGGTAATTATTACTAATTATTGAGAATTTTTCCTAATTTTAGGTATTTATTACTAATTATTACTAATTATTGCAAATTATTGGTAATTATTGGTAATTATTGGTAATTATTGTTAATTATTGTTAATTATTGCTAATTATTGGAAATTATTGGAAATTATTGGTAATTATTGGTAATTATTGGTAATTATTGGTAATTATTGGTAATTATTGGTAATTATTGGTAATTATTGGTAATTATTGGTAATTATTGGTAATTATAAATAATTATAAATAATTATTACTAATTATAAATAATTATTACTAATTATTCCTAATTATTCCTAATTATTACTAATTATTGCGAATTATTAATAATTATTACTAATTATTCCTAATTATTACTAATTATTCCTAATTATTACTAATTATTCCTAATTATTCCTAATTATTCCTAATTATTCCTAATTATTGGTAATTATTGGTAATTATTGGCAATTATTACTAATTATTACAAATTATTCTTAATTATTGATAATTATTGATAATTGTTCCTAATTATTCCTAATTATTACTAATTATTACGAATTATTAATAATTATTACTAATTATTCCTAATTATTACTAATTATTCCTAATTATTACTAATTATTCCTAATTATTCCTAATTATTCCTAATTATTCCTAATTATTGGTAATTATTGGTAATTATTGGCAATTATTACTAATTATTACAAATTATTCTTAATTATTGATAATTATTGATAATTATTCCAAATTATTCCTAATTATTCCTAACTATTCCTAATTATTCCTAATTATTCCTAATTATTCCTAGTTATTCCTAATTATTCCTAATTATTCCTAATTATTCCTAATTATTCCTAATTATTCCTAATTATTCCTAATTATTCCTAATTATTGGTAATTATTGGCAATTATTGGTAGTTATTACTAATTATTACTAATTATTGGTAATTATTGGTAATTATTACTAATTATTACTAATTATTGTTAATTATTGGTAATTATTCCAAATTATACATAATTATTACTACTTATTGGTAATTATTACTAATTATTACTACTTATTGGTAATTATTACTAATTATTACTACTTATTGGTAATTATTACTAATTATTACTACTTATTGGTAATTATTACTAATTATTACTAATTATTGATAATTATTACTAATTATTACTAATTATTGGTAATTATTACTAATTATTACTAAATATTCTTAATTATTGATAATTATTGATAATTGTTCCTAATTATTAGTAATTAAATGAATAATTACCAATAATTAGGAATAATTACCAATAATTACAAATAATAACATTATTAGTATATTTTATTATTAATATTAAAATAATATAATTTTCTGATTTATATACAATTCTCCTTTCATCTGTGCGTTTTCTATCTCCACATACAAATAATACATGTGAAGACAGTAAACACACAGATGAAAAAAGAATTGTATATATATAAAAAATTATATTATTTTAATATTAATAATAAAATATACTAATAATGTAATAATGTTGTTATTCCTAATTATTGGTATTTATTACTAATTATTAATATTTATTCTTAATTATTAAAAATTATTACTAATTATTCCTAATTACCATTAACTATGAACAATACTAATAATTTAAATTTATTAAGTAAGAAAACAATATAAACATAATTAAATTACAACTAATTAAGTATAATTGAAACTAATAAAAAATTAAAAATAAATATTAAATTAAAATGAACATAAATACCTTGAAAACTGATCTGCTCTGATTGTTCTTCAAAACTTTAATATCAGCTCCGAAGAAAAAAATTAAACTGAAGAAAAACTCAACTTTAGAAACACAAGTTTGAGAGTAGGAGAAGATAGAGAATGAGAATGACTTGAAAAAAACGGATGGGGGTATTTATAGGTTAGATTATTTACGACGGGTCCATTTGTGACGGGAATCCCGTCGCAAATAGTGTTATTTGCGACGGTACCCGTCGCAAATACTTTAGCCAACATTTATTACGGTCAACGGTTAAATAGTTATTTGCGACGGGTCCCGTCGCAAATAACCACCTGCCGACATACTATTTGCGACGGGGGAATATTCCTGTCGCAAATACCTTTTACCGCCGCCGGTTATTTGCGACGGGGAAAGCAATCCCGTCGCAAAAGCCTAATTATTTGCGACGGGTAAATACCCCCGTCGCAAATAAGTTTTTAACGGGACTATTTGCGACGGGATTTATTCCCGTCGCAAATAACCCGTCGCAAATACCCATTTTTCCGGTAGTGGGTTTTAGATAAATCGTACACCCTATACAGACCACCCAAACCCTTGATTTTTGGGGATTGATGCTCCCAAAACTCAAAGAGACAACCGGGAAACCTATTACACCATTATCCAAGTCTAAAAAACAATTTTAAGTGTTCCAACTCTTATAATTATGTTTTTAATCTTGGTTCAAAGAACAACCCATCCAGTAAATTCAAAAAGTTAAAATTTCGATGATATTTAACCTTAACTCAAAAACATGGGACATTAAAACCTCCCCACCTTAGAACTTCTCATCCCTGAGAAGCCTTGGGGAACACTAGAAACATCACCCAACCTATAATGGTCATGAAGTCTCATTCAAGTGGTTGTGTTGCGTTTCTAAACACCCAACACACCTAAAATCATTACTTAAGCATATGACACTTAATCATCCAAAGCCCAATCCAATGATCAATTTCCAAATAATACATAGAAATAGAGATTACCTAAACTAGTTTAGCTAGAGACATGATCATTTCATTATCTCTTTAAAAATCATTCCAAATATTCTCCTTACCTTAGGCTTTAACATTATAAGGGTCCAATTCCAAACCATAGTACCTCCATTATTGGAATTTCCTTACAAAGAACAACCATAAGAATTATAAAAACACCCATTATGTGATTTATTTAACTGTGGGAACCTGATTACATCCAAGGTTATATCAGGGATCTCATTGAAAAGAAACAATCAAATGCTGATCAACCTAAAAAAACTAGAACTGGTCACACAATCTTTCCTCTAAATATACAATCAACCTTTACACCACACCCACTTTAAACTAGAGACATGCTTTAAAATGGTTCCATTTGACTATATCCATTGGAAAAGAGGGATAACCAGTTGGGCCACCTCAGTCTGATCTTTCTCAAGATGATATTATTAGATAACTGACATATTACAAATAGAACTACAATTCTTTCCTCCAAGGCACTTTGTGTTTAGAATAAGAACACTCATTGAAGCTCATACCAAACGTTTGGTGACGTTACCTAGTCAAAGCATCAATAATCGCAAAAAATAGATTGGGATAACCTCAGAATCAATGTACTAGAGTCCTAAAAACTAACCCAAAGTATTCTGTACTCCATACTTATAAGTGAGATGTTGGTTCAAGGCCACATCATCCACTTCAAAACATTTACTGAGCTCAGAGCGGAATCCTCCTTGCAGTTAAGTCAAAGAATAATAGTTGGTGTCCAAGATTCCATCCAAGTTGTTCCTACACGAGAACCCAGGTATCACTCAAGACTAACCAATCCTTGATGAGAACCGCACATCTAGCATGTAACACCAATAGATATTAGAAAACAAGCCCAATGACTTTTAAAACTTTAGTACAACATAATATTGATGCTCTCTTAGTGCATCAAGAACAACATCAAGATAGGGGTAATTATCATCTCTATGAAAGAGTACTCTAATAGGATTTAGAATATTACCAAGAAGATCAAAATATGAGTAGTCAAACCACTACTAGTCATCTTCCCTTGAAAGAAGATCATCTTCACCCATCGATGTGTCATCAACCAATTCCATTAATACTCAAGAAATTCTGTGATCATTCAATCTCAATCACCAAAGTCCATTAAAAAACAATAGTGTTTCTCAAGTTTGTATTACATAGACAACAACATAAACATCGTGCTTCCAAGAAAGAACTAAAAGGTAAACTATAATAGAT
This sequence comes from Viscum album, assembly GCA_963277665.1. NCBI lineage: Eukaryota > Viridiplantae > Streptophyta > Magnoliopsida > Santalales > Viscaceae > Viscum > Viscum album. Next base: position 1,908,361,584 of record OY728151.1, read on the forward strand.
GTAATGCTCCACACCTTAGGAGTGTCCTAGTCATCGAAAGAAGGGATATACCATCCTCTCATAGGCACTCTAGATCAATTCACCCTAAACTCAAACATGAAACTACCTGAGTCATGATCAAAAACACCATAACATTTGGCAAAAAACAAAACCAACCTGATCGGTGTGTCAGAACACCAGATCCTCTCAAAAGTCATCCTAAGAATTGGGATGAACTTGATTCCTTTACTGTCTAGGTCACTCTACTCCAGAGATGACCCAAGAACATAATCAATAGAAAAAATATCGAATATTACCCCAAACTCAACTAGTTCCTTACACTATTTAGAAACTCAATAGGTACCACATATATGAACTCATACTACCTGAGATTACAGAAGAGAGACAACATACCCTCAATACTATCTGTAGGTTGTCTTCCTTATGCATTCAAGTAATAGGGGGTCTATAGAGAAAACTAGCTCTATTTCATTCTATCTCATATGACTGTAAAATAGACAGATGACCCTTCGAATCACCCAAGGAAAAAGAAATAGGGTTATGATAACCACAAATTATCCAACCATTCCCTTGGAATGTCTAAACTATTGAAACCAAACATTATATGATGCCCAAACCCATAAAAAGGACAAGGAAAACAAGACCGCCCATCTGAACAAGGGTTTTATTTAGATAACAAGGGTCCTACTAGGGACAATGACAGCCAAATGACACCATACAACAGAAATATCATAGTATGTAGTGAGGAATTTAAGTTCTAAGGGTGATACCTTCCATGGGCCAACCCCTTTAAAAAGCATAAGTTTCAACCCTATCATAAGGTCACATCAAATAAAAAATTACTAGGCTCAAAATCCTACCATTTAATCCATTGATAAAAGATAAAGACCTACGAAAAATGCGCACATTTCTATTCCAATGAAACTCAAAAGAATAGTTTAAACCACCCTTACACTAGGGTTTTAAACAAAGGAAGCCACTTTAGGTTCCATTTTAATGTCATTTTACTGATTCAAATTTAATCTTTAAACACTTAAAGGATTAAACAGAACATAAATTACCAATTTTAAATAAAATCACATGGTACTTGATTTAGCTAACACCCTATAGGAAAAATAGGAAAGTCATAACAACCACTTTTTTAACTTGAAACGTTTATTGACATCCTATCATAATTAGTCAAGTTATCATATAAATTATTTTTTAAATTATAATAGATAAGACAACCTATGAGGGTCCCACTAATCCATCCTAGCTTCCTCAGAATGAAACCCAATAGTAGTTTCTTAACCATTAAAATTTTAAAACTCATATAGTAGGTTCCCTGATTAGAAACATGCCCCAAATGAACTAATTGGGTCCATTTTTCCATTTAAGAAGGTAACTATCACATTTGAGTTCAAAATTAATCTCTTTTACATTTCAACCATTTTAAATATATCATGGTCATATAAAACTGTTCAATTATATGGGTTTTTGTTTCCCAAACCTATATAGTTCCCACACACTTTATAGACCATGGATTAGCTCCCATTTAACAAGAACCATTTCAATTTAAATATGAACATTAACATCCTTTACATTTTAACAAGGGTCTCTAGACATATATAAATCTCAATATTGTCTGAATGCATGAGTTACCTTTTCCAAATAAAAAGGCATCCATACTCCTTAAAATTAAAAACTAGCTCCCGTTTAATCACAAACAATAAATTTTATCCCATGCAGCCAATTTGTTTCATCATAATTAAAAATTTCATGTCACACAAAAAACATATATAAATATACTAATAAGCACATAAGCATAGAAGATAAGCAAGAATTTCTAAATAAACAGGCAGCATGGAATATTATTAACTAAGAATGTTATGTGTGTAGGAATTCTAAAGAAAAAAAATCATGGAATATCACTCAAGTCAGAAAATCATACTCAATATGAAACCAAATAATGTAGCCATATGGCATGGAATATACATGACATGTGAATTTCTTTGTGCCTATAATGATGCATGTAATGCTTCATCCTTTCCATAACAAGATATGGGGAAAATACTAAAATTTCATAACTTAATATGCAATGGAAAGTACACCATTCAATCAAGATGAAATCATATCAACTGTAATATCGAACCCCATGAACAACAATCCCAACCCTAGCCACTTGGTTTTTTTCCCATGGATGGAGTGATCAGTCCCAAACACAACTATATACCAAGCACCAACACATTCCAAGTCTCCTATCCACCAACCTAAAATAGTAAGATAAATGAAAAACTAGCTCTGATACCACTTTGTAATGTTCTGGCCTGACTAACCACTATATATAGGTAGCCGGATCGGTGGGTCACATAGCTTGAAGTGTGCCTCCATACACGCCAAAGGCTTCCAACTAGTAGTGAGAGTCTAAGAAAGTGAAAATGGGGATACTATACCTTCATCTCAGAGTAACAAATTTTTAATAATAAATAAGAATCAATAGAAAATAGTGGAAGTAGTATATAAAAAAAATATAGAGTAATAGAAGAATAATATAAACTGAATCATAAAAGATGGCCAACACTAATGTACACAATGCATGCATGAAAAAATGATGATATATAAACTATATCAAAAGACATAAAATAGGAAGTGATACAACACAATACAAAATAAAGAAAGAAAATAAAATCCCTAAGGGATATCTCCATGAGAATCTCAAGATCCAGCTCATTCCTATGCTCTTAACTCCTAGGTACAAGAAAAATAACACATGCAAGAATCTATGGTCCTGTGAACACAAGGTCTACTCAGGTACCCTAGTGTAATGGTGGTCTGAGTAGGATGTGAGATATAAATCTCAATAGGTTACCAACCATGGGTTTTTAAACTAAATCTAGTAAGTGTATATAATGAAAATAAGTTTGTAGGTAATGTGAATAATAAAAATAACTGAATAAATAAACAACAGCCCGATCAAGTTCCTAAAGGACATTTAGCGGCTCTACCTGCTTCGGATCAATTCTAGAAAGTGATGTATGACCAATAAATATATATATTTATTAATAATTATATATATATATATTAGTTATATATTTCTTACACCTATATGAACTAAGTATGTGTGGAAGTAAGTGTCCATATACCTAGAATACAGGGTGCTGGATGGACTGGTTATAACTCAGACATCCATGACCAGTCTAAACGAGCCTATAAGTTCAAGAAATAGGTTACGTTACCTACATCCCAATAGATTTTGATACGTCTTACATGACACTTAGGATGGTGATTGATCCATCATTCTAAACAGGGATCATGGAACCTCAGCCCACATCCTACAAGTATCATTGGAGTGAGATGCCATGACTCAACACCCAATGTAAGGGAGTATGATTTTCCACCATTCTCAATAATTCCATTACAATAGTCCACATCCTATCTATAAGGTATAATCATATATCAATAATAAAATATCTAATGATAAAATACCTATCATAATTTACATTTAATAATACCATTATATAATCAAGGGTTTCAAATTTAATGATATCATGTACTAAGCATGCTAAGATCAGTGTGGCCTTGACACCCTTTACAATTCATTTCATTTATACATATAATTCATTAATGTAAGGAAACCATCACAAATATGGAATTGCATTTAATATAAATATCCCATTAAAAGAAAAATAGTACACCATTAATAAGCTATTCTATTAAAACATGTAAGAGAGTCAATCAAAACAAAGAATTTAATTTTATATGAAAAAAGGGGAATTTAGGAGGTGACTTCAACAATTAGGTAATTTACTATATGGGAATTTTCATTTATAAGAAACATAAGAACGTAGAATGTTCTTGGTAAAACTGGTCCATGCTATGCACTTAGAATGTACATTGATTCAATTTAGAATTTACATGAAAGGATAGAGAATCCACTTTATAACATCAATAAAATACATATATGTTTTAAATCATCATACATAACTTTATGATTTCAAAGGAAGAACACCTCATCTAAGGTGTTTTATTATGAAATCATGAATTTTCACATCCAAAAATTTATTTTTCATAATAAATCATTAAATGAAAGATCCATAACTCATTTTACTTTAAATAAACATTTTATAAAAAATAAGAAATGCAAGAAAAAACATTCATGAGCCTCAACATGGAACTTTAGGAGGTTAAATTTCTAATTGGTCAAATATCACAAGGGTTAATTCAATTATAAATCCAAGAAAAATTCTTATAAGGCATTCCATGAATTCAAACATTTAAATATTAAGGTGAAAATTAATCCATCACACACAAGGGGTGTCCATGTTCAATATTGGAAAAATCTAATTACTCAACAACGCTTAATGGTTATAACAAAAGGTGTGAAGATCAATTTAATATGCTGGAATGAATTATATATAGTGCAAACTAAATTCCAACATGTGGTGAAATTATTATATTCATAAAACAAGGGAAATTTAAGGAAAAACTCATAGAACGCCTACATGGTAATTAGGACGATCTACTCATCCAATATCAAGGTTTGATTCAGTTCGGTTCAGAAGAAATATAAGAAATGGACATCCACCCTGAAAATAGGGGAAATGATATTATTCCTTGATAACTCTTTTGAGAGGATATTAAATTAAGAAAGTTAAAAAATGAATGAAGAGACTACTATTGCCGATCTAGAGAGATTGAAGATTCTCCAATCAGATGACAGATGGAGAAGTTATCTTCATTCCTAGAATAGGCTCAAGGAGGAAGAACCCACCGAATAGGAGAGACTCATAAATCTTCCAGGAGGAAAAGGAAAGAAGAAATGAGTTCTTAAAAATTAAGGTACAATAATTATTTTACCCTAAAAACTGGGTTGCATGGTTTGGTCAAACTGTGCGCCAACTGTGTGGCACCCACTACCTAAGGAACCCACCTCGCATGGTTACGCTACACAGTTTACCTTAACCGTGAGCCAACCATGCAATGAATAGTTCATAAGTACTTCATAAGTGGAACTACCCATGTGAGATAGATATATGATTTGGGTAAACCTTTCAAAAATTATGTGGGGCACTTCTGCTTCTCTGAAATAGGCCGCACAGTTTGCTACCAGGGGTCGTACTATTTTAGAAAAATTATGTACCATGTGCAGGCTACCCAAACCTTTGATTTCTAGGTCTTGGTGCTATTAACACTAAAAAATACACCCAAGAAATATCTTATACCTTTACCAAAGTCTAAAAAATACTTTGAAGTGTTCCAACTATCATAATTATGTTCTGAATCTCGGTTTAAAGAACGAATCATCCAGTAAACATCAAAATTTTAAATTCCCATAGAATTTCACCTTGGCTAAAAACATAAGACATTATAATAATAAAAAATAGTAAATAAATAGAGTATGGAAGTAGTAAATAAATTTAAATATAATATTCTGTAATAATAAATGGAAATTCTATAAAATATTGAAGAGTTATGCCATACATACAACACTGGTCACCAACAAGGCTGACCATACAAATACATGAGTAAACAGAAAAATGAAATTAAAGTATAGGGATCTACTACTAAATATGATCTAGACCACGTAAAAAGTGTCCAGACATTGTTCAACTAAACCAACCCAAATAGAAGAACCCACACAAGCAGCTCTACTTGAACATGAAACTCTAGGCCTCAGTCCTATCCACCATGCAACTGTGCTCAACCAAAAAATAAAACATAAGGTCTAAACACAAACCAATGTGCATATTTAGGGATGATAAATAATCTTTGATGAAACTATAAATACATTTCTATAATTTCATTCAAAATAAATATGCTTATCCTAGAAGAGGCAACTAGATAGATAAAAGTAGCTTGTATAAACAATAGAAGCGAGTCCATAACTTATTCTTGGGTCCGTGACCCCAATCATCTAAACACAACACCATATCACGAGATTACATGTATCCATGGATATATATAAATTACCATATATGTATATATATTCATGTGACCATATACATACTCACGCAATCATGGAAGAAAAATATAAGCAACTCAAGCCTCTGAGCAAGCTACGTCACCACAGGGGAATACATGTCCTAACCCTGGGTTCACTCATACTTGAATCAAAACCATATTCAAGGGTATTGTATACTAACAGAAACTCTTGTAAAAGATATTCTATATAGTATATCAAGGCTCACTGTAAATCAATAGTAAAGCTCCCATATATAAGTGCAACTGAAAAGAAAAGCATGTGTGATACTGTCCAGTCTACCAACTGTAATCAAATTCCCATACTGTATCTATCTACAAGAATACCCAAAATATTCACAATGTCCATACCATGTCATCAAGTGTTATATCCCAAGGGGAAGATCCAAGGTATAAATACCAAGGCATCCTCAATGACCTATACTAAGTAAACAAGTGTCAGTCACATCCTCACTGTATAAACAGAGGTGTTAGACCCCGTAGGGCCGGATCCAAGGTATATAAGACCAAGGAATCCTAATAGAGTACTAGGAGCATCTTGATGGAAACTTGGTTAGACATAAAATGGGTTACAACGATAATTTCAATAGACTAAGTCCATTGTGAGCCCAGGAATGCCGAATCCAAGGGGTATAAAGGCCTAAGTCATCCTATCATGCCACGAAAAGATAGATCCAAGGTATAGAAGACCAAGGAATCATGTCAGACCATGAATGGTTAGATCAAATGTATAGAAGATGAAGGAATCCTATCAAACCATGAAGGGTCTGGTCCAAGTTATATAAGGCCAACGCATCCTATCAAACCATTAACGTTCGGATCCAAGGTATAGAAGACAAGTCATCATGTTAGACCACAAAGGGATGGATACAAGTTATAGAAGAACAAGTCATCATTTTAGACCATAAACATGTAAGGATCAATACTTAGATCCCGAGAATCACATCTCAGCATCCCCAAAACAACTAGGATTTGTAGCTAGATCCTAAGAAGCACCTCTTGGCATCCATGACCATAGTGCATCGTGTTAGGCTTAACAACCACCAAATAGGGAACACCTCTAGTAATAATCATTGAAACAACAATAGACATGTGAAAATAACAAAAAAGAGTGAGGTTTTATGAACACCTCAACCCACCACTTTTTTTTTGAAGATGACATGGATTGGTTTCCCAATCCATGCAAAGGGAATTTTATTAAAACAAAACAGTACAAGGTATAAGGTACACCTCAACCCACCACTACTGCTATAGCCCCTCAGGATTTCTCGTTCGGTGTGGGTTATATGGTGACACCTGTTAACATCTCTACCCAAACCCAAAATACTCACTCAGGGACATTCAACAATTAGGGCCCCGACTAGGTCCCTCAAATCAGAACATAGAAGAGGCATCTAACTCAGAATACTCAAGGAATACACAAAAGTGAAGGTATCCAACTCGGGATTTTTAGTAGTAAGTAAACAAAGGCATCCAACATAGGATCCTCAGAGAGGTATATAGAAAAGGTGTCCTAAAAGGGACCCTCATTGAAATAAAGAGAAGAATGAATCCTACATGGGATCCTCTATGTCAATACCTAAACAAAGGATTCCCATTGAGGATCCTTAGAAAAAACTAGTCTCATGGCCTCTCAGGCAAGAAGGACACATCTCACATGGGTGAAGTCCTCAAAGGAAATATACAAGCAACGATTATGGGAGATGTACCAAAACCCATCTCATATCGAGATCTCAAACTAGGTTGGTCTGAAAACCCAACCTATCATTCCCATTTCAAGTCTATCTCTTAGTATTAAACTAGATTCAATTATTTGAGGAAGAACATATCCATTAAGAAAATTTCTGAAATTCCCCTAGGAGTACTCAAATCTCCCCTCTGGTTGCATAATCATGATATAAATGCAAAACTATTCATAAAGGACTACTCATGGTTATTTTTCTTACTCATGGGAGAAAATATTCGAAAAACCCTCAACATGGAAGCAAGGAAAGAGTATATGGAATGTGTACCATGGTACGCGATGTGTACCCTCAAGATCCCACCTAGTCATGTACTCCAGCCAAAATTGTCATGTAAAATCCCATGTATACTACGTATCGATCCTATAAATGACATGTACACTACCAAAGGTACCTTCCTATATACCTAATATTTCATGGATATGTATTCTCCCTAGATGAGTATAACTACATGACGTGAAACCCACATAGGGTCCAACTGAGTACTTTACATGACATGTGCCCTTACATGGGTAGCTTGACTGGGTACATGGCTACATAGATGAGTCCTAGTATACAACATGTAAATCCAATACATGGTGTGTACTTTTTAAAAGTCATCTTCCATGAATAGGAATAACACACAATGTTTCTTCCATGAACCACACACTATGTAGATGGGTTTTCCTGAATGGAAAACCTTTGAATCGCCCTGAAACCCCTATTTTCACCCCAAAAGTAGTAGATCAAATCCAAAGGGGTTATAAGAAACTATAATTGGGGATTAAAACTTAAAATTATTAATATAAAATTATTTTTTGAAAAAATTAAAAAATATTCTACCTTTGGGAAGAATCTGCTGAAGCTTCATCTGTTTACACGCTCCACAACCACCGTAGGATGTTCTGACACATCCCGAGCTCCGCAGTGGTACCTCCTTCCAAATAACTCTCTATCTCATTCTCCCTATATTGTTTTATCTCTCGATTGTGTAAATAAGGATCCACATGGTGAATTCATGAGAAGTTGGAGGGGAGAAATAAAAAATAAGAAAAGAAAAAGGAAGAAAAAAACAAAAAGAAAAAGGGTCCTAAGCCAGCCCTGATGTCCAATTCAAGTTTATGACCTACATAGAAAAAAATACCCATTCTAGACTCAATGGCGGAGATAGAATCTCAATCTGAAACATTGTTCAAAAGATATGGCCAAACGAACCTACATGAATAATTTAATATTTAATTTATTGAATGTTAAATATTAATTATTTTGCTAAAATTTGATCGGCTCAAAAATATACCAAACTTCTATCCAAGGGTAAAACCCTTATTTTGGGACCAATAGAGCGGTCAAAAAAAATTATCAAGGTCAGATACTATTGTAAAATTACCATTCTACCCTCACAAGAATATGCTAGAAAAAAATCAAATTTCTGATCAAAATTTATGTCTGGAAAAACACTAGACCTTACACAAGGTAAAAATATATAAGAGTGTCATATAAATATTTTTAATATTATAATTCAAAATTTAATTGGATAATCTATGAGGAAGTGAATCAAGTGCAAGGTATATGCATATCTCATCAAGTAGCTTAAAATGGAATATGTCTAAATTCTCAATGTAGCTAATTATCATTACTTCATGAGGTCTATTTAGTGAACCATATCCATTATTGCATGCAAATAGTTCATTGGAGATTTTTTAACTCTTATTTACAACCTTTTCCTGATAAATATCATAGGGGTGAGATAACATCATTTATGAATCTATGTTTTTTGATGCTTTTGGAGGTTAATATAAATAGATGATAACATTAAACACCAAAAACCTAGCACACAATCTGGGTTTCTAATTTAGATAGTGAGATCCTCCCTACTAACCTCCTTAAAGGGCTCATCTGGAATAGAGGTTCCAACATATAATAATTCTATTCTTGGCATAGTATGATGTACAAGTGTCTATACCACTCTTTGAAGTTACTATCAGTCAAGATATTTTCTTTCTATAGTAAGAAACATAGTGATATTGTTGAGGCCACATGACTTTACATTTTATAAAACAAAACAAAAGTAGGTTTTAGTACTTTATCTTGATTACCAAAATTTTATTTAATAAATTTTATTTTATTAGTGACCCATAATTTTGTTAAATCCCAATATCCCTCATAAGTGGATTTTGGAATTTCCTATCATATGGATATTCTAGTGAAAAATGAACCATATTTATATTATTATAACCTATAGAAAGGATTTAAAAGTTATTATATGGTATTTTGGTAGGAAATATTTATAACTACATTAACATGAAATTAATTGATCCATTGAGTGCACTCCCAGATGCTAAAATTATGATCATGGATTTCCTCAACACCTGCATCTTATTTTCCCAAAATATCATGGATTCAATCAACGCTTAATGTAAAATATTTTAATTCAATCCAAATTTTTTGTTAAAACTCCTCAATAATTGAAATAATGATGATGGAATATAAACAATTACCTTGAACCATGGTTTAATTTTAACTCATGTAATGGAATACTATACTGAATTAATATTTTCTTTGAGGATTTTTTCTTCTGTGTAAATATTTTTTATTTTATCCTTTTTACATAATTATTAATATTATGTAGATTTTATATAAGTGATTAATAATTTTCGATAAAATAATTTATTCATAATCTATTTATTGTATTTAATCCATCTTGATTGTTAATTCAATTATTTTATGTTATCATAACTAAACATGCATCTCATAAACAAATAATTAACCTTACATTGGATAGAAATAAGATAAATATATAAAACATGATCATGATCCATACGGTAGGTCAATTTATTGAGAAAATGGTAAACTAACCTTTTACCCTAGGGAAGTAACTCCTTAAACTAAACTCAGTTCAAGTTATAGCATTCCACCTATTCACCTATGTATCTCCTTGGTTGGTTTCACTTTAGCTCCATCTAAAAACACCTCAACTTTCTTGAGAAATCCTTCCATTACATATGTTTTATCACACATAGGTGAGGGGAACCATGGGTATAGGGTTACATAAAATAAAATGAGGACACATAGGCCCATACATAATGATAGGAGGGGATGGTATACATAAAATCATTTTAATTTAATAATAATTTTTATGACAAACCATGAAATAATTTTTAAATTAAGATAAAATCAACATAGAAATAGGTTGATTAGGATCATAATAATATATGCATACAATGAATACTCATTTAAAATAGATAGTGTTAATTTCAATTCATTATTTATTAAGATAAAATTTTCAAATTTTCAAATTAATAATATTATTAATTATTTAATTATTTCATCTTAATTTTTCATCCAAAAAGTCTTAGAGATACCCATATTTTTTAATTTTAAATAAGTTAAATAAATTAAATAAATTAAAAATTAATACATACATGATGTGTACCTGTAGAGACCCGAAGCTTGACGTACAAGGACATTACATTACATTTGCGGAATACTTAGTACATAACAAAAACACACACACAAGGATCGTAATAGTTTAGTGTCTTTGGAAACTCATAGTATATAATCTTCTAATCCTGGTGAAAGATCTTCAACATCTCCCATAAAGATCTTCCTTTTTTTTATACCTAAAACCTTTCTTTATATCCTGGGGAAAAGTAAACATAAAAGGGTGAGCTCAAATGCTCAGTAAGGGTAAACAAAAGAAATATCAATCACATCATATTCATAAGAACATAACATTTTAGAAATCTTAACCTGCAAAAGAGAGCATAATTTCATAACATGGGATAAATCATAGTAGTGTAATGAAATCCCAATAATCATAAATTAAAACATGAAACATTGTGTCATACACACATAATAATAGAGAATCATTTCTTGTTAGTCAAGACTCATTGCCAAGACAATCTTAGTGGACAAAGTCCCTTTCTGAACTGAGTCACCCTCGTTTCAGTCCTGTTTCACTGAACTGGTATAACCTACCATTCCAGCCATGTCTATCTCATGAGATATAAAATCTTTACCCAATGCATTGGAGGGAGATATAGGTCCCACCCATCTCATAATTATACCATTCTTATGTGTGCCACAAAATCATAAATCATACATCATTGCATAACCCATGTAATACAAATGGGAATCTTAAACATCATGACATCATAAAACAATTCATAAAGGAATTCATAAAAATAATTCCATCACAACATAATCAAATCAATGTAATAATAGGGATAAAACATAACCCTTTATTATCTTAGATGGAAAATAATTTTGATAAAACACTTTAACTCCATTCTTGAGGAAAATATCCTTTCTTCTTTTAAAAAACATTTTTCCTTTCTTAACATGTCATACAACTTTAAACTAAAAGAAGTTGATTAAAAATAAACTTGAAAACTTGTAAAGGATGCTTCTTGGAAATAATGTTTTAAAAATCCAGTCGTGCCGTATAAGTTAAAAAAACATTCTTCTCGTACTTTTGTCGGAAAAGTCAAAAAGTACCTCGTATGAAAAACGACAAAAGATTCCTTTCATATCTTTTACTAAAAACTCACCGAAGGGTAAAATTGGATTTAAAAAATTTTAGGTCGATGGAAATAATATTAAATATTGAGGAAACATGGATTTGGATGATAAAATACACCCTAGTAAATACCAAAGTATAAACAATCTCGGATAAAGATGAGATTGTGATATTTCCCTTACCTTAGGTCCGATTTTCTTCGTAAGTGTCCGAACCTCTTGTATAATGATTTAAATAATGTAATTGACTTATTAAAGAATCATATTCATTGTTATTATATCATATACGGTTCACTTATGACTTTATATTACCCGTTTTTTTGTAAATTCATGTTAAAGTAGCGTTTTGGGTAAAATCGTCTCATTTGTCATTCGTGTTTTAACTTGTAATTATTCATATGATTACTTAAATAATTATTACTTAATTATAGAATATAAAACATTATTTATATATAATATATTTTCAGAATATACATATATATAATGGATCGATAAATGGAAAGAAATACACCGTTCATGGAGACGGTAGGCCGTACGTACGCATGGACGTTGTTTTCGTTTCCTTATTTAATTGAGTGGAATTAAGTAGATGACATACATATATATACACATAAATCCAGTAGCTTTATAATGTCATATATTTCATTATTATTGCTTATATATACTTTATAATCATTCTTAAATGGTTAACATGGAGAATGAATCTCATCGCATCGTGGAGACGGTAGTCCTTACGTACGCACGAGCGATGATATCATTTCCATAATTATTGAATTGAATTGGAGTGGATGATACAATATATCAGAATCATTATGATGTTATAATAACTATGTATAGTTATTATTTACACCATAATACCCATCCATGTAAGGTGTTGGTGGAAAAACAGATTACACCACGGCGTTGAGACGGTATTCCGTACGTACGCACGCGCGGTGATTTTGTTTTCCGTAGGATGGATAGATGGTGAATTAGGATTGTTTCATAATTATAATAACATATCAGTATATGAGTGATAATGATGTTATTACTTCATAATGAAACAACCTAAGAAGAAGAAGTGGAAGAAGAAATAAAGGTGAAAGAATTGGTAACGGAAATTACCTCTTCTTTGAAGCGCCTCTTGAGACCTCCTCTTAGGGCACTAAAATTGGTCTTTGAGGAAGACCAGAACCTCTAGGATGTTTATAGGGAAGTGGAGAAGATATTTTTATAGGGGTTGGCCGAGCTTGAAGGCTCAAAGTTGTGTGAGGAAGAGAGGGATGAGGTGTCCTTTTATAAGGGAGGAGAGGGTCACCTTTGGAATAACTAAAAATATTATTTTATTATAAAGTCAAGTTCGGTTTTAAATAGCTCCAAATTGATTTATTTCAAGGCTAAGGTGGGGATGGATCGAAATACTCTCATAAAATATAATTTAGACAAGTTTAGGTTCCTATTTTAACCTTATCATTTAGATTTAACATTAAGTTAAATAATTTTACTTTTACCGTGTCTTCTTGTGTTCTTATACTATAAGGTTAATAAACATACTATAAGAAACCAAACTAACCCCAAATTGTTTATTATTAATATATATAACCTTATCTATGTCATTTGGCCGAACCTTAGATTTTTAGGAATAAAATAACTATTAATAATATAATATTTGTTTTAAAAACTATTTTATGTCAATTTTGACACTATTTAGTAATTGATTTTTGTGAAACTCATAACAGAATGATAAGTTAGAAAAAAGATAATTAAATCAACCATAACATGTCATATTAGCCTATAAAATTAGTGTAAGTCATAAAAAGTCTCAAATTATACTTATTTGATTATTTATAACATCAATTATGTCAATATTTCATTAATAAGATAATTACTTCATCATCGTTGTGTCATAAATAAATTAAATTATTTAATGTCTAAAAATTACAAATAAAATACCATTATGTATTAAATCTTTTTAGATTTCTAATGAATATTTACAATCTAATTTATCTTATGTATAACCCTATATTAAAAATGTTTTAGTAAATAAACTTTGATTTTAACTCTTTTAACTCTTCTTTAAATAAATTAATAATAAATGTCCTAATCTAATCCAAGTGGGCCTAAATGGTCATATTTTATTCCTAAGGTTGTTTTTGGTCGAATTACACTTGTCCAATAGAATTAGGACATGTGTTAGGGTAATAATAATTTCATTTTTACCCTTAATTACCTTATTTACTTTTAACCGTGGTAAAACAAGTAAAAAGTTACTATTCACCAAAAAATTATTTTCATCTCATTGAACCACATTTTACTTACTGACATCAACCGTGTCTCTCGGAATTTTTAAATTCCACTCATAGAAGCGGTAAAATTAAGTTTTATGAAAAATTCAGTTTTTTTAACTACCACTTAGTGATTTCACTATTCATTAAAAATTGAAAGTTTTCAGAAAAATACCAAAAATTAGGCCTAAGCTATATTTGATATTATGAACTCAAAAATGATTTCTATTTTACTAAATTGAAAACATATCAGTTGCATTAATTAATTTAAAAATTAATTCCCGTCGTCAAAACAAAAGGCGTGTTTTTAAGAGATAATAACTATCAAAAGATTGACACTTGTTTATAACTGGTTTAAATATGAAATTACATCCAATGAACAACATTGTATTAAATTTTAAAAACATATTCTAAATATACTTTAAAACCACTCAAATTAATAATTTATCACTATTAATTATTTTGATTAAAAAATTTGTTTTTAATTAAAATTTAGTAATTTTCACTATTCATCAAAATATGAAAGTTATTCGAAAAATACCAAAATTTCACCCTAAGCTAATTTCGATATTCCTAATCCATAAATGAAGTCCATTTTGAAAAATAAAATTTTCAAAATTTCAAAAAGTGGTTATTACAATTCATAACGGCTAGTTTTAATAATATTTTAATAGCATATCATTGTTTAGTGAAACTCGATATTGCGTACTACACACGCTATCAAGGAAGGTCGCGATTGCGTGTAATGAAAGGAAAGTCAAGGATGTGTGTTGTTCAAGCTCCTTTTGGTGTAGCGTACAACACAAGACATTAATGAAAGTAATATTTTTCATAAAATCTCGGGGTGTTACAGTACCGATAAGTGATATGACATGTACCCTTCAGGCCAATCTTAAATTCAATTTGGAATTTAACATGAAATGTAATGGAGGAAACATGACATGAACCCTCATACATAGTGTGTACTCTCACTCTCATAGAATGTGAATTTTTTTATATGGTCCTGGCCATGTATCATATACTTACATGACATTAATTGTGCCCAACTATTCTTGATATTAAACGGTGAGTAGTTCTGTGAGTTAAGTTGAGTAGTGAACACAACATTAATGAATACACGACCTGCCAATAATATATGATATATTTACCATTTTTAATTATAATTAATTAAATGGGTTGTAATCTGACCTTACATATCATATACTTTGAAAATAATATATAAGTCAATTCATAATTTAATACTCTAAAAATCCTATCACACGATGTACACACCAAATATGCACTGTGTTGTTTGTTTTAATGTTTGAATTAATTTATATTTCACATAATTAATTCAAATATTGTATATCTTAGTTATAAATTTAGTCCTCATGAATTGGTATGAGATAAATGGTGTTCACTATAACAACCCATGTTTTTATGGACAATGAAATTCAATAGAAATTTTATTTTTTTGCTTTTAAATTCTTGAGAGGGGTAAAATGATATTTCCCCCTATAATATAATCTTGGATAATTTTTTTGACCACCCTATTAGTCTTGAAAGAGGGTTTTTACCTTAGAAAATAATTTTTGTGGAAATATGAGTCGCTGAAATTTTCAGGGAATAATTAATATTTAATATTTAATTTATTAAATATTAATTTATTCACTCCTATTTGTTTGGATCTATCATTTTATTGGAGTTTTGGATTTATATTCCACTTTCACCATTGAATCTAGAATGGTGGGATTTTTCTATTTGAGACAAAATGCTGAGTTGGGTGATGAGACTAGGCCTAGACCCCATTTTTTCTTTTCTTTTCTTTTCTTTTTTTCCTTTTTCCTCTTTTATTTCTTCTTCTACCCCTAGATTCTCATGTATACCCCTATGGAAATCCCCATCACATGAACAAAATAGAAAAATTGATATGGGGGGTAGATAGATATATAGATATGGAGAATAAGAAGAAGGGAGGTTCCACCACAGAGCTCAAGAGGAGCCAGATCCACCTACAATAGTGGTGGAATGAAAATCAATTTGAAACTTCAGTGGATTCCACCCAAATGTATTATGTTATTAATTTTTCACTATAAATACATTTATATTTATAGATTTATAGTTATATATCCCTATTATGAATTCTTAGTACCCATTTAGGGTCGATCCATATCTAATGTGTAGAAATATGTGTTTCCAGCCATTCATAAGGGTTTATCATTTGGAAATCCCAATCACAAGTTGTGTTGTTTAAGAACACGCACTGTGTGTTCATCCAATTCAGAGAAAATTAATTTTTAGAAGTATATATTGTGTATTGGGAGTAAATATCATGTATTGGTGATTGTCTATATAGTTTATCACCTAACTATATAGCCCATGTAGGGGAACTTGGCTATTTAGAGTACACGGTCAGACCCTGTGTGGCTTACACACCATGTAGAAGTATGAAACCAAGAAAAGACACATTTCTAGACCATGTGAGGTACATTAGTAGGTATCCTGTGTAGGATACATGACATGTACATGTTTTACATGTTGTGTACTTGGGTTCTACATTCTATGTTCTTCTATAGTACATGACCAGGTGGGGATTTGAGAGTACATGTTGTGTACATGGGTGTAAATGTTGTGTACTTCTCTCTTTCCACCCTTTTGAGGTATTTTCATGTTTTGATTCCCCAAACTCATAATTTCATATATTAGTAGACCATTTTGAGTGTTTTTATGTATAAATCACAATTTTGAAACCCTTGGGGTGTTTTGAGGCCTTTTAAGAGGTGTTTTGGGGAGATTGAATCAATGGGGAGGTGCTTGCTTCAGTAAATAAATCCAGTTATCTCCTATAAGTGAGACTTGGAATGATACCTAGATAAGGTTTGTGATAAATGGGTAGTGGGATTGGAATGAGTTCACCAAGTTCCTCACCTAATGTATCTCAAAGATTTCCTAATTAGAGAGACTGATATGCAACTCAGTGAAAAAATTTGGTTGAGTGTACAAACAAACCTAGAGTGAGACATTGATCTTAGATGGTCTATGAGACATCTAGATTGATCGATGATTACATATATTTTTCTTGGGATGACGTATCCCTTGTGAGATTTTCCCTTCTATCCTAGGAGTCCAACATATGTCAGAATTAGGGTTGTGGGATGTGTTAACCTGAGAGATTAGTTGTAGTTAAGGATCTCGTGTAGGATTACTCCACTTATATTGAATTAGGGTATCCCATGTAGGATGAATCTACATAATTATTCTTTCCAAGGATCCTTCATAGGATTCATACACTAGTTTACCATTTATGAGGATCCTAAGTGGGATGCATTTTCTTATTTGATGACTTAGAGGATCCTAATTAGGAAACCACTCCAGTTTTTTAGGTTGAGCAACCTAGTGGGTGCCTCAATTTTTGACTGAACCTAGTCTAGTGTGTTTTGGGTTTGGTTAGAGATAGTAGTGGGTGTCACCTTAAAACCCATACCAAAAATGTAATATTAAGGGATGTGTTAGTAGTGATGAGTTTATTCATTTGGCCAACCTCACTCCTTATTATACTTTTACTCATTTACTACTTATGTAGTTATGATTCTATACATGATTCCTAGAACTCATCCAATGGGATTTGATGTGATGTGATGCTTTATTGGGGATTCCCAGTGGTACTTCCTAGGATCCATATTTTAAGCCTAATTTTTTTATTACTTATAATATAATTCCATGGGTGATACTTAGATTCATCATATAGAATGACTTGGATGGGATCATAGGGAAAATGATATCATATTACTCCTTGAGTGACACTTGGATTCCTGATATGGAATTCCTTGGATAGGATCATAGGATTGATAAAATTATATTACTTCCTAAGTGATACTTGTATTATTGATATAGAATTTCTAGTACAGGCTCAGAGGCTAAATGAAATTATGTTATTCATATTTTAAATTAGTGGACATGGAATTCCACTATTATGATTAAGATATTTTAGAGGATTAGACAATGATCTCCCTGAGTGATGCCTGAGATACTCCTCAAGGTTGGGGTGGATTAACCATTACTACATTGTCTATTATTATTTGAGCAATACATGGATTACTAATATGGAATTACTGGAAGGGATTGTAGATATGATGATATTATATTAAACCTTGATAAATACTTGTATTCTTGATATAGAAAGCCTCAGATGAGGTCATAGGTTGAATGGAACTATACTACATATTGATTGATACTTGGTTTCCCCATATAGAATTCCTTGGATAGGATTATAGGTTAAATGAGATTGTGTTTTACATTGAGTGATACTTTGATTATTGATATGTAATACCTAGGATGGGATGAAAGGATACATGAAAATACTTTATGTTTACTAATCATTATACATGGATACCTAGGATATGTACCTTAGGTCCCATTTTTATTTATATAATGTAAAATTTACATGTTTATTGAATGTCCAGATATGATATGGAATCCTTCATTTTAGTGATTATAGGTGAGTAAGGGTGAACCCAAGTCTTGGAAATGTATACACCCAGTGGTGACATAGATTTCTCAGAGAAGTTTCCATCATTGATTGAAGAAGGTATTTTCAATAGGGATTACAGACCTAAGGATTGACTTGTTTATACCTGGATTGAGTGGCATGAAATCTAGCTCGATGCCTTTTTAATTGAGAGTCCAATTGATTGGTTTCATGGTCCCAAGTATCAATTGTGATTTTTTACTTTATTCCTAATGTTTCAGATATGATGAGAATATTTCATGAGCATATACTTATGATATTAGATTATATGTTCATTGTTGGGGGTGTCTTACTAAGATTTATTTCTCACCCCTTATACATGAACCTCAGTGTGCATGCAGTCCTTATGTATGATTTTAGGTTGAGTAGGGATACTTGATGGATATGAAGAGTCCCATGGAAGCATGATCAGTTGGAGATACTCATTTGGATTCTTATGGTTAGGATAGAGAAGCTCGAATATATCATGGAGACTGGGTATTTGGTTTGGATCAGATTTAGTAGTAGAGCTATGTACTTTTATACAAGTTTTCATTATGTACTTTTTTATATGTTATTGGCCTAGTTGGTGATTAGTGTTGTGTGTAAAGACCCGTAAATTTCAAGGAATTTTTTTTTCTTAATTTTCTTTAGAATTTTACAAGAACGCAGTTTCTGACGGCGCCTGATTCCGAGGCCCGGTGTGCCCGGAATCATTTTCCGAAGTTTGGCTCGGGTACGTTCAGTGAACGGATGAGCGGGTTTTTCTAACTTTTAAACCGGTGCCCGGAATCGAATTCTGAGGGTACCGATGAAATCGCAACGCCAGTATTCGCTTAGAAACGCCTCTTCTGGAGTTGCGTTTGCTCGGGTGTGGTTTTTAATTTTCGGGCTTAAAGTTAAGAAATAAAATAATTTTGCGAAAACTTTATTTTATTTCACTTAAGCCACTTGGAAGCCACTTGAAACCACTTAAAGGCGGCTTGAACTGAGTTGAACCTGATAGGATACTATCCAGAAATATCCTACCCTCTTGGTAGGATATTTTTGAGGTGGGGCCCACACGAGCCCCGCCGTTTCTTTCCGCTAAGTAACGCACATGCAAAAACCCGTCATTATGAAAGTCAACTGATACGTTTCTTAAATTCTTAACAGACCATTTAATTGGGCGGCTTATTTCGTAAATTAAATGAACTGTTTCTTTCGTTGAATTAATTCAACGAATTGATGGGTCGTTACTTACCCGTTTTCTTTTGTTGGCATAATAATAAAATAAGACCAACCTATCTTTTTTTGGAGGATTACTCGTTGAGAGAGGATCCTTGAACCTTCAACCTCCTTCGCAAAGAACGCGAAGAACGCAAAGAACGCGAAGAACGCCGAACCCGGAAATCGACGACGCGACGCCGTGATCCGCGACGCTGACGCTCCCTTCCTGCAATGTTCTTCTGCGACGTCTCTTCCTCTGCGACGGATCTTCGATCGGCTGCTTGAGGTAAGAGCCTCAGTTTTTCTTTTTAATCTCCCTTGTGGTTTTTTTACCAAAACACGGATTTAATTATTTAATTAAATTAAATCTGTTGTTTCATGATCCGTTGAGTTCGCCGACTCAACGCCGGTTTCCACGATGACGCGACGCCCTTCCGCGACGACGCGACAATCTCCTCCTTCCGCGACGAGCAATTCCGCGAAGGACGTGCGTACGACGACGACCAACGAGGTAGGGGTTGTTGTGAACTTTTCCTTTTTCCCGTGATCGTTCTTCTTTTTTTTTAAAGTAAAGAACCGGCAATAAGAACAATTTTTATTCCATTAAAAATTGTTGATTCATATGTTGAATTTTTTTTCTCCCGTTGTTTATCACTAACGCGGAGGGTGCGGGCCAAACGAACACGGCCCGATGACCCTCCACCGTTCTTCGTTATTGTGCGGATTTGACGGGCGACGGCGGAACGTGCCGCAACGGAGGTTTGATGATTCCGCAGTGAAGAACGTGTCCCAAGAGGAGCAACGGCACAGACGGGAAGAAAATCGGGCCACCAGAGCGACTCCGGCGGCCCGCGGAAGCCGCCGGCGGCGCGGGTCGCCGGCGCGGCGGCGCCGGTAGCCGGGAGCGGCGGTGCCGGCATCCGGGAGCGGCGGCGGCACCCGCGGACCCGCGGCCGCGCAAGTCCGGCGCGCGCGGGACGCGGATGAAGCCGCGTCCGGGTGTCCGAGCGACACCCCGCGGGTGCCGCGGGGTTGTCACGCGGGGGCGGCGGCTCCCCCCCACGTCGCTCGGCTTGCCAGGAAGACACCCCGCGGGTGTCGCGGGGGTGTCACGCGGGGGTGGCGGCTCCCCCCCGCGCCGCTCGGCCGAGCCGAGCCGGGCTGGCCGAGCTAGGCCGGTCCGAACGGGTCGGACCAGGTTGACCCGGTTTGGCCGACCCAGGGGGGGTCGGGCCGGGTCGGCCCGGGCCCGAACCCCCCGTCTTCGGACGGTTTTCGTTCAAATGCTTGTAGCATGAGCTACGGGCCTCCAAACGACTCGCCGTCAGCGGCAACGCGATCCTTGGATCGAGACGGTCGTTTCGGTATATCACACTCAAGGTTTTGAAGTACTTTGGGTTCGGCTGGGTTGGTTCGTACACGAAACCAACCGGGCCTTCGGAGCGGAAACACTCATATCTTGAGCTATGGATGTCCGATTGATGTGCCATCAGCTTTGTTGAGTTCCTCTAAGTGAGACGGATCTTTTGGCATACTCCTCCCGATGTTTGGACGCAGGTGGAGTACGGTCGGGTTAGTTTTTCCTTAAAAACCAACCGGGCCCCTGGAACGAAAAAGCCAATAACTCTTAGACCGGGCGTCCGATTGACGCGCCGTCTGTGACGTTGAGTTCCTGTTGACGATACGGAACTTTTGGATACATCAACTTCGGACTTTGTGTCAGTTGATGTATCAGCCTCTCGGCTCATGGAGCGGACCCTCCCGAACGAGCTTGCTGTGTGCGGGAACCCTAGTGCTAGCTGCGACTGCTACTTCGACAGCGACGACCGTGCAGAGATCCTCAGTGGAGTGCGGCGACGACCGTGCAGAGATCCTCAGTGGACTGCGACGACGACGCTGTAGAGATCCTCAGTGGACTGCGATGATGAAGACAGCTGGTCTTGTATCCTATGTGGGTCCTAGCTGTGCTGGTCTTGTATCCTATGTGGGTCCCAGCTTAGATGATTCAATACTGGTCTTGTATCCTATGTGGGTCCCAGTATAGTTGAATCAATGAAGACAATTGGTCTTGTATCCTATGTGGGTCCTAGCTGTGCTGGTCTTGTATCCTATGTGGGTCCCAGCTTAGATGATTCATTACTGGTCCTGTATCTTACGTGGGTCCTAGTATAGTTGAATCAATGAAGACAGCTGGTCTTGTATCCTATGTGGGTCCTAGCTGTGCTGGTCTTGTATCCTATGTGGGTCCCAGCTTAGATGATTCAATACTGGTCTTGTATCCTATGTGGGTCCCAGTATAGTTGAATCAATGAACACAGCTGGTCTTGTATCCTATGTGGGTCCTAGCTGTGCTGGTCTTGTATCCTATGTGGGTCCCAGCTTAGATGATTCAATACTGGTCTTGTATCCTATGTGGGTCCCAGTATAGTTGAATCAATGAACACAGCTGGTCTTGTATCCTATGTGGGTCCTAGTTGTGCTGGTCTTGTATCCTATGTGGGTCCCAGCTTAGATGATTCAGTATCTATGTCTGATCATCTTTTTCACCTTTTCGATGATGTATACCTATGTGAGATGAATCTTGTGTTACTCTCCTTTGTGGATTGTGTTGAGCTATCCTGTGTGGATTTACTGTTTACTCTCCTTTGTGGATTGTGTTGAGCTATCCTGTGTGGATTTACTGTTTACTCTCCTTTGTGGATTGTGTTGAGATATCCTGTGTGGATTTACTGTTTTCTCTCCTTTGTGGATTGTGTTGAGCTATCCTGTGTGGGTATAAGTTTTTCTTTCCTGTGTGGACTAGGTTGTTCTTGGGCTCGGACGTTGGAGCCGAACGGGAATTGATGACTTAGGTATATGTATGGGCATATACCTAAGCAGTGTCGGTTGTTACTTTGTGATTGTATCTTCCCTTTGTGGTTTTTCCTTTTTGGATTTCGGGAGACCTTTGGGGGTCTTGGGGTCCCTACTGAGTAGCTTATACTCACCCCTTCACAGGCTATGCCCGCACTACGTTGTGTTGGTTGCAGACGACGGACAACGCTGATCGTGGTGGAGGCGTGCGGAGTAGGACGGTTCCTGGAGGTGGACCACTGGGCGGGACGTACTCAGAGCGGTCAGGTGGACCCGAGGAGCAGTGGAGACTGTCTGTACCCACCCTTCAGGTGGGACTTCCAAAGGACGGCTCGACGCTGCGTCTTTTCCTTTCAGTTGCTGTTTTTCCTTTCAATTGTACTTTACAGTTGGGCTTGTATTTCCGGCCCCTTTTTCTTTCAGCACATCTTGTATCGTTTTTACTTAGTGTTTACTTTTCCTCTTGCTTACTCTGTGGTGTTTGTTTACTTTTCAAAGGCAATGCCTTCCCTTTTTGTTGGGATTTACGTCTTAGGGCTAGTCTCTATCCCCTGACCTATGGAAGGTGGGTTTGGGGTAGTCACGGCACGGGCCCCGAGGACGGGTCGTGACATTGTGTGTATGACATGAATGTCTGGGAATTTCTTGCATTTCATCATTTATTATTGCCTTGTTTATATTTATTTCATCTAAAATATGATTATTTACTACTATGGATAATGTTTTTTTATTTTTATTGTTTCATTTACTCTAATATGAAGTCTTAGTCTCCCCATAGAAAAACCCTAGGTCCTCGCTGCTAGATGGAAGCCTCCGGTATATGGGGAGGCATGCTTGAGGTCATGTGGAAAATAGGATCAAGGATTCAGTTTAGTGGAATCCATGTTATGATGTTTCAAAGTTGTATTATAATTGTTCCTTTCCTATTACTTTACCATTTAGGATATGGTAGATAGGAGTATTAGGAATGTTTCTTAACCATTGATGGATATCACACTGGTGCATTGCAAACACTTATTCCAGTAAGAATTCCTAGTTTACAGGGATATGGTATTACTATCATTGATATACATTGTTATAGTTTAATATGAATTTTGATTGGAGTGATGCACATGTTGTATGGATTTTGTGATTAATTTTGGATTTATGGATCTTACCCTATTGGCGAGAGGCCAGTGATTGATTTTAACTCTTGGATAAAAAAGGAAAAAGGTGTATCAAGTATCATATTTAACCTGTGGGGCCACATGGTATAATCCTAATAGTGTGTAATTATTACTAATGATAGAGGATAACTATTTAAAGTGTCAACAACAACCAAAATGGTGTTTTCTCATATAGGTTCTTGGTGACATTCTACTTAATTGGGAAAACTTGTATATATATATTTTATTCTAATGGAAGGCTATGTGTATTTTTGGTGAGATGTTTTATGGTGATGTTGATGACTCATTCCTCATGAACGAGAGGTGTAGTGACCCGAGTAGGCTGATAGGTCACATGATTACTATTTGTTATACCCCTTGTTGGATTTTCTTATCTAGGTTTGGTTATTTAATTTTGTAGTATAATCTATATAGTTCTTTCCTATATAGATTGGTATAAAATTACACTTAACTGAACCTTGTGAATGTTTGACAACATGGATCTTTAAGATGATGTTTTGTGATACCATTAACAATAATAGGTTAAAATATTAAGTTGATAACTTTTTAGTAGACCCTTTATGGATGCATCCTTTTCATGAGTGGCTAGATAAAATTCATAACAACTTATTTGGAGTTTTCCCATCTATTTTGTTATGTTATTTTACTTAACTAACCTTTATTCAGGGTTATCTAGTCTTATCCTCTAGTGAAATGCTGATAGGTATGTCAACATTTATAGTGAACAAGGATCTTGAGGTGGAATTACCGCATGCAGATGCATGATGAGTATAATTTCATTATCTTTTCTATGTTTATATCATGACACTACATGGGAAGTCTATTATAGGGATTCTCGATGAGGATTAGGGCCTGGTAGGATGGTGCATGGAAAGTGATTCCATTAAAACTTCTTTCTTAAGATAGGAGTTACTAATGTGTTTCAATTAAATTAGTTCCCAATTTCAACATAAATGATGTTTTCCTCTATAAAATTCAATTAAAAACCTATATAATTAAAATCAGATTAATAGGTTTTGACCCTTTAGGTTTACATTATCATTAACTCCCTCATATTGGGTTGAAAAGTGCACTAGATTCCTTAAGTTGGGATGGGTTTCCGAATTACACCCTATGAGATGTGACCTTGGAGAGACGTTTGACTTACGGGATCTATGGCATCCTGCCTTTTTATTACATAACTTTTCTTTACATAATAAAAATTTAACATATTGGAAGAACTTTTTGGTTTAGTGTCTTGGAAATTAGGAAAATAATACATGAAGACAACATAAAAAAATATTCTAATCCACTTTTAAGGCTTCATAATAGGTTCATCCTATGTACAATTACTACATCTCTTAACCTGGAGACATACATCAAAGGAAAGGGTGAGAAGAAGGCCCAATAAGGAAAAAAAGGGAATCAGTTTACTTGTGAAATCAATAAGAACATTATAAAAAACAAAAAGACATGAGAAATGGAAGTATATGCATATCATAATGAAAATAAATAAAAACATAACTTGAATATGTGGATACAACAGTTAATTTATACATTCATGAACATATCACCAAAGTTCATCCCCAAGGTGTCGTAAAAATTACCAAGGTATTGTGAAACTTGTCATCTCTAGAGATTAAATTATTTACCCAATGCATTAGAGAACTATCAGGGCACACCATTAATATGTATTTATTTACATGTGAGACACGTAGATCATAATCAAACATTTCATAAATAACCCATATAGAATAAAATAAATGGGTTTCATTTCGAAATCGTGACGTTTTGAAAGTTCTTAAAAATAAGATCATCATATCATTTATAACCCATGGAAAGGGAGTGAGGTTTATATGTTTGTTAATTCCAGAATCAAATATATCATTTTTATATATTTATGAATACCCATATAAATGAAATAGGTCAGGGTATTCACATAAATAAATAAGAGAATTTCTTGAGAGAAAGAGATAGAAATTTTGAGATGAAATTTCTGTAGCATAACAGCTATATAACATGGTTTTAGAAAACATTAAAAAGAGAGGGTACAAGGGTAACCCACTCATAAATAATTCTTAATAAAGTATGTATACTGAATTATATCATGGTATGGATATTTGAATGACGTACCACATGAAAAGGAAACATGAAAGAAAAGAGAAGATGTGATTTCTTTTACGAGAAATTCGACAGCCAAATGGAATCACTTAAAAATTCAGAAAAAAAATTGATGAGAGAAAAAAGGGTATCTCAAAAATTAGACATGAAATGGAAAGAAATGAGAATATATAAGAACATACCCTCAAAATAAAGAGATGTAAATTAGAAGACATGACATAAAGGAATTCATGACTTTAAATGAGGAGGGTGAAAGGATCTCTTACCTTGAAGAGTAACTTCAAAAGCTTGAAGGTCAGGACCTTGGGAGGCTTGAAGGAACCTTGGGAGGACTCCTTTGGAGGTAAGGAGACCATAAATTTATTAAGGAGGATTTTGGAATGAAAAGGATGGGGGAATGTCTTGGTATTTATAGGGGAAGTGAGGGAACAAATCATTAATTTCCAAGGGACACCACATCGGAGGTATTTACAAAACCATGGGCTTGCCCATGGTATTTTCCCATTATATTAGCCACTTGGGACACCTTATATCATATATCACTATTCATAAGTTGACCAGAAATCTTACATCATTATTACATCATTAATGATGTCATTAAAGACCCGAAACTCAAAACTGCATTGTTATTATTCACCAAAAATTCTATTATTTCAGAAAAATCCCAAAAATTCACCCTAACCTAATATCGATTCTCTGAATTAAAAAATTAATTCCATTTTATGAAAATAATTTTCTAAATATTCTTAATTTAATTTTTAAATAAAATCATTATTTATTCCAAAAATAAAACTTTAAAACTATAACTCATTTTGTAACACCTTAAAAAAGTAATCAAGGTCCCATAAAATTATTGTATAACTATAAGACAAAAAAGTCACAATTTATGATTAAATTTTATAAAAATACATTTCCATTTTAAATTATTAAATTTATTTTAAAATTGTAAATAAAATATTTATGACATACAAAAATACCAAAACTTAAACTATGATCATTTGTTCACTTTTAAGATGTCTAAAATGTATTTATACATTCATGGGTGAAGTCTCTATTTTTTTCTTATTTAATATTCATTACTATTCATTTCTATTCATACGGTTATGTTACTATTCATACTTTACTATTCACTAAAAATTAAGTTGATCTTATTAGACTCTAAATTTCTTACTGAACCCAACTGTAGAAGACCATTTTTTGAAAATCATTTCACAAAAAAAGTTATTTAATAATAAAATATTTTTATAATATTCAGAAAAAAACATTATTCATCAAATACAATTCATCACATTGAAACTTCTTAGAAAATTTCTAAAAATTAATCCTAGGTTAATTTTGACATTTGGAATTCAAAAATGATGTCTATTTAACCATAATAATTATCTAAGTATGAGAAATTTGACTTTTAAATATGAAAATCCTTAGTTATTAAAAATAATAGCGGATAGAAAATGAATAGTGAAATTGCATAGTGAAATTTATAACATAAAAAAGGTAAAATTATTTTATCCTTTAAATTTAAAAAATAGGTGTTTTTAATCATGCTATTTAATTAAAATAATAATTATTCCATATACCTTAATTTGTTAAAATAATTTTATCATTTTTGAAAACAAAAATTTGGTTCCGAAGTAATTTGATGTGCTTTATTTGTAAAACATAACAAAAATTTATTAAGAGAAAAGAGATCCATAAATAAAAGAAGTACATTTTTCGGGTCGTTACAGGCTCAGTGGTAAGACCTAATACCCCTATTCTAAGACATGATTAGTTGGGATAGGTGGGAGACCTAGAGGCCCTTAGTTAGGACTCAGAACCTTATAGGTAAACTTTTAGTTTGATCAAGGGAAACCTATGAGAGGGGTTGGCCCAAGTCTATGGATTCCTTTGGAGGAAAATAGCTTAGTTGTATTATTATTGTTGAGACTGATGAAAAATAGATGCTTGGATTTTTTGATGTTTTCATGATGATGAATTATGTTTCTGAGAAAGTACCTAGGTGATTGGATATCAAAAATGGATTAGACAAGAAAGACTATTAAATTTTCTAAAACTATTGACTAGTGGCTTCACATTTGATGCTTCAATTTCATAAAAGACATCATTTGATGGGTAGTCATGGAGTGAATAATGTCATAAGAGAGGAACTTGATTTTGGAGAGGATTTACAAGGGATATTTTGAATTAATGAGACTGACATGACATATAGTACAATCAGTTGGACTTATGATGTATGCCTCATGGGAGCATGAGTCGAGCGATAATGGTACACATTCATTATGTGTGCTAATATTTAACTATTAAATTAGTGAGTGTTCATGTGCGAGTTGAGGAACATTGGTTTCAAGGACTTACTAAGGGAATGGTTTCTTAGGAGTTGTGATGAGATGATAAATGTCCTTCTGTGGTAGAGGAGACATCAAGAATAGATCATATTCTATGGTATGACCGAAGTAGATGAATCCTGGTCAGGTATTGATAGGATGGTGATCATGGATCAGAGAGATTTATACACACCTATCCATGGAATCTTAGAATACTCATTATTTAGAGATGATCATACCCTATATCTTGACACTATTCCAAGTATGATGAGATAGAATCATCTATATGTTGAGATTATTAAATATATTTTTGGGTTGATGATGAACTCTTTTGGAGTTGTGCTTGAGGAACACTATAAGGTAATCCATGGGGAGTGCACCATTGGCTCTTTGAGGGTGGGGATCCTCATTATGAGTTGAAATTCATCTTTTTCCCTAGAAATCATTATCAGGAAGTGGTAACATGTGATGTTTTAATGATTCATCATTGTCACTATGGTATGAATGGTTTCTTCCATGTCAGTCATCATGTTTAGTGATGGTTAGAGTGTGGGCCTTTGAGATCGAATTTTATTTGCACAGATACGGTAAGGGTGCTCCCATGGTGGGGAGTATCAGATCAGTCATGGCTAAACATCTTCCTTATGGGAAGAGTTGTTAACACTGTTTGACCAGTTGTTGGATAATCAAAATTTCATAGTTTTGTAGATGCTCAGGATGAGGGCATGACTGTAGCTTGACCACCAAGGATTCTCAAGGAGGATAAGGGTTACGGTGGGGAGGTTTTAATGATCCTTGTTTTTCAAGATTGTGAAATTCAGTAGAAATTTGAATATTTTATTTTAGATAAATAAGAGGGGTAATATGGTCTTTTCCCACTATCATTTGATCTTAAATAATTTTTCTAACCACTATGATGGTCCTAGAATAGGGTTTTTACCCTAGGAAATGATTTTAGTAGAAAGTTGAGCTGTTCAAATTTTTATGGAATAATTAATATTTAATTAATTAAATATTAATTTATTCTCACATGTTCATTAGACTATATATTTTTATTAGAGCATATTATTGAGATTCATCCTTCACCATTGATTCTGGAATGGGTTTTTTCCTAGGTTAGGCATAACCTTGATTTGGGCACTATGGCTAGGATCGAGCCCCTTTTTCTTTTCTTTTTTTCTTCTTACTTTTCTTTTTCCTCTTTTATTTATTCTCATCCCCTTGTATTCTAATATAATCCCCCTATAGGATTCCCCTTCATGAAACCAAGATATAAAAATGTAGAGGGGAGAGAGGGTGATGGATAAGAATGGATGTGCCATCGCGGAGCTCGAGAGGAGCTGGATCGACGTTCGGTAGTGATGGAATGTGAATCAGTGTGAAACTTCAGAGAGTTCCACCCAAAGGTAGGATGATTTAATGTTTTTTATAAATCCCCATATATTTAATAATTTATAGTTTTATAGCCCTATTATGACTACTTATAACCCCTTTAAGGTTGATCTATAACTATTGTGGAGAAAAATAGGGTTACATGATGTGTAGAAGTACATGACCAGGCTAAGACACACGACCATTCCATGTGAGGTACACAAGTAGGTACCCTATATAGGGTACACACCATGTCCATGTTTTACATTATGTCTAATTGGGTAGTACACACCAAGTCCAATTGGAGTACATTCCCAATTGGGTATTTGAGAGTACATTCCATGTACATGGGTATACACGTCGTGTACTTATCCCTTGCTACCCTTTTGAGGGTTATTCATGTTTTGATTTCCTAGATTCAGAATTAGATGTATGAGTTGTCCATTTTTAGTTTTCTACACATAGATTGAAATGGTGGGATCCTTGGGATGTTTTGATCCATTTTGGGGATATAGACTCAGTGGAGAGGCCCTTCCTCAAGTAAATAAATCTAGTTATCTCCTATAAGTGATACCTGGAATGAGACCAAGTTGAGGGTTTTGATAAAGGGTTAGTAGACTTTGAATAAGTTTTATGAGGTCCTATTCTAATGTATCTCAGAGAATCAATGAATATAAGGACTAATATTTGACTTGATGAGACTGTTTGGTTGAGTGTTTAGACCAACATAGAGATAGACCTTGACTTGAGATGGTCTATACACTATCTCCCTTGATCGATGCTTAAATATATTTATTTTGTGAAGATTTATCCCGTGAAAGATATACATTTATTTCCCTATAGTCTAACAGATGTCATAAATGGGGTTGTGGTATTTGTTACCCTGATAGCTTAGTTATAGTTGAGGATCCCATGTAGGATGCCTCTATTTATATTGAATTAGGCAATCCTGTGTATGATGCCTCCACTTACTTATTATTTCAAAGGATTCTGGGTAGGAGGCCTCTGTTATTTTACTATTTCCAAGGATCCTAAGAGGTATTCCTTTTCTTACATGTTTACTTAGAGAATCCCAAGTAGGATTCCTCTTCGTTATTTTAACCTGAGGGACCCAGTGGGTGCCCCGATGTTTGATTGACCCTGATATAATACATTATGGTTTTGGATAGATCTTTTATAGGGGTCACCATAGAACCCATACTAAAATTTTAAGCCTAAGAGACTATGGTGGTAGTGATGGGTTTAATTGTTTATATAACCTCACTAATTATTATACTTTCATTCGGTTACTATTTTTATAGCTATGATTCCAGATGTGCTTCCTGGAACTCATCCCATGGGGCCTGATGTGATGTGATGCTATGTTGGGGATGCCTAAAGGTACTTACCAGGAAATTGATTTTGAACTTACTTGTTTTATTACTTTTTATATGATTCCTTGGATGATACTTGGATTCCTCATACAAAATTCCTTGGATGGGCTCATAAGGAAAATTAGATCATATTATCCCTTGAGTGATACTTTGATT
Source organism: Viscum album (assembly GCA_963277665.1). Taxonomy (NCBI): domain Eukaryota; kingdom Viridiplantae; phylum Streptophyta; class Magnoliopsida; order Santalales; family Viscaceae; genus Viscum; species Viscum album. The sequence continues at coordinate 1,908,393,083 of OY728151.1, forward strand.
CCTGATATGGAATTACTTGGATGATCTCTTAGGTTAGATGAAATTATATTACGAGTTAAGTGACACATGGATTCCTGATACAAAATTTGATGTATAGGCTAATGGGATAAATGAAATTATGTTTTAAAATTTTGAAATTAGTGGTCATGGAACTCCACTGTTATGATTGATATATTCTCATGGATTAAATGACAATATTCTTAAGAAACTCCTGATATACCCCTTATGGTCAGGGTGGATGCACCATTAATATATTGTCTATTACACATTGAGTGAAACTTGGATTCAAAATATGAAATTACATGGATGGTATCATAAGAATAATGAGATTATATTACACCTTGAGAGATACTTCGATTCTTGATATAGAATGACTAGGACAGTATCATATATTGAATGGAACTATATTGTTCCTTGAGAAATAATTGGATTCCTTATACAGAATTACCTGGAAAGGCTTAAAGGTTAAATGATATTATGTCATTCCTTGAGTGATACTTGGATTATTGGTATGGAATACCTAGTATGGTCTTATTGGATACATGGTAATATTTTATGTTTGTTAATAATTATACACAGACACCTTGGATATGTACCTTAGGTCCTGTTTTTTTTATATAATGTAAAAGTGCCATGTTTATGGGATGTTTAGATATGATCTATAATCCTTCATTTTGGTGATTGGAGGTTAGTATTGGTGAAACTAGGTCTTTTACATGTATCTCCATAGGGTTTTATAGCTTTCTTAGAGGCATTTCGAGCATTGGTTGATGTAGGTATTTTTGATCGAGATCATGGATCGAAGGATCAACTTGTTTATACATGAATTGAGTGGCATGGAATCCAACTCAATTCCTTTTTAATTGGATGTCTAGTCAATTGAGTGATCAGGACCAAGGATCAACTATGATTTTGTTTTATTTACTTTATTTCTAATGTTTCAGCTAGGCTGATCATATTTCATGATCACGCGCCTAAATAAATTATGTCTCATTTCAGTTTGATCAAGGATACTTGATGGATAGGTCAAGTATCATAGTTTCATGATTGATTAGAGACACTCATGTGAATTATTATGATCAGGATGGGGTAGCGCAACAGTTTTTTACAGACTAGGTATATGGTTTATCTTAGAGTTTGCAGCAAAGACTTGTGCCTTTATTTCATTTTCCATTATGTACTTCTATATATGTAATCGGCCTAGTGGGTGATTCTTATTTTATCTATTACATGGTTCTTTGGTCATTTACTTCATTTCAGCCTTTATTACAACATGGTTTATATTTATTCCTTATGCACTTTGATTATTTACTACTATGGATGATTTTTGGTTATTTATGATATTTTGTTTACATTGATATGAGTCCCTCACTACTAGTTGGTATCCTTTTGTGTATGGGGGTGAGTTCTTTAGGATATATGGAAAACTGGACTTGGGTGTTGGTTTAGTGTCATCCAGGTTAGGATGATACATATAAAACCTATTACACACCATGTATTTTATTCTATGGTCATCCATGAAACATGAAAATAGACATTATGTGTAATCTGTGAGAACATTTATGGGTTACATGATGTGTACACCAGATACATGGGATGTAATCTTATTTAGAATTTTCTGATTAGATGTTAATCAATACATGACATGTAATTAATACATGTCATTTAATTTGACCACACAACTTATGCAATTACTTTATTGTGATTAAGTGTGAGTTAAATGGTTGTACACCAACTACATGTCATTTACCCCAACAAGCCACGTGCTATCTGGCCCGATAAATACATGGAATGTAATGAAACCATGTATTTTAAACCACATGATCTGCCATGATTCCTGTAACTCGTCCTAGTGTAGTTAACATGGTTACACTATGTGTACTTTTCTATTATATACTGTGTATCAATGTTATTCAGCAATAATCTCTAACACCTCCAGATGGGATTTTCAAGTGTTCTTCATCTCTTCATGGCTTTTTCTTGTTCATATGAAAGTGAAAAAAATATATTAACTTTTATATAAAGTAATGAATAAAAAATAAAATTAATATATAATTACATAAATTTATTAGTGATTAATAAATAATTACAAATTAATGTGTGACTACTCTGATACTAATTAAAGGTTCTAGAGAATAGTGGAAGCATGTCATACCTTTTCCAAAAATGGGTTTTTTTTCAATTTCTTTAAATAAATACTTAGAACTTCACAATAGAAACCCCATAATATTTTTAGAGAGGATATTCTCACATATAATTTATAATTAATTTATATAAGTAAGAATTAAATTTTCATTAAATTCTGTATTTTTTGTCAATATGGTTGATCAGTATTATCGCACTGTCATTGTGATTAAGGATTCAAGGGTAGAACCCCTCTACTACTAATCCACAAATTCTACATGAACCTCAAAACATCACCTTTAGATCTCCAAGTGCTATCATGGATAAACTAAGTTTCTTTCTTCATTAATCATTGATCATAACAAGAATACCTTTTAGTATTGAAGGGTTGTATCTAGTTTTCTTAGGGACTTGAGAGGGAGGAGGAGGATTGAGGCTCTCTATTCTTGAGAGAATTCTATAGTAAGTTCTATCCTGGTCTAGAGAAAATTCTCTAGGGAGAAAATTTGTGCAAAAATATCATTATTTCTAGAAGTGATATAATTGGATTTATATATTTAGGTTAGAGAATAAGTTATTTCGTAAAGTACTTTAACCAATCTATTATTAGTAAGTGAACCCCACCTTGAATAATAATAATAATAATAATAATATTTCTTTAACATGCACTAAACTCATGGATATATATAAATATTATTTCAACCAGACCCTTAACTTGGCTCACCAATCCTCAATATTCATCAAACATTGAATAATAAGTATTTATTTAAATAAATAAATATCATTGTATTGTTAATTCAATAAATATTTATGCAATCCAGATAATTTGATTAATTATTATTCCACAGAACATAAGAACAAACTTTTTTATAATATTAGATTCATATATAACTTAACTGAGATTTTGGATACACTTATTGTATGACCCTCTAAGTATCATTCTCAATGACATTAGGATAACTAGCCTAAAGTCGAAGATCAACATCTAAATACATGTCAATGAACCCCCAACGAAAGTTGTTAATTTCATAACCAAAAAACTCATATGAATGTTCACTATGTAGTATAATACCTTTATATTAATATATCATTAAATAGGTTGCATTATTAGTGTCATAATCCATATTCTAGATATATCATTCTTTGATGTTTCTAAAATGAATCTTTTGATAAAACCACCAAGTCCATAGACTTAATTATAATATTCCATTCCAACGAAAGGTTGTGATATATTTACTTAAATTAACTTGTTGAATTATTCATCAATCCCATATCACTTGTGATGAACCCAGCATATCCCTCTTCACTATGAGAATATTTCATCATAGTTTTTTTCAATGCATCTAAGTGTGTGACACATGATATACATTAATAATAATCTCAAGTATAAGGACAAATACACACACACACATAAATATGAATATCCAATTAAATATTTAACATGTGGAATTATTATGGGTGTGTCTGTTCTTATATCATCATATCTTGGTGATTAAAAAGTGTGAAATTCATTAGAATAAGACTCAATGACTTATGATCCTCAAACACATAATATCATGTATCATATATATCCCATTAGATATATTTCATCTATCTATAGAACCTATATTTACGAATATCATTATATCACTTAAAGTGTCTCATCATAGCGGGGAATTTATATGACATATCAATGCGATAAACACTTTTGGGACTTATTAAATTAAGGTTATGAAGAAGAATAATGAAAATGTGATAAGATATTTATTAATATTCCAAACCATGAATATAAAGGTAATAAAAATTACAAATTATTTGGTTTTAGGGCACCAAATCCAACACTATTATCTCTTTTATGATTTATAGTTTATTTATTGTTAATGAATAATAAATTATGAGTGGATAAACACATATAAGGGAGTTTGATTGATGGAAAAAGAAGTGCATTCCATTTTCAAACTCTTCTTCACTCGCGAGTTGATCTTATTCATTTGTACCATGTTTTGATGAAATCAATTCATCATATTACTTATTAAATTATTGATCAAGCATGTTTCATAATTATGAAAAAAAACATGGTTGACATAATTAATTTATGAAAATTGAGTTGGATTATTATTATTGTATTAGTCTAGAAATTCATTATTTTAAAAATAAAAAATAATGTTTATGTTGTTTCTAATATATATAATGTCTTACAAAAGATAATTATATTTCTGGAACATAGTGTAAATCTTAATAAGTCTTAAATAAACCATGAATTTTATCCAAACAGTCAATCTACCATAAGTGTGAGAAATGGGAATTTCAAAGTACAATATTGACCACATTACCATTAAATTGACTGTAGTTGATTTATAGTAAAGGGATCAAGTGGATTAATGTCAAATTGAGTGATCACAAGTTGTATCTTATAAAAATACCATTATGAAGTTTTTCACAAATGCATGGATTTACCATAAGACCAGTGTATAAATTGAACAACTACCTGATCAAATGTAGCATATTTATGATAAACTCTTGGATCGACCACAAGGAAATATTGAATTTACCACATGAAAAATATATTGATTGTGAATCCATATAGAAGTGACCATATGTTTTAAAAAAACCTCAAAAAGTAATGGATCAACCACATATTGATCTTCTATCGACCACACATTGAAGAAAGAGACAATATGTGAAATGTGGACTTTTGGAAAAGTAAAGAATCAATGGCACGAATAAATTAAGTGACCATGGTTAGTAATCAGAATTCAAAAAATTATTGGTCTAAACATAAGTATAGGGTTATTGACTGTAATATCATATGATTGACTTTAAGTTCAATTGATCGACTATACAATATGTCATGGAATCTGATCAGAATTCTTGAAAATTATTGAAGTGACATGAATGGTAACATGAAAACCCTAGAGTGAATATACCTAAAAGTAAGTATTATATTATTAAATATATTGAATCAACTAATTTTCTATAAATAATTAAATGTTGTTTAGAAGAATTTAATGAGCCTGAATTTTATTATGAAATATTAGGATCTCGAATGATGATTTACTAATACCAATTTTTGGTGAAAACCTTTTCATTTTAAAAACAATAGATATATGTGGCATGATGTAGTGAAACATAGAGATATCATAATTTTTCAAAAAAAAATGATGAAATTATGCTCTATTTAGAATATATGTGGCACTAAGTTCTCACCTTAACTTCAACAAAACATTAGAGAAAATATTATCATATTTTTTCATATTTTATAAATCAAAACATGACACTAAGAATAGAATAATCACGTAGATAATAAAAAAATTAAATCTTTACTGCATCGAATTATTTTATTTATCTTACCCTATTTTTCTCACATTTTGGGAAGTGTGTGATTTACACTGTATATATTTTAATAAATAGATATATAACTAGAATATAGAGTGAAATACACACATCATATCTTTTATTATTATTTATTCTCCCATAAAGAACTGTGGAAGAGGTTGTGTAGCCTGGATTGCCTACATAAAGTTTTTTTATCATTTATTATACCACGTATAACTATGGAAGGGGCTCTATATAGCTTGGATAGTCTTGTGAAATTTTATATGTAAAACAAAATATAGGTTGTGGATCGGTTTATTTGTTTAGTAAACTTCTTGGTAGTGGGTGATTTTCAAGTGGAGAGGACTAGGACTTGGATTGAGACTGCACCTCTTTTTTTTCTATTGTGTGTTTTTCCTATTTTGTTTTATTTATTTTTAAAAAACCTGTATATATTTTCAAAACTATAATATAAAAACACTACTTTGATATTTAACCTTAATTTTTACTTATCTAATTTGTTTTAAACATGTAAATATGATACAAAAGTTGAAATAGTTTTAAACTTGTTTTTAACTGAGTTGGGATCAAACTATTAATAATCGTTTTGAAAATAAAAATATATACTTACACTATTTTATTTATCTAGGACATATTTTATAAATTTAGGGGATTTGGATTTTTAAATTGTTTTTAATATAGACTTAATTGGAAAGTCAATACAACCCCCTCTTGATTTTTCCACTCCAACAAACATTTCGTATTAGAGGTTCTTATTTATTTTTTAACTATAATCTAGTTTTACCAAAAGATAAAAAAATTATATTATTTATAAATTTATATCTTTATATATAATAATCATCTTAAAATGATTTCTATAAATTTGTATCCTTATTTTAAAGGCACAAATTATGATCAGTGAAAAATCAAAATGAAAATCCATATTGAAATCATGGGATTTGATATTTGAACCATAATTAAGGAAAAATATGAAAAAACCCAAGATACTAGAGTGGATTTGAGTGATGAAAATAAGTCCACTTATGCATATAACTATAAAGTCATAAATTAATTATAATTTACATTAGTATAATATGAGTTCAATAGAATATCTTATTTCATTACTACTTACCAAATATGGGACACTATTATTGTTTCTCATGAGGGAACTTCAAATGTTAAAGAGATGAACTTGAATATCTAGACAATTAAATATGATAAATTAAATATGAATGATGATGAAAAAATTTATGATATCTATCCCAGGTTCAAAAATATTGTGAATACAATTCATACACTTGGGAAGAAAATCCAATATAAAGATCAAGTTATGAGACTTATATGATTCTTAAGAGATAACTCAAGTGAAACCTCAATTTCTATTAGGGAATCATGTGATATAAGTAATTTAAAAATGATGGAGTTTATTGGAAAACTCATTATATATGGGGAATAACTAAAAGTGAATTGGGAATAATATGAACCTAAAATAAATGATTCAACAGAATATCAATTTGGCGAAGTGACTTGCTATGAATGAAAAAGGAAAGGTCATATTAAAGTTGAATGTCCAAAATTGAATTATAAGAAAAGATATGGGGATAAATGAAAAAAGGAAAAATAAGGCTATGGAATCCACTTAGAGTGACTCTAAAGATAGATCAAGTGAATCTGAGTTGAGTATAGAATAAAATAATGACAGAGCTAACATGTGTTTTATGACAAACATATCTGAGGAATAAAATATTATTCTTGCATCACATGTTCATATTTATAATATATATGAGAATGAAGTAAATGTTATGAATATGAATAGTAAGGATATATTTGAATATTTTAATATACTAAAAATTCTTTAAATGTAATTTAATATATATTCAAAACTTTAAAGAAACAAAATTATTTGTCTATTCCTTTTAAATCTGACATTGTTGTAGAAAATGATAAGAATGATAAATTATTAAAATAAAACAATGAAATAAAGATGTAAAATGAGAATCTAGAAAATTATTCAAAATGGTTTGAAATGGTAGAGAAACCTTGACCATGATGTGTGGTAAAAAAACCACACCCATGTATACAATTGGGATTGGTTACTATCTAGGTTAGACTAAAATCAATAAAAATAAATTTGTTTCTAATTCAAGATCAGAAAACTTTATAAAAAATATTATTTATATATACATAATAAAGTTTTAATTTATAAAATTATAAACTATATATATATGTAAAACATGTTAAATAGCTTTGTATTTCTAAATATTTTATTACTAACATTTTTGGACCTAATAAAATATTGGTACCAGAATTATATTTTTCTTAATTTTGTTATAGGATATCTACTTAAAGAGTACCAGTAAGTAATTATGGTATATGTAAAATGGATGTTATATAGAAATTAATGGGTATTAGTCAAGATTTAGGGATCTTATTTATGTGTATAGTGGACATGTCACTTTTTGTGATAATGCCAAAGGAAAAAAAATTGAACTCAGTCAAATCAATAATTATATATTTTTTAATTTATAAAATCATATTTATTGATGGTTTAAAGTATAATAAAATTATAACCTCATCATTATGTAATTATGGTAATCATTTTAAATTTGAAATCAATTATTTTAGAATTTCTAATTCTAAACACACTTTAGTTTTTACTGACTTTCATAATGAAAATGTTTATTCAGTTGATTTATATTCTTTATTTTCTCAAAATAAATTCTTATTTAAGGGCATTTGGAAAACAATATTGTCTATGACATAGGATCCTAGGATGATTCAACCATCACTCACATAGTAATATAACTAGGAAAGGATTAGTTTAGGATCTAACTGAATTAGAATTCTTAATATACAAGGTCTGCAACCCAATTCAAAAGGGGAAACAATATAAGATTTATTTCAAACCAAAGAAATAAGTTTCAAATTCTCATCCCCTAGAGTTGGTTCACATGGACTTTTTTGGAACTTCTAGAGTATATAGATTAAATGGGAAGAATTGTGCCTATGTTCTAGTATATGGTTATTCTAGATACACCTAGGTATTTTTTTATCTTACAAAAGTAATGATTGTTCCTGTTTTAAAAAATATATAAAAAATATATAAAATATTAGTGTAATTTATATTAATAAAGTAAGGATTGATCATGGTCATGATTTTTAAAATTAAGACTTTGAATATTTATTCTCAAAATAAGACTACAATCACAAATTTTCTACTCCTAGGACTCCATAGCAGAATATTGTTGTAGAAAGAAGAAATTAAACTCTTCAATAGATTACCTATACTATGCTTAATGAGTATAACCTAACTATTTATTATATGGTAGATGTTTTCAATATAATTTGATATATTATCAATACAATTCTTTTTTATACCAATTTTAAATAAAACTCCATATAAGTTATAGAATGAAAGAAAACCAAAGGTTAATTACTTTTTGGTTTTTAGCTGTATGGTTTTCATACTCAACATAAAGGATAATTTAGACAAGTTTTCATCTAAAAGTGATGAAGTAATATTACTTGGTTATTCAAATAATATTAAATCTTATAGAGAATTCAATAAATGAACCAAAATTATAGAATAATTTGTACATGTAGCGTTTAATGAAACATATCCACACAAACCTAAGACTTCTTTTTAAAACCTTGAGGAGGATTTTTAAAATTTTAATATCAATGTTTCAACCAGGCCTAATGATAGTTTTTTGAAACCCATTGTATAAAAATTTCCTAGTTTTGATGAAAAGTTTGATCCTAATCCTGAAGAAGAAAACAATCTACCAAAAAAATCTTTTCCAAGATCCATTAAGACTAATAAAGATCGTCCTTTAAATGATATCATAGTAGATATATATATATATATATATTTACTCAAAAAATAGATTCTATTAGAAATCATGTTGAAAATTAATCCTTCTTATCATAGTTTGAACCTAAAAATATCATCTAATAATTAGATGAGGAATTATAGGAAATGGAAATATAAGAAGAGTTCAATCTGTTTGAAAAGAATAAATTTGAGGAACTATTAGAAATAACTAAATAATTTATAAACATTATAACTAATTGGGTGTTTAAAAATAAGGTTGATGAGCCGAGAACTATAATTATAAATAAAGCTAGCCTATTTTCACAATGGTATAATTAAGTTAAAGGTATTGAATATAAAGAAACCATGGAACGAGTAGCAAGACTTGAATCCATTAAGATACTTATTACCTATGTATCATATTTTTAATTTAAAATCATATCAAATGGATGTTAAGAGTGATTTTTTAAATGGTTATATTATTAAGGATATTTTTGTTGAACAACCTCCTAGATGTCAAAACCTTCATTTTACAAATCATATTTTTAAGTTAAATAAGATATTTATTGTTTAAAACACACTCCTAGATCATGGTATGATATGGATCAATATTTTTTTCATATGGTTTTAAAAAATGTGTTACTAATACTACTTTATTTAATAAAATAACTTCAAAATATGTTCTAGTTGTGAAATTTTATGTTAATGATATTATTTTTGGATCTTCAAGAAATTCTTTATGTATTGAATTTTCAAAACCTATGAAAAATTAATTTGAAATTAGTTTAATGGTTGAAATAAAATTCTTTCTCATTTTCCAAATCTTTCAAAATAAAGAAGGAATTATTTTTAACAAAATCAAGAACACTAAATATATTTTAAAATTTTTTGTCTTAGAAAATAAAAAAGGAAGCGATACTCCAATGAGTACCCACTGTAAACTGGATCTTTAATAAATTGGGAAACCAGTTGATCAAAACAATTATATAGGTATATTTTGGAGTTTAATTTACTTAATAGCTAGCTAGCTTAATATTATTTTTAGTGTGTGTATGTGTGTCAATTTTCAAGAAAATCCACAATAATCACATTTAACTGATGTCAAAATAATTTTTAAATACCTCAAAAATACAACCAATTTAGGATTATTCTATTATAGAGGAAATTATTTTGATCTAATTAGTTATTCAAATCCTAAATTCTTTGGATATGAGTTATATATAAAAAGAATCTCTGAAACATGTCATTATTTATGTATCATCCTGTGATTTTATGATATATATATATATTCAAATTAATTTAAATTATTTGATAGATTATATTATATTAAATACATAGTTTAGCTTGAATAACATGAGACACAAAGTGTATCTTTCATTGCACACAACATCGAGTTCCTTTGATGACTTATGTTACACACATGCCCAAGTCTTACTAGACATCAATACACTATTAATATTATTATTATAGTTATCACATAGTCGTTGGAATGGAGGAAATGGATGAGATTAAATAAATTATGAAATTATAGTTTACAAATTTTTATAAAATTAATTCAATGGCTACCAAATTAATTATAAATTAAAATAAATACCAATTTAATATAAAGGAAGTGTTCTTATGAAAAACTATTTTTTATGCCCATAAATATGTTTTATCTTAATAAATTATACTAATAACTATTAGTGAATGATATTAAGGAAATTTGTATTTTATTTTTCTAATAATGTATTTTTAAATTCACTTAATAATATTTATAGGTATAAAATATAAATAAATCCATTTTTATGCATAAAAGGATGTATTTTTCTAAAAAGTGGTTTTGACTCCTTTTAATGGAAGTTATGTTTTAATTTTTTATTAAAATGTTTATAAATTTTATTTTAAAAATAAACTTATTTTTTGAAATATTGATATATAAATTTACTTTGGGTAAATTTTTGGTATTTTTTTAAGAACTTTCATATTTTGATAAATATTGAATAACACCTATTTTAAGTAAAAACTGTTTTTTCTTATAAATAATTTATATTTTTTAATTATATTTTGGTTTTAAAGTATAATTAGATCAATTTTATTTTATTTAAACCAATTTAGGTCATTGGAATCAATTTCACATTGAAATTGGATATAAAAACATTTCAAACTTTTGATATTTTTACTTTAAAAACATGTTTTCTTGTTCCATTTGTAAGATTAATTTTAAATTAAATACTATAAATCCTATTATTTGAAATTAAAAAATGGATCCCATATTTTTAATTAGAATTGTTTATAATTTCTAATAATGTAACATATATTTGTATAAAAAATATTATTGAAAGTAAATAAAATTAATTATAGTGATTAAGGTAAAAACGATTTAACTTAGTGGTTTAAAGTTTAACTTAAGGTGTAAAAATGACCCTACACTTGTAAAAAATATCTTCTATACATATTTTGACCATTAAACCTCTAGGATCAAATTTTTAGTGTAAATTAAGCCTCTTTTTAGGTAAAAATGTGGGTAAACATAACTTCTTTTCAAAAATACCAAGTGTGTCCTCTCTCTCACTTATAAAAGGCCACCACCTCTCACCACTTCTTCACACATGTCAAACCATTTTCCTCATCCAAAACGTAACCAAATAATCTCCTATAATCCATCCTATACTCCTAGAATCCTCACTTTCGGTATAAAGCATACCAATAACATTTTTTGTGAAAACTAAAAGGATTTACCCGAAGAAGATATAACATTCTATAACAAGCACTTTTGTTTCATTTCTTTCTCCACCCGTTAAATTATTATTATTACATGATTATATAATAACCTAAGTATACTAAATAAAAATATAATTTTTATTTTGGGTTTTTAACCTACACTTAAACACACTTCCATAAAATGGGTAACTAAATTATAGTACGTGTGTACGGTGGACTACCACCTTGCAAAATGATGTCGTTCGTTTTTACATTACAACCTATTATGGCTGGAAATTATGATTTTCATGAATTTTTTATATGATATATATGATATTTATAATTTATTAATACTTTTTTAATTATTATACAACACAAAACTTCATTCTTTCAATTTTTGGGAATACGATAACATCGTTTATGGATGTGTGGACTACCGCCTCCTCAAAGTAATGTGATACGTTCACACTTTACATAGAATGTATTAAGTAAGGGTTTAAAAAAATATATTACATAAATGAAATACTTATGATGTTAATTACATAGATATATATTTGGAAATATAACATATCGTTTTTCTTCTTTCCATTTCATACACTGAAAAAGTGATAACACCATTCATGGATGTGTGGACTCCCATCTCCTCGAAGCGATGTGATTCTTCCTTTTTTATCACAACATAAAAATAATGACATAAATAAGTATATATAATTAAATAATATGGTATTAATTATATTATGGTCATTCTGTAAAGAAAAATGTTACTTATCTTCTTTCCATAATGATCATTGAAAATTGGAATGTTACTCATGCATATGTATGACTTACCGTCTTCATGATCGTGACGTTGGTAAATTTTTCATAACCATATTTCTTATATGATTTTAAAATTTTAATTTATGTAAAACTTTGATAATTATTTCATGGTTATTTTTCTGTATATGTTTAAATAATGACCTCATTGACCATATTAGACCTATCAAATTCAGTTTTGACACATAAGCCAAATATGGTCAAAATATATGACTTAAACATTATTAATTAAGAAATTCAGTATTACTTGTTTATAAGTAAAATAAAATTTATAATAAATTTTTAAAAGGTTCTGAAGAAAGTAAATAATTAATATTATTTTATTTTTCAGTAAGATAGAGGACAATCATGATAAATCGGACTCAAGGTAAGGGATTTCTTAACTCAATTTCAATTCATTGGGATAAACTTATATTTCATTAGTTATATTATGCCAAGAATATGCATGAAATTACCTATAATTGTTTTATATTTTATTTTTTACTTTTATTTTACAGATTTAAATTTTTCACAGATAATTATTTCATTGATTTATTCTCACTCCAATGATATGATCTTTGTAAGGGATTTTCATCTCACATTTTACATCTGTGAGATAAATGTCATGTTCACCACTTAATTTTTTTGTGTGGTGTATATAATACCCCTTTTGATATATTATATCATGAATTAATTTATATTAATTGAATTTAAATGTTTCATTTTATTATTATTACTTTTTGGGCTCTTCGATTAAAATGTTTCCACGGTTATAAGGGGTTTCATCTCAATTTATATTCCATTGAGAGGTATTTGTTATTATGAACCGAATTACTTATATATGGTATATATAATACCTATTCAACATTTTATATCATGAATATACTTATTTTGATGATATTATAATTTTCTTTTAATTATATAAATTCATGGGGATTGTGATTCAAATGTTTTAAAGTGATATGCGACACTTTGAGTGTTTAATGATTATTTTCCTTAAGAATGTTTATAATGTCATTTAAAAAAACTACATTCATACACCTCAAAGATCCTGGTTGTTACTTATCCTCCAATGTGGATATTTTTTTATTGATACCATCCTCATTATTTTTTTGGATGGATTATTATTGTTTCAAAGATACTGTTAAGGAACCCATTTATTTTCCACAGGATAACCATTTTTAAAATAAGATTTTTATGGAACTCATTTCCTTTCCATGAGATAACCGTATTTCAATGATATTTTTATATAACCCATTTCTTTTCCATGATATAACCATTTTTCAAGGATATTATTATGGAACCCATTTCTTTTCCATAGGATAACCACATTTCAATGAGATTTTCATGGAACCCATTTATTTTCCACGAGATAACCATGTTTCAATTAGACTATTATGGAATCCATTTCTTCTCCTTGGGATAAACATGTTTCAAAGAGATTGTTTTGGAACTTGTTTATTTTCCATGGTTTAATTGTGTTACAAAGTTATTAATAAGATACTCATTTCTCTTCCATGTGTAAGTCAATTTGTAAAAGGAATAATGATTATTTATATGAGTTTTATTCATTTTGTGGTTCTTGGATATCTTACATAATGGGGTGGCCCATATAGCATCATGTAAGCTTGTTATATCTTAACTTGGGGCGGCCTAGATATCAGTGGGCAATCCTATTATAGCTTAATATGGGGTGGCCCAGATAGTGTTGGGAAATACCATTACAAACTAATATGGGGTGGACCAGATAGTGTCAGGTGATCCTGTTATATCTCTCTGATGCATTGGGTAATGATAATGCTGGAATTCAACCGTATGTTTATTCCAATTTAAAGTTTTTTAAAGGGTTTTGAAAGGATTTTAGGAAAGTGATGCTCCAAGTTTCCAAAAAGACATTTAATTTCTTGTTATGAATTTATAATGTTTCTAATGGTTGAGATTGATATCATGTGGATTTTGATTATTGATTATAATAACTCTTTCCTTTTACACACTTTAATATCTGATGATCTAAGTATTTATGGGTTCAAATTCTATTATGATTCGCTCATGCACTTTGATTATGTCTTCATATACTTATCCACTCTTATTCTCATTGATAAAATTCAATTTTTAATGATTACATTTACCATTATTGAGAATCCGAGATCACCCTCCTTATGTTTCCTTTTCCCCATGTTTAAAGAATTATGTTGAATGATTTATGTGTAGAACAGATTTCATATGGATGATGATTATTTTTTAATGTGATAAAGAAAATATGGGTTAAATGGGAGAAATTATTATTTAAAGTCTTGTGAATTGTTTATGTAGGAGTTTTCCATAGTTATCTAAAACACTAAACCTAAAAGGTTCTCTAGTATATAAGTGATACAAGTTTTACTTTTTAGGTTGTAACATTTAGATGAAAAATTTGGGTTATAATTATCAACATCAAAGTTGGAAATGTAAAAGTTATGGATTTCAGCACAAGATATAGGAGTGTGGGTTCTGGGTTGTTATAGTTGGTATCAAAGAGAGGTTTAGATAACTTTTGAGATTATGATGCTTTCATATGAGGTTATCTTAATAGTTATGGATACTATCATAGGTCTATAAAATTAAGGTTGATCATAAGTTCAAAGTATTAGACTCCCCATTTGAGGTTTTTAAGTATTAAACATTTTGAGGTTATCCTTGATGTTTTTGGAGACATTTTTTGGGATTAAGGTATTTGTAAACCCTAGGATCAACATAAATTATTTTTAGGGAGGATTTAATTTTCAGGATTAAATAAAAAAATGCAAAACATGTATGCTTAGTGAAAACCCATCGCATCTGACTCAGCAGTGTGGCTTGAACCCATGACCAAAGTATGATTAGGGTTTTGTGAACTACCATTATCCTATATAATTTCATGGTTAGAATAATTTTTTTATAATTAAATATTATTTTAGAAACACATTGGATTTTATTTCTAGGTTTAATGGTTGATTTATCTTGGAAGAATATATAATAAAATCCTTCTAATATTCGGGTTTCAAACCTAGTCAGGAAATGTTTGAAATTTTTTAAGTATAGTTATTTATGGAATAATTTAGTTTCAACTTTGGTTATTACTTTTTAATTTTTAAGATTACCATATCATATGAAGTTTTAATCATTTTGGTAATTATATTACTATGTTTTAACCATTTTGGTTTCAGTTGATGTCTAAAGATAGGTGGAATAACTTAACTATCCCTTTTATGGTTATATGGTCTTTAAAATTCTATTTTGAACTTCAGGTATAAGAAAATTCATCTTGAATACTCATAATTTGAAGAAAATGATGAAATATTCATGGAAATTTATTAAAGGATGAAATTTTACTCATCAATTATGTATATTTACTTTTAATTTTTCTATTAGTCTAGATGGTAAGATAATTATTTAACTCTATGAAAAGGATCTTGAAAAAATATTATTATCCTATTACCTTAAATTATGATGAATTGATGGTATTTTTATCATCATAGATTTATGTTTTTGAGAACCTTAACTTTTAATTTATCATTCAATTTTTTTTGATCGATGAACTCAATCACTCTCTATAATTATTTACGTTTTTCCTCTATTCCCACCTATGTTCTCCCTATGTGGAATCTTAGTTATGCGTTACTTCTGGTGACCTTTATGTTTCCCACTTTCCCTTTTTAAGAGGATGTTTTATGAACCCTTTTTATGTTTTGGGTTTCAATAAAGTGATTATATAAATATTAATCATTTGATAATCAAGACGAATTTTGAGTGTGAAATTATTTTTAAAGGGGTAGGATGTAACATCCTGAGATTTTATGAAATATATATATTTATAAATTAATTTAAATTATTTAAAATATTTCATTACAAAAAATACATAGTTTATATTTCCCCACACACAAAACCAGTTTTATCTTGAGTTTCATGCAATATTGAGTTCCTTTGATGACTTATGTTACACACAAGCCCGAGTCTTACCAGACAACAATTCACTATTAATATTATTATGATATTTATCACCTAGCCATAGGAATGGTGTGAATTAATGAGATTAAATAAATTATGAAATTATACTTTAAACATGTTTATAAAATGAATTCAATGGTTACAGAATTAATTAGAAATGAAAATAAATACTAATTCAATATAAATGATGTGTTTGTATGAAAAACAAATTTTATATGCCCACAAAGATGTTTTATCTTAATAAACTATAATAATAAATATTAGTGAATGCTATTAATTAAATTTATATTTTATATATTCAATAATTTATTTTATAATTCATTTAATAAGTTTTATACGCATAAAATATGAATAAATCCTATTTTAAGTATAAAAAGATGTATTTTTATAAAAGTTAGATTTTCCACATTTTAATGGAAAACTTGTTTTATAACTAATTTTTTACATTTTTATTAATTTTATTTGACAAAATAAACTTATTTTTTGAAATAATAATATCAAAATTTACTTTGGATTAATTTTTTTATTTCTCTAAGAACTTTCATATTTTGATGAATAGTGAATGAAACCAAATTTTAGTTGAAAAAATCTATTTCATAAAAATAATTTATAGTGTAAAATTATATTTTTAATTGGTTTTAAATTATAATTATATCAAATTTATATAATTTAAAAAAATTATATCATTGTAAAAAATTTCCTAGTGAAATTGGATTTAATTTTTTTTATACTTTTGAACTTTTTTACTTTAAAAACATGCTTTCTCATTCCGTCTATTGTATTAATTTTAAATTAAATAATTCCACTTATTTGATTGGAATTTGGAAAAATGGTTTCCATATTTGTAATTATAATAATTTATAATTTATAATAAGGTAAAATTAATTTTTTACCAAAAATATTAGTGAAAGTTATTAATATTAATTATAGCAATTAAGGTAAAAATGAGTTTACTTAGTGGTTAAACATTAAACTTAAGATGTAAAAATGACCCTAAAATTGTACAAAAATATATTTTATAGACTTATTTATAAAATTAAACCTATATTATATAATTTTGTGTGTTATTGAAGCCTATTTTTATGTAAAAATGTGGTCACACCTATCTTCTTTTAAAAAATACCAATTATGTCCAATCCCTCACTTATAAAAGGACACCAATTATCCACACTAATTCACACCTATAAATCCATTTGGTTCATCCAAAAAAACCAAAATAATCTTCCAAAATTATTCTTATCATCCTAGAAGACTCGTTTTTTGAAAAATCATACCAAGAGAGTCCTTTGGTGCAAACCAAAAGGATTTACCAAAAGAAGAGGTAACATTATTCCACAAGAAATTTTGTTTTGTTTATTTATCCACCCTATTAATTATTATTATTCCATTATTATATAATAAAATAATTATAACAAATACACTAAGATGTTTTTATGTTAAGGTTCCTACCTAAACTTACACACAATTCCTTAAAATGGGTAATGAAATCACCATTTGTGTGTACGGTGAATTATCACCTTGTGAACCAGTGTCATTTGTTTTTACTTTAGCACCTCTTATGGTTGGGAATTATGATTTAAATACTATATTTATATGATATGTATGATATTTTTAATTTCTTAATACTTATTTAATTATTATATAACACACAACTTCATGATTTCTATTTTGTGGGAATATAATAACATCATTTGTGGACGTGTGGACTACCGCCACCCCAAAACGATGTGATACATTCACACATTATGTGTAATGTATTGAGGATGGGTTTGAAAAAAACATATACAATATAAATTACATATTTATGATATTTATGACATAATTATCCATATTTATATATAACATATCATTTTTCTTCTTTCCATTTCACACACTGAAAAAGTGATAACGTCATTCATGGATGTGTGGACTACTACCTCCACCAAGCAATGTGATTCTTCTTTTTTCATCACCAAATCATGAGAATGATATAAATAAGTATATATAATTAAATAATATGGTATTTATGATATATTTTTCATTATGGAATGATAAATTCCACTTACCTTCTTTCCATAATAATCATTGAAAAATGGGAACGCTACTCATGCGTACATACGGCCTATCGTCTCCCTGATCATAAAATTGCTTCATTTTTCATAACTATATTTATTTTATGATTTTAAAAGTTTAATTGATGTAAAAATTTGATAATTTTTTCATTTTTATTATTCTTGAAATTTTTAAATAATGACCTCATTGACAATAGTCGACCTATCAAAGTCAGTTTTGACACATAATTTAAATACGGTCAAAACATCTGACTTAAAAATTAGTGATTAAGTGATTGAATATAAATTATTTATAAGTGTAATTAAAGTTATAATAAACTTTTAAAATGTTATGAAGAAAATAAATAATTAACATAAGTTTATTATTAATAAAAACATAGGAAAAACATGACAAATCAGACTTATGGTAAGGGATTTCTTAATTCAATTTCCATTCATTGGGTTCAACTTCTATTTAATTAGTTATGTTATGACAAGAATATGTGTGAAATGAACTATGATAGTTTTATACTATATTTAAACATTTATTATTTGGATTTAAATTTTTCACACATAATTATTTCATTGATTCATTATCACTCCAATGATATGATCTTTGTATGGGATTTTCATCTCACTTTTTTACATAAGTGAGATAAATTTCATGTTCACCACATAATTATTTTTTGTGGTGTTCTTATATACACTTTTGATATATTATATCATGATATATTTTATCTTCATGTTATCTAATTTTTTAATTTATGATTATTACCTTTTGGTTTTTGGATTCAGATGTTTCCATAGTTGTAAGGGCTTTCATCTCAATTTAAATTCCACTAAGACTTATTTGTTATTATGCACCTAATTAATTTTATATGATGTATATATTTCGTATTTGACAAGTTATATCACGAATACCCTTATTTTAATGATATAATAATTTTCATTTAATGATATTAATTCATGGGGATAGTGATTCAAACATTTCAAAGTGGTATGAGACACTTTGAATATTTAAAGATTATTTTCCTCATAAATGTTTTTAATATTCTTTTAAGGAAATTTTCATTCATCAGTATCAAAAACCCTTGTTTTACTTATCCCCCACTAGGGATATTTTTTATTAATACCATACTCAATATTTTTTTGGATGATTTATTATTGTTTTAGAGATACTGTTAAGAAACTTATTTCATTTTCATCAGATAACCATTTTTCAATGAGATTATTATGGAAACCGTTTATTTTTCATAGGATAACTATATTTCAATGATATTTTTATGGAACCTATTTTCTTCATGGGATTACCGTTTTTCAATGATATTTTTATGGAAACTGTTTATTTTCCATGAGATAACCATGTTTCAATGAGACTGTTATAGAACTAATTTATTTTCCGCAATATAACCATGTTTCAATAAGATTGTTATGGAACCTATTTATTTTCCATAGGATAACCATATTTAAAATATATTATTATAGAACCCATTTTTTTCCACAAGTTAATCATGTTACAAAGAGATTTGCATGATACCCATTTCTTTTAAATGGGTTAATAAAGTTTTAAATTGAATAATGTTTTTTATATGAGTTTTATCCATGTTGTGGTTCTTGGACATATTACATGATGGATTGGACTAGATAATGTCAGGTAATCCCATTACATCTTAACTTAGGGTGGCCTAGATAGTGTTGGGTATACCTGTTATAGCATAACATGGGGTGGCTCAGATATCGTCAGGAAATCCCATTAAATCTTAACAGGGGTTGGCCCAGATAGTATCAAGTGATCCCATTATAGCTCTTTGATGCATTGAGTAATGATAATGTTGGAAGTTGGATCTATGGTTATTCCAATTAAAAGGGTTTGGAAAGGTTTTTATTAAATTCATGATCTAAGTTACAAAAAATAGTTTCAATTACTTTTTATGAGTTTATAATGTTTCTAATGATCAAGATTAATATCATGTGGCTTTTTATTATTGATTTAGATGAATCTTTCCTTTTTTATGTTTTTATATTTTATGGTCCATATATTGATGGGTTTGAGTTCTTTTATTATTTGCTCATGCACTTTGATTATGTCATTATATCCTTATGTACTCTTATTCTCATTAATAAAATTCAATTGTTAATGATTATGTTTACCCTTATTGAGAATATGATCTCACCCTTATTATGTTTCCTTTTCCATAGTTTTTAAATAATGATATTGAACGGGTTATGTCTAGAAGGTATTTCATATGGATGATGACAATGTATTAATGTGATAATGAATATATGTGTTAAGTGGGAGAAATTATCATTTAAAATCTTGTGAATTATTTATGTTGAAGATTTTCCTAATTCTCTAAAATTATAAACCTAAAAGGTCATCTAGTATGTATGTGATCCAAGTTTTCCTTTTGATGTTGTAAAGTTTAGATGAAAAGTTTTAGTCATAATTATTATCACCAAAACTAGGAATGTAAAAGTTATGGATTTCAGTACAGAATCTAAGACTGTGGGTTCTAGGCTGTTATATTTTAGGCAAGTCTCTAGTTTCATGGTGTAGTAAGAAAAATAAATCTATTACATTATCCATTTTGGAGGATAAGTACATAGTTGTACGAAATTTTTGTGCTCAGATTCTATCGATTAAACACGCTTTATTGGATTGTGGATATCAATTCAAACATGTCCCTATAAATTGTTATAACATTAGTACTATTAAAATTTCCAAAAAATCCTATATCACACTATAGGAAACACACATTGATATATGAAATCAATTTTTGAGATGTTGTTTTCAAAAAGGGGATATCACTCTTGAATTAATTATCCAAGAACATTAGATTTCTGAAATTTCAAAAAAAAACCTCTGAATTGTGGGAGATTAAATTATATTAAACATCAATTAGGTATGATTAATTAAATTTAAAATGTTTTATGGTAATATTTTAATATTATTATTTATATTCACACACAAATAGATATAATATCTCCTAATATCAAATATTATTTAAGTTATTTCATTTTAAAATATAACATATGGGTTTGAAATTATGTTAAAATATTATTATTACTTCCCATGCATTACTATTAAAAAATCCATAAATGATTGAAATGTTAAATTATTATCTAAATTGTTACACTCCCTTCTAACCCAAACCAAACCCTCTTTCAAACCCTTTCTCAAACCCTTTATTTACCAAATCCCTAGCTTCTCTAATCATGAATCATAGTCAGTGTAGTCAAAATAAAGAGATTATTCAAAGAAGATGCTCTAAAATCATCCAAAATAGTGAAATCTGGAATGATAAAATCTATAAAACCTGTAAATCCCCATCCCATTTCTCATGAAGTCATGATGGAAAAGGAAGTGGATATTGAGTGGTTCAGGATGATTCATTCCTTGGTATAGAGAGCCATTCATCGTCAGAATTAGATTATTTGGTTCATTGATGAAATTTTCCTTTTTATCCATGCATGGTATAAGAGTTGTACCTCAACATGGTGTTTGAAGCTCGAGATCATGAGGATGTGATTATGACAATCATTTATAGTCAAGAGTGTGGGTTTACTTAAACTTTTTAGATATAATTCTTAAGAGTTACACATCTTGGAGAGTATAATGACCATCAATGTTTGTATCCTATAAAACATCTCCAATTTAATATTGGGAATGCACTAGAAGAGTTAATGAATGAATGAACCTATCAGAGAAAAATTCAAATCATCCTAGTGAATGATGTAGGTTATTGTTGAAATTAATTCTGCACATAATTTTCCCAATGAAGGGAGACTTTATCTCCATAAGTTATCATGATATTTTATTTCTACACCTGATGGTTCATGGAGTTCATATCCGTCTGTCTAAATAATTTATGAGGCATATAGAAAAGTTGACCAAGCCTTTTTCAATATTCAAAAATTTCCATACCTGAAGAATATTTTGGAAAATCTTGAACATAAATGATTAATTATTCTTTGAATAGAGAGACATATGTATTCTATTAGTGTTTGTTTAAATCAGACCACTTGTAAATGAATTGAGATCAACTGGAATCCTTGGAAAATTATGTGGATAACTGATGAGGAAAGGTTGTATGAGATATTCAATTAAATCTCAAATATTATTATACCAAGGGATTTCATTTATCCTTGTTTGTATCCAAATGAGATTGTTGAGGCTAAGTATTCTTCTTATCAAGATGGGTCTCAATACATAGTTGATATTGTAGAGAAATCTCAAAGATATTGTGATGAGAGGATGGGTGGATCTCCTTCTCATAATGTTTAAAGGACATATTAAATTCCTATTGAAGATATAAAAGAACCTGAAATTTCTTTGATAGTATAAATAACAGGGGAATGGGATATAATTATTGAGGGGGAGATAATAACAAGAACTATGTTGTTTTCACCTTATCCAACCAACTCATAGAGTGATCATGGTGTGGATCTAGTAGAAGAGAGTCCCCCCCATGTTTAAGATTAGGGAGATTCCATCTTTGATTCCACACCCTCTAATAAAGAAGCCTCTCCAGATAACCCATTATTTTTTATGAATATATATAGAGACCCAATCCTTTTACACATCTATGAATATTACCTAATCTCATGGCTCTTATCCACATGTCATCATCCCCGCTTCTTATTTCCTCGCACCCTTCCAATTACACTCCATTCATACGCTTCCCCAAAAACCCTATCCCCTTTTGATACACACTTAATCCTTGATTTTGGTAAAATTCTTTTGGTATTGTAGTCTCTATTCTTCACCCTCACCTCTATTTTCAATGTTCCCTGAATCTCTCCCTCCATTCTTCACCCTTACCATCACATGTTCTATGTGGAATCTGTCTACTCCTGCTATCTCTACTTGCACAGCTCCCTGAATTTCACCCTCTATTTTTACCATCTTCATTATTGTCGTAGCTTCTATGTGGCGTCCATCTGATCCCACTGTCTCTATTTTCACTTCTCCTTGAATCTCACTCCATGGACATAGTATATTCATTACCCTCACACATTCTTCTCCCTATTATTGAATTAGTGTCTCCTGATCTACCTATCTCATAGTCACATCCTCTTTTTAGTTTCCCTTCACTAAACTAGTCATTTTTTCCCTAGTTAGTGTCTCCTTCTCTCCCTCTCTCTACCTTGCATTCCCTAGCTAGCATCCCTTCACCCCTGGTCATTGTTTCCCATCCCCCACACTCACAGATACTAGGTTTCATATCAATTTATTTCTATAAAGTTCTATTTTACTATAGGTTGAGGAGTTTCAATGTATTTTGTACCACAAACTTTCCGAATTTCTTCATGCATACCACAAGTACAGCTTCATCTCACACTAGAACATTCTCCTTTGTTGTATTGATTTTTTTGTATCATTTTCTTCCAACTTTTCATTTTAGATTTTTTCTTCAAGTTTCCATCCCCAAAATGCCTAAACTATTATTTATTTAAAAGGTTTTCCACATTGTATAGTCTTTCTAGTAATTATTTCTAATTTAAAATAAATTTTATTTCATTTCCATAAAAATTTGACTGTTACATTCATTAGGATATTTTATTTTCCAGTTTCATGTGATGTGTATTTCAATTGATTTCTATTAACTACTTTTGGGTTTTAACTGGATTGAACTAATTTATTTCAGAGATTCTTTATCCATTTTTTACTTTTTATTATATATGACATGTTTCATATTAGTTAAAAAATTAATTTTTTCATTTCATACATTCATTTTTTTCACTGTTTCATATATGTTCATTTAGTATAAAATGAATGTTAATATTTTTACTAAATAAATCAACATAGAAAAATAATTTTCCCTAACTAGTAGATAATTAATTTATTATAATGAAACCATTTACCAACCTTCTACAAGAATCATAAAATAGATGTCAGATATTACTGACAACCATTGTTATATCTTCAAGGAGGAGAGAAAAAATCGAAATATGATTATGAAATAAAGAAGTTTTATTATTATAGGTATGTATTAACTCTATTTGTAGTGGTGTTTAATAGGTACACCATTCAATCTAAATAGAATATAAATTTATTAATTTATAAGCATGAAATATATATTATTTCTTAGGAATCTCTAGTGATTGTGGTTATTCAAAAATCAAATTTCATGATGCCTATTTTGAGTAAAGATAATAATTCTTATTTAGATCACATATATATCTTGAAAATAAAATTCTATTGTCAAACCTGGCCTCAAATGGAACATTTTTACTCCCTTTTTTAAGTTAAACATAAAATTTATATGTTAAATTATAATTCAACTACTAATATCAGGTTTTGGATACAATACATGGTTACTAAAATTTCTTATGTTACTATAGGAAATGTTTCACACTATGGGAGTGCATATATCCATACCATTTTGGAAAATCAAAGAGAAAAAGGAGTTAAGTATCTGTTAAAAAATGTCAGCCTACTATCTACAATAGTGGTGCCATCACTATATGATGGATTTGATTCGATGACAAGACTTCAAAAAGAGAGATTGATTTCTCCTACATTTAGGCAAATTATGAACAATAAATAATCTCTTTTTGGAGTCTCATTTTACTACAAAAAAACATATTGTCATGTTTGAAATGTAGGAAAAACTTCCAAGAGAGAATATTGATAAAAAATTGAATAACATATTATGGTATCCTACAACATTCCATGTTCATAATTAACTTTTTTATATAATAACATGATGTTATTTCTATATTTATGTATCTATTATTCTATAAGGTTATCTATGTATCAACCAAGTATTTTTATTCTAGACAAGGAAAATAGTTCATATCATGAATACATGAATGTATCAACCATATATCCTTTCAAAAATTGAGTCGATAATGAAAATATTATAACATCATATAATTTACACAACTGAAATTCAATGATATTGGTATGATACCAACTTTATTAGATGAATATTCTATTATACTAATATTTTTGTATGAAATTCAAGTATGCACTTGATTATTTCTTTCAACTATTCAAGGAACAAGTTACCTACTTTTTGTTAATTGTATTACATTAAAAAATTATGTTAAATTAATTCAATGTTCTATTAAGAAACTATTAACTTCTTAATATGTCCTAATATTATGTTTATCTTTCTGCTATAAAATATTCAATAAATAGATTTGTTCTAACTTAATAATACAACATTGATATATTTTTCAAGAATAATTTTTATTTAATTTTCATATGAAATATAATTTTCAATTTACTAAATACAGATTACTTGGACTTAGGAGATCCTTAACACATTTGTATATATTGTTCTATGATTTTTTGGTTTGATTAAAGAGTTAAATGATGTAGTACCCAACAATAATCAAAGTTTTCATTATGCTACTCTTTTGGAAAAAAACCAGTTATAATGATTAAAAAAATACACCAGATTACTTAAGGAAACTTATTTTCTTTAATCATTCAAAACATTCTAGAGAATTCCATGATAACATTCACGTTTATAACAGGATGTTTTTATTTACATCAATGGGGTCAAAAATGATAACTCCATAAATACTAGAGGTGCTCCATTTGTTTATAGGATCAATAATAAAAAAAAATAGTGCATTGGTAGATTATTTCTATCTAATGGAAAACCACCGAAATTTGCACAACTATATATTTTTAACATATTGAATAAAGTAGATAACACAATTAAATTTGTGAGGTACATTGAAAAGTTGGAAGAAAATGACATAATCAGTTTTATACACTCTTACATTCCAGATGATTATTGAAGTACTTTTTAGTGGATGCATATATAATGGTTGAATCCAAAAATTTATCCTTTATTATATTTAATCATAACCAATTTAGAGTTGAGTTTTATAATGGGATTGTAGAAAGATTAACTTATAGGTGAGCGTGATGGATCACTTTGTGGAAGATGTATCATTCTACCATCATATTTTACTAGTGGTAGAAGATACATGATTTATAATTACCAAGATGAAATCGCTATTTTTAATTGGGTTGGATATCCAGATTTGTTTATAAGTTTCACGGAAAATCTATTTTGTCTCGAGATTCAAAGGTTTCTTTAAAATCATGAGATTCATTCTAAAGACTTTCCATAAATTCTCTCAAGAGTATTCAATATGAAGGTGGATCATCTAATGAAAGATCTTAAGAGGTATTTTTTTAGAAACAACAAAGATGGTCTGATTCCAGAAAATTTAATAATGTTTTACACTTATGGTTTAAGTAATATTATTTATTATTAATCTCATTAATTTATTTGTTTTTTATTTACTTAAGAAGTAGTTCGTACCACTAAATTTAAAAATCACGGTCTCCCTCATGTTCATATACTGGTATTCCTTTAATATTTTAATAAGATTTCAAGTGATAATGATGTTAATCAAATTATTTCAGTATAAATATCAGATAAAATAGTCCAGCCTCTATTATATGAGTCTGTAAAAAATATATGATTCATGGACCTTGTGGGGTTAACAAACCACACTCTCTATGCATGAAAAGTAGACTCTGTTCAAAATATTTTCCTAAAATATTTGTTGCCAATTCTTTTATGGATAAGTATGAGTATTATATTTATAGAATATGAGATAAAAAAATAGTAGATACTAACTATAAATACTAGTTAGTGATAGTACTGAATGTTTGTGTATTTTCCTCTTTGAGATACAAGTGGTACAATTTGTACCGAAATCAGCATCTGAGCTAAGAAAAAATCTTATTCATAAAACATTTTATTTGTGTTTATATAATTAAAATTAATTATATGTTGATTAATAATGAATATATATTCATTACAGGAAAATAATGACTTTGGTTTTCCAGCTAATCTGAATGTATTCAAATATAAAGCAGTTCTCATGACTATTGGGATTTTAGACATTAATGTCCTCAACTGACATCAAGCATGCAAACAAAATACATTCAAGGTACTTTTTGTTATAGATAATGTAAACGATATCAAACTTCATGAAAATATATCCCATGAAAATGAGGTATTACTTCAACTTTTATTTATCGTATTACAAATAACAATGTTAAAATCATTAGCATTAAAAGATCACTTGTACATATATATTTCAAAGAATAAATGCTTTAAACTTGTGTTGATACAATATTTAAATGAACTAGAAAATTCAACATTCACTTAGTATATTCATTCAATATAATTTTGTAGGATGCGGACCTTGTTGGATTTTCAAGCATTATTAATAAAAAAGATGAACTTTTTAACATGTCAACCTGAAGTGTTGTAACTTCAGTATAATATTTTAATTTATTTTAAAATTTGACATTTATAAAAATTAAATAAATTTGGAATGTAAGATTCCTTTATTTTTGCATTAAATACAAGTTATTCACACATATTTTAAATCCATGACCTAAAGATGATACACAATTTATGTGCATAAGAATTTTCTAAATGATTTTGAACATATAAACATCCCTAAAAGTAGAAATTATGGAATAAATATTTATTTTTTAAGCTCACAAAATGATGGTGTTCAATTTCAAATAGCATCTTCTTTTATTTCGAAGAAAATGAATTATAATAAAATAAAATAACTCTTTTCTATCTTGGTAACTCATATAGATTAATCTACCATTAATATAAATTTCATAATAATAGAAAAATATATATTTCATAGTGGGAATTGAAAATAATATCTATTTTCCATTATTCTGTACCAAACTATTAACTATGTTTTCATTTTTACGAGATATGATTTTTTTAATGGTTGTTTTGTTAGAATTTAGAAAAACTTGTTGGGTAATTAAAGTGCACAGTGGTACTTTTGAACCACTAGGAAATGTGTTGAAGTTTACTAAATACCTGATGTGTATGTTAGAAAATATATATTACATACATTTCTACATTTAAGAGTGTATTTTTACTTTCCATATATCCATGGATAGTTCATTTTAGAGATATACAGACTCATACAAATCATTTAAAGTTGAATGGATTTTATTAATATACTTTTACATATTTACTTATATAATTCATTAAAAAATTGTACATGTTTAACATTAATATATATTTGTATATGTATACATTTAAAAATTTCTATATATTACTAAATCTACAAGGATATTAACTTTACATATTGTTATGTACTGTTCTTTTAAAAAATCTTCTGATTCATACTATTCATTTATAGTTTGTATAGATTTTATTAATCTTATTTTATGAATAGATTTTTAGAGTTCATTAAACATTTTTACATTTTTAATGAATTTGTTAGATTAGTAAATCTGTAAGGATTTGATATATATAATTGTAAATTTTCATATTTTACTATACCTATAGGTATTTTATATACTAATCCATACATTTTGGATACAGTTGATATACAGATTTATACAGTTTGTGATTCTATAGATTTCAAAATTTATAGATTCATAGATTTTTTATAGATTTTTGTTAACCATTTTCTATATATATATCAGTACAGTTTATCAAATCTGATACATAGTTAACAATTTTCATAGATTAGTAAAACATTAATGATACAAAACAAAATTCATTCATTTTTCAAATGTTGTTATGATCTTATAATTTGAATAGATTTTATATATAGATTCATAAAATTTTCCATTCCATAGATTTAAAAATATACATATCCATACATTTTGTATATTTTTTGTTAATCATTTTTTTACATATAGATTTTTACAATTCATAAAATCGTGTACATATTTAAGAATTTTCATAGTTTAGTACATTAGTAATGGTTATAATGTTTCTGCATTCAGTTTGAAAATGGTGTTATGCTTTTTTATATTATTAATATTATCATAATATTATAATGTATAAAATCACTCTAATGATCTTAGCATTAGGATTTCCTTAAATTTCTAACCAATGCAATCATATAATTTTTTATTCTTTAGTAGGTTCCCTTGGTAAATATTTATATTTGTAAATATTTAAGCATGAAACATTTTACCCTGTACTTTATGGTTAAGAATATTAAAAATACAAAATTTTCACAATATGTACATTATTTAAGCACACTACAATCATACAAATTGAATGCATAATATTTTTTTACCATTGTAGGTGTAATAATCCATTTAATAGATTTGAAACTGTAATATTGTGATTCTAATTATTGAAAATTACTTTTTTATCATTTCACATTCCCTACCAAATAATGCATAATTACTACATGCTCTTCAACCATGTAATTGTGGTTTTAGTTGTTTGTGTGTTGTATCATAATCCAATTCATTAATTTTCCCTTTATATTTAATTGAATAACTCAAAATACAATGATCTAAGTAAATTATATGAGAAGTAAAATGACCAAGATTTTTTTACAAAACTTCTTTTTGATGTAGATAAATAAAGGGGGTGATTTATTTATTTTGATTGTCAATTAGGGTTGGAGATTTTTGTATTAATATTCAATCAATTAAGAGTATATGAGACTAGAAAAAATTAATATATTGTGTAATTTTATGGCAATCACTACAAGGATGTGTTTTTGATTTTTTGACATGGTACTACCCACATTAAGCTTCATACAATCGAATCTGATTTCACTTATTTCAGAGTGATGTGATTCGTGTATTACTGATTCTGAGACTGAATGATATGAGATGATTCAAGCCAAAATGAATGGCCAAAAATCTTCACCATTGTACATGTTCTTGAATTCGTTCAAATGGGGTCTATTTAGGGATGACATAAAATGAGATTTCTTAAAGTTCCATTCATTATACATTTACACATCCATTTAACAGTTCTAAAAATATTTTAGTTCATTACTATTTATAATTTTTTCTATCCTTATGTCATATGTGGTGTAAATAACATGTTTCAATGGTACTAATCTCTAAAATTTATTTACTATAATACATTATAGTTTAAAGAAACTCAATATCATATTAATATAGAAAATAGTTTCTATTGCATATTATTATTTTTTGGTTCAACTATAATTAACTCTAGTTTCAAAAAATCTTAGTTATCATTATGTATTGGAGGTATTGCATATTGAGTTGCATATATTACATATTTAAATCAATAGTATGTTATTCTGTAAAATCTATTTTCATTTTTTCATAGAGTTTTATTTAGTAACCCATTCCAAGTTTCCTTTCCATGGGGAAAAATTTGTACATCATAAAATGTTCATAACTTTTTATGTCCTATATTTTCAATTACCATTATACTTACAGTTGCCTTTTTGTAATAGAAAATTTGAGTCTGATTCTTTGATTTTAAATCATGAAATTTCAACACATATTGGGTTTTATCCACCAATGAATTTTTTTACTAGGTTTAACTACTGTGTGATTTTCATAATGATGATACACCTCAAACTAGATTCTCTTAATTTTAAATGGACATTTCATTATTTTTATTCTCTTGTTCTCTTTAAGAAAATGTTTAACATTGCTAAAAATATTATTCAAATTATGTTTTATGTTAAAAAAATATCTATATTAGAATTAGAAGTAAAATTATCTATATTCATTATTGACAATTCTGTTGATTATATTGTTTGATTTTATTAATCCATGTCAATAATGAGGAACCTTTAGAAAATATTGATGAAATTAGTCCACATAGTGGCCAGTTTAAGAAATATAGAATAATGATTAAAACCCACTTATCGTGCACACCATTCTCTAAGTATTCATGTATTTTTTACCTTTCAACATTATTACTACATATTGTATTTTCACTACATAACTTATTATTAATCTATTCAACAAAAAAATCTAATAATTTTTACATTAAATAACAGATGTGTTATGAATCCATATCTCCAAAACAATTCTTATGAAAAATAACCCTCTACCATGTCCCTTGAAAATGAATGAGGTGAATAATAGTATTATTACATGATTTTTTAGATAAAATTCCATTAATTACAACTCAAATATTGTGAGTCCTAGTGTCTTTAGAATACTTAGTAGATAAAACACAAAAATAAAATAAAACATAAAATCTTTATTTTTATTCTCTTTAGTGAGATCCTAAATTTATTTGAGCTCTTTAAAATTAATATGATAACCTAAGGAATATAAAAATGGAAGGGGTGATCTAAAAATCCCAATAAGGTAATAAACATGATAAGGAAATGTATTGTGTGAGTTAATGGTATAACACAATTACAACAACCCCTCTTTTTCCAAAGTTACGAATAATTAGTATTTTATTTAAATTATAGTAAACAAACTTTATAATGTTAATCAAAGAATTCATGGAGGTTTTGACTATGTTTAAGGATTTTTCATAGCCCTGAACCCTAAGAATTTGGAAAAAGGACTAGGTTTCATGGTTAGTAGAAACCATGTAGCCTAACTCACATGACCTCTACAAACCATGTGAGGTGAGGTAGAGGAGCAGTAGGGGCACACAGTTTTTTTTGAAACTATTTGACCTTAGGAACATGCCTGTTTAGAAAACTATAGAGTTTGGATAGTGGTATTTTTCATGGTTTTCTCACAGTTAAGGAAATTGTGTGCCATAACTTTGTATGGTATTTCCTTAAGCGGTAAGGTTAGCATAGTTTTCACATAGTTTAGCCAATCTATGTGCCAAAATGTGCCCACATATAATTGAGGGTAAAATTAATATTTTACCCTTAATGAATTAATAAACATCATTTCTTATTTCTCCCCTCCCTTTCTAGCATATAGTCCCTTAGTTTTCATCCTATGAGCTCCAGTCTCTTTCAATGTAGGGATTGAGATATCTCTCCGAACTAAAGTCCAAACCAAGCACTATCAGAAGCATTAGATCCATCTCTATATGATCCTAATTACTATACCTTACTATTTGAGTTTATATTTAGATATGTTGTGCTATTTAGGTGAAATATATTTTTCTTTATTTTTGGAGTGTTGGACCTTTTCTTCAATTTCTCCCAAATTACTTCAAATCTAAAGCAGCCATTAGAAAAGGAGTCGTCAACAGCCCTAAAGTAGGTGGTCTCATCATTTTCGCGAAATTTTATAGTGTTTTTGTAGCTTATTCATTGTGATGCACACCAAACATTTTCACCCATTACCTTAAAATTTATTTCTTCGTCTTAAATTTATTTTCACACCTTGGTATGCTCCCGTTGATCATTGTTTATTAAATTGAGGACTCCAACCTCGATCACATAAACCCATTAGGTGTGTCGGCTTAAATTTAATTTTATAGTTGATTGTTTATTTGTCTGAAATGCCTCCTAAGAATTTGTTTTTGGTTGTAATTGAAGTTTCTTACTCCCATATAAATTCTTAATAAAACCAAGTCACCTCCTAAGTGCTTGGAATGACTTATAAATGGAATTTCCCATATAGGAAATTACCCAATTAATGATTTAACCTTGTAAATACCTCATCGAACCTTGTAAATTGGTTTACTATGTCTTACATAATTAAATAGAATTTATTAAGTTGAATGGATTATTCAGGATGGTTTTACATCCTTAAATGAAATAAATAGTTAAAATAAAATGACTTATAAGGGGTGGAAAGGCCACACTGATCGATGATTACTTTATTATATGATCTTATATGAATTGTAATGCCCTAAATTATAATTGGGATTGATAAGCATAAATAATTAGAGGTAATGCATCATTAATATTATTATAAATATGGTTTCACCTTTGATATATGTTATGTAACGATGGTAAGGGTTTTGTTGGGCATGAAGATTCACACTCCCTTACATTGGGTGTTGATCATGATGTATCAAACTATTGGTAACTTTTGAGTCAAATACACTTAGATAAAGTTATTTAAATCTCATATTAAAATAACTTTAAATATGAAGGATTCATAATATAACATTTAAAATGGAAGTATATACATCATATAAAATAAATTAGGACCATAATATTAAACTATTTCCTCAATGAAAGGAAATTGTGATAGATTCCATTACCTTGAGTTAGACTCATCATGTACACACTTTATCTAATAAAATAATAAAATTACATTGATTATTTACTTTATTAAGAATATTTTTCAAGTTTATTATTCATTTTATTTTATTTATTACCATATTGTATTTATTTACCTAATTAATTAAGCTCACGTCAGATGTTTTGATTATATTCAGTTCATATATCCAAAATGAATTTGGTAGGTTGAATATGGTAAAATATTTCATTATTACCTAATCTATATAATAATAATCATGAAATAATTATATTTTTTATAAATAAATTATACTTTTAAAACTAACATTTAAATATGTTTATGAAAAATGAACTATGTTACAATCATGGAGACGGTAGGCAGTACAAACACATGAGTAACATTTCCATTTTTCAATGATCATGATTGAAAAAAGGTAAGTATTATTTTATATTTACATAATTATAATTTTATTATAAATACCATATTATTTATTTGAATACACTTATATATATCATCCACATGATGTGGGGATAAAAAATATTCACATCACTTTATGGAGGTGGTAGTCCACATGTACTGATGAACAACATTATCATTTTTTAGAGAATGGAAAGGTAAGAAAATAAATGATATATTAATACAAAATAATTATAAATATTTCATGAATATCCTATATATACATTAAATTAAACATCATAAACAATATAGAGAGTTTTTGATAGAAAAAAAATTACATCGGTTCATCAGGTGGTAGTCCGTCGTACATAAGAACGACAGTTTCATTTCCCATTTGATGGAATATGAGATGAATGTAGGTTATGATATTAACATAATAACATCTAATTAGATTAGAGATACTTATTTTATTATATCATTGTGATTTAATATGATTTTAATGATGTGTAATGATAAATAAAACAAAAATGTTCAGTTAAGAATAATATCTCTTCTTTGGAAAACCTCTTCAGGTTTGCACCAATAACCTTCATATGAGGGTTTTATAATAAAAAAAGGATCATAGGATGTGGTAAATGAATTAATAATTTTATTTTTTTCATGTATTAGTTAAACCAAAATTATTTTTAAGTGTAAATAAAAGAGGTTAAAAGGTTCCCTTTTATAAGTGAGGAGTGACATTTTTTAAAATACCCAAAAATATTCAATAATGTGAAGTAAATCTCAAGAAAATTTACTCAAAAATAGATAATTATGTTTTTAATAGAATATAATTTTGATAAATAATTCCAAAATTAAAAAAGAAACATATTTTAACCATGTTTTTAACTTTACGTTCTTGGTTACTCACTTTTACCATTTTAGTTTTTTTCACCACGATGACAGGTTTTTACCAAGGTAATTTATCATTTAAGAATAAAACTAAATGGGAATTAGTAGATAATTTATGCCTATTTTTTATAAATACTAAATAAAATTTATCAAATAAAAATCCTATGTTTTTGGAAAATTAATTTTAACACAAGCATATGTAATCAACAATACCTCGTTTTAACCTTAACCGTGGTAATAATTTTTTTTTTTTTACTATTTATTATGAAAAAAATAAGTTGATATTATTAAATAAGATTAATTATTCTGATTAAAATTATATAATACATTTTAAAAAATTAAATTAACATAAGTTTCATAATTTAATTTTAAAATTGAACTAGCAAAACATAGTGAAAAGGAGTTTTTCTAGAAGATATATTTTTTAGGAAATATATGATATTATATTAACTCAGTCAATACAAATAATGAATATATGAAATTAAATTAATATAAATAAATATATTATATAAAAATTAATTTAAATAATTCCTTAATATGGGTTATTTTAATTAATTTAAATCGATAAACTTTATTCATTTAAAAATAGTTTGTAAAAAATCATGTTTTTAAGAATAAAAATAAACTTACACCGAATTCATTATTTGTTTATTAAAACGAAATTAATTATATTATTATAAATACAATTTTTCATATTAATCTTTAATACCAAATCCAAAAATATAATGGTGGTTTTAAATTACTTTATTTAAGGAAAAGAAATTACAATACTGGAAAAATCGGTAATTTGCACTATTCACTGAAAAATCAATCATTTTAGAAAAATACTAATATTTAGTCATAATTAAATTTTGAGATTATTATTTTAAAAATAAATTTAATTTTATCAATTAAATTTTATAAAAGTTCCTAAAATTAATTATAATATTTCTTCACAAAACATAATCATTTTTTTGAAGAAAACATATTTTCTGAAGAATAAAATGTCTTAATTAAAAATTTAGTACTTATTTCCTATGAATTTATCAATAAATTTATATTTATTAGTAAATATATATATTATAAAGTAGTTAATTCTATTCATATCCTCTAATTTAATGACTAGTTTGTAATGATCATGTTAAAATAATAATATTTCATGGTTCTTTTAGGTTCAGTGCTGCATTTCATATACACTATCGAACATAGTTTTATTTTTAAAATATCAAGGTTTTACTTTATACCTATATTTAATAAATTTAATACTTTTTATTTTAACACGAACTTGATAATTAATGGTTTGAAATTTTAAAATACCTTTCTTGAAATCCCACATTATAAAAAGTGTTAGTATAAATTCCTATTAACAAGAGAGAAAGGAAAATATGAAGTTTATATATAATAACACATTAAT
This sequence comes from Viscum album, assembly GCA_963277665.1. Taxonomy (NCBI): domain Eukaryota; kingdom Viridiplantae; phylum Streptophyta; class Magnoliopsida; order Santalales; family Viscaceae; genus Viscum; species Viscum album. The sequence continues at coordinate 1,908,429,340 of OY728151.1, forward strand.
ATGTTTACAAATAGGATAACATTAGTGGAAAGTAAAAATATAGATACGTAAGAAAATCATAATTCCCAAAAAATTATGGAGAGTGAAATAGATCATTGATCATAATTAAGTGAAAGATCTTGAGAAACTAGACGGACACCAAAACCATAATTATTTGAGGGGTGAAAAGACTATAAATTATTCAAAAATGATCATAATATAATTTTTTTTATTTCATGATCCTTTTACAATATTTTAGGAATTCCTTTACCATTTATAATAAGAGAATAAGAAAATATACTTACTTGATAAATATATTTTCATCCTTTAATCAATTTCCACCACAATATCATCTTTATGAGTATTAAAGATGAATTTTTGATGATTTATGCAATAAAATTAACTTTTAACAGATCATAAAAACTATAAGTCATTAATCAAATCTCAAAATATTTAACAAAAACAAAATAGTTAGAAACATTTATCCAATATGTATAAATATAATACATTTCTCCCTAAAACCTCAACAATAACACCCAAAGATCAACTTAATCCATTCATTAAATAGTTAAACTTAAGGCTCATCTAAAATATGCTTGATCAAGAATGAAACCCAAATATTTTAGTGACTTGATCTCATATCCTTCCATGATCAATTTAATAATTATCATAAAATAATTTTAAACACTCCTAAATTATCATATCAAAATGTATATACCTTGATCATATATTATCCAAAATATAATAATCATTCACATAAATAACCTGAATTCCCATAAATCTACATTAAAATCATATATTATTCTAAAATATAATTCAATCATTATTCACTAAATAAAACCCCATAATTTTCTATTTACCTTAATCATATAAGGTTCCCAAAATAGTGAACTTCTTTTAAAATAACATTAATAACCTAATCACCAAATCACTTTTCAACCCCATGGTTATGCCTATGATAAAACATATATTACCAAAATCAACTTAATATTTTTCTATCACATTACTGTAAAAAATAACTTTCATACTAACTAATACATCACGCAGTCTAGTGGTAAGCATTTCACCCTTATCCTCCTTCAGTAGCGGCCCTGTTGGATGTGATAGGTTGTCCTTTTTACTAAAACTATATCAATATAATTCTTATAACATCCCCAAAAATATGATGTACATCCTTCAAAATAACATTAATCATATGATATCATAAAAAACTGATGTTTATCAATACCTTTAAACTTATGAAAAGAGTATTTTTCCACAAATAACATTTTTATTAAAATCCATAATAAATCAAATAGTTATATTACCATAAATGTATCACAAAATATTCTTAATCATCTTATTCTTCCATAACTTAAAACAAAAAAGGGATATCTATTCCTTTAAACTTATCATCGACCTTAGAATTTTTAACTTAATACGCTTTAGTTTTATCCCATATTACTATGGCATGTCACAAGTTTCCATAGGTTTTATTATCTCATTCATCATAGTAGTTAATAAAGAAAATGTGAATTAACATAATCATATATCTTGGGAGTGTCAAACCAAGTACGCAATAAGGGCACACTCACCATGAATCCCAATAATGGTTGAGATATACTCAACCAACTTTTTTTATGGTTATTACCCATAGATGCCTCTATACCAAAACCACATGCACTTATAGTATCCCTATATGGATGTACTACTAGAATAACCACATAATATATTCCTTAATGAAACTTTATAATGTTATCCTATACGTAGATTTATCCCTTTGGGTTTTACTAATTTTATCTAATCCTAATCCAAAAAAATAACTTGACCATTCTTTTATACCAACTATATCGACCCAAACCTTTAACACATATTATTATATTATTTTTAATATAAACATCGATTAATTACAACCCAATGGTCATGAGGCTTAGTGTATATGGAAAAATAGATACATAAAACATTAAAATAAACTAAGGCATAACATATTTATTTTTATTCTACTTAGTGAGCTCCTAAATCTCTTTGAGCTCCTAAGACTACATAAGATAACCTAGGGAATACATAAAACAAAGGGTGAGATAAAAATCCCAATAAGGAAATAAACATGATAAGGGAAAATAATGTGAGTCAAAGGTATAACATGATATCATAAAAGATAATTACCACGAGTAATCAAATAAAATCGTAACATAAATAACACGGTATCATAAGAACAAAAAAAATATAGGAAATTGGAAAAAACATATAACATGACATAATCATAAGTCAAGGATAACTACTAAGACAACATCACATGGTGGACAAATTCCCATAATGGATTAGGTTTACTCCCTAATCACATAAATAAAATCTCATGAGACAAAAGATTTACCCAATGCATTGGGGAGCTATCTAGGTGCAGCCATCATAACATGTTTATGATTATGTGTTCCATAAAAGGAAATAAATCATACGGAATAAACATAATAATTACCCATATAAAGTAAATGGGTTGTATAATATTTTCTCATATAATAATGAAAAGATATTTCTTAAAGAATACATTTTAGTAATGATCATAAGGAATACATTACCCCATCAAAGAAAGGTAGAGTAATCTAGGTATATATGTGAGAGAAATATATATATATATATATATATATAATTTAAAATCACTTTACAACATTAGTGTTTTCCATCATTGATGAAAAGGTGTTTAAAAGATCATATAGAATATTTCTTGAGGAAAATACCCTTTTCACTTTTAAATCAATTCGTTAAAATATAAAAATTTCTAAAATATTATTGAAAATATTTTATTTATAATGATCCATGAAAAATTGTAAATTAATATTGAAATCATTGTGTAGTCATGATGAAAGAAAATTTTATTCATGTTGTATAAGTTAAAATAAAACATTCCTTCCATGCTTTTTTTAAAAAAGTAAAAAAGTAACTCATTTATAAAATTATAGAAAGACTCATTTTAAAAAAAAATTAAATTAAAACATGGGTAAAAATTTATTTAATAAATCATTTTAAATTTTTAAATTTTTTCTTTAAAACATTTTAAGTAAAATATATACATGGAAGTGAAATATTCTAGATCTAAAAGAAGATACAAGATTGTTTTTTCTTTAAAACAACTTTCTAGATTTTCTATATTAAATAAGGGTATAAATGTAAAACAAACATGAAAACCACATTAATGAACAAAATATAATAAAAATATATTTTTTTGATAAAATAATTGTATATGATTTCCCTAAAGGAACCTTGAACATAAATAATCTTGAAAAACGGAGATTGTAACATAAGGCATTTACCAATTTGGTAACTTTCGAATCAAATACCATTGAATGAAGTAAAATTAATTGTAACTTAAAATACCATTTATTATGAATAATTAATTATATAATATATAAAAGGGTCATAATATTCACCATATAAAAGAAATTAAGCTCATAACATTAAAATAAGCCTCAATGAAGGGAAATCAAAACAGAATCACTTACAAAGATCATAGACTTGAAGTGAGAATTAATCAATGAACTGATTATGTGTATCACATTTTAATGAAAATAAATTTTTTTAAATAAAATAAAATATAATAAAAAATAATTAGACACATAATATTATAATATCAAATATAATGAATAAGTAATATAACCCAATGAAAATAAATTGAGTTATAAATACACTTACCACTATGTAACTTTTGATTCAAATAAATTTTGATAAAATAATTTAAAATTCAAAAAAAACCTTAAAATATGAATTATTCATGATATAACATGTAAAAGGGTATTATGTACACCATATAAAAGAAATTAGGGGCATAATAATAAAGTATGTCTCAATGAAAGAAATTTGAGATGAAATCCCTTACCTCGAGTTCGACTAATCATGTACACACTTTATATTCTAGAATAATAAACTTATGTTAATTATTTAATCACTTAAGAAAATTTTTAACGTTTATTTTTCATTTTTTTATTTATTACCATGTAAAATTTATTTACTTAATAAATTAAGTTCACATCATACATTTTTATGATATTTAGTTCATATGTCCAAAATGACTTGGGTAGGTTGGATATGGTAAAATAATTCGTTGTTAAATAACCTTTAGAATAATAATAACGGAATAATTATCATTTTTATAAATAATTTATACTTTTGAAACTAAACATTAAATATGGTTATGAAAAATGAACTATGTTATAATCGTGGAGATGATAGGTTGTACTTACACATGAGTAACATTCCCATTTTTCAATGATCATGATAGAAAGAAGGAAATTATTATTTCACATTTAAATAATTATCATTATATCTGAAATAACATATTCTTTCTTTAAATACACTTATATATACAATCCATGTGATGTGGTGATGAAAAAAAAATCATATCGCTTCGTGGAGGTCATAGTCCACATGTACGCACAAATGATGCAGTCATTTTTCAGTGAATGTAAAGGTAAGAAAATATATGATATATTAATTTTAAATAATTATAAATATGTCATGAATATCATATATATAAATTAAATCCATCATCACAAATATACATAAGATTTTATGATGGAAAACAAATTGTCTCGGTTCGTGGGGCAGTGGTCTACCGTACATAATAATGACAGTAGCACTTCCCATTTGATGGAAGAAGAGATAGATGTAGGTTATGAAATTAACATAATAAAATATAAGTATATGATAGATAGTGATGTCATTGTAGGACCCTGGGACACCCTGAGAGGGGAGGGGTGAATCAGGGTGTCAACTTTTTCTTTTAAAAACAAGGATCTTGTTCCCACGTTGGTATAAACTAGTAAAACATGTATGATGAATATGATCAGTAATAAAACATTCACATGAAAAGAGATGACACAATAATTTTTACTTGGTTCACCGCTAAGGGCTACGTCCAAGGAGAATACACCAACAAGTTGTCGGTCGTACCAAATTCCACTAATCTTCAGTAGTTTTGGATTACAATGGTTCGGGAACAGTCACTTTGTCCCAGGCTCACTGGCTTTACAAAGGTTCAGGGATAGCTCACTGCATCCCTCGGGTCACTCCCGTTGACTCCCCCTGGCTCACTGCCTTTGGTGAAGTCTCACTCAGTTTATAGATGTGAAGGTCTCTTCAATAGATTTTCATTGAAGTCTTTGTCTCTTCTTAGCGTGAGACTCTGCTTGCATCCAAGTCTGGAATTGATGCACTAGAACGCACAGAACCACTGAAGTATATAACCAAAACGTGTAGACAAGCTTCCCTAAAAATTTCACGCAACACCAACCCTTTGCACGCAAAAACTTCCTATTACGCGCAAAATTTACTTTTTCACGCGGAAAATATTTCGCGCCATAACACCCGTTTTTGCGCAACTGAATCTTTTACGCACAACCCTAATATTTACACGCATCACTTCCTTTTTAGCGCATCCCAGAATTTTCCAAAAAATACAGAATATTTCGCGCAAGCCCCTTTACACGATCCTTTTTCGTGCATCAGACCTCAGATCTTCTCTTAGTCTACAACACCTCGGAATGAGGGGGGTTACCTCTTATTTATAGGCGTCTGAGACCCCTGCACGCAAAACCCCCTTTGACATGAAAAACTTCTCATTTGGCGCGTAATCTTTCACGCCGGTATCTTTTTTCACGCACATCATAATATTTTTCACATAGCCCATAACTTTTCCATTTTTTGACGTTCTGATTCTGAAACACTATTTGCGTGAAAAAACTTGATCCTATATTTCGCGCATCCCACTGTTTTTCGTGCCCAACTAAAATATTTCGCGTACAACCCTTATTTTTCGTGAACCACTTCCTCTTTGTGTGCACCTCATTTTACCAACAATCCATGTCTTCATTTTCCGATTTTGAAGCCCAAAAAATTGGTAAACACTGGGAAACAGCGCCACCTTTAATACTGTTGTCTGCTTGAACTGTATGATCACTTTGCTGGTACACGTTCTGAAATTCCACTGAGGATTTACAATAAACACAAACCATACTCCAATTAATGCATATAATATCCATGGATCCAATAATTATTATATCATAATGGTTCAATAAGATTTTAATGAGGTGGAAGAAGAAATAAAACAAAAATGCTTGGTTAAGAACAATATCTCTTATTCGGAAAACCTCATTAGGTTTTCATCAATAGACTTATTAGGAGGGTTTTATAATAAAAAAATAATTATAATATGTGTTATGGGAATTTTGTAAGGGATTTGGGTAGGAATTGACCAAACCAAAATTATTTTGAAGTGTATAGAAAATAGGATTGGATGTTCCCTTTTATAAGTGAGATAGAGTGGTATTTTTGTAAATACCCAAATTTATTTAGTAATGGGAAGTAACTATCAATATAAGTGCCTCAAAAAATGATAAATTATGTAGGGGAGGGAAGATAATTTTTGGAGTTTTTTCCAAAGAAACAACTTTTTTAGTACTTTATTACATGTTTTTCTTAATTAAAGAAAAATTTTTATCACATATTGTTTATTATTCTGTATGATATTTGTATGTGATAATGTCCTTAGATTATATTTCACACTAAAAATTCATATTAGATCTCTATTATGATGAGATCCTATAAGTTCCATGACATTTTTCTTGAATATTATTTTACTAACAGATGGAATTTTCTGATGGAACACAGGCAATATAGGATATTAAGGGTGTGAGGCTCATAAGACATTGAGACACCTTCTAATGGTATTTTCCCTTGGAAATATTCAAGATATGATGTTATGAGAACATGAATGCCAATGGGAAATCCAAATTTCCATGTTTTATAGGACCTCAGAACACATTGAGAGGGGAGAAGTGAATCAGGATGTCAAAATTTTCTTTTAAAGTGATAGATCTTGTTCCCATGTTGGTAGGAACTTATCAAACTTGTATAAAGAATAAGAATAGTATTCAAACAATCACAAGTAAAGAGACAAAAAAACTTTTACTTGGTTTACCACTAAGGGATACATTCAAGGATCTCATACTGATAGTGTGTCAGTCTTACAAAAATCCAATAATCTTCACTAGATGTGGAATACAAAGGTTAGGCCATAGTCACTCTATGCCAGGCACATTTCCTTTACAAAATTTCATTGATAGCTCAATACATCCCTCAGATCACTTCCCTTGAATTCCTCTAGATAACTACTCTGAGATAAGACTAAATTAGTTTATTGACTTGAAGGCTGATTCAATGGTTAATCATTGAATCATGCATCCTAAACTATAAATGGATGCACTCTTGAAGTCCCGTTTTCATTCATAGATGTATATCATTTTTTCCTGCACTAGTAGGCTATGGAAACTACTATTGTAAACTGATTTGGTCAATTTATAGCCCTCCTTGAGTGTTCCATGTACCACTATCCTCTTCGATGTACTATGTTCTGGGTATGCTACGTGAATCACCTCCTCTGTGTACCACGTCTATTTTCGCCTACTGTCCAGCTCCACCACGTAATGCCCTACTCCTGTGCATACCAGCCATGATCCTCCGCATACCATATTTGTATACTACCTTCACAAACTATCTTCCTAAAACATCTCCTACTTTACATACTACCACTTCTTTATCTGCATACAACCTTTATTTCTCCATGTACTACCATACTTTGTCGCGTACTGCAAGAGCTCCCTCCACAAACTGCACTCTCTTCCGTGGACTGTTTTTCTTTACGCAGATAGTTCTCTCAACGTATTATCTTCTCCTCCACAAACCACATCAGACATTACCAGATTTCTTCCCAAAATTTTAATCTTTTTTCCACCCCCCCCCCCCAAATAAATGGGATTTATGCTTCTTATATAGGCATAAATGGATCCAAAAAATTCACTAATCCAAGATTTACCAAATATTTGACATGGCACTACCTTTATTTCATACCATGCATCTCCCATGAACTGTGAGCCTCACCGTGAACCATCTATCTTCCACATACTACACACCTTCACCACAAACCATATTCCACGAACCATTTTTAGTTCCAAGAACTGCAACAATCTAAAAAACCTCCAGCATTCCGCATACCACACGCCTTTGCTCCAAACTATCACCGAAGACCATTTTCCGTTGTACATACTGCTTAGCATACCATTCCCACTGCCCAGTACATGTCTACAAACTATTCCCAGAACATGTTTCATGGTCCATGTTCTAAGGTATGTGGTTCTTTTATTTTTTTGATTTTATTTTCCATTTCGCATACCGTTCACTCCTACGTGAAAAACCTTCTTTTTCAAACATCAAACTCCCTATTTTGAGGCCTAAAGATTTGAAAAACACTGGGAAATTGTGCCACCTTCAATACTAATTTCAACCTCAATTGTATAACCACATTACTTTTAAACTCCTTGGAAATCCTTGTGAATATTGACAACAAACACAAAACAGACTCCATTATTATCAATTAACATCATTGGTTCCAATAATATCCCCCTTTGGGTTTTTTAGAAATCTCCAGATAAATTCATTGAAGCACCAGCCACACACAAAACAAAACCTAATAAACAAGAAACATCTCAACTAACTCTCTTAGTATATGTGATCAATGATCAGTGTAGGAAACAAGTGGGAATACATGAATTGTGATCTCGTGTGTTTGAATGAAAGATCTAATTGTTTCATAACACCAAATTGTTTTCTCTATTCGCATTCTCCCCTTTGTAACTCATTGAATTTCTCTTTTCTCCCACATTGAAGCATTCTTGAATTTCTCTATTCCTCATCTTAAAATACATTTCATCCCCCTATTTTGAGCTGTTGAATTTATCCATTCCCCCCCATTTTCAATAAACCTAATGGACCAAATCGAGATTTGTAGAGCTCAAAAACATGCTCCCCTTGATCGTTTCTCCCCCATAAACCTGCAACACTTTCACGAAAGGATTAAAAAATTTAAAACAACTGGGGATAGAAGAGTTTTAAAACCTTCTCATGAATTGGTAGGTGGTTGAATAACGAGGTTCAACCAGTGTTTCTCAAACACATCCACTACCAATGGTTTGGTCAAAAAAAAGAAATCAGCCACTTCATTATCAGTTCCATCAATTGATCAATTTTAATTAGGAATTGCTCAAATTTTTAATTAATGAAATGATATTTGATTTCAATGTGTTTCATATAATAATGGTGAGTAGGATTCTTCATAAGATCAATTGAATTCTTGTTGTCACAGTGAATCACCATTGGTTGATTCACCTCATCACCAATATCTGTCAGTTTTTTCTTCATCCAAAGTAGTTGAGTGCATGCCCATTCAGCATCAGAAAATGATGATAATTTACTATATCTTTTTGTAGGAAAGTGTAAGCCATAATTTTGAGTTCCTTCATATTTCTTTGAAAGTGGGATGCTAAACACGTTACAAACACAATATCTGGTCTTATTGTTGTTAAGTACAGTATGCTTCGAATGATTGTCTTGTACATTATGGGATCTACAGATGTTCCATATTCATGCTTTATTAGTTTTTCCCAACCACAATAGAAGTCAACGTTTCAATTTCTACTTTCATGTGACTGGAAAATCCTTCCACTGATCCATTATTGATGCCTCTAAGTATAATATCATCCACATACTCAAGCACTATAAATTGATCTTCTTAAGAATTATTCATGTAAATTTTATGATCAACACCTCCTATTTTTAATTGGATCTTCTTTATATAATAACCCAGACAATAATACCAATCTCATGGTGTGAGTTATTCAATTTAAACTTCATCATCAATAATTTTATTTATGTATATCGTCTTCAATATCCATCTAATCATCTCCAGTCTCACCACTAGAGCGTCTCTTTATTCAATAACAATTATTTGAACTTGGTAATAGTCTTTAAACACTAGGTATACCTTGTTTCAGATTGTATTGTGATATTCTGGTTAAGTAACATGATCCTATGTTTGGTTCTTGTCAAGCTGGTCAAGTTCTTCATTCATGACTTTAGCCCATTATTCAACTTTAATAGCTTCTTCAAATGAGGTTGTTTCCACAATTGATAGGAAGGTAGACTGTGAATCATTCCTCATTCTCCTTATAGGTGTGGGTGTGGTCCAATCCCCAATGATGTTGGATTGATCAATTTCAGTTCTTCTATTTCACCTGTGGGGTTCATATGAAGTTCCATCAACCATTTTTTATTCTTCTGGACCACATTCTTTGGGTCATCCCATAATATTTTAAAATCCTTACTCAAATTTAGCTTCTGAATATGTCCCATGACCACTAATCTTGAAACCTGAATGTAACAGCCCAAGATTTTATAAAAAATATTCTTTTTAATGTCTTGTGTTGTACGCTACACCAAAAAGAGCTTGAACAACACACATCCTTGACTTGCCTTGCATTACACGCAATCACGACCTTCCTCGATAGCGTGTGTTGTACGCAACACCAAGTTTCGCTAAACAACGATATGCTATTAAGATATTATTAAAACTAGCTGTTGTGAATAGTAATAACCACTTTTTTAAATTTTGTAAATTTTATTTTTCAATATGGACTTCATTTATGGATTCGGAGTATCGAATTTAGCCTAAGGTGAAATTTTTGTACTTTTCGGATAACTTTCATATTCCGATGAATAGTGAAAATTACTAAATTATAATTAAAAACAACTTTTTTAATCGAAATAATTAATAGTGATAAATCATTAATTTGAGTGGTTTTAAAGTCTATTTAGAATATATTTTTACAATTTAATACAATGTTGGTCATTGGATGTAATTGCACATTTAAACCAGACATAAACAAGTGTCAATCTTTTGATAGATATTGTTTCTTAAAAACACGCTATTTGTTTTAACAGCGGGATTTAATTATAAAATTAATTAATGCAACTTCTATGTTATGAATTTGGTAAAATAGACTTCATTTTTGAATTCGGAATATGAAATATAGCTTAGGATGAAATTTTGGCATTTTTCTGAAAACCTTCAATTTTTGATGAATAGTGAAACTACTAAGTGGTAGGTTAAAAACTGAATTTTGCATAAAACTTAATTTTACCGCTTCTGTGAATGGAATTTCGAAAATCCGAGAGACACGGTTATTATCAAGGACTAAAATGTGGTTCAATGAGATGAAAATAATTTTTTGGTGAATAGTAACTTTTTACTTTTTTACCACGGTTAATAGTAAATAGGGTAACTAAGGTAAATATGATATTAATATTACCCTAACACATGTCCTAATTCTATTGGACAAGTGTAATTCGACCAAAAACAAACTTAGGAATAAAATATGACCATTTAGGCCCACTTGGATTAGATTAGGACATTTATTATTAATTTATTTAAAGAAGGGTTAAAATAGTTAAAATCAAAGTTTAATAAGTAAATCATTTGTAATATGGGGTTATACATAAGATAAATTCGACTATAAATATTCATTAGAAAGCTAAAAAGATTTCCTACATAATGGTATTTTATTTGTAATTTTTAGACATCAAATAATTTAATTTATTTATGACACAACGATGATGCAGTAATTATCTTTTTAATGAAATATTGACATAATTGATGTTATAAGCACCAAAATAAATGTAATTTGAGATTTTTTATGAATTCCACTAATTTTCTAGGTTACTATGATATATTAATGTTGATTTAATCTACTTGGTTCGAACATTTAATTCTGTTATGACTTTCACAAAAATCATATATCAAATAGTGTCAAAATTGACACAAAATAGTTTTTAAATCAAATATTATATTATTAATTGTTATTTTATTCCTAAAAATCTAAGGTTCGGCCAAATGACTTAGATAAGGATATATATATTAATAATAAACAATTTGGGGTTCGTTTGGCATGTTATAGTAAGTGTATTAACCATATAGTGAAAGAAAACAAAAAGACACGGTAAAAGTTAAATTATTTAACTTAGAGTTAAATCTAATTGATAAGGTTTAAAATAATATCCAAACATGTCTAAATTTGATTGGTTGATGAGATTATAACCCTATCTCATCTAATCTTCGAATATTAGTCATTTTTGGAGGTTTTTAAGTGGGGTTAGATTTATTATAAATTAATATTTGTAAGAATTCCTAAGGTGCCCCTCTCCTCCCCTATAAAAGGACACCTCCTCCCCCTCCTCCTCACACCAATTTGAGCTCTCAAGCTCGGCCAACCCCTGCCAAAATATCTTCTCCACTTCCCTAGCAACATCCTAGAGGTTCTGGTCTTCCTCAAAGACCAATTCTAGTGCCCTAAGAGGAGGTCTCAAAGAGGCGCTTCAAAGAAGAGGTAATTACCGTTACCAATTCTTTTATCTTTATTTCTTCTTCCACTTCTTCTTAGGTTGTTTCATTATGAAGTAATAACATCAGTATCACTCATATACTGATATGTTATTATAAGTATGAAACAACCCTATTTCACCATCTATCCATCCTACGGAAAAAGAAATCACCGCGCGTGCGTACGTACGGAATACCGTCTCCACGCCGTGGTGTAATCTATTTTCCACCACCACCTTACAAGGATGGGTATAATGGTGTAAAGAATAACTATACATAGTTATTACAACATCATATTGATTCTGATATATTGTATAAATCACTCCAATTCAATTCAATACTTATAGAAATGATATCATCGCTCGTGCGTACGTACGGACTACCGTCTCCACGACGCGATGAGATTCATTCTCCATGTTAACCATTTAAGAATGATTATAATGTATATATAAGAAATAATAATGAAATATATGACATTATAAAGCTAATGGATTTATGTATATATATACATATGTATGTCATCTACTTACTTCCATTTCAAGACAATAAGGAAAGGAAAACAGCGTTCATGCGTACGTACGGACTACCGTCTCCATGAACGGTGTTTTTCATTTTATTTATCTACCTATTATATATATATATATATACTGAATATATATGATATATAAATCATATTTTATATTCTGGAAGTAAGTAAATCATGATATAAGTAATAATGATGTCAAGAACAACAAGTCAAAACACCTACGATAAATGAAACGATTTTACCCAAAACGCTTCTTTAACATGGAATTTACAAAAGAACGGGTAATATAATGTCATAAGTGAACCATATATGATATCATAACAATGAATATGATTCTGTAATAAGTCAATAACATGATTTAAATCATTATACAGGAGGTTCGGACACTTACAAAGCAAGTCGGACCTAAGGTAAGGGAAATATCACAATCTCATTTTTATCCGAGATTGTTTATTCGTAAGTATTTACTGGGGTGTATTTTATCATCCACATCCATGTTCCTTCAATATGTAATATTGTTTCCATCCACTTACAATAGTTTAAATCCAATTTTACTCTTCGGTGAGTTTTTAGTAAAGAATATGAAAGGAATCTTTTGTCGTTTTTCCGTACGAGGTACTTTTTGACTTTTCCGACAAAAGTACGAAGAATGTTTTTTTTAACTTATACGGCACGAACGGATTTTTACGGTTTTATAAAGCCTTATTTTCATGAACCTTCCTCCAAAATATTTCATGACTATTTTTAATAAAATCTCTTTCTTTTAAAATTGTATGATGTTTTGTGAAAAGAAATTGATTTTGAAGAAGAAAGGATATTATCCTCAAGAATTCATTTCAAGTGTTTTATCAAAATTATTTTCCATCTAAGATAATAAAGGGTTCTGTTTCTATCCATATTTTTACATTGATTTGACTATGTTGTGATGGAATTATGTTTATGAATTCCTTTATCTTATATGAATGGTTTTATGATGACATGTTGTTTAAGAATCCCATTTTTATTACATGGGTTATGCAATGATGTATGATTTATGATTTTGTGGCACACATAAGAAAGGATTCATTAAGAGATGGGTGGGACCTATATCTCCCTCCAATGCATTGGGTAAAGATTTTATATCTCATGAGATAGACATGGCTGGAATGGTAGGTTATACCGGTTCAGTGAAACAGGACTGAAACGAGGATTACTCGATTCAGAAAGGGACTTTGTCCACTAAGATAGTCTTGGCAATGAGTCTTGACTAACAAGAAATGATTCTCTATGATTATGTGTGTATGCCACAATGAGTAATGTTTTAAGTAAGGGTTTCATTTTCACTTCTATGATTTATCCCATGTTATGATATTATGAGCTCTTTTGCAGGTTAAGATTTCCAAAAAAGCTATGTTCTTTTGTATATGATGTGATTGATATTTCTTTTGTTTACCCTTACTGAGCATTTGAGCTCACCCTTTTATGTTTTCTTTTCCCCAGGATATAAATAAAGGTTTATAGGTAAAAAAAATGGGAAGATCTTTATGGGAGATATTGAAGATCTTTCACCACGATTAGAAGATTACGTTCCGAGTTTCCAAAGACACTAAACTATTACGATCCTTGTGTGTGTGTTTTTGTCATGTACTAAGTATTCCGCAAAAGTAATGTAATGTCCATGTACGATAAGCTTCGGGTCTCTACAGTTGGTATCAGAGGAAAGGTTTAGTCAACCTTTGGAAACTAGGATGCGAAAACATTAGTGAGATCCCTAGAGATATTTCTAAGGTATGTCTAGGGATGCCCCTTAGGATAAGTATACGTATAGGATATAGTTCTAGAACTATGGTAACGATATTAGATTAAACCAAAGATGATAGATATTTATGTTACTCCCCCTTTATTACGATTTTTGCCTCTCACACTATTCTTTTTTGGGTTTTAGAGAATGGCTGGAAACAAGATGATTCACGATAATGGAGGATATGATGGACAATGGAATGATATTCTTCATAATGAAATGGGATTTGGAAGTCCAAACATAATTATTATGCCGAATCAGCAATCTCATAATATGATCAATAAAGTAAAATTTGGTAAGTTTCCTGACTCGGCTAATAAGAGAAAGATGGAGTTTCATGATGATCATAGAGGAAAGAAAGTTCAATTTCCCCTATGTAATTCATGTGGGAAGAGGCATCAAGGAGAATGTTTCAAAGGAACTGGAAGATGCTTTGGGTGTGGAAAAGAAGGACACAAAGCCAGTAAGTGCAAAGGAAAAGGTTCAGTTAACACCATGGATGAGGATAATGGTATTGCTACGACATCAACAATGGTTAAATGTTTTAAATGTGGAATGTATGGGCATTATGCAAACCAATGCCCTAAGGGAAAGTCTCATGAAGAGAATCAGTATGGTCGTATGGGAAGTATTTATGTTGATGATGATGAAGAAACTACAAATGATATGTGAGATGAAAGAAATGTTGAAGCTCGGTCAATGGTCTAAGAATATAGTGGAATGATTACATGTTTATCATGTGTAATGTTGTATAAGTAATCTCATGGAATAAGGAGACATCTAAGGATTGTTACACTGTTGTCTTTCCTTAAGTTTTGAAAGTGTATGATGAATGGTACCAATAACCATGAAAGGTTATTCAGATACTTTTGGAAAGTAGATGATAAGTGCATAATGAAAGGATAAGAAGATAATGAGATGTTTGATTGTATTCATGAGCTCATGATTGATATAAGGACTAAGTTATATCATGGTTTGAGTATATAGAATTTTGAGGATTTTGGTATGTGGAAAGTGTTAACTTTAAACTGCATTCATGTTTTCACTAAGGTATTCAAGAGAATACATGATTAAGGACTTTGAATGTTTGGAATGTGACCAACAAAACATATCTTATGATATATGGGGATCAACGATGGTATTAAATCTCTGGTAATCGTTGTCACTATATTATGAGAGTGGACTGCAGTATTATGTATAAGCCTAAAGATTAGACTGGATTATGTTGGACATAAGTTAGTATTGTTTAAGGATAGAAGATTTTCGATACTATTGATGGGATGTTATAGTAACGTAGTTTTAGAAAAAGGACAACCTGCAGGACGGGCGACAGCCCATCGCTTCGGACAAGGCTGTAGGAATCGAACCCACAACCGAAGTGCGACTGGCCTTTATCGCCTACCATTGACCTACAGGAAGTCCCTGTTTAGTAGAAACTAGTTTTATTATATTAAGCAGTATGATATATGAAGTATAAGTCCATTTTAGGAACTATATATGATTAATCTCACTATAAAATGACTTATGCTTACCTTTTGTTTGAGACAAATGGAATGACCCGTCATTCTATCACATGATCTGCTAACACTTCACGAATAACAAATTCAACTTCATTTATTTAAGAGATGAAGTGGAAATTGTTCAAGGCACGAACAACAGTGATATTGTATCAAAATAAAGTAAGTATTTATTCTAATTCAAATTTTCAACTTTAGGGAAATGATCTTGAAAACCAAAAATGTTGTCCTAGTGATCTTATACCTGATGATTCAGATGGTACCTTATATCATCACAAATCTATGGATTTGTGATTACTGGCTTTTCCATAGCCATGTTCTCTACCACTCTCCATCAGAACATGATGGTTAGATTTCTCTTCCATATCCATATTTTCACCTATGTGGAAACCCAGTGATTAGTTTATTTGGGTAATCGTTACATTTCATACTTTAGTTTTTAAAGCCAAGTTTTGGTATTTTTTTTTACGATGTGGGTTTCTATAAAAGAAACTTTCGAATAGTAAACCATTTATAACCCCGACGAATTTCGAGGGCGAAATTCATTTTAAGGGGGGTAGAATGTAACAGCCCAAGATTTTATAAAAAATATTCTTTTTAATGTCTTGTGTTGTACGCTACACCAAAAAGAGCTTGCACAACACACATCCTTGACTTGCCTTGCATTACACGCAATCGCGACCTTCCTCGATAGCGTGTGTTGTACGCAACACCAAGTTTCGCTAAACAACGATATGCTATTAAGATATTATTAAAACTAGCTGTTGTGAATAGTAATAACCACTTTTTTAAATTTTGTAAATTTTATTTTTCAAAATGGACTTCATTTATGGATTCGGAGTATCGAATTTAGCCTAAGGTGAAATTTTTGTACTTTTCGGATAACTTTCATATTCCGATGAATAGTGAAAATTACTAAATTATAATTAAAAACAACTTTTTTAATCGAAATAATTAATAGTGATAAATCATTAATTTGAGTGGTTTTAAAGTATATTTAGAATATATTTTTACAATTTAATACAATGTTGGTCATTGGATGTAATTGCACATTTAAACCAGACATAAACAAGTGTCAATCTTTTGATAGATATTGTTTCTTAAAAACACGCTATTTGTTTTAACAGCGGGATTTAATTATAAAATTAATTAATGCAACTTCTATGTTATGAATTTGGTAAAATAGACTTCATTTTTGAATTCGGAATATGAAATATAGCTTAGGATGAAATTTTGGCATTTTTCTGAAAACCTTCAATTTTTGATGAATAGTGAAACTACTAAGTGGTAGGTTAAAAACTGAATTTTGCATAAAACTTAATTTTACCGCTTCTGTGAATGGAATTTCGAAAATCCGAGAGACACGGTTATTATCAAGGACTAAAATGTGGTTCAATGAGATGAAAATAATTTTTTGGTGAATAGTAACTTTTTACTTTTTTTACCACGGTTAATAGTAAATAGGGTAACTAAGGTAAATATGATATTAATATTACCCTAACACATGTCCTAATTCTATTGGACAAGTGTAATTCGACCAAAAACAAACTTAGGAATAAAATATGACCATTTAGGCCCACTTGGATTAGATTAGGACATTTATTATTAATTTATTTAAAGAAGGGTTAAAATAGTTAAAATCAAAGTTTAATAAGTAAATCATTTGTAATATGGGGTTATACATAAGATAAATTCGACTATAAATATTCATTAGAAAGCTAAAAAGATTTCCTACATAATGGTATTTTATTTGTAATTTTTAGACATCAAATAATTTAATTTATTTATGACACAACGATGATGCAGTAATTATCTTTTTAATGAAATATTGACATAATTGATGTTATAAGCACCAAAATAAATGTAATTTGAGATTTTTTATGAATTCCACTAATTTTCTAGGTTACTATGATATATTAATGTTGATTTAATCTACTTGGTTCGAACATTTAATTCTGTTATGACTTTCACAAAAATCATATATCAAATAGTGTCAAAATTGACACAAAATAGTTTTTAAATCAAATATTATATTATTAATTGTTATTTTATTCCTAAAAATCTAAGGTTCGGCCAAATGACTTAGATAAGGATATATATGTTAATAATAAACAATTTGGGGTTCGTTTGGCATGTTATAGTAAGTGTATTAACCATATAGTGAAAGAAAACAAAAAGACACGGTAAAAGTTAAATTATTTAACTTAGAGTTAAATCTAATTGATAAGGTTTAAAATAATATCCAAACATGTCTAAATTTGATTGGTTGATGATATTATAACCCTATCTCATCTAATCTTCGAATATGAGTCATTTTTGGAGGTTTTTAAGTGGGGTTAGATTTATTATAAATTAATATTTTTAAGAATTCCTAAGGTGCCCCTCTCCTCCCCTATAAAAGGACACCTCCTCCCCCTCCTCCTCACACCAATTTGAGCTCTCAAGCTCGGCCAACCCCTGCCAAAATCTCTTCTCCACTTCCCTAGCAACATCCTAGAGGTTCTGGTCTTCCTCAAAGACCAATTCTAGTGCCCTAAGAGGAGGTCTCAAAGAGGCGCTTCAAAGAAGAGGTAATTACCGTTACCAATTCTTTTATCTTTATTTCTTCTTCCACTTCTTCTTAGGTTGTTTCATTATGAAGTAATAACATCAGTATCACTCATATACTGATATGTTATTATAAGTATGAAACAACCCTATTTCACCATCTATCCATCCTACGGAAAAAGAAATCACCGCGCGTGCGTACGTACGGAATACCGTCTCCACGCCGTGGTGTAATCTATTTTCCACCACCACCTTACAAGGATGAGTATAATGGTGTAAAGAATAACTATACATAGTTATTACAACATCATATTGATTCTGATATATTGTATAAATCACTCCAATTCAATTCAATACTTATAGAAATGATATCATCGCTCGTGCGTACGTACGGACTACCGTCTCCACGACGCGATGAGATTCATTCACCATGTTAACCATTTAAGAATGATTATAATGTATATATAAGAAATAATAATGAAATATATGACATTATAAATCTAATGTATTTATGTATATATATACATATGTATGTCATCTACTTACTTCCATTTCAAGACAATAAGGAAAGGAAAACAGCGTTCATGCGTACGTACGGACTACCGTCTCCATGAACGGTGTTTTTCATTTTATTTATCTACCTATTATATATATATATATATACTGAATATATATGATATATAAATCATATTTTATATTCTGGAAGTAAGTAAATCATGATATAAGTAATAATGATGTCAAGAACAACAAGTCAAAACACCTACGATAAATGAAACGATTTTACCCAAAACGCTTCTTTAACATGGAATTTACAAAAGAACGGGTAATATAATGTCATAAGTGAACCATATATGATATCATAACAATGAATATGATTCTGTAATAAGTCAATAACATGATTTAAATCATTATACAGGAGGTTCGGACACTTACAAAGCAAGTCGGACCTAAGGTAAGGGAAATATCACAATCTCATTTTTATCCGAGATTGTTTATTCGTAAGTATTTACTGGGGTGTATTTTATCATCCACATCCATGTTCCTTCAATATGTAATATTGTTTCCATCCACTTACAATAGTTTAAATCCAATTTTACTCTTCGGTGAGTTTTTAGTAAAGAATATGAAAGGAATCTTTTGTCGTTTTTCCGTACGAGGTACTTTTTGACTTTTCCGACAAAAGTACGAAGAATGTTTTTTTTAACTTATACGGCACGAACGGATTTTTACGGTTTTATAAAGCCTTATTTTCATGAACCTTCCTCCAAAATATTTCATGACTATTTTTAATAAAATCTCTTTCTTTTAAAATTGTATGATGTTTTGTTAAAAGAAATTGATTTTGAAGAAGAAAGGATATTATCCTCAAGAATTCATTTCAAGTGTTTTATCAAAATTATTTTCCATCTAAGATAATAAAGGGTTCTGTTTCTATCCATATTTTTACATTGATTTGACTATGTTGTGATGGAATTATGTTTATGAATTCCTTTATCTTATATGAATGGTTTTATGATGACATGTTGTTTAAGAATCCCATTTTTATTACATGGGTTATGCAATGATGTATGATTTATGATTTTGTGGCACACATAAGAAAGGATTCATTAAGAGATGGGTGGGACCTATATCTCCCTCCAATGCATTGGGTAAAGATTTTATATCTCATGAGATAGACATGGCTGGAATGGTAGGTTATACCGGTTCAGTGAAACAGGACTGAAACGAGGATTACTCGATTCAGAAAGGGACTTTGTCCACTAAGATAGTCTTGGCAATGAGTCTTGACTAACAAGAAATGATTCTCTATGATTATGTGTGTATGCCACAATGAGTAATGTTTTAAGTAAGGGTTTCATTTTCACTTCTATGATTTATCCCATGTTATGATATTATGAGCTCTTTTGCAGGTTAAGATTTCCAAAAAAGCTATGTTCTTTTGTATATGATGTGATTGATATTTCTTTTGTTTACCCTTACTGAGCATTTGAGCTCACCCTTTTATGTTTTCTTTTCCCCAGGATATAAAGAAAGGTTTATAGGTAAAAAAAATGGGAAGATCTTTATGGGAGATATTGAAGATCTTTCACCACGATTAGAAGATTACGTTCCGAGTTTCCAAAGACACTAAACTATTACGATCCTTGTGTGTGTGTTTTTGTTATGTAATAAGTATTCCGCAATAGTAATGTAATGTCCATGTACGATAAGCTTCGGGTCTCTACACTGAAACTCCTTTTCAACTAACTATATCTTTAATAAATTTACAATGTAATCTGGTTAGATAATAATTGAAATAATGATTCTAGAAGCTAATTCGTTATTCTTCATTTTTTTCCTCCTCAAGGAAAATTATTCTCAGAATCTTTATAATGTTTGACCTCATCAAGAATCGATTTCAATGAATTTAAGTATGGGGAGAACACCAGAATGGATCTTCATCTTGAGACTTTCCACATTGGATGAATTTCACAACTTCACAATGAATAAGATTCTCGAACACTTATTCATTAGAATACCACTAATAAATTCGAGCCAAGATGGTACCTTAGTTGTCCACGTTATCTATAATATAAAATCTTTTAATTTTTCCAAAGATGATCCTCAATAATATATGCATTTGAATATCAATTTAGGAATCATTCAAATATGGTGAATTCTTTAGTTGGGCTCTCAAGAATTTACAGCCCTATCTACTTCTCAGGTTTTGTCCCTGATATATTTTTTCAACTTCAATTACCTACATTATAAGAACCCATATAATACACATATGATTAAGGGAATACAGTGGATCCTCATATAATCATCAATATTTACTACATGGTTGAGATTCCTTTCTCAACCAAGTTCCTCTATTTACTCTAGTCTTCATGATTTCACATCTAAACATATGTTCTGATTTATGTTGATGTGGTGTGACTCTCTCAATATTATCTTCTTCTTTGTGTGGAGATTTTTTCTTCTTAAAAGAAATCATGAATGACACATTCTTACTCCTCTTCAGAGTTTCTTCTTACTCTAGTATTAAGGTTAAGCATCCTTATGCAATGTGACCAAATTTCATGCATTGCACACATAGAACTTCTTTAGCATGAGATTTGAATTTTGATAACAAGAACTCATGATGTTTTTTCATATCATTTGGGGCCTTTTATTTCCCACTTTCACCAACCTTGGAATGTTCATTGTCAATTTTCCACATTCCTTCCAAATCTTATGGCCAAATAACCAACATGCCATTAGGAACTATTAAAGTAGGTTTAGATCTTCTAAATGGGTTTATCTGAGTGCCATCCCTCTTAGTAGTTCTTTTGGATGAACTCCCCTTCAACTTTATGTATTTAAAATCAATTTTTTCTTAGATACCTTACTTGATATCTTCTTGGTAGAATCCATTTTCACAATATTCCTCTCATTTCTTCCCAAGGTAGATTAAGTATACTTTGTAAAAATTGGTGGTCATCTTTTATTATAAACAGTGAATTCATATATAGATGAGCATGTACCAACCTTGTGACCACTAAAATTACATACATCACAAATGTTATTAGGCATTCCAAAACTGTTTCCAGTAAACAGATGCTTCTAGAACTTCAGATATTGTTTCTTTATCTCTGGATTTCTTCCCCATGATATAGGATTCATTTGTACTTTTACATTGTGATGATTGTACTAAACATTTAATGCACAATGACAAAATATATTGCATCACCAACATTTACCCAAAAATATTGATTTATTTTTATCTATTGTATAAGGTTGTTGGATCTTATTCTTGAATTTTTGATCTCTCTATGGGAAACTATATTCTAAACTCTTTTTCCTAACCACCCTTTTCATGGTGGTAGGTTTGTTATCTCCTTTACTAATCCATACATTTAAAAGTTTTTTCTTTTATCCTCCACTCTTCATGATAAAAGGTTTATATACATTAGAATAAGTTGTTTTGGATGGTAACTATTTCTCCTCTACTACTTGAGATAGATCACAAAAAGATGTAATGATATTTTTATCACATGTTGGAAGTCTTGTGACTTTTGAATCCTCTAATGAGCATTGAGAAGAAATAAAAAATGTCTTCTTCTTTTTTGAAGTCTCAATATATTTCTTCTCAATATTTCCCAACCGAGTTTCCAAATCTAGACATTTCATATTGAGGACGATTTTCTATTCATCAATCTTAATCATCTTTTCTTCACAAATCTTCATTATTCTAAAAATTTCTTCTTTATGAAAATTCACTTTATTCTGAATCAAAGATTCATGTTCCTTAATCTTCTTAGATATTCCATCCAATTATAAACCCTTGACATCAGTGCTATTTTTCAGTTTCTCTTCAAGCACATGGATCTTTTCTTCAAGAGCCTTTTTGACCTCCTCTTTCTCTTAAGATTCTTTGAGGTATTTTGAGGAACATATATCATGTTCCCTCTTTGTTTCTTCAAAGGATCCAACATATCTAAGGAGATTATAACATTCCGAAATTTTCCTTTCCAAACCTTCCTCCATGGAGTCTTCTTCTTTTCTTAGCTAGGAGATTTCTGCCTGCATACCTTAAAATACTTCACAAACATGAGATAATCTATCTTTAGGAATTCCATGTAGAAAATTTCTTAATTTATCAACTGAGAATTATTGTGAGGCTGTATATTGATCATCATCCCCACTTGTGTTGGAATCCTTACTCTGGGGATAACTTTCAAAATTTCAAACACATACCTCCTGGTCACTTGAACATCTTGATTTAGATGAGGTAGAAAGGTTTTAATTTCCTTTGGTGGAAACTTAAACCACCTTCTCTTCACTTTCCAAGCCTAATATGACTTCCTTATCACAATGGTATGGAGAACCAGATACCACCTTTTCTTTAGATAAGAGGGAATTCTTCAATTATCTTTTCTATTTATTTTTCCTATTTGTCATGGTCTTGTTTGATTTATCCTTCTGCTCATAGATAACTGACTCTTCATCAATACTGAACTTCATTGTTAACTTAGGAAAGAAAACTCAAATCCTCTATTGAATTGAAATAATTTAGATTATCCAACATATGTCAACTTTCCTCTGATACCACTTGTAGGACCCCATAACACCCGGAAAAGAGAGGAGTGAATTAGGGTGTTAAATTTTTCTTTTAAATTGATGGATCGTACTCCCACATTGGTACGAACTCATTAAACTGGTATGATGGATAAGAACAGTAATCAAAAAATCACATGAAAAGATACCACACAAAACTTTTACTTGGTTCAC
Source organism: Viscum album (assembly GCA_963277665.1). NCBI lineage: Eukaryota > Viridiplantae > Streptophyta > Magnoliopsida > Santalales > Viscaceae > Viscum > Viscum album. The sequence goes on from OY728151.1 coordinate 1,908,453,180, forward strand.
CACTAAGGGCTACGTCCAAGGAGAATATGCTGACAGTGTGTTGGTCATACCTAAATCCACTAATCTTCACTAGCTATGGAATAAAAAGTTTTGGCCACAGTCACTCTGTTCCAGGCACACTGCCTTTACAAAAGTTCATGGATAGCTCACTGCGTCCCTCAGATCACTTCCATTGACTTCCCCTAGATCACTGTATTGAGAGAAGTCTAACTTAGTATATTGACTTGAAGGTCACTTAAATGGTTAAACATTGAATCATGCATCCTCAAGTACAAATGGATGCCCTCTTGAAGTCTTGTTTTTATTGACAAATGTATATCATTTTTTCCCACACTGGTAGGCTATGAAAACTACTATTGTAAACTAATTTGGTCACTTTATAAGCCTCTTTAGGTGTTCCATATTCCACTCTCATATTTCTTGTATTGTGTTCTAGGTATGTTATGCAAATCACCCCCTCTTCATACCACATCTATTTTTGTGTACCATCCAGCTCCACTGTGCACTGCCCTACTCCTCCGCGTACTGGCCATGCTCCTCCGCATACCAGCTCCGTATACTGCCTTTGTAAATTGCCTTCTGCAAATAGTCCCTACTTAGTGTATTTCCTATTCTTTCTTTATGTACAACCCTACTTTCTCCAGGTACTACCTTGCACCACCGTGTACTATAAGAGCATCCTCCACGAATTGCACTCTCTTTCACATACTATTTTTCTTTACATGGATTGTTCTCTCAGTATACCTTCTTCTCCTACACGAACCACTTTGTACTTCACCAGATTTCTTCCTGAAATTTTAATCTTTTTTCCATCCCTCCAAATAAATGGGATTAATGCTCCTTATATAGGCCCAAATGGATCCGAAAAATACACTAATCCAAGATTTACCAAATCTTTGACATGGCACTGCCTCCATTGCATACTGTGCATCTCCCACAAACTACGAGCCTCACTGAAAACCATCCACCTTCTGTATACTACACACCTTCACCACAAATCTCATGCCATGAACCGTTTTTGGTTTCATAAACCACAAAAATCTGGTGAACCACCCACATTCCACGTATCGCATGCCTTCACCGTGAACTGTCACTGCGGACCATTTTTAGTTCAGAGAACAACTTCATGTACTTTTCTCTCACCTGGTATGTGGCTGCGAACCATTCCCCAAAAATGGTATGTGGTCCATGTTCTGAGTTATGTGGTTCCCTTATTTTTTCTGATTTTGTTTTTTTCACATATCGTTCACTCCTACATGAAAAACAATATTTTTGGAATATCAAACTCATGATTTTTGAGGCCCAGATATTGGGAAAATACTAGGAAACTATTCCACCTTCAATATTACTTTTAACCTCAATTGTATAACCACATTCCTTGTAAACTCCCTGGTCATCCATGTGCAGATTGACAAAAAACACAAATAATACTCCATTATAATAAATGAACATCCGTGGTTTCAACATGTTTCATTGGATCTTCCTCTCTGATGACATGTTTATTTATCCTTATACTTTATTATTATTATTAATGGATATCACGACTTTTGTACTTTGATGAATTGATGAAAATTGTGAAGATATCAGTTCACAGTGAAGTAGGATACATTAGGTGCATCATGAGTGATATAGAATTAGTAGATAATGTGAGAAATAATTTATTCTTTATATACTATAATGGAATTTGATATCTCAGGCCCTTTGATGGAATATAATTGTCTGCATAAATCCATGTTCATGGTGTTTGGTGGGCAAGTTCATTTCTTGAAAGCTAAAGAAATAGAAATCATGTATATAGGTTGACAACATCGGTATAAAACCTATAAAAACATATTTATCTATGCAAGAATTGGCATGTTTCTAGATTATAACCTTGTACTTTAGGTATTTATACCTAATACCACTGAAAAGGAGGCCTATAGGGTCATACACTTAGAGTATCCTTAATATCAGTTAAATTCAAGTAATGAATTTAATAAGTTATAATAAATAATATTTATTTATATTTGGTTGATCACCCTAATTTAATCACAAGTTATTTGAAATAATAAATTGAGTTAAATAATAAATAATAAATATTAGTTTACAAGTTTGGGGAATATAATATTTATTATATTTATCATGAAAATAATTTAGTGAAATTTATTTAGTTAAATAGTCATTATTCATGGATCGATAAATGTCGATGATAGAAAGGGAACTATGTTTAATGGTCCAATTAGATATAATTGACATTAATTTATATTCTCAATGTGTTTCACATGACAAGAAATTAATAATAATAATATTATTATTATTAATGGACATGGGGTCAATTAGGATTATTAGAAATGGTTAAGGGCTTGTGTGAAATTTGAGAACCCTAAATCTGTCATAATAAATATCTAATTATATCTAAATATATCACTTTCATAAAGTAATATTTTGAATGTTCACAACAAACAAGAGATATATATCTTGATAAAAATATATATAAATATATCCAATGATATATCTAGAGACATATCTAGAAAGATATATCTAGAGTATGATAAATATCTTTCTCTTCCTCCTCTATCACATCTTTAAGAGAGAACCAAAAAGTATCCCTCTTCAAAGGAAAATTTTTATGGTCAACCAAGAGAAATGAAAGTGATTAAGATTAGTTGTGCTACCACATGATGATTCAAAGGCATTGATTAGATATTGTGGTGAATGTGTGGATTACTAAGAGAGTGATTCTAAACTAAAATCCTAAAGTGCAATGATGGTGTGACATAATCTATTCCATCAGATCATCGATGTAAGTGGAATTACTGATTGAGGTAATTATTTATCTTCTTATAAATTAATTATAAATTACATGTGATGATCCTCTACCTATGATTCTATTATATTACTGTAGTCTATTAATATAAATATTTTTTCAGACATGATATTACGATTATGTAAAGAAACAATTACACCTGATTTAAGACTAAAAGAAAAGTTGATCATACCTTTAAAGGATGCTTCTAATATTCCTGGAACCATCAAGTGGTATCAGAGTGGTCCCATGTTTAATTAATGATTATTTATTATGAATTGATTGTTTTCATTTGTTTTCATTTTCTTTTACTTAAATTGATTCATTTTAATAATCTGACATTATCATATCTTCTTTTCTTCATTCAGGATAACATAATCAATAATCAGTCAATTATTAAAAATAAAGATTCATCTTGATATTACACAATGTGTCCCAACCATGTTGTGTATTAGATAAATGACATTAGTATTGAAATTTTGTGAACATAGGAAGAATACAAGTACACACCGTGTAAAATTATACACGGTGTATAGTCTTCTTCTGACAGTTTTATCAAATTATCATGGAAATAATAATTAAATTTATAATTAAACCTATTGATTATGTGTTATGTGATTCATTCATTTGAAAGTATAGTTTGTGTAATATGATTAATATTTATATATTAAATTAATTTCCATGTTAAAATTTCAATGAACACATAAGGATTCCTCCAAGTACACTTTGTTACTTCATTAATTTTAAATGAGAGTAATTTTGTTTAAAATTATGGATGATGTTAAGTTAAGCATACTTGGATTGAATTTAGATAAATTGAATTAATTAGATTAATTCACAATACATTATATTACTTAGAGAAATTGATAACAATATCAAAAATATATGCTTGTTTCCTGATGTGTAGATGATCATGAAATTAAAAAAACCCTTGTCTGGGATTGGTTTATTTTAATCTATTATGGTTAAATTATTATTGATAGCCTACATGGCATCCCATCCTCCTAATTATGTAAGGTATTTCATGCCCAAAGTATCCTTTATATAAACCCACTATTACCCAATCCATTGGATCTCCACACCTGTGTATGAGTAAAATATTATGTAAGGATGGACCTCCCAAGTGAGTGGAGGTGGTCCGAGTCAAGGAACTGGGGAAAATATAATCTAGGAAATACAAAGGAACCAAAGGAGGAATAATGAAAAATGAACCAATCTTGTTTCAAGGTGGTTTCACCAAGGTTCAAGGGATGGTTTATCATCTTCTAGATAAAACAACCACTAGAAAAATCTCCTAATCATGCTAGTTATATTTTATTTCTATTAGTTTCATAGTTAATTATTTATGTTTTTGAATGATTCTCAATCATTTAATAAATAAATTAAGAAGCATACAATATGTAATAAAATATAATCATATTATTAATAAATGTTTTATTAGACATGATTAATCACTTAAGTAAAACACACTTAATATTAACATGGAATGTAAAAGAATAAAAATGGTATTTACACATAAATACAAAAATATATCAAGTCAAATATTAATTCTTCGTATCCTTCCACTACTTAAGTTAGAATCAACATCATAGTTCAAATTTCTTGACCAACATAAGTTGGGGTGCTTCCATTTATTGTGGAAAATTTAGCTTGAATGTTTGGGTTGCCTTAACTTAGTTTACATCAATGGTTTACTACACAAGTAGTACTTGATGTAACTAAGAAGAAAAGGTTAAAGAAATCATAAAACAATATTTTATGATTGGGGAGTCCACTCAATAGATCAAGGAACTATGAGTTAATGTAGTTGGAAATTTATTCCTACCTAAAACCCTTCAAATATATTTTTAGGCCCAAGTCTAGGTTATGAGAAGGGAATATGGATCCTTTACACTATAATATCTAATATACAATATATTACAAAATTGAATATGAGGGATATTTGGTTTCAAAAAGTAGTGGTACATTAATAAAAAATTTAATTACATTTGTTAATCTATTTTTGTAATAAAACTAAGTACTAATTATTTATTCATAATTTTTAGAAAATGTAAAAACAAACAACATCAATAATATAACTATGATTCATACTAGAAAAAGATAATTATATGATATCGTGTCATTTTGAGTTGGTAATTTTTGAAGGATTTTGAATTTTCAGTTACTAGATTGGTCACATCTTGTTCAGAGATTCATAATAAGAATTAAAAGGATGAAATTACTCTATATAATTCATTTTAATGTGAATTGAGTATTAGTTTATAGCTTGGAGATTTTGGGAGTGTCTTAGTGATTTTAATCATGAAACCAAAATTTTGGGAAGGTATAACTCATGGATCATGGTTGGCACAAGGTTATTTCTCACCATACAACTTAACTATATGATACATTCTTTTTAGGTGAATGGTTTGGGAAACCATGTAGTAGTCTAGAGGTAACAATTCATGGTGTCTATAATTTTATGTAGACATGATGCATGGTCGGTGCAAATTTTGATTAACCATGAGTTTTAACCAAGTGAGGTTGAGTGTGCCTTAGAGAGTAGAGGTTCACAGTTGGTTCATGGTATATTAAACCATGTGTTGTAGCTATGTGATGTGAGGGGCTATGATAGTTCCAACCACATAGTTGGAACACGATTTGGAAAATCATGGGGCCAAATTGGGTGGCTCATTAAATAGGGGAAAATTATCATTTCTCCTCTCTAACCCTAAAAGGGTTTTACCCTTCTTTATTTCCCCTTTATCCCTTATATGTGCACTCATCCTTATTTATTATTCCATGGGAGTTCTCCCTCATTCTGGACTAGAATCAAACATCGTCAGGTGCATTGGAAACCTTGAGTTAATCCTTCAATTCCATTATCAAACACGGTGTTTTTATTTAACTTTATTTAAATGTTGGTTTCTATATTTAGGGTTTTTTACTACCTATTCCACCATAGTATGGTGGAATCAAATACTATTGATATATAATTTACTCTACCTAGGGAGAGGGTGACCCAAGATGTTGTTTTCACTTCACAATATGTTTTGTCATTGTGGTATGTATCCATGGTGATTTTAAAAAGATTTAAGGCCTTAATTAAAATAATTAATGGTTGTTTTGATTCCGTTGATTAGGAATTATGCATGGATTGAGGTTGGTCTTATGTTGTGACATGTTAGCGAGTGATAGGTCACCATTCTGATTCAACAGGGTTGGTCTCTAAGATTTTGGGTGTTATGACTATTTTAGGTAAAGTGATTATTTAAATTAAATTTTTGGGTTTTAATTAATTAATTATAATATTTTTATAATTAATTGTTTATGATGGTTTTCCCATGATATAGAAACCAGCGTGACTTGGTTGGGGATCCTAAGAGGATTCCCCATTTATTCCTTTTTGGGACCCCAAGATAGATTCACTTACTTATGAATTGACTTAGAGGATCCCAAGAGGGATGTGTCCATTTTATATGAAAATCTCAAGGATCCTAAGTAGGATGCCTTTCCTAAGAACTAATCTAGGGGACCCATTGGGTTTCCAATATTTTTTTCAACCCTAAGTTAGTAAAAAAAATTGGGTAGAGATGGTAGCAGGTGTCACCTTAGAACCTATAAATAACTTTCTATCCTGATTGGATGTGAAAATAGTAGTGGGTTTAGTCATTTCCCTCCCTCACTCTTTTATTTATGCTCTACATAGTTACATTTTATGAATCTATGACTGGTAGAGGTACTTCCTAGTTTGTATCCCATGGGGCTAACATGATGCAGTATATTTCAGGGATTCCTAGAGGTACTTCCTGGGAACTGGCTTCTGAGCCTTATTGATGGTTTTGTATATCATGGTATGGAATCGATGTGGGTAATCATAGTATGGTGTCGAAAATTCCTAGAAATATGGAACTATTTACTAAGTTTTATATGGATTTTCTCTATGAACTTTAAGAGGAAACATTGGTCAATGGACTTGGGTCCTAGCCTTAGTAGGTCTATTTTATTCCGAGTTTACTATGGATATGATCCATAGAATCAATGATGATACCTTGGTCAATGGGCTTGGGTCCTGCCCCTAGTAGGTTTATATTATATTGAGATTTATGTGGATTCAATCGATAGACTCAAATAGGAATCCTTGTTCAATATCCTTGGGTCTTGTGCCTCATAGGTATGATACTTGATACATTTAACAAAAGCTGCAGTTGATGTAGTTCCATCTCTATAGGATTGTTTTTCATAACACAACATCCTTCATTGTAGTGATTAGAGGTGAGTATGGGTAATCCAAGGACTAGGACATCTATCTCCCTTGGTGAGGTATCTTTCTCATAGACTTTCTAGTGCTGGCCAAATCAGGTATTTGTCGATCGAGATTATGGACCCAAGGATCAAATGTGGTTTGATTTTATTTATTTTATTTGTCAACATATCCATATATATATATATATGTGTGTGTGTGTGTGTGTGTGTGTGTGTGTGTGTATAAATATATTTATGGGAATATATATATGCACACACACACAAAGACACACAGACACACACACACACACACACATATATATATGAAAACACCTCTGTCCCAACTTGGTTGGGCACTTTACTTGAGCACTCTTTGTATTACATTTTATTTTAGATTATTTCTAGAAGTTATTATTATTATTATTATCTTGATGAGTATATTATATACACATACACTGCATATTACTAGCTATGTATGGGACCATGTTGGTGGTGAACTACTAAGTTATGCACTCACACCCTTTTCAGGCCGTCATTGCACTAGGGTACCCGAGAAGATGTTCACTTGGTTGCATGAATAGGTAGGGCTAAGGCCTATGACTGATTGAGATGGATGGATCAAATATGCACATAGAATTTGGGTATATAGTCTAGATCAGAGTTAGTAAGAGATCCCTGTAATTTAATTTCAATTTCCTTTATGTACTCTTATATATGTGATCATACCAGTGGATGATCAATGTTGTATGTATGATATGGTCATTAAAGCCTTTATTGTATTTCATTTATTACTATAATATATCATATTTCAGTGTATTTATTACTTCCTCACTATTTTTAACAAATTATTTGGATGATATATGATTATTTATATTGTTTTTTACTATGATATGAAGGCATATTCTCCCCATAGACACACCCTAGGCTCTCGTTGTTAGTCAAAAACCTATGGCGTACGAGGAGGAGTGCTTGAGGACTTGTGGAGAACCGGCACGGGGCACCAGATTAGTGGAATACAATATGAAAAATTAAAAATTAGTATTAATGTATTTCATTTAATTTTTACATTATTTGGGAGATAGTAAACAGGAGTATTAGTAATGTGTTAAAACCAATGATTGATATCATACTGGTGCATCGCGAATACCTATTTTGATAAGAAGTCATGGTTTCTAGGGATATGGGATTGTTGTTACGATCTGTTATGTTGTAGTTGTTTATGATTTTTCCTTGAGATATGCACATGTTGGGCAGTGTTTATGATTTATTAAAGATTTTTAGCTCTTGGCCCATTGGTGAGAGGCCAACGATTGATTTTGACTCTTGTCTGTCAAAGGAAAGAGGTGTCTCGTGCATCATATTTTGTATCTAGGATTTACATGTTATAGGCCTCCTAGTTTGAGACTATTACTAATGACATAGTCCAATTATTTAAAGGTGAAAAAAAAACCTAAATTGTGTTTTACCATATAGGTTTTTGGTGGAATTAAACTCAATTGGGTCGACATGTATATATATTTCCTTTTGATGGAAGGTCATGTGGATATATGTTGAGAAATTTGGTAGTGGAGATGATGACTTAGTCCTCATTCATAGGATGTGAAGTGATCCTGCCAGTTCGATAGTTCATATGATTCCCATAGTTTGAATCCCTTTTAGGAGGTTGTTTCTTAGGATTAGTTATTTAAAGTGTCAGTAACAACCTATATTGTGTTTTACCACATAGCTTGGAATGAAATTATACTTATCTAAACCATATATGTGGTACTTCATGGATCATTGAGATGATGTTGTGTGCATATTATTGACCCTTCTAGGTCAATGTCTATAGATGATGCTTTTCTTGTAGATCCTTTATGGGTGTATCTTTTCATTTATGGAGATCTAGCTAGGTTTCTGTTTACGATGCTGATAGTTACCTAAAATTTTATAGTATACTAGTCCTTGAGGGGGTATTACCATATACAGATGTCTAGGGAGTTTCAGTTCATCATTATTTATTATGTTATATCATGATACTCTAGGGGAAGTCTCGTTTGAGGATGCTTGGTGAGGATCAGGGCCCTAGTAATATGATTCTTGACAATTTTTTACCCTCGTAGGTCAATTTTTTCTTCACCTATTTTAGAGAGAGATTAAAAAGGCATGTTAGAGGAATTATGCCAAGATGGGTTTGTAGATGATGCCCCATGTGATGTGAACTTGGTGATTTGCGACCTTTGGGCTAGGTGGTATGACCTAGTGGCCCTGTTGTGAGACTTGAATTATAGGGGTAGGTGGGAGACCGAGAGGCCCTTAGTTTTGACTCAGACCCCTATAGGTTGACATTTCCTTTTGATCAAGTGAAAACTGTGGTTTAGGTTAGCCTAGGTTTACATATTACTTTATAGGCATTGATCTTGGTTATATACTTTCATTGAGACCAATGCACAAGAGGTTATTGGGTTTTTTGTAAAAGCAATGTTAATGCCTTTGGATTTTGACGAAGTAATTAGAATGATTTGGTATCAAGACTGTGTTCAATGTGTAGGACTATTCAGGTTCCTATCTCAGTTGACCAGTGTTTCCACTATTAGAAAAATAGTCAGTATAGTGTCCCAAGATTTGTATACATATATATTACATCTTTTAGATGAATATTCATTACATTACACAAACACATGACTAAGGATCATAAAGTTTTAATGCCTTTGGAAGCCTGGAAACATGAACAGATGGTTCATATGTTAACTACATAATCTCCCACTAAGTTCTTCATAATTAAAACCTTTATTAGCCCGAATGGCCTGAAGGCCTACATTTTTATTGATTTTTGATAACCCCCATTTCAAGGGATGAGGGACAACCCTTACAAGACCCATAGGCTCAAAGATTACATGGACTGTAGGCTTAGGAGATTATATGACCTGAATGTATTAGGGAATTCAACCAAACTATCTACAAGTAACTGCCCCTCCCTAGCATCTGCATCATGATAGTAGCTCTACACCTTTTCATGGCCATCTACCTAGGCTTCCCATGCAAGAATAGGCTGGTCCCTATGGCATATCCATAACCTCTCATTCTGAAAATACATTTGGCTCTGATCTGGTGAGTGCACACTACTACAAATATGGATTTTATCAGTGCTATAAAAGGGCATTAGTAGCACTAAAAAAGCACTGTCAATCGAGTCGAAGATAAAGGGGGGTCCCTTTTATCAGCGCTCAGAAAAGCACTGGTAAAGGGGTCTTTTATCAGTGCTAAAAAAAGAACTGATAAAGGACCCCTTTTATCAGTGCTAAAAAAGCGCTGATAAAAGGGGTCCTTTATCAGAGCTTTTTTTTATCACTGATAAAAGTCAAAAATAATTAAAGAATAATATATAATTTAGGGGGAGCTTTTAATAGCACTTGAACCCCTTTATTATTGCTAGGTGGACCACTCCAGAGCACTTCCCTTTCCCGTGCATCCATCACATGCCCCCCGTGTGCACCTTCTTGCTTCGACCAGAACTCGAACTCGCGACCTCCCCCTTGCGCGCTTGCACCTTTACCACTAAGCCATTTCATTTTTTTCTATTTAATAATATATCTATTTAATTATATTTATTCGTATATTAATATAGATTCATATAATTTAGTTATATTAATACATATATATTTATTCATATATTAATATTAATATATTTATTTATTTATATATATATAGTTATAGTTATTTGTATAATAATATAGATTCATATTAATATAAATATATTTAGTTATATTAATACATATATATTTATTCATATATTATTATTATATATATATATATTCTTATATTAATTTATATTTATATTTATTTATATATATATTTAGTTATAATTTTTATCCATATATTAATTTGTATAATAATATACATTTATAAGATTAGTTTTAAATACATTTATAAAATATGTTTTTAATGTGTGTTTATAAATAAATAAATACATACATATATACAACACACACAAAGACACACACAGACACATACACACACACAGATATATATATATATTTACGAATAAATACATATATATATATATATGTATTTGAAAAGGTATAGAATGTAAAAAAGACAATAACTTCTAATCCAGAATAATTTTTCAACTCCAAAACTAGTAAAATATAAGAAAATGAAACAATCTTCGATATGATATGTGGTACGGGCCTAACGAACATCCAGATCAGAAGTTATACTTGTTTGAATGTTAACAAATCAGGGTATCCCGACTAAAAACTCAGTTTTGGAGGCCTTATGGGCCCTTTTTTGCCTCAACAAATGTGACCAAAGCTTTTCTTGGGTCACATTCGCGTAGAGCTCATCGCAAGCTTCGATTTGATATGTTTTAGATCTCAAACGGACACACGGATCAAAAGTTATGGTAGTTTGAAGTTTGAGTTGCATTTTCAACTTATTTTAGAACTTTTATTATTTGTTTGATTTTTTGTGTCTTCAAATTGTTATTAAATAATTTTTAATTGATGATAATTCGAAAATTATTAATTAATTATATTTTTTAAAATATTTTAAATCCATTTTCACTAAATTTCTTATATATTAAAATGTAATATTCTATTTATACTTATCTGAAACATATTTAAAAAATATATATTATATTTATATCAATATAAATATACTTATATAACAATATATTATTTTTCATGAAAAATTATTTTTCTTGAAATAGAAAATTTATCAACACACTAGAAAAAAGTGCTGATAAGCCCCCCTTCATCAGCATTACTAAAAAAAGCACTGATAAAGGGGTCCCCTTTAACAGCGCTAAAAAAAGCACTGATAAAGAGGGGGCCTTTATGAGTGCTAAAAAAATCCCCGATATAGGGTCACTTTTAACAGCTCTTTTTTTAGCACTGTTAAAGGCCCCCCTTTATCAGTGATTTTTTTAGTGATGATAAAGGCCCCTTTTTCAATGATTTTTTAGAGCTATTAAAGGGGTAGCACTTCCCTTGCCTATTTTTGTAGTAGTGACACCTGCTCTGAATCCTCTTCTAGGGCTGCTCCTTTTTTTAGGGTGTTTGGGGAAACTGTATGTGGGCCAAAGGCCTTGAGGTGGCTTGAAGGCCTTAAAGGTGGCACGAAATCCCTACTAACCCGAAGGCCTGGGTGGCCCGAAAGCCTTAAGGACTCCAAGCCCAAACTGGTGGCCCAAGGTGAATAGTTCCAGCTGCTACAGTACCGAACAGTACCTACTAAAGTGCCTACTGCAGTACCCGCACAGTGTACAGTTCTGCTACAGTTCCTGTACAGTGTGTAGTTTTTCTACAATACCCACACAGTGTATAGTACTGCTACAGTGCCTACTACAGTACCCAGAAAATATGCCTCTACCGGGTTTTGAACTAGGGTCTTGTGGATGTACTTAAGGATACCTCACCAACTGGGCTGAGGCTTATGTTCTATTAGAACCTTTATTATACATATCATACCTAATGTATTTCTTCATAACCTGAGGAAAGGAAACATTATAAAGGGTAAACTCAGATGCTCAGTAAGGGTAAATAGGGGAGATAAGTAAGCATAACATGAGCATTAGGGTATAATAACTTGATTATAACATTTGAAAACCATACCATACATATCAAAGATCATTTTCCTGAGTCACGGAATAAATATTAGTAGTTCATAATATGTGAACCATAAGGAAATTAAATAACAACATCCATGAGAGCATAAAATTGACATAGGACATGGAATTGTGTCATACACATAAGCATAGAAAATAATTTCCCAAGTATTAAAGGATAACTTCCAAGGATATCATAGTGGAATGTATTCACTCCCCAAAACATCATAGTAGTTAAGGGTCACTCCCAATACCATCATAGTGGAAAAAATCTCTTACTAAACGGGGTTCACTCTCCATTCGAGTCCTATCTATATCATGATATATAAATCTTTACCCAATGATTTAGAGGGAGATATAGGTCCCACCCATCACATAATGAAAATCATACGTATGTGGGCCACAAGATCATAAAACATTCATTATATTATAACCCATGAAATGAAATTGGTTTCATAAACATTTCATCATATCATAAAATGTAGAAAAGAGACAGTCTTGATAATCATTTCATTATTTTATCAGAGAATAATCCATGAAAAGAATCATGTTTTATAAGAATTTACTTAAGATATAATATGTTGAATAGAAATAGGTTTCATAAAAATCATTCCATAATAAACATAAAACATTAATATAAAGAATAAGAATGGTATCCTAGGATCATATCCCTAGTAAGTCATAGGTAACATCAATGGATGTTATCTTAGATGGAAAATGATTTTGAAAGATCATTTAAAATATTTATTGAGAAAAATATAATTTCCACTTTTGAAAAAATATTTTTAAAACATGAAACATTTTCAAAATACTTTTCTTTGAAAATATACATGTAATATTATAAAATAATCTTAAAATAAATTATTTTTCAGGATGTTATAAAATTATGTTCATTATATTCATGTTAAAAGGAAGATTCCTTTTACATTTTTGATAAAATCCAAACTGGTATTGTTTGGAAAATGAAATAAATATTCCTTTCTTAAAATTTAAAAAAATCAAACATGGGTAAACTTTTCTTTAATAAATCATTTAGATAATTTTTTTAAAAAATGAAAATACTTTTATAAAACATGGTTCTGTAAGAAAAATGATTTTTTCGACTGAAGAAAGAAATAAAGATTATTTTTCTTAAAAAAATTATTTTAAACTATTGATTACACAAAGAGAGGAAAATAAAAGGAATGAATGTATTCTGTTGATATAAATTAATTATAAGAAAATTCATGAGTTTCATGAGATATGGATTATAATGTTTTATCATCAGAAACAAAATCATTAAAAATCTCAATAAACGATGATATTGTAACATAAAATCATTTCCACTTTGATAACATTGAATTGTAAACACCATGAAGTAATAGCATTAAATAAAACTTAAAATAACATGTTAAAAAATGAATTCATGACATTATATGTCGATGGGGATATATATACACCTCCTAAAAGAATATAGGTGCATAACATAACATATGTCTCAAAGAAAGAAAATTGAGACAAAAATCCATTACCTTATATCTATACTTACATCGTACTTATTTAAACCTCCTATAAAATAAATATAAGTTTATTAAAAATATATTAAATAACCATAAATATATATATCATACCATATATGATTTACTAATGACCTTTTGTTAACTGTTTATTAATAATTCCATGTTAAAGTCACATTTCTAAAAATAATTTCTTTTTTTGTGTATGTTTTTATTTTTTATTTTTTGTCCTATTACTTGATCATGGTTACATAATCTCAAAAAATTTAACCATGATATAAATATAATATATATCATTCATGGGGATGATAAGACCTATGTATGCATGAATGTTGTTTCCATTTTCTTTATTGATTGAAATAAAGAAAGGTAAATAACATATTAACATTAAATAATATTTTTTATGTCATATATATCACATATTTTTATTAAAATCATCCTTATTACCTTCCTTGTAAATCATGAACGAATCACATCACTTCCTGAGGCGGTAGTCTATCATACACACACAAGCGACATTATCATATTCCCAAAGAATTTAAAGTATCATGGTATATGTGATATAATAGTTAAAAAAGTATAATAATATCATAAATATAATATATAAACATTTAATCCATCATTATATCTAGTCATTATATGTAATGATGGAAAACGAATAACATCAATTTGTGAGGCGGTAGTCTGCCATACACCCAAATGATGATTTAATATCTCATTTGATGGAAGATGAGATGGTTGTAGGTCATTACCTTAACATTAAAACATATAAATATATGGAATATACTGAATTTATTATATTTTTATGGTTTAATAATAATTTAAGGAGTTTGAGGAAGAAATAATATAAAGCACTTGGTTAGGGGTATTACCTCTTCTTCAGAAAACTTCTTTTTCTTTGAACCAAAAGGATTATTAGGTTGTATTTTTTAAAAAACTAAGGATTCTAGGATGGGGTATGGAATTAATAAATATATTTGGGTAGGTATTGGTCTAAAAAATATTTTTTTAATTATGAAGAGGAGATAAGAAGTGGCGGCCTTTTATAAGTGAGGTGAGTGGCACACTTGTAATTTTTTTAAAAGAAAAAGGTGTACCCACATTGTTCTCATTACAAAAGACACCAAAACAAACCATTATCTATAATTGATGATATAAGGTCTAAATATATCTATACAATGGGTTTTTGAAAAGGTATAGGTCATTTTTAACTCTTATATTTTAAGTTTAACCCCATAGTAAACCCATTTTTACCTTAATAGCAGTAAATAATTTTTATTATTTTTACAATTAATTATAGTAAAAAATTAAGATAATATTATTATATAATGTAAATTATAATGACTAAAAATATGAAATCCATTTTCCAAATTAAATTCCTAGAAGCAGAAAATTTTAATTTAAAATTAACCCCATAAACACAATGAGAAAGTGAGTTTCCAAAGAAAAAATGTTCAAAAGTTTAAAATGTTTTTATATAAAAATTCAATATTAAAATTAATCCAATGGAATAAATTAGAATAATTGATATATGATTGAAGTAATTTTACTTTTAAACCCATTTTAAAAAAAAATTAACCTTATAAATTCTTTATATGAAAAAGCAATTTAAAAAAAACTAGTATTTTTCATTATTCAATGAAAAATTAATCTTTTCTAAAAAATACCAAACATTAAATCTAAGATAATTTTGAAATGATAATTTAAAAAATTAATTTTATTTTATGAAATTAATTTTCTAAAATTTTTTAAATTTTAATTTTATTATTTTTCACATAAATAAAAAAACATTTTTTTTGAAAATTGTGTTTTCAAAACATATATTGAATTTTCTAAAAATTAGGTATATTTTTGTCAATGTGTTTTATTTATATAAAACCATTATAATTAACATTTAAAAAATATTTATTATTATTCATATCACTAACATTAATGGTAATGTTATAATAGTTGCGTTTAAATAATAATAATAATTATATATTTCGGTTTATTAAAACTTTTTATTGTGTGTAACACAAGATATTAAAGAAATTTAATTTATTGTAAAAGAAATAAATTCATAAAATATCTATGTGTTAAATTCTACCCCCCTTAAAATTAATTTTTACCTCAAAATTTTTCACTCTTATAAAAAAAATTGAGGAAACTTTTTCCTCATCATTTCCTCAAGTTCCCACATAGCTTCTTCAAACTAGTTTTTTCACCATACATATTTAACTAGGTGAGTGTTATGGATTAATATAACTTTCTCTGTAGAATTCATAATATCCGCCGGTTGATCCTTATAAGAAATATCATGCCCCTGAAGTATGAATATGCATTACATTACACAAAAAAATTCCTAAGGATGATAAAGGTATAGTGCCTTTGGAAACATGGAACTCAATATTCTTATTTCATAAAAGATCTTCATCATATAAAATAATGATCTTCAGACAT
This sequence comes from Viscum album, assembly GCA_963277665.1. Lineage (NCBI taxonomy): Eukaryota > Viridiplantae > Streptophyta > Magnoliopsida > Santalales > Viscaceae > Viscum > Viscum album. The sequence continues at coordinate 1,908,469,711 of OY728151.1, forward strand.
AGTACTATTCTTAAATACACCACACTTAAAAATTTCTTCATAACCTGTGGAATGAAAATTTAAGAAAGGGTGATCTCGGATGTTCAGTAAGGGTAAGAAAGGGAGATATCAACATATCATGAGAATAAGGATATAAGAATATGAGAATAACATTTGAAAACCATACCATGCATATAATAAATCATAAACATGAGTCATGGTATAAATCATTCCTTTTCATAAGACGTAAATCAAAATGGAATCAAATAACATGATCCATGAGAACATAACATTAGCATAAGGAATAGATTTTTGGTATAAACATAATAATAGAATATCATTTCCTTATAAGTCAAGGATCACTACCAAAACTATCATAATATAATGGATTCACTCCCAAATCTATCATAGAAGTTAGGGTTCACTCCCAATAATATCATAGTGGAAAAATACCCTTATGGAATAGGGTTCACTCCCCATTATAGTTATATTTATATTATTACCTATCAATATTGAACCAATGCATTTGAGGGGGATATAGGTCCCACCCATCACATAGTGAAAATTATACATATGTATTGCATAAGATCATAAAACATTTGACTGTTAGTGTAACTTTTCTAATAACTTTGAGTTACCTTGACATGTTGTTGAATAAATCTAACCTTATCTACCATTTCTTTAACTATCTCAGGTCCAAATATATTTTTTTATCCAACTTAATTCCAGCACATTAGAGATCTACACTTCTTTCTATATATGGGTTCATAAAGAACTATTTTAATTCTTTAGTGAAAGATATTGTTTTATGAAAACTAAACTAGATTGTGTTGATCTCAAACACATTTTAAATTGATAGAAAAATATCTCAGAATATCCTCTAAGATTTGAATTTTTCTTTCCGACTAACTATCTATCTGAGGATGATATGAAGTGCTGAAACATAACTCCATATCCAGAGAATCTTGAAAAATTTTCTAGAACTTTGAGGTAAAACATGGATCCCAATCATAAAAAATGGAATATAGTTATCCATACAACCTTACCACTTACATAATGTATATTATGGAAATTTTATCAAGATAGAAGTATTATCTAATAGTGATTAGTTGGGATGATTTTATAAGGTGTTCGACTACAACTCATATAGAATTATTACCTTTAGGCCTTTTGGGGAGTCTAACAACAAATTCCATGTTGATATTTTCCCATTTATATTATATTATGGGAAATGGATGTAACATCTCGTTTTACTTTTTCTGTTAGTCTTAACTTGCTGACATAATATGCATTGAGATAAAAAAATCTATGATATCTATTTTCATTCCTCCCACCATAAATACTCTTTCAAATATTCTCTTCAGTTCCTTGAAATTTTCCTTAAATTCTTCTGTGAAGAAGAATGTGGTTCCCTTTCGAGTTAACTTGCTGAGTGGATTAAATATCCATGATAAATTCTCTAAAAATAAAAGATAATATCTATATAAACCAAGAAAACTATAGATCTAAATCATAATGGTTGGTCTGGGCCAACACTCAATAACCTTCATCATTGATAGATCTACCAATATTCCCTCTCTTGATATTATGTAACTCAAAAATAAAACCTTTTGTAGCCAAAATTCACACTTAGTGTAATTTTCATATATTTTATCCTTCATTAGGGTCTTCATTACAATTATGAAGTGATATTAATCCTCTTGTTTTCTCTTTGAATAGATAGTAATATCATCTATAAAGACTAACAAAAACTGATAAAGGTAATCTCTAAAGACTCTTTTCATTAAATCTATTAAGATAATGGAGGAATTAGTAAGAATGAATGTAATTGATATTTATTCATAGTGTTCATACCTTGTATGGAATGTTTTCTTGGGTATATCCTCCTTCTTGACCCTCAACTGATGATATCCAGAACAAAATTCCATCATGGAAAGGTATTGATCTCCATATAGTTGATCAAATGGTCATCAATATAGGGAAAATGATACTTGTTCTTGAGCATGATCTTGTTCAGATCCTGATATTCAATTGATAGTCACATCAATCCATATTTATTTTTAACAAAATGAATTTGTGAACACTAATGTTACAAACTTTTCCGAATGAATCTCATTTCAAGTTTCTCTTATAGTTTCCTTTTTAATTCCTATAACTCAATCATGACCATTCAATAGGGGTCCTTTGAAATTAGTGTGGCCCTAGGTATGAGTTTTATTGAGAACTCAACTTCATGTTTTAGTGGAAGGCTAGTAAACAATTATATAAAGACATAAAATAACTCATGCACAATAGTCATATCATCGATGTTTAATTTCTTCCCAAACATATGAGATAAACACCCCTCTTAAATAGGAATCAAAACACATACAATGGATGTGATTTCCATCAGAGTTTTATATTTATCATCATATTGATAGATGTTCATAGGTTGGTTTGGAATATGAAATTCTACTTCCCTTAATTGGAAATTGATATGGTATTTATAAAGATAAATATAATACATTCCTAAGATAACATCAAATTAAACCAAAGGAAGAATGATAAAATTTTCAGGAAGTACATTCTCACAAACTTCAACTTGAGAGGAATCATAGGCTTGAGATGAAATCATCATACCATTAGGGTTATTCAATTCTAATTATACATTTAATAATTTGGGTGAAATATTTATACCCATATAAATTTATTTAGATATTAAATAATGGATATATAAATATCCAAATAATATATTAGTTATTCTAGAGTAGATTATAAGTGTACCTTTCAGCACATCGTTATCAAAACCCTCATCAGAAACATTGATCGCATAATATTTCCCTTAATATTTTAGATTAATAGGTTTCTAATATCGATCTTCATCATTAACCTTCATATTTAGGTATTGGTTATCATAATCCACATATACCTTGAATTTTAAAGATTGGAATGTGGGTGGTGAATTTTGTTAAGCTTTATCTCCATTTGAATCAGTAGTTAACTTCTTCTCATCGCTCTGGGATTTGATTTCCTAATGACATTTCCTTCCACACTTAAAACATTTAATAGTACCATTATGAAAATTTCCTCCATGTCTCTTCCCACACTTTGATCATAAAGGAACTATCATCTTATTCTCTCAATGGATTTTATATTTTCCTTTGAATTCAATTTTTATCTTCTTATCAAAACCATGAGATTGATATGTAACTCCTACATCTATTTCCACCTTTACAGAACATATAACAATATCTTAATATCTACTGAAGTATATTATGGAAAATTCCCTTTAGAGAATTTTGTAAGGCACTAAAGCATTGGTCAACCTTACCTCTAATATAGATGATAATACTAGAAGCATACCTCACAATTCATGTAAAATTTTCCTCATACATACCAAATAATTAATCATCATTTTTCCTTATCTCAAGGAACTCATTATCCATCTTCAGATGAAGAATAAAAGGAAATTACTTATTAAAAAATAAGTTATTGAAATCATCCCAATCCATGGAGTCAATTTCATCATGTTATCTTGTATTATTGATGATATTCCCCCATTTATCATATTATAATTCTAAATGATAGTCATCCAAAATTAATTTTTCATGTTCTGAACACTAGAGAATGGAAAATATTTTTTAGTGGTAAAAATTCACTTGTCATTAACAAGAGGATTTGCAGTTCTACTAAAGGAAGGTAGACATTGCTTCATGAAGGACTCAACATAACATTGTTCCCTCATTTACTCATTTGGAATTTCATCATTATTCATAGATTGAGAATGTTTTGTGAGAATAACAATGAAAATTTTCATTCTAGAACCCATAAACATTGGATGATCAAGACGAAAATCATTTCATTATCCATCAAACATAGTATTAATACAGTTCCTTTAGGTTCTATCCATTTTATAAAACCAAAACGAATAGTGTGTGAAACAATAATTGTAGTGGGGAACCACATAATTATGAAAAATTACTTATATGATGTATAAATAATTAAACCTTCTATCTAATCTATGACACATTAGGTTTATCCTAGGTTATTAATAGTCATAATATATTTAAATATTTTATGATAGTTCATAAAGAGTTTATGGATTTAAAAATAATATCCCCTAGAGGTGTCAAACAATTTTTTCAACATGTATTATTATCAATCATTATGTGACGATCTATTCCAACTTAATACACCATTTTTTAATTTATTTCTCCAAGGCACCTCTATTCCAAATCCATATCCACTTCTAATATCTAGATAGGGATTTAATTACTTGGAAACCACTCACTAAATACTTTATCATAATTCCAAGACATTTTCTCATACTTTAACCCATCCTTAGACTTATATGTATACATGTATTGAGGGGTCTCATTACAGTTTTCCCATCCTATTTTTCAAAGGTTAAATAAAATAATCCTCTGATACCAACTATAGAAACCCAATATTTTCATACATATATATTATATATTTTATGTGAATATTCATTATGTTATAAAAACACATGTCTAAGGATCATAAAGGTATAATTCCATTAAAAACTTGGAAACATAAATAGTTGGTTCATATGTGAACTACACCATATCCCACTAAGTTATTCATAACCAGAACACTTCTTAGACATATCGAATGTAATACATTTTTTCATATCCAGAGGAAAGGAAACATAAGAAATGGTGATATAATATGATCATTAAGGGTAAAAAAGGGAGATATATAAGCGAAGCATAAGCATAAGGGTTTCATAACATGAGAATAGCATTTTAAAACCATACTCTACATATCGACGTTCATAATATTAAGTTATGGAATAAATATTGGAAGTTCATAAGACATAGATCATAATGAAATAAAATAACATGATCCATTATAGCATAATATTAACATAGGACATATAATTTCAGAATACACAAAATTATAGAAAATAATTTTCATCGTAGTCAAGGCTAACCTCCAAGGATATCATAGGGGAATGGGTTCACTTCGAAAACAATCATAGTAATCAAGGTTCACTCCCGAGACCATCATAGTAGACAAATTCCCTTACTGAACTGAGTTCACTCCCCATTTCAGTCTTATCTATCTCATGAGATATAAATATTTACCCAATGAATTATAGGGATATATATAGGTCCCACCAATAACATAGTGAAAATCATATGTATGTGTTCCATAAGATCATAAAACATTCATAATATAATAACCCATGAACAAAAATTTGTTTTATAAACATTTAATTATATCATAACCTATGGAAAAGAGATGGGTTTATAATCATTTCATTATTACATCATATAATAACCTGTAAAAATAAATTTGTTTCATAAAAATTTCCTCATGGTATAACCCATGGAAGAGAAAAATGTTTCATAAAAATCATGTCATTTTAAACATAAATGAGTCAGAGAAATATTAAGAATGGTATCCTTGGATCATATTCCCAGTAAGGCATAGGTAACATCAATAGGAAATACTGGAAAAACAATATATACCCACAAATCTATACCCATGGTCAAGAGAAACCATCAGTATAGATTGTATTCCCAATACTATACTCACAATTTTAAAAAACCTTTGTATAGGTTGAGCTATTCCAATGATTTCTTAAAAACTATGGGTATAGCTAATTAGTTAGACAATCTCATTCAGGATCCTCCTCCCCCTCCTCATTCAAACCCTATCTCTCCTCTACCTCCCCTCCTTAGGTGAACTTTGGCATCCCCCCTCCCCTCCTATGAAGATCTTTATCATCCTCTCCAACCCTCCTCAGGCGATCTTTAGCATCCCCCTACCCTTCCCTAATATCCCTCTCATCTGAGTGAGCGGCCACTCGAGCGAGTAGTGACCTCCCATATCCTATGATGATCTCCTCTGGTGATCTCCTCTATTTGAATTTTTTTTTGATTTGAATCTTCTTAAACATCACATAAGTGAGTTCTGAGTCTTTTTTACCTTCTTCTTGGTATTTTTTTCATTTTTATATTTGGTATCATGTGGCCAATCTAAGACAATCTTTGTTTTCATACTATTTAAATGTATATTTATTGATTTTTGGTTCATTTTTTTACATTCTATAATTTATGAGTTTTTTTCATTCCAAGAATTAAACCATTCCAACTCTTAAAGTTTTCTAGATGTGGTTTGATGTTATTTTTAGATTTTTTACTTTTAATGGTTTCCCTTTTTTTTAGAATTTTAGATGTTGTTTTTAGTGTTTCACCTTGTAGTGGTAGTGCGTGTGGCTATTTGAGTATAAGTATTTTGGTTGTTCCATTTTGGATTTGTTTTGGGGTTTGGTTGGAAGTTTTTCTATCTTTATTGTTGTGTGGGTTCCCACTAAACCCCAAAAAGTGATGTATTATATTCATAGTTTCCTAAATAGTTTAGACCTCTAAAGTTTTTGGTTTTTTATATATATTTATATAAAAAAATAATGTGGAAATATGTGTAAGTGATATGGTTTATTATAAATTCTATTTTGAGTAAAAGTCATCTACTATGTGTTTGATAAAATTTTAATATTGTGTTATCATGAAATAATTAATATTTTATTTATGGAATGATTTAATAATAATTATAAAAATTTAATACAATTTTTTATTTAATGTTTTCCAATTGTATGGGGTTATTTATACTATTTCATGAGAGATTAAATTTCATGATTCACTTCCAATATATTGTTTCCCATTTCATGATATGATTTTCATACTAAAAATAGTGTTATATAGACTAACTATTTTTTATTTAAATATAAAAATGGGCTATTTAATTGAAGTGTTATTAGAGATGAGGTCATTAGTTTTTAAATGGTTTTATTTTATTTTTTGATGAATCTCTTTAGAAAATATCATGGAAGAGATTTCTATACTCAAGGGGGTTCTAGAAATAAGTGCACTTTCTAGGTTAGGTTACACATTACCTAGTTATCCCATAGTTTTAATTTCACTCTTGTTAGGATAGACTTGTTTAGGATTATGATTTGTATAATTCCTTTTGGGATACCCTCACTAGTTTAGATTATGCACTAGATAGTTACTTTGCCTCTAATTTAGGATCATTCTTTAGTCAGAGGACAATATTTAGTTTATTTATTAACTAAAAGGATCATGGAAAAAATTTCATTGGGCCTATAGTTTATATCTGATGATGTATGGGAATAAGTTATTTAATAGAATTGTTTTATTTATAAATTTATCTATGTGAAGGTGAATTTTTAGTAAACATAATTTATATGTGATTTTATTTTCTTACTTTTATTTCATATAATTAAATGGTTACTTTTCTTATATGAATTTCAAAATAGGATTTCATATTTTCTTCCTTAAAGGTTTTGCATAGAGAATTGGGTGGAATCTTAAAGGGAACCAATTCTAACAACCTTTATACACAATTTGTGTGTATATAGACTTTGTATCATTTCATGAATGTAATGAAAAATATTTTCATTGATATAATGGGTATTCAAATTATTTTTCATGATTGGATGAGATAATAGATGGGATATTCATACTTTACACATGGAAATGGGTATATGTATTTTTTTTGTATTCAAATTTATTTATTTATTACATTTTTAGGTTTCTAGACTCTTAGTCATCAAATACCATTTTTCCATTATTTTGGATGTTTTATATGATATTTGGATATATTTAAAAGATAGTGATTATGTTTATATTTTATGTATTTATGTTTTATGATACATTTAATATTTTATTACATTATTATTCTATGTTTGGATGTTCTTTATTTCAAGAATCATTATTTTATATGTATTAATGAAAAATATGTGAAGTTTTTATCCGAGGTTCCCTGATAGATTGTTTTTAGTTTTATTTTTAGTTAGGTGAAATCATTTCTATTGTGTATGTTCGTGCCCTTGGAACTTGTTGCTAGCCTTTGTTGATCAAGATTGAAATTTAAGTCTTGTACTAGACCAAATAGATTATAGGGAAAGATAGATTGGGTTGATTTATTAAAACATAAGTGAGTAGAAGAGAATAATATGGATTTTAGTGTCATAGTTATTCTATTTTTCCACCTTGATAGAGAATTATTGAATGTTAAGGATACCACCTTGGTTTTTTATTCTTAATCATCACTTATAGTATATGTTATTTCTATTATTCTTTGTTTTCTACCTACTAGTGCGCTTTTATTAATTTCATATTAAAATTGGTAGTAATAATTTTTTAATTACGGTTTACATTGTTGATTAGAACATAAATTCTCCCCCTATAATAGAATAAATAAGCTAGATTTAACATAGCGATCAGATTTCAACTTAGTTTCAAAATAATTTTCAATTTTTTAGATTTTTCATTCAAAAATGTTTTAAATTGAGGTTGTATATAGTTTTCATGCTATAATTGCATTGGAAGACCATGGTTAAGATAATAATAAGTTAGATACCATATAATGAAAGTTGTATTTTTAAAAAACTATTATGTTTGGTATCATTATGGAGAGACATGAAAATCTTCTATTGTTCATAAATAAAAACAAATAAGTGGTATGGAGAATTTGATATTTGATCAGTTTCCATTTTTGAATCATTGTGAGAGAGATAGTATGCCATTGCAAGAAGTCAATGATATTAGTACACATGAGGAAAATATTGAAGATGATGATGTTGAGAGAGTAAAAATTTTAATGGATGGTACCAAAACTCTAGTATATCAGGAATGTACTAAAATAACCAAGATAGAATTTTTAATGTGGTTATATCATGGGAATATCATGTATGGAATTTCTAATACTACCATTGATTATTTTTCTTAACTTATTAAAGGACTTTCTTCTTAATGGTTCATATATTACTTCAAATCATTATAATTCATGGATGTTAATTAAGTAGCTTGGATTTTCTACTAATAAATTTCATAATTGTTTGAAATAGTGTAGTTTATTTTGGGAGGAAAAAAATGACCTTAATTACTATAAATAATGTGGTACATCTTGATAGAAGGAAAATATAGATGGAACACTATCACGTGTGTCACATAAAGTCACGTGGCACTTTCCATTGATTCCCAGGATTCAAAAACTATTCATGTTTGTAGAAATATTATCCAATATGTGATTGTATTATTCTAATATAATTAAAGGTAATGATGATCTGGTTCATCCTACAGATGGATTAGCATGTAGAGCATTTAATACACAACATCCTGATTTTTCAACTAAGGTTCCTAATGTCTGTTTGGGTCTATTCTATGACGGTTTTAATATTTTTGGTCAGATTCTTACTATTCACAACATGTGGCTAGATTTTATTCAGGTTTATAATCTTCTCCCATGTAAGTGGATAAAAAATCTTTTCAATTTCATGAGTATACTGATATCTAGGAGTTTTGATCCTGGAAGTGATATAGATGTCTACTTTTAACCTTTAATAAGATATTTGGAAGATCTTTGGGATATGGGTGTATGCATATTCTATTCTTCTTAAAAAATACATTTTAGTTGTTTGTTTCCCTTCTATAGACTATAAATGATTTCCCTACTAATGAAATGATGTCTGGTTGAAGAATGACGGAAAACTATCATGTCCTATTTGTATGAATAATACAAAATAAATAAGGATTAAATATCATTGTAGTTTCAGTTTCATGGGGGATTGATGATTCTTTCCAATTGATTATCAATATAGAAAGAATTGTTGGAGGTTTGGTAAGACTGTTGACACTGAAAAACCACCTCAATGTATGTTAATAACTAATGGGATTAATAAATTGAAAGACTTCAGTTTTTCATTAAGGAAAGTTTATATGATATCTAAAAAGAGGAAAAATGTTGAATGTGAAGCCAATTAAAATTGGAAAATGAGATTATTTTTTGAGTTTATATATTGGTCTACCAATTTGCTACATCATTTTTTAGAAGTAATGCACATTGAGAAAAGTATATGTGAAATTTTTCTTTCAATTCTTCTAAATATCAAGGGGAAGACCAAATATGACTCATGATCTCATCAAGACATGATGGAGTGGGGTATTAAAATATAACTACATCCTATGTGTATATGTGAAAACAAATGGAAAGTTCATTTTTATTCTTATGTGATGACAGTATCAGAGAAAAATAAATTTTTGGAAGTATTGGAGAATATCAACGTTCTAGATGGCTATTCCAACAACATATCTAAATGATTCAACAGAAGGTATTTGAATCTCAAATCCCTAAAAACTCATGATTCTCACATCCTTATTCATTAATTGATTCCAATAGCAATTTGGCATTTTCTATCTAATAATGTAAGGGTGAAAATGATTGGCTTGTGCCAATTTTTTAGATACCTTTGTGTTAAAAGGTTATCCAAGTCATTCTTGATAAAAATGTAGCAAGAGTAACCATTATTTTTGTGTGAGTTGAAAAAAAAACGCCTCCATCATTTTTCACTTGTATGCAGCATTTAACAATTCATATTCCAATTCAACACTTATTGGTGGACCCGTTTTTTGTGGATGTATCCTATTGAAATAAATATATGCATAATGAAATCTTATGTCTGAAATAATAATTATCTTGAAGGTTCAATTTTGAGAGGTTATCTGGATTAGGAATGTATGGATTTTTGTTTAATGTATTTTTTTGATGTGAGCATAAGACGTAACTGCCCAATGAGAAATTAAGATGAGTAGTATGGGGAAATTGAGCCCTCATTTCAATATCTCCTCCAAATATGAGGAATTCCTGGGCTATATACATTGGCGACATTGATCCTTGAAGAGTAGGATGTGGTACATCACATAGTCTTGTCTAATTGTGGTTTGTTCAATTACTATATCAAGTAAGGAATTTGGATATTTATATGTTATCTCATATTATGTCATTTTATATATACCTTATAATTTTATTATCATTTTATATAGGGATATAAACAGATTATAAGTAGAGTTCATCGATATTTTTCATTAAGAAGGAGAGAGGATTTTAATATCCAAGAGTTTCCTTCTTGGTTGAAATCAAAGGTATGAACATTACTTTAATAAACTGAAAATATAAATATCCACTTAATTGAATTATTAATATATATTTCAGGTATTTAGTTTACCAGTTGAATTAGTTTCTCAATAATTGAGAGTGTTGGATTTTGGTCCCAATTCTTTGGTTTCTGAATGAAAATCATTAATAATCAATGGGTATAAATTTGTTACAATTTATCAAGTGTTAAAAATGAGAACACAACCTGATGGTGTTAAGTTAACTACCACAACAAACTGTTGTGACATTGTATCAGATAGTCATCTCAAATATGAAGATGTGTATTATTATAGACTTGTTGAGAAAATATTTATATTGGATTACTACTCTCTAGGTCTAATCACTATGATGAGATGTAAATTGTTAGAATAAATGTTGTTATTGGTTAAATTTATTAATGATTGTGTATTTAGATTTATTAACATGATTTTATTTTTGGCTACCAATAAACCAAAAAAAATTTCATTAATGGAAAAACAATTATTTTATGTGAAAGATAATTTGAGACCTGACTATGGTGTTATTAATGAAGTAATCCCAAGAAATATTTTTTGTGATATTGGGGAAGAAATTGTCACCATTGAGGCCCCAATTTGTGTTGACCAAAATATTTCATTTGATTACTCAAATTGTCCCATTGTGAGATTTGATGCTAAACCTAAAATGGTGGTGGATAATAATTAGAAGCAACCATATACATTAATAGTTCATTCAGTTTACCTTTACATGAGTCCATAGGTTGGTATTACTATAATTACTTTAATTTTGTTTTAGTTTGGAATGATATGTATTTTTTAGTATTGTTTAGTTTCATTATAATTAATTAGATTTATTTCAATTCATAAAACCAGGTTGAAAACAAGTTTTTAAAAAATGTATAACTTGGTTTTAAATTATTGTTACTAAAATATGTTATGATTTTTTCGAATTATTTGACTTTTGAGTTGTATGCATGATTTTTAAAAAAATTATAAAAATTTTACATTTTCTTCTTATATAGATTATGAAATAAGTTCAAAGGAAGCAATTATTTAATGTTGATCAATAGATGCACGAGCATGGGTTGGATCCCCTACTTCCCTTAGTGAGTATAATAATTTTAATATTTTTCTTTTTTATTACATATAATGTCATGTTCATATTCTTTATCAAATTTTATTTAGGGATATTTAGTTAAACCATATTTGACTCCTCATCCTACTAGCATGGGTCCGATCAGGGATTCTCTTAGACTTAGATAGATCACTCATATTATATGTTCCCACCATAACCTATAAGTGAACACCACATCTACCACACCTTTCCATTCTCATCTTGATCCTCTAGGGATGTTCCCACTCATTCCTCCGTCATCATATCATTTATCCTCTTTTTCCCATACGATGTCTACACCACCTATAGGGATGTTCCTACCCATGTATCAATCATCATATCATTTAGATTATTATTCCCATACCATTTCTGTATCACTTACAAGGATGTTTCTACCCATACCCCCACCATCATCTCATTTATCCTCTTCTTCTCATACCATGTCTACACTACCTATAGGGATGGTTCCACCGATACCATTTCTATATCCATTGATGTATCCATAACCCTACTACCCATATTATGTCATGTCTATGTCACCTACACTTCCTTATATCCATATTGGATCTGATGATTATGTTCCTTCAACTCCCATTCAAATATATGCATATCACCCATAGCATGCATTGGAACAAACACATCCTTCAGAGGCTACTGATCTAGGAAATCCCATGGATCCATCAGAGCCTATTGAGTAGCCTGCATCAGGTTTTTTTAGTATAACTATGTCAAATTATATCAATTAATTTTTTTTCTTATTGTACCATGATTTAATTATCCTTTTCCCCCCTTTTATCTTATTCAGCGGTATCTTCTAGAAAGTGATATGGGTGCACCCATATGCGGGATGTCTGGAATCGCCAAACACAGATAATGGTGGATTAAAATGAATAAAGTTAGATGATAGGTAAAAATTATAGGTAGTGTAAAAGTTTCAGGGACACTTTAGCCAAGTACCATGATATCACTCTCATTGAACCAGTCTCATGGATACAACTTGGTAACGACATCAAGGAAAAATTATGGGAAAAAATATGGTTACGAAAACTTTATAAATTTATATCTATATTATTGTTGTATTTATATGAATTAACATCTTCATTACAGATTTTTTTAACTTTCCCAATGGTTAAGTATTTAAGGTTTCAAGGTCAAAGGATCTTAGGGAGTTATAGAGATCATATAATTATGATTTATATGTCTATTGGAGGAGTAGAGTTGGATCTAATTTATAGTGTGTACCCATATTCCCCGACAGTCTAAAAACTCAATTTCAAAAAATGATCACATATTGGAATACTGATGAGTTTAAGGTATTCCCGATCTTTAATATTTTTCATATAGAATTTAATTATTATTACTTGTATTGAATTTTTGTTTTTAGTAAGTGTAGAAAAAAAGAACAAATAGTCAATGAAGTATCTACACACATTGGGGAACAATATAATTCCCAAGTATGAGAAGCATCGGGTACATTAATATGAATAGAAATAATATGTACATTTATATTTTTACTTAGTTATCTATGTATATTTTCATGTCTTATTTTTTTATTCATCATTAATTTTTGATATTGGAAATAATCAACCTATGTCATATTATGCTACTAAATAATTATGATATACCATAAAGCATTAATTTTAAACATGATACAATGTATCTTTTCATAAATAACTGAACAATAAGATAACTATTTTTTAAAACATGATATATAATTATATTTTAACATGAAACAATCCCCTTATAAATGTGATATAGTGTCCATATATTAGATGAATTAGGAGATGCCTTCCTTTATCTAATTAAATTATTAACATTAATTATTAGAACCATTCTCAACATCATTAGTTCTTGTATTTTTATTAATCTCTATGAGATACATATTGTCTTCAATATTAAATATGTTAATTTTAATAATTACATGAAATTACAAACATATTATATGTATTATATTATGATTTCTTCTTCTTCTTCAAATCATTGTAAGTCCTCTTCTAGGAGACTTTCTTTCCTCATGTGATTTAGAAAGCCTCTTGATGTTTTTTCTATTATAGTAATATTAATTTTCAATAAATGTTGTTCACTTAGATTTTATTCCCAATTTAATTACTAAATAACAAATTATATTTATCGAATGTTCATAACGAGTTGATAAAATTGTACAGTGTTTATCATTAGCATGTATTTATGAATTTTTCATCAATGTTTATCAGAGGGTTAAATTTATGAATTATTCATTCCTTTAAAAGTTATTATCTTTTATTATTATTCAAGATTATAAATTTTTTATATTTTGAATATGTGTATACTAATCAATTTCATTTGTAGAAAATGTTACTGGGCATCGAAGGTTGTGTGCCTCGAGCAAAATTATTTTTCTTGAGTATGAAGAAAAAGGATGGAAGTGAGGTAAATGCCCAAATACAAGAAAATATTGTAAGTGTTTTTATTTATAATTAAAATATTTATATGAAATTCATAATTAAATATCTTTTATATATTTTTAATAGTCTTCCCTAGAGGCCCTTCCGGATAAATAAGATGACAAATTGGTCCAAAAGTTCATTTGAGTCAGGTATTAGGTGAGGATCACTAGGGGAGAGTCTGATGTTGACCAAGGAAAAACATCATCCCCTCTAGTTATTGGTCTTAACTAGGATCCTCTAAAACCTCTTAGACCCGCAAGCTGTAAAGCACTCATGTAGAATCAGCTGAGAAAAAAAAAGATTTATAGGAGCGTGAAAAAAGAAAATAAGTGCATGAAAGAAGTAAGATGATCACCAAACACTTCCTAAAAGCTATTTCAGTTATAAGTAAAAAAATTACGTAAGATGATGCTACTACTATTGATTCATATATATAATCAATTATATCTTTAAATGATGCCCTGAGTGATTCCAATGATGGTCCTAGTGTCGATGGAGCTGATGGTGGTGGAGATGATGATGTTGATGATGTTTCTGCTCCAAATGATGCAGTTGATTCTCCAAATGATGTTGTTGGTGATTAAAATATTTCTAATTTTGATGATTATGTTGTTGATGGTGATGAGGATGAGGATTTTGGCGATGGGGGATATATTGATCCCCTCTATTTTTTACTTAGCAGGAAGGAGACTTATAGAAGTAGTTTAATGACTTGAATTGATTTCTTGTATGGATGTATATGTATGTTTTAGAATTTTATATGGTTTAAAAATTACTATAAGAAGTTGGTTTAATGTGAAATATACAATATTTTTACTACATTGAATGTATACTGTGTGTTTTATTTGATTTACAGGTTTAGGAGCTTGTGGACGAGGTGTTGATGCTGGTGCATCCAAATGCAGGTAGCTACCTATAACCATGGTTTGGAGAACCATGGATATATGTTCTATACTTGGACAAGCTATACCCATGGTTTTTCAAATCATGGGTATAGATATATACCCACAACTTTGTTTAAACAGTGGGTATTACATAATCTCTAGGACTTATACCCACGATATGTAAAGAAATTGTGGGTATAGGTCTATACCCACACCTCCAACAACCATAGTTCATAAAACCATATATGGTTTAAAACCATGGGTATAGAGTGGTTTTCCATTAGTGGGATTTCATCTTATATGGAAAAAGATTTTGAAAGATAATTTAAAATATTTCTTGAGAAAAATATCTATTCCACTTTAAAAAACACTTTTTAAAACAAGAAACATTTTTAAAATCAGTTTATTTGAAAATAAAATTGAAATATTATAAATTAAAATTCAAAGCAATGATTTTTCAAGATTTTGGAGAATTTATTTGATGATGTAAACATTAAAATGAAGATTCTTTTCACATTTTTGGTAAAATCCAAAAGTGAATTACTTGGAAAACAACATGAAGATTAATTTTAAAACATTTTGTAAAAAAATTAAAACTTGGGTAAAAATTTCTTTAATAATTCATTTGGATAATTTTAAAAACATTTTTGAAAATACTTTTAGAAACCATGGTTTTTGAAGAAAAATGATTTTTCAAAAGAAGATAGAAATAAAGATGATTTTTATTAAAAAATATTCTTTTTTAACTCATGATTAAATAATGTGATGAAAATTAAGGGAAAACATTTATTCTCATGAAATAACCATAGGAGATGAAATTTAATGAGTTTATTTAGAGATTTATCATAATATTTGTTAGATCCAAAATGGGCCTAAATACCCTAAGAGGGGGTGAATCAGGGTATGGATATTCTTTTTCAAAGTTCTTCCTACGCCACTAGATCTTAACCTCTTTATTAAAAGGGTCACTTGTTATGCTTCTTAATGTTAATGTCCTTTACAATTTTATCTAATGATGAAGCACTGAAAGTAAAATAGTAATGTAATCACAAGGGCATAGATATTTTTACTCCATTCACCATCATTGGGAAGAATACAAGGAGCATACAACTGTGATGTTTTGATATACCAAATTCACTAAGGCTCACTACCAATAATGATTACAAGGTTCAAGCTAGATCTTCTATTTTCAGGCACACTACCTTTACAATGTTTATGGTCTTCTCACTGAATTCACAAGGGTTACTCCCTATGACACTTTCTCTAGTTCACTACTGGTGGAAATATTTACCATCTATCTCTTCTTTTGATCATTGCTTTTGGAAAGGAATCCACTCATAGTTTATATAATTATAGGTCAAACAGAGTTTATGGACATGTAGGTCCCTTAATTTTCATGAATTCTTGGATCCTCAACTATAGGTCGATGCACTGTTGAAGTCTATTTTTCACCTGTAGATAAAATTCACCTTTCATGTATTATTAGTTAATGGAAATGAATTTCACAAACTGATTTGAAGCTTTTGTTATCCTTCTTGAGAAAACTACAAACCACCTTTCTTCATCTGTGTACATTGTACTGGGTATGGTAAGTAGATCGCCTACTCCATGAACTACCTCCAATTCCACATACCACTTCTCCTCCATGGATTGACTCTACCTTCTCTATTGTGTACCGCCTAAATATACCAACTCTATGTACCTCCTCTATGAACCACTTATGTGAACCATCTACTTCCATGAACCACAAGTGGAGTTCCTCCTTCCGTGTATTGCTTCTTCTATGTGGATAACTTCTTCCTTTTGCGAGCTATAGTTCCCCTCAAAAACCTTCGGTGGAATTACTTCCTCACGAACCACTTACTTTGCAGAATAATCCTCCCAAAAACCCTCTCCTTTGAAGACTCCCTTGCATGTTTTTACTTCTTCCTCAACGTACCATGACCTTCTTCCTATGCATACCGTGTCCTTTACATGATATAGTTTCCCATAAAATCCTTCGGTGGAATTTCTTCCACGTGAACAACTTTCAAACTTCACTTAATTCCCAAAGTAAATAGATGTTATATAATTATATCCACTATAAATTATAATTTGTGGGATTAGGGATCCTTATATAGGCCAAGATATCTGAAAAATACATTAATCAAAGATTTACCAAGTCTTGATTCAGTACACCCTTCTCCACATACCACTTCTCTCACCACAAACTACACCCATTCCACGAACCATTTTTTCAACCACGGTCTACATACTGCCTTTTCTCCTAAATGGTTCAATTATCATCCTACATCTCATGAACTATCACGCCTTCTGCATACCACCTTCCCTTTTCTACAAATTGTTTCTGTGAACCATTTTCAGTTCTGAGAACCACTTCTACATACTGTTCTTGCTCCATAGTACGCGGCCACGAACCATTCCCAAAAATGGTATGTAGTCTATGTTCTAAGATATGATATTATCTTATTTTTCTGATTTACTTTGTTTTTCTTCACACCGTTCAGTCCTATGAAGAAAACCATACTTTTCCAAACCCAATTTCCCGATTTTGAGGCCTAAATATTTGGCAAACATTGGGAAACTGTGCCACCTTAAAAACCTACTTTCAACGAACACCATCCATACTCATTTGTAGTCATTTAGATTTTTTCAAAAAACACAATAACACCCAAAATATACTGATAGGACACCTTGAGTGATTTTTCCTAAAAATATTTTATCATCATAAACACAATCATAAACAATCCTAATAAACTATGAGCTTGTAACATAAAATATTTACCACTATAGTAACTTTGAATTCTAATTCTCAATAAGGAATAAAATTAAATGAAAATTAAAATATCATGAGAATAAATAATTTAATTACATTATATGTGAAATTGGATTTAGATACACCTCATAAAAAAGATAGGTGCATAACATAACATATGTCTCTAGAAAAGAAAATTAAGACAAAAATCCATTACCTTAAGTCTAAACTTTCAACATGCAGGTTCAATCCTCCTGTATGAAAAATATAATTATATTATAAAACAATTAATGAACCATACATATATATATATATCATTCCATATATTATTGACTTATGACCTTTTATTACCTGTTTACTAACAATTACATGTTAAAGTCATGTTTTTGTAAATAATTACTTTATTTTTCATATATGTTTTCATTTTTCATTTTTAGAACTATTAATCTGATAATGGTTCTATAATCAAAGTAATTTTAACCATGATATAAATATAATATATATTAATTAGTTTTTTTAGATCAATCTATAGGAGTTATAGACAGAAAATGAAATGCATCGTTTATGGAGATGGTAGGTCGTACAAACACATGAAATTTGTTTCCATTTTCTTGAAGGATTGAAAGAAAGAAAGTGAAATATTATATTAACATTAAAATATAATTTTTATTTCATTTATATAAAATATTTTAATTGAAAACAACCTTATGAATTTACATGTAATGCATGAATGAATCACATCGCTTCGCGAGGCGATAATCCGCCGTACACATGAGTGATGTTATCATATTCGCATAGAATAGAAAGTATGAAGGTATATATGACATAATAATTCCATAAGTATGATAATAAAATAAATATAATAAATAAAAATTTAATACATCATTATATCCAGCTATGAGAGGTGGTGATGTAAAAGGAACATCATCGGTTTGCGAGGCGGTAGTCCGACGCACACAAGAATACGGATTTTTTATCCCATTTTATGGAAGATGAGTTGGTTATAGGTAATTAAATTAAAATTAAAAATATAAATATATTGAAGATAATTATTTTATTATATATTCATTTTTTAATAAAAATTAATGGATATTAATGAAGAAATAATATAAAATTCTTGGTTAGGGGTGTTGCACTTTCTTCGAACAACTTCTTTTCGTTTGCACTAAAAGGAGTCTTAGGTTGGATTTATGATAAAAATAAGGATTCTAGGATGGGATTATGTAATTAAGTAATTTATTTTGATATTTATTATATAATTAAATGGTTTTTAAATTTTTAAGAGGATAGAATAAGGGGTGGCCTTTTATAAGTGAGGTGAGTGACACACATGTAGTTTTTTAAAATAAAAAGTTGTACCCATATTTGTATCATGAAAATGGATCAAAAATGGACCCATATCTATAATAGAGGAGTTATGTTCTAATTAAGTCCATAAAATGGGTGTTATAAAAGTTTTGGGTCATTTTTAACACTTATATTTCTTGTTTAACCCCTGGAAAATCTATTTTTACCTTATTTGTATTAAATAAATTTTATAAATTTTATATTTCATTATGGTAAAAAATTAAGTTTAAATTATTATAAAATATATATTACTATTATTAAAAATATTAAATAATTTTTTTAAAATTTAATTCACATAACTTTTAAAACATAATTTAAAATTAAAACCACAGATGTAATGAGAAAGTAGGTATCTGAAGAGAAAATATTCAAATGTTTAAAAACAATATATCAAAATTCAATATGAAATTGATTTCAATGAAATAAATTAGATTAATTGACATATATTTTTTTTTCTTTACTTTTAAACCAATTTCAAAACAAAAACTAACTTTATAAATTAATTAAATTAAAAGAAAATTTTCAATAAATACCTGTATTTTTCACTATTCACTGAAAAAATTAAACTTTTCCAAAATATCCAAAAAATACCCTAATAAAATTTTTACATAATGATTTAAAATTTTAATTATATTTTATAAAATTCATTTTAGAAAGATTTCAAAAAAAAATTATTATTGTTCAAATAAATAAATAAATAATATTTTTTGAGAAAATAGTGTTTTCGAAACATATAAAGATTTTTCTAAAAACTAAGTAATTTTTTATAAATATGTTTTCTTTGTATAAAACCTTTATAATTAATATTTTAAAAGTATTTATTAGTATTAATATCTCTAAGTCTAAGGAACAAGTTATAATGGTCGCATTTGAATAATAATTTTAATAATATATCATGGTTTGTTAAAACTCAGTGTTGCGTGTAATGCAGGCTATCAAAAAATTTAGATTATTTGACAAAAATAAATTCATAAAAACTCAAGGTGTTGCATTATAACAAAATTTAAATGAATTTTCCTTTAAAACTAATCACTCTGATACAAAAAATGAGGATACTTACACCACATTATTTCCTTAGATTCCCACATAACTTCTTCGAACTGGTGGTTTCACCACAAAACTTTGACCAGGTGAGTGGTATTTTTTCATAGAAATTTATCTCTATGATCCATAATTTCCATCAATTGTTCCTCATAAAAAATACCATGATATATTGGTATGACCTCTAACTTCAGTTCATGTGATGGGTTAGGTATTTACATCCTCAGTAGAGATACAAGGAACACACCATTCATAAGGGTATGAGAACATGATAATAACATTTGAAAACCATACCCTGTATATAATATATCATAAACATGAGTCATGGAATAAATGATGGTATTTTATAAAACATGAATCATAATAGAATCAAATAACATGATCTATGAGAACATAACATTGGCATAGGAAATAGATTTATATCATACACATTAGAAAAAATATATAATTTCCATAGTAGTCAAGGATCATTTCCAAAACTATCATAGTGTAATTGGTTCACTCCCAAAACTATCATAGTAGTTAAGTTACACTCAAAATACTATCATAGTGGACAAAGTTCTTCACCAAATTGGGTTCACTCCCTATTCTAATCTAGTTTATCTCATGAGATATCAATTTTTTCCAAATGTAATGGAGGGAGATATAGATCCCACCTATCGCATAATGAAAATTATACATATGTATATCAAGAGATCAAAAAAATTAATCATATAAAAACCCATGAAATGAAATGTTTTTTTAAACATTTATTTATAACATAACCTAGGAAAAAGAAGTTAGTTTCATAATCATTTCATCATTTCGTCAAAGCATAACCTATGGAAAAAAAGTGGGCTTGATAAAAATTTTATCATAGAATAACCCCAAGAAGAGAAAAGGGCCTCATGAAAATTATGTCACCAACTACAAATTCTATATTACATTATAAATTATCATTATAAATTTTATTTTGACTCTAAGCTACCTTGATGTGTTGCTGAATGGATCTAAACTTATCTTCCATTTCTTCAGCTATCTCAGGTCCCAATTATTTTTTTTCACCAACTTCATTCCAGCACATTGGAGATCTACAATTTTTCAACAGAGAGATTCGTAAGGATATATTTTAATTATCGATTTAAAACTATTGTTGTATGAAAACTTAATTAGAGGAAGGTATTGATCCCAACCACCTATGAAATTTAAAGAAAAAGATCTCAGAATATCCTATAGGGTTTGAATTGTTCTCTCGGACTGACCATCTATCTATGGATGATATGCAGTGATGAAAATTAACTTTGAATCTAGATCCATCAGAATACTTCTCCAAAACTTTGAGATAATCCTTAGATCTAGATCTGATAGAATATAATATGATATTCCATGCAACCTTACCACTTACTTATTGTATATTCTACCAATCTAATAAAGAGAGAAGTATTCTCTAATAGTGATGAGGTGTGATTATTTTTTAAGAAGATTGACTAAAATCCATATATAATTGTACCCTTTAATAATTTTTGGAGTTTTATGAAAAAATAAATGGAGATGTTTTCTCATTTCCATCATGTTATGGTAATTTATGTAATATCTCCTTACACGTTTTTCTCTCGGTATTAACTTGCTGACATACCAAGCACTGAGATACAAACTTTGTGATATATCTCTTCATTCCATCCCACCAAAAATACTCTTTAAAATATCTATAAATCTTCTTACATTCTAAATTAATATAGAATGAAGAAATATGAGATTCCTTTAATAACTCCTTATTCAAATATGGTGTGGAAAAAACACATACAATTTTCCTGAAATTTTTCATTCCATCATGATCAAGGTTAAACTCAATAACATTTATAACATTTTTTTCAACTCTAAATCTTCATTCTGTACCTCTTTAATGTTTACATGGATAGATGGTTGAACATTAATTTAAGAAAGATAATATTTAACTTCTCCCTTTTGAATTTATAGATACATACTTTTCAAATCCATAAATATTGGATCTTTTATGATTTTTATCATGGATAATATAACATGATACTTTCGACTCAAATCATTATCCTCATTGTTCTCTTTCCCATGGTGGTAATGTATTGAGTGATAATAATCTTTAATCAGCTCTAACCATTTTATCTAGTGCATATTAAAATACTTATGTGTGAATATATAATTTAAATTCTTTTGATATGTATATATATCACACTTTTCTCCATAAAGATAATGACTCCATATCTCTAATGAAAAAATTACCATAGCTAACTCCAAATCATAATTTGGGTAAATTTTCTTATGAATCATTAATTATTGTCAAGAATAAGATATATCCATGTCATTATACATAATAATTCATCCTAATCCCTTCTTGGATGAATAATTTAATATTACAAACCCTTATCCACTATAGGGTAATGTAAGAAAAGGTGCGCTAACTAATCCTCTCTTCAGTTTCTTCAAATTTTCCTCACATTAATTTTTCCATAGGAACTTGGTTCCCTTAAATGTTAACTTAGTGAGTGGATTAAATATTCATGACAAATTATCCATAATCCATCGACAATATCCCACTAAAACAAGAAAACTAAGGATCTTAGTCACCATAGTTGGTATGTCCCAACACTAAATAACCTCTATCTTTTATGGATCTATTGATATACCCTCTCTTGAGATTATGTGACCCAAAAATGAAAACTTTTGTAGAAAAAAATTCACACTTTGTAAATTTCACATATAGTTTCTCCTTATGGTCTCTAGTAAAATTCCCAAGTGATCATCATACTCTTCATTAGTCTTTGAATAGATAAGAATAAATTCTATAAATACTAACACAAACTGATCAATGTAATTTATAAAGACTCTATTCATTAAATCCATGAATATATCATGGGATTTTGTAAGACTGAACCGAATCACTATATATTCATAATGTCTATACCTTGTAAAAAATGTTGTCTTAGGTATATCCTCCTTCTTGACCTTAAATTGATGATATCTATAATGAAGGTCAATCTTGGAAATGTATTGAGCTCTATACAGTTGATCAAATAGGTCATCAATATGGGGTATATGATACTTTTTCTTGATAGTGATATTTTTCAGCTCTCAATAATCAATATAGAGTCATATATATCCATATTTATCTTTTAAAAATTAGCATATGAAACCCAATGTGACACACTTGGCCAAATTAATCCCTTATCAGGGTTCTCTTGGAGTTTCTTTTTCAATTATTTCAACTCAATCAGGGCCATTCTATAGGGAGTCATTGAAATTTGTGTGGCACTTGGTATGAGTTATATTGGGAACTCAACTTCGTGTTTCTATTGTAAGGATATGAAACTCCTCTATAAATATATAAAAATAATCCTGAAAAATAAGGATATCATAAATGTTAAATTTCACCCAAACCATCTAAGATAATTACCCATATTGAATAGTAATTAAAAATCATAAAATGGATTTTATTTCCATTATAAGTTAATATATATAATCAAAATTATAGACGATCATAGGTTGGTCTGGAATATAAAAAATCACTTCACTTACTCAGAAATTGATGTGGGATTTATGTATAGAAATCCAATTCATACCTAAGATAACATTAAATCCAACCAAAGGAAGAATGAAAAGATTTATAGGAAGAACATTCTCACAAACTTCAACTAGAGAAGAATCATAGACTTAATATGCGATCATTATACCATTAGTGGTTTTCACTCATAATTTTACATCTAATCATTTGGATTGTATATTGATACCCTTATAAAATTATTTAGATATGAAATAATTGGTAGATCTATAGTCAAATAGAACATTAGAAATTCTGGAGTGGATGATAGGTGTACCTTTCACCACATCATTATCACACCCATCATCAAAAACAATGATCGCATGAGATTTTCCTTTCTCTCTTAGATTAATAGGTTTCGAGAATATATCATCATCATTAACCTTCAGATTTGGGAATTGTTTAGCATAAATCCCATACTCCTTGCATTTGAAACACTATAGTGTTGGTGGTGAATTTTGTGAAGATTTGTCTATATTTTCATCATTAGATAACTTCTTCCCATAACTATGGAATTTGATTTCCTGATGACCATCCCTTCTACACATAAAACATTTATTAGTACCCTTAAGACATTTTCCTCTATGTTTCTTCCCACACTTTGAGCATAAAAGAAAATATCATCTTCTTCCCTCCATGTTTTTTATATTTTTCTTTTAATTCAATTTTTATCTTCTTATCAAAATCATGATATTGATACGTGACTCCAACCTCTATTTTGACTTTGATAGAACATTGAACAATATCTTCATAGCTAATGAATTATCTTATGGACAACAACCATCTAATACTTGGTTTTAATCCACTGAAGAATCTATTAACTATACATTCAAGTTGGATGAAAATACCAGAATCATACCTCACAAGTATAGTAAATTATTACTTATAGGTACCAAAAAATTCATCATCATTTTGATTTAGCACAAATAACTCCTTCTTATTTATATGAATAATATGAATAAATTAATTATATAAAAATAAGTTCTATAACTTTTCCGAATCCATGGAATAAATTTCATCATGTTCACTTGTATTCCTAATTAGAGTCCACCGTTGATTCGCTTCACCTTTTAAATGATAGAAATCCAAAATGAACTTTTCATGTTCCAAATACTAAAGAATATAAAATATATTTTTAGTAGTACTGGTCCATTTATCAGAAACTAGTAGATCAACAGTTCCATTAATGAAAGGTGGATGTTTCCTTATGAAGGACTCAACATAATGTCGTTCCATCTTTTTCTTATTTGGAAGTTCAATATGATTCATGCCTTTAGAAATTTGTGTGATCATAACAATGGTATTTTTCATTCCAAACCCCATAACATTTTTCTTCTCAAGAGTACAATATTTTAATTTTCTATCACACTCAACATTATCATGGTTCCTTTGGGTTATATCCATTGAATAAAACCAAAAAACATACTATAAGCAACAATATTTATAATGGGGAACCACAAAATCAGGAAAAAAATTCTTATAATATATCTAAATCATGAAACCTTATTTTTATTCTACCAAATCATATGTTTATACTAGATAATTTGTAGTCATAATATATTTAAATCCTTCATTATGATTTGTAAAGAGACTGTGAATTTCCAAAGCATATCCTCTGATAGTTTCAAACTAGGTGTGCAGCAAGGCCCATTATGATGCACCAGGTGATGATTGAGGCTAGATCAATGCACCCTTTTGTAGTTATTACACCTAGGTACTTATATTCCATATCCAAATCCCCTTGTTGTATCCATACAATGATGTAATTTCCTATAAGAAACTTTCTCTATCCTTTAGAAATATTTAAAGATATTTTTTCAATACTTTGACTCATACTTAGGCTTATCCTTAGACATGTCCTTATGATCTCACTAATGTTTTATCATACTAGTTTCCAAAGGTTAAATAAACCTATCCTCTGATAGTAAATACAATAATAACATATTTTAATTCATATATATTACAAATTTTAGATGGATAATCATTACATTTCACAAATACACACATGATTATCATAAAGTTTGAGTGACTTTGGAAACATGGAAACATAAATAACTAGTTCATATGTGAACAACATCATTTACCACTAAGTTTTTCATAACTAGCACCATTCTTATACATATTATACGTAATACATTTCTTCATAACCTGGGGAAACGAAACATAATAAAGGGTGAGATAATATGCTCAGTAAGGGTAAATAAGGGAGATACATAAGTATTACATGATAATAAGTGTATGATAACATGATCATAACATTTGAAAACCATACCCATCATATCAAATATCACAATCTTGAGTCATGGAATAAATATTGGTAACTCATAAGACATGAATCATAAGGAAATAAAAGAACATGATCCATGAGATCATAACATTAACATAATAACTGTAATTGTGGTATACATATAAGCATAGAAAATCATTTCCATGGTAAGAAAGACTCGCTGCTAAGGATATCATAGTGGAATGGGTTCACTTCTCAAATCATCATAGTATTCAAGGTTTACTCTGAAGACCATAATATCAGACAACGTATCTTATTTAAATTACTTCTCTCCCCATTATAGTATTATCTATCTCATGAAGTATAAATCTTTACCTAATTCATTGGATGAAGATTTAGGTCACACCTGTCACATAATGAAAATCATAAGTATGTGTTCTAAAAGATAATAAAACACTCATCATATGATAAACCATGAAATAAAATGGGTTTCATAAACTTTTAATTATATCATAACATACGGAAAAGTTTTAATTTTCATAATTATTTCATCACTTCATCATATCATAACCCGTGAAAAGAAGTGAGTTTCAAAAGCATTTCCTCATGGTATAACCTGTAGAAGAGAAATGGATTTCATAAAAATTATGAATTCAAAAATAAAAAACCATTTAGATAAATAATAATAATAATTTTAACCTTGGATCATATCCCTGGTAAGGAATAGTTAATATCAACAGATGTTATCTTAGTTAAAAAATTATTTTTAAATAGTATTTAAAACATTTCTTGAGAAAAATATCCTTTCTACTTTGAAAAACACATTTAAAACATGAAACACTTTCAAAATAATTGTCTTTGACAATAATCTCGGATGATTATAAATTTTGATTCAAAGTACTGATTGTATAAGAGAGCATATAATTACCTTCATTCTATATACACTAAAATAAATATTACTTTCACATTTTTGGTAAAATTCAAACAAACATTTTGGGAAAAAACATGAAGATTCCTTTAAAAAAATGAGTAAAACATGGGTAAAAAATTAATTAATAAATCATTTTTATAATATTAAAAACATTTTTTAAAACACTTTTAGAAAACATGGTTTTGAAAGAAAAATGATTATTCGACCGAAGAGAGAAATAAAGACGATTTTTCTTAAAAATATTTGTTTGAACTATTGAGTATATAAAGTGAATAAAATGAATATAAAACTTATATTATCATGAAATAAACATATTAGAATAAAATTAATTAGTCTATTGAGATATTTATCATAATATTTTATCATTTTAAACATAATCATAAACAATCTTAATAAACATTGAGATCACAAAATAAAATCTTAACTCCTTTAGTAAATTTCAATTGTCCGCCCCCGTGAAAGAATAACATTAAATTAAACTTAAAATATCATGATAATATATAAATTCATGATATTAAATGTTAAATGGGTTTTATATACACCTCATAAAATAATATAGGTGCATAATATAACATATTTCTCAAGGAAATAAAATTGAGAGAAAAAATATATTACCGTAAGCCAAAACTTCCATCGTACACATTCAAAACTCTTTTATAATAAATATAAGTTTATTATAAATATATTATAGAACCATAAATATATATATCATACAATATATGATTTACTTATGACCATTTATTTCATGTTTTTTAACAATTCCACATTAAAGTGACGTTTTCGATAATAATTCATTTGCTTTTCATGTATATTTTTATTTGTTAATTTTGGTCCTCTTACGTTGATATTGCTTAAATAATTTATAGAATATTAAAAACGATATATATATTTATATATATATAATATTCATTATATATATTTTTTATATCAATTCATAATAGTTAGATATAGAAAATGAAATACAAAGTTCCTGAAGGAGTTAGGTCGTACGTACGCATGAGCACTGTTTCCATTTATTCATTAGGTTGAAAGAAATAAAGAAAGGAAAATAATATATTTTACATTTTATAATGATTTTTATGTCATATATATAACATATTTTCATTAAACCCATCCTTATTACTTTCCATGTAAACCGTGAAAGAATCAAATCGCTTTGCATGGTTGTAGTTAGTCGTACACACAAGCAACATTATCGTATTCTCACATAATGTAAATTATGAAGGTATATAATATATAATAATTCCATATGTATAGTAATATCATAAATATCATATATTAACTTTTAATCCATCATTATATCCATCCATGAGTGGTGGTGATTGAAAATGAATAACATCAGTTCACGAGGTGGTAGTCCAGTGTACACATGAATAATGATTTAGTATCCAATTTTATGGAAGAAGATATGGTTTTAGTTTATAAAAATATCATAAAAAAATATCATAATATATAATATACTGATTCTTTTATATTATCATGATTTAATAATAATTTAGGGAAGTGGATGAAGAAATAAAATAAAATTCTTAGTTAGGGGTTTTACCTCTTCTTCGAACAACTTCTTTTGCTTTGAACCAAAAGGATTATTAGGTTGGATTTATGAGAAAAATAAGGTTTCTATGATGGGATGAGGGAAGTAAGAAAGTTATTTTGGTAGGTATTTTTGGAACCAAAGGTTTTTGAATGTTTGAATAGAATATCAGAAATGGTGGACTTTTATAAGTGAGGTGAGTGGCACACTTGTAATTTTTTGAAAAGAAAAAGTGTTTCCCATGTTTTTATCATGAAAAAGGATAAAAAAATTTAAAATTATAGATAATATAATATAAAAGTTCAAAATATGGATAGAAATGGGAATTTTAAAAGTTTTTTTCATTTTTAACCCTTTTCTTTTTACCTTAACACCTAGTAGACCCATTTTTACCTTAACCATGGTATATAATTTTTACTCTTTTACAATTAATTATGGTCAAAAATTAATTTCAAATTATTAGATAATATAAATTATAAATATTCAAAATATTTAATCCATTTTTCCAAATTCTTTCTGTAAGAACCCGGGTTTTTAGATCGGGTTAAAATTTTCGACCCTCTTTGAATTTTTCCGCTTTTCTATAAATTTTTTTTGGATGATTTTTTAGAAGTCTGAAAAATTTGGGAAGTTTCTGGAAATTTCCAGACTACACATCGTGTACTCCCAATTACACGTCGTGTATCAGCTAGGCATGTGACAACCCGTTTGATACCAATTATATGCCATGCGGTTCCCATGTGTAAATTTCCATCTACAAGGCGTGTAGTCTTCCTTGACACGCCGTGTAACCTCGTTCCATATAATGGTTGAGTCCCTAGACGTGTGTTGGCCGTGTACATGGTCCAAGATGTGCACTAGACTCTGCTTAAGTCGGGGTATGGAAAAGCAATCTACACGACATGTAGTCTTGAAATACATGCCGTGTACTTTTATTTTTATTTGGGCATCTGAGACGCCATCACGTATTATTTCCAGAAAGGCCTTCTTCTTCTCCGTTGGATGAACCCTTAGTCCGAAAAACCACTAAGAACACATATCCTCCTAGAATCATCATACGTTGTCCGTTCTTCGAACCGTCGGTGGTTGCGGGACCGAATCGGAAAGGTTAACCCTGCACACCCTTCTTCGTCCTTGATTCTTCCTCTATTTCTCCACAGTTTCCATCTGAGTGGAATTTCCAGGATTTGACGGAAACACAAATCTACCGCAATTTAGAACGATTTAGAGGTTGATATCGTATGAGTATAATCATACTAGTACGAAGTGGGTGGTGCATACCTTCTTTCGTGTTTTCATAGACTTTTGGGGGTTGCGACCTTCGGGCGCGACGTCGGGTATTGAGAGAAACCCTGTTTAATTGTTTTTAATTATTTATATGCAATGTGGGATGCCTCTAGGTATTCCCTAACCTAGTTGTGATCGAGCGAGGCTAGGTTAGAGTTTGTTTCTCGTCTGGGGAATTTCGGCAGGGGGTGCTGAAATGGGTATAAATTGAACTGGTTAGTTTAAACTGATGAGTTTAATTTGTTAAAACATGATTGAATTTTCTTAAGGAATTAAAGACCTTAGGTGCTAGTATGGGACAACGCACGTATGGTGCAACTTGAATATTTAGTAATTGCCTGTTCAAAGTGATTCCTTCCTGTATATATATGAAATGTGTGATATTGCATGTGTTGAACTGTTTAGTTATGTTGGGCATGGCCCAGATAATTTATTGAGTGATGTTGATCACAGGTTCGGGCTTTTCACGAGTTACATTGGGTGGTTTCTAACATAGTATTGGGCGTCATGGACATCGGTTAAGACAGTTGGACTGTCAGTTTGGGCTTGTCCTGAGTTACTTGGATGGAAAGGCCATCATACTTGAGTGACTGGTTTGTAGGGACACGAGGTGTCAGAGGTGTAGTGTCTTGGGAACTTATTGAGGTGATTACTGTTCACCGGGTACTTTGAAGCAGTGTGCACATAGATAGACTCTTTGATGATGTGGTACGATCACTCGCTGGGTAGAGGCCCCTGATAGATGCAGTTAGTTTAT
This sequence comes from Viscum album, assembly GCA_963277665.1. Taxonomy (NCBI): domain Eukaryota; kingdom Viridiplantae; phylum Streptophyta; class Magnoliopsida; order Santalales; family Viscaceae; genus Viscum; species Viscum album. Next base: position 1,908,500,486 of record OY728151.1, read on the forward strand.
TGGTTTGGGGATGCTTTCCATAGGAAGCCACGTAGGAAGTTAGGAGCCTTCAGGCGATAACATTGAGGCTATCCGGGTGGGGGTCGAGGCTTGCCATGATTTGAGGGCAGATATTGTTGTCCCTATGGGTATTATTTGAGGTAAGACATCGTTTTTCCTCTGGTCATTATTTGAGAACAGGTATCGTTGTTCCTCCGGATGTTGTGCCATGGGAATGTTGAGCTTTCGAGCTGGGTTACGATTATTGGGCGTACCTTCGGGACGTCGGTACTTGAGACACATGGTGTCAGGTGGCAATGGTGTAGGGTTACAAACCAGAGATTCCGGTATTGGCCGAAGTAAGGGACACTTCCTGGTGGTTGTTGAGCACCAGTGAAGTTCATGTTTACTTTTGGGCATTGTATTGTTTACTATTTTTATTATATAAGCATGTCTGCTGAAACACTTTTATTAGGTACGCACCTTTGGGTGGTATCCTACTGAGACTCGTCTCACACCCTACATGAGCCCTTCGGGACACCTTTAGACTTTATGAAATTGCATGCAGGTAGAGGGTCAGCCTCAGGAGATGGACCTTAGGGCTGTTGGCATGGAGACTGGTAGGGAACTTGAGGTTGTGCCTTGCTGGAGTTACTTTGTTAAGTTTCATTTTTGTATCAGAATTCTTAACTTATTATGTAGTAACTATTTTTTATCCATTGGAGCCATTATATATTGATATGTATGACTTTCTATGGATGCATGTTTTTTGTTTACAGTAGTAGCTGTTGTGATATTCAGCATGTTGTTCTGTTTACTTCCGCTGTTTATTTGATTTTGGATATTCTTCCGCTCTGTGGGTCTAGTTTGAGTCTATTGAGTCATTTAATTTCAGATTCTTATATACATTATACTCAGACTAGTACCTTTATTTCCTCCTAGAGGGTATAGCCTCCCCACTATACCAATTCAGACCCTCGCTGCTAGTCGGCAGCCTTTGGAATCTAGGGGAGGTGTGCCTAAGGTCGTAACACCAGACCCGTTTGGCACTATTCGGGTGGCTGCTCGGGTCCGGGTTGTTACACTTTCCATATAAGTGGAACATCTTAATTTAAAATGAAACCCATATATGCGATGAGAAAGCGGTTTTCCAAAGAGAAAATGTTCAAAAGTTTAAAAAGTTTTTATATAAAAAATAAACAAAAAAATGATTAAAATGAACTAAATTGGATTAATTTATATATAATTGAATTAATTTTACTTTTAAATCCATTTTAAAATAAAAATAAACATTATAAATTCTTTAAACAAAAAGGCAGTTTTCAATAAAAACCAATATTTTTCACTATTCACTGAAAAATTAATCTTTTCAAAAAAAATAAAAAAATTCACCCTAAGATAATTTTGAAATTATTATTTAAAAATTAATTTTATTTTATCAAATTATTTTTCTAAAATTATCAAAAAATAATTTTATTATTTCCCTCAAAAATTAATAAATAACATTTTTTTAGAAAATAGTATTTTCGAAACATATAAAGAATTTTCTAAAAATTAAGAAATTTTTATCAATATGTTTTATTTATATAAAACCATTATAAATAATATTTAAAAAATAGTTATTACTATTCATATTTCTATGTTTAATTCCTAGGTTATGACATACACATTTAAATAATAATATTAATAATATATCGTAGTTTCTTAAATCTCGGTATTGAATGCAACACAAGATATCAAATAATATTATTCAAAAATAAATAAATTCATAAAAAATCGTGGTTTTTAATTCATATAATGACTATATTCTCATGAATTAAAATGATTCCATGAAATGGGCGGACTTGGAAATAAATCTTGGGAGAGGTGAGGTTCCCAATTTTGAAAAGGAGTTCCAAAGGAGCACCTAGCATGTTAAGACTGATGTGTTTTGTATCATATTCATCCTAAACTTTTGATGAATAAATCATGGGATCATGATTTTATTAATGATGATTCGGTCATATAGGATTATACACCCTTTTCATATGATTTTTTGGTATATATTGGATACATGTGATACCATTTAAATCATAAATCTGCGAGCGGCCATGTGCGAGTCTAGGAAAACGGATTTAAATAAATTGTTATGGTCCAAGTTTCCTAGAATTTGTGACTTAAATAAAGAATTTATCTACATGGTAGAGGAGATAGTGATAATAAATCAGGTGTTGGTAGATAGTTGACCCATGGTTGGACCTAGACACACATTGTAGGGAGATGTGGTGTCAGGAGTTGGATAAGGAAAATAGAGTCTATTTAGATGTGAGTTCGGATCAGAGAATAAGTACACGCCTCTCTATAAAATCATAGTGTACTCCTAGATAGATGTGATCACGCCCAATATCTCTACATCTGCCTGAGTACATTGAGAGATTTTTGGACACACCTCGGGCTACCTATCTACCTTTTGTGGCTGTATGAAAGGCTCTTTGGAAGTGTGCTTGAGGAGTTGTTTAAAAGTAAGCCAGATGGGGCATAGTACACTTTTTTCCATTTTAGGGTGGTAACCATTGGTTTTTTTGGAATATCAAAAGGCATAATTGAAACTATTCTTGGGAATTGGGGATGTGTCTATGGCTATGTTTATATTAATGCTCATGAAGAGCAGGTTCTAAGACATTCCAATTATTATATTTGGGATGGATAGGGAAAAGGATATAGTGATTTGGTTATCTTTTCATTAGAGTAATAAAAGGGATACTCCTAAGGTGGGGGTGGGATGTTAGCCATGGGTGGGCAACCCTCACGTGATAAGGATCGTGGGATCTTGAGACTGATCATTAGATGGACGTTTTGGCACTTGTAAGCCATTAAATAAATGGATCAAAGTATGGTTGGATTTATTAGTAAATACCAGGTAAAATTTTGAATATGGACTTGGGTGAAGTCCAAGTGTAGGCATTTAGGCCAGAGTATCTTGCAATAATCCAATGGTTTTGATCAAGTATGTTGTTGATTCTTATATTATAACACAATGATAGTTTTTTAACTAGAGATGGTTTGGCTAAGAGGTGTCACTGGATGTTGGTTATGACTTTCAGTTATCTTGTTGAAAATGATGTTGGTATGCCTTGGGATTAAGATATTCGATCAGTTTTTAGTGATATTTCAGCTACTGAAGTCAAGATATTTTTATATTAGTTGACTGAATGTGGTTCAACTTGTTTTAATTTTTATATTTTAATGAGGTTTTTATAGATCCACATCGATCCCATTGTTGGGATGATATGGGTTCAGACTGGAAGTTGATCATGGATTTTTAAGAAAAATTTATCCCGACCATGTTGATCTTTATTTATTAGAGTTCGACCATTTAAATAATATCGAGGACTAAGGGTAGTGTTTCCATGTGTAATTGAGTGTAGAGAGATGAAAAATGTGTCAAGATCATTGTTAGAGTGATATGGTCATGTTTTGTTAATAAATTCTAATGGTGGAGGTCCCATGGTTTAGAATTTTCTAGTGAAATTAAGAACCTATAGATGGGATCTCTATTAGTTGCTTGTTGGAATAGATGTTTATCTGGTCATATCCTGGGTTAGAAGGAATTGGGTAAGTATCCTCTTGATGTTGCAGCAATGGTTATGAGAGTTGGATCAGTTTTTTTAGTTAAGAATCATATTATTAAAGTAGTGTTTGGAGGCACATTGGGAATTCAAAAATGAAACATGGCATTTAAATCATAATTAAAGACCAAAGTAGATTGTGTTATTCATTTTAATTCCCACTAAGGCTTCTTCAGGATGATAAGTTTTAAGGTGGGGAGGCTGAAAGATCCCATGTCTTTCCGAGTCAGAAATTTCTGAATGGTTTTGAATTTTCACTTCTTGGATAGGTAAAATTGTGGTCAGATATTGGGAATAGTAATTTAAATGTTGGAATTTCTCTAAATAATTTTTTTAAATAAGGAATAAGGATTTGTTTGTAGCTCGAAGGTTTTGGGAGCATTCTGGGGGTTCGGGCCCTGAAACTATATTTTTGGAATGGCACACAGTTCGAACATGGTTAGTTTTAACCATGAAAGACATTTTGTATAGAAGCATGATTTGGGAAGCTATGCAGTAGGCTAGAGGAAACCATGTAGGGGGTCTGTAATTTTCTATAAATATAACACATGATTAGTGCATGGTTTGACTAATCATTCAATACAATCGTGTGTGGTGGAGTGTGCCTTGAACATTAGAGTCACATAGTCAGCACACAATTTGTTAAACCATTCTATACAACTATGTGAGGTGAGGGGCCAAGACAGCACCAACCACGTGGTTGGTGCATTGTTTGGAAAAGCATGCATCCAAACAGTGTTGATCATTAAAGGCATAAAATTACCATTTTTTCTCTATGACCCTTAAAGGGGGCTATTCTATTTTTTTCCCTCTTTATCCCCCACACATGTAACCATCCTTCTCCCTTCCTCTATGAGAGTTCTCACTCACTCTGGTCTAGAATCAGATTCCATTAGGTGCATTGGAAACCTTGAGGTAAGACTTTGACTTAGTTATCTATCATGGTGTCTTTCTTAAACTTCCTCCAACTCTTGGTTTCTCTTGTTAGGGTTTTTAGTTATGATTCCACTGAATCATGGCATAATTAGATATCGATGATGGGGATTTAACTCTTCCTATGGAGAAGGTGACCCGAGATCTTTTTTTCACTTATTTATATGTTGTTTCATCAAGGCACATCACTGTGGTGAATTTATAAATCGTTAAGACCCAAATTAATTTTTTTTGAATGGTTGTTTTGACACCATTTAGTAGGGATTATTCCTGGCTTGAGGTTGGGATTATGTTTCAGGATATTACTGAGTGCTAGGTCACCATTCTGATGTGATGGGATCATATGGTATGATTTTGGTCATGATGCCTATTTTATGTAAAGTGGTTATTGAAATTAAATTGTCTGGTTTAAATTAATTAATTATAATTTGTTATAATTAAATTTTTAGGGTGGTTTTCTCATGATATAGGACCCAACATGAATTGGTTGAGCTTGGAAAATCCATGATAGATACTTTCATCCCTTGGGAAAATAAATGGAAATATTTTAAAAGGTAAGTGGTCTATCATACCTTCCCTTGAGTATTTATGCATGTTTATGTAGTATGTTTATAGTTGGGATTTACCCTAAGGGTGATTCCCCTATTTATAATTATTATAATGAACTATTTGATTAACTATTTGGGTTATATTAAATAGATGAATTCTAGGGTTCACTAACAACTCTTGTGTTCTAGCTTCATACCTCAATATGAGACTATGAATAAGACCAAGGATCCCTTGTGGGATTCCTCTATTTATGGTATGACCTAGAGGATCCTATATAGGATACCCCACTTTCTTATTTCTTTTTATGTCCCCAATAGGGAATCCCTTACTTATTTATTGACTTAGAGTATCCCAAGAGGGATTCCTCAATTTTATACGTGAACCTAAATGATCCGGAGTAGGATTCCTTTCTTAAGCACTGACCTAGGAGACCTAGTGGTTTCCCCAATTTTTGGATGAACCTAAGTTAGTATGGCATGGGTTGGGGAATAGATGGTAATGGGTGGCACCTTAGAATTTGTACCAAACTTGAAATCCTAATAGGCTATGATAGTAGTGGCGGGTTTAAGCATTTGAACACTCCCACTCTTTTATTTATGATTTATTTAGTTTTTTATGAATATATTATTTCTAGAGGTTCCTTTTGGTTTGTGGTTGATGGGACTGATGTGATGTAGTATTTTTCAAGGATATCCAGTGGTACTTCTAGGGAACTGGCTTCTGTAGCTTAATGATGGTTTTGGATATCAAGGTATAACATCAATGAGTGGAATCAAGATATGGAACCACTTATCAATTTTTTTAGGGATTCACTCCATGTACTCAAAGAGATAACCTTGTTCAATTAACTTGGGTCCTGACCCTAGTAGTTCTATATTATACTAAGTTTTCTATGGATGCACTATGTGGACTCGAGGAGGACACCTTGGTCAATGGCCTTGGGTCTTAGCCTAAGTAGGTCTATGTTATACTGAGTTTTCTATAGATGTGCTCCGTGGAATTGAAGAGGATTCCATGGTCAATGACCTTGGGTGCAATCCCTCATAGGTTTAATACTTGATATATCTAGCATAGGCCATAGTTGACGAAGTTCTATATTTATAGGATTGTTTGTCGTTATAAAAAATACTTTATTATAGTGATTAGAGGTGAGTATGGGTGATCTTAGGTCTATGAAATATATCCCCTTAGGTGAATTATCTTTCTTAGACACTTTATCGGTGCTTCCCAAAGCAGGTATTTATCGATTAGGATTATGGACATAAGGATCAACTGTGGTTTGATTTTATTTATGTTATTTTTCACCTACCCATATGTATGTATGTATGTATGTATGTATGTATGTATGTATGTATGTATGTATGTATGTATGTATGTATGTATGTATGTATGTATGTATGTATGTATGTATGTATGATTTTATTTATGTTATTTTCACCTACCCATATGTATGTATGTATGTATGTATGTATGTATGTATGTATGTATGTATGTATGTATGTATGTATGTATGTATGTATGTATGTATGTATGTATGTATGTATGTATGCATGCATGGATGTATGTATGTATGTATGTATGTATGTATGTATGTATGTATGTATGGATGTATGCATGTATGTATGTATGTATGTATGTATGTATGTATGTATGTATGTATGCATGTATGTATGTATGTATGTATGTATGTATGTATGTATGTATGTATGTATGTATGTATGTATGTATGCATGCATGGATGTATGTATGTATGTATGTATGTATGTATGTATGTATGTATGTATGTATGTATGTATGTATGTATGTATGTATGTATGTATGTATGTATGTATGTATGTATGTATGTATGTATGTATGTATGTATGTATGTATGTATGTATGAATGTATGTATGTATGTATGTATGTATGTATGTATGTATGTATGTATGTATGTATGTATGTATGTATGTATGTATGTATGTATGTATGTATGTATGTATGTATGTATGTATGTATGTATGTATGTATGTATGTATGTATGTATGTATGTATGTATGTATGTATGTATGTATGTATGTATGTATGTATGTATGTATGTATGTATGTATGTATGTATGTATGTATGTATGTATGTATGTATGTATGTATGTATGTATGTATGTATGTATGTATGTATGTATGTATGTATGTATGTATGTATGTATGTATGTATGTATGTATGTATGTATGTATGTATGTATGTATGTATGTATGTATGTATGTATGTATGTATGTATGTATGTATGTATGTATGTATGTATGTATGTATGTATGTATGTATGTATGTATGTATGATTTTATGTATGTATGTATGTATGTATGTATGTATGTATGTATGTATGTATGTATGTATGTATGTATGTATGTATGTATGTATGTATGTATGTATGTATGTATGTATGTATGTATGTATGTATGTATGTATGTATGTATGTATGTATGTATGTATGTATGTATGTATGTATGTATGTATGTATGTATGTATGTATGTATGTATGTATGTATGTATGTATGTATGTATGTATGTATGTATGTATGTATGTATGTATGTATGTATGTATGTATGTATGTATGTATGTATGTATGTATGTATGTATGTATGTATGTATGTATGTATGTATGTATGTATGTATGTATGTATGTATGTATGTATGTATGTATGTATGTATGTATGTATGTATGTATGTATGTATGTATGTATGTATGTATGTATGTATGTATGTATGTATGTATGTATGTATGTATGTATGTATGTATGTATGTATGTATGTATGTATGTATATCGGAGTATATACATACACATAAGTATATATATATATGATGACACCTTATTTTAGTTATGTCTTGACTAGGTTTGGCACTTTCCTTGAGAATGCCTTGAATGACTTTTTCTTTCAGATTATTCCCAAAAATTGTTGTTATTTTTATTATTATTGATATACTAATGAGTAGCTCACATTTACATACACTACATATTACTGGTTATGTGTGGGACTATGTTAGTGGTTACATACTGAGTTATATACTCACACCCTGCTCGGGACACCATTTCAATGGGGTACCTGAGTAGAAGTTCACTTGGATGTAGGCACAAGTATGGTTAAAGCCCAGGATTGATTGATCGGGATGGCTCAGATGTGCACATAGAGTTTGGGTATGTGGTCTAGCATAGAGTTAGTAGGAGAACCCAGTAATTTTATTTTAGTACCCTTTATGTATTATTGTATTTATGATTGGACTAGTGAGATATTAATTTTGTATGTATGATTTGTTTGTTCAGTGCTTTATTTAATTTATTACTACAATATATATTATTTTAGTATATTTATTCCTTTCAAAATCTGTTTGAGTACTGTTTTGAATGATATATGGTTATTTTCACTGATGTTTACTCTAATAGGAAAGAAGAGTCTCCCCAAAGACACACCCTAGGCCCTCACTACTAGTCGGTAGCCTATGGTGCATAGGGATTCATGTTTGAGGCCTTATGGTGAACTAGATCGGGGTACTAGATTAGTAGCATCCAGGATGGGATGTTACAATAACCTTCTCTACTACAAAAAAATCAAGATATAGTATACGTTATTTCACATTATATTACACCACAAATAGAAATTGTATGTACTGGAAACCCCACTTCCTGAGACACTTTCCAACGAGGCTAGTGAGGAAGTGATATCTCTCTATATAAACATGTGGATGATGTAATGGATGTCAAATTTTTTATGATATCTTCCATGTCAAATGAGATTTTAAAGAAATATGAGGATATGGATGAATATATCATAGTTTCTCACATTTGGTTTTTACATCAAGAGAAGGAGATATCAGATAGATATGAGATCTCCAATGCACTATTCACATTCAAGGTTAGAGAGTTGGTGCCATATAGGGAACATGTAGTAAATATGATTAGCTAAATTGAGTGTCCAAACATCTTGTGTTTTAAAATCCTTGATGAGATACACATAGATCTTATTCTATCCTCACAACCCAAAAACATATCTGGTTTTATTATGAATTATAATATGAGAAATAACAAGAAGAAACTATCAAAACTTCTTATTCTTATCTGCCAAGTTGATTAAGACATGGGGTGTGAAAAACATGTTGTCCTTATAGTTAATAAGAAGAAGTGGAACAATGAAAAGGGTTTAAAGAATCATCCTCATTCTATGGAATTGGGGAACCATCCCTCTAAGAATAATATGACCCAAAGGAAAAGAAAATAACATGATGTTGTATGTTTTTCATGAGACATGTATGGATACTGGAAGAGGAATTTTACCTTGCTAAAGAAGTAAGGGGAATCTTCTAGTGAATTCATTATGAAGTTTAATAATTATATATTTACAAGTTGGATATTAGATACTACATTTGGTGCTCAAATATGTATCCAACTATAGGAACCAAGTAGACTTTAGAAGGTTTTAAGAGGTGAGGTTGATCTATGAGCTGGAAATAGAGTGAGGCTGGATACTCTTTTCATTAGAGACTACTGTCTCACATTTTCAAAAAGATTTATTTTAATTTTAAAGAACTATTATTATGTTTTTAGAGTTAATAAGAACATTTTTTACATTTTTTATTTAGATATGGATGGATTTATTTTCAGCTTTAGAAATAAATATTTCTAATTTTATAAAGATAACATATGTAACTATATGTAATAATTGAATAATGGTCTTTATATATTGAATTATAAAAACCAAATATTAGAAATTGATAAAGAAACTAATATATGCAACTCATATGAAACCTAGTTTTGGAATCATCATCTTGGTTGGGTAAATAAGAATAATTTGAAAAAGCTCTATCAAGATGGTTATTTAGGATTTTGGAGCTAAATTCACTTGAAATATTCCATGCTGGTTTACATGTAAAGATGAAAAAACCACCATTCAGTGTTCAAGGTGAAAGGTCTATAGATTTTCTAGAATCAGTACACATCAATATGTGTGGACCCCTTCAAGTATAATCTATAGGTGGATTCTTTTAATTTATTACTTTTATTGAGGACTTGGGTAGGTATGGATATATATACTTAATGAGGTACAAGTATAAATCCTTTGAGAAGTTCAAAGAGTTCAAGAATGAGGTTAAGAATTAGCTTGGGAAGAAGATAAATAAAATTTGATTGGGATGAGGTGGAGAATATATTAACCAAGAATTTAGTAACTTTTTTATGGTATTTTATCTCAACTCACTCCACCTTATACACCATAGTAGAATGGTGATAGTGAAAGGAGAAATTGTACCTTTTGGACATGGTAAGGTCAATGATGTGTCACAGAATTCCTCCATAATCCTTTTGGGGATATTCATTAAATAAAACTATATACATACTAAACTGAGTACCAAACAAAGTAGAAAATAGTATTGCCTTAGAGTTATAGAGTAAAAATAAACTAGTTTTGTCACATGTTCGTGCATGGGGTTTCAAGGAATTTGTTAAGGATATCTCAAGAAACAAACTAGCATTATGTGACATTAAGTGTATCTTTATAGGGTATCCCAAGGAAACTAGGAGATACTACCTATACAACCCTTCATACAAAAAAATTGATTATTGCAAGAAAAGCTATATTTCTTGAGAAGGAGCACGTCCTAAGAAGTATAGTGGGAATAATATTGACTTTAATGAAGTTGATTCTCAAGATACATAAGGGTTTGTATAGGAATCAATTCCATAGGTCCCACTATAAGAAGGTGTTCCTAAAACACAAGTACTACATAGGATCTCTAGAGAGGTAATACAACCAGAGAGATATGTTTTTCAAGTCTGTAATGATGGTGACTCATTATTATTTAACAATAATGATCCTCTATCTTATAAAGAGGTAGTAGATATATTAGGAGTGAAAATATAGAAAAAAGTGGTGAATTTGGAGATGGATTCCATGTCTCAAATCCAAGTTTGGGTTTCTATTGATCCACAAGTGGATATAAAAGAAAAATTGGAAATAGGTATTCAAGAGAAAGATGAACATGGAATTAAAAGTGATTACCTATAAATAATTTCTAGTGGCTAAAGGGAATCTAAAATGTCAATGAATTTACTAAAACAAAACCTTTTCTCTGGTTTCAATTTTTAAATCTATCAAAAAAAATTCAATAGTATCCTACCATGAGTACAAGATTTGGAAAATGGATTTCAAAATTATATTACTTAATGTGATACCTCAATAGGATGTGTATATGACACATTTTGAAGGTTTTGTGACTCTAACAAATTCCAAAAAGTTATTAATGTTATAGAGATCAATATATGGATGAAAGAAAAAATCCAAGTCATGGAACATTCGATTTGATGAAGACATAAAGGAATTTAGTTTCATTGAGAATGAATGTGTGCCATGTATTTATAAGAGATTTAATGAGAGTACTGTTGTTTTCATAATAGTATATGTTGATGACATATTAAAAATTGTAAATAATATACCAACCTTATAAGAGTTTAAGGCATGGTTGAGAAATTTATTCTCTATGAAGGACATAGGTGAAGTAGCCTACACTCTAGGGATCAATATCATGTGTGATGGATCCAAGAGGTTACTTGGACTAAGTCAAGGTATATGCATTTATAAGATAATTAAGAGGTTCATTATAGAACAATTCAAGAGAGGATTGGTTCTAGTGTCACATGGTATACATATTTCCAAGAATATGTGTCCTCATACATAAGAGGAAAGTGATAGAATGAGTAAGATCCCATACACTTCTATGATATGTTCTATCATGTAATTAATATTATGTATGACACTTGATGTTGTTTATTATTTGATAATGGTTGGAAGATATCAAAAATATACATGTGAAAAATATTATACTATTTTCAAGACTATCATTAAGTATCTGAGGTGAACTAAGGATATGTTCCTGGTATATTGATGAGATTATGTGTTTGTCATCAGGGGTTATATAGATGCTTGATTTCAGAATTATCATAATGATCAGAATTCATAGTATGGATATATCTTTTGTCTAAATGAAGGAGTTGTGAGTTGTAAGAGTTCAAATCATCCCATTTTCATTGATTCTACAATGGATTTTTGAGTATATTTTTTCTTCTAATGCTATAAAGGTGGAAATGTAGATTCGCAACTTTGTTTTATATCTTGATGTTTGTTCCTAACAATAAATTCCCTATCATAGTGTATTGTAATAACACTATAGGAGTGGATCTCTCCAAGGATCCAAGGTCATAACAAAGTAAAAAGCATATACTTTAGTAGTTTCATCTCTTGTGGTATTTTTCTCAATGAGTTGAAGTTGCGGTGAGTAAAGTATCCACATATGAAAATGAGTTAGACCCCTTAATAAAGTATTTATCTCAGTAAAAGAATGAGTATCATGTGAGAGCTAGCGGACTAAAAGTTTTTTTTTAGTTGGCTCTAGTGAAAGTGGGAGTATGTTGGAGTTGGTGACCTAGAACCAACTTGTTAAGTACTCTATTATATGTATTTATTAATTAAATAATTTTTATTTTCAAATATTTATTATTCTTCTATATGATATTTTTATGTGATAATTTACTTAGAATATATGTCACATTGAATGGTCATAACAGTTTCCCACTATGATGAGAACCTAGAGGTTCCATGACATTATTATTAAATCTTGTTCTATGGATTAATGATATTTTCTGATGGTACATAGATGATATAGGATATTAGGGGTAGGAGGATCATAATACATTGAGATACCTTCTCATGGTTTTCTCCCTTATAAATATGCAAGATATGAGGTTTTGAGAGTAGGCTCATCAATAGGAAATCCTCATTTCCAGGTGTCATTGGATGTTCATATATGTGGATGTGTGTATTGATCGTTAGACTTTAAGATTATAATTAAGAAATATCAAAACTTGTGTACTTTTATGTATTTGTTAAAACAATGGTGACATATGTTCATGGAAAATTAAAATACATTGGGTGCATCACAAGTGATATAACATTTAAGGATAATACAAGAAATGGTTTATCCTTTATATGCTATAATGGAAGTTAATAAATCAGTCCCTTTGGTGGAATATAATTACCTACATAAATCCATGTCCATGGTTCTTGGTGGGAGAGTTCATTTTGGAAAGTCAACGAAAGAAAAATCAATCATATCGGTTGATGGAACTCGTATGCAACTTACTTGATTATAGATATCATGATAAAAGTATTAGATTGCATAGTAAATGTTTATAGGAGGTTGGAAGTCATTTTTATGTTAACTTCTTTCTCTATAGATGCCTTAGCATGTTTCTAGACTCTAACCTTGGACTTTTGGTGGTTATGCTTAATTCCACTCAGAAGGTGGCCTAGAGGCTCACACACTAAGTGTATCCAAAATCTCAATTAAATCCAGGAAATAAATTTTTGAAGTTAGATTAAATAATATTTATTTGGGTTTGTTTTATTGTGATAATTTATTTTTATGTTATTAAAAATAATGAAGTGATTTAAATAATAAATAATAAATATTAGTTTAAAAGTTTGGAGAATGTAATATTTATTATTTTTATCATAGAAATAATTTTTTGACATCTATTTGATTAAATAATCATTATTTAAGGATTGATAAATGTTGATGATGGAAAGCAGACCGAGTTTAATGATCCAATTAGAAATAATTGATATTTATTTATATTATTAATGTGTTATATATTTCAAGATGCTATTAACAAAATTATTATTATTAATTGAAATGGTGTCAATTTAGAATATTAGAAATGGTATGGGATTGTCTGCAATTTTCCAACCCAAAACCTGCCATAATAAATATCTAATTATATCTAAATATATCACTTTCCTAGAGTGAATTTTGGGGTGTGAGCAAGGAATAAGAGATATATCTAGAGAGATATATATAGAAATATATATATATATAGATATATAAAGAGATATATCTAGAGATATATATTGATAGATGTATCTAGAGAGATATTTAGAGTATTATAAATAGCTCTCTCTTCCTCCCCTCTCACATCTTCAAGAGAGAACCAACAATTCTCCCTCATTGAGAAGAAAATTTCTATGGTCAGCCATGAAAAACACAAGTGATCATGATCAGCCATGCAAGAACCTGTTGATTTGACGATGTTGATCAGATATTGTGATGCAAAAGTGGATCACTGCTAGAGGTATTATACACTTGAATCCTACATCATAACAATGGTGTGAAAAAATCTATACCATTGGATCATAAAAAAATTAGACTTAAAAGTTTCAGAAATTCCTTATCTTTTTTATAAATTAATTATAAATTACATGTGAAGATTGTAAGATCCTATATTTTTTCAAGTATTATCCTCTTGAGTTTTGGTCGAACCTATTTTATTTGGGTTTTCTTTTATTATTTAAACCATGGTAGTCAAGTTTATTTTGGAAATGAAGATATTTTTTTAGGTAAAGTGACCTAATGTTCATGGGTTTATATTTGTTTAAATTTATAGAGTTTGGGTATAAATGTTTCAAAGGATTAAGAGGGTTCTCCATGGGTTTGGAAATATTTAGAGGTGTTTTAGGTTTTTCTATAGAATCTTGGCTATAATATGGAAGGAAAATTTCACATAATGATCATTTTACACAACATGAACATGTTTCTGAGAACATTCCATAAACTTTTTCAAAGCATGAAATGTTTACATCCCATAAAACTAGTTCACATCATGAAATGGTTGAATGGGGTTATTTTGACATTAGGTTATGCATTTTTTGAAATATCTTATAAATAAATAAATTTACATCATGAATATCTTAGGTTTAGTTGTTTAAACCACACTGCATGTATGAATTATTTTTATTTCACCATGACACCTCCACTCTAAAACCCTAGGGTGACTCTAGGAATTTTTAGGGAAATTTATTCCTTTATGGACGTCTTGGTCTATTGTTTTATATTTTATTAATTCCTTAGTTTTTGTTTTCCCCTTTCTTACTCTATCCTCCTTTATAGCAGTGTGATATCTTGAACAACATTGAATTGGGTTAAAATCTTGTTGCCTCTGTGATCTAGGTTTTCCTTCTAGTATCCTTATCCTTTGTTCTCCATTTTCATTCCATTTAGAGTGTTTCTTTGATATCTTAATTAAGGTGATGGTCTAAAACTTATACATTTTTTATTATTTACGTTTCTATGGTGTATGCAATGTGTGATATCATGATAAGACATCGTGTGAATGACCTAATTAATTGGATAAGTCATGTTGATTAATATTTATTTTCTATTGGTCCTTCCATAAGATATTTTTGGGTCTAAGGAAAGGATACTGAGTCATGTGGCCACCCAAATGGTGTGTTATCCTTGATCCTTGTTGAAACTTGGTCATCTTAACATTCAAGCCCTATGATAAATTGAAAAAATCGTATGATTACTGGATAATGTTAGAAACTAGAATACCGCGTGTTTTGTAGTGGTTTCTTGAGATAGAATCACTTTGGATAAAATCGGTTAATTGGTATAAAAAAACCCAGGGCCAAGATCATGGTGAAATAGTTTTGATATAATTATGATGATAATTATGAAACTGAATTAATGAAATATATTTAGTTAAATGGATGATAATTTGATAAATTGATCATTGTGTATTATGATGATATATCTCGTATGTGTGTTATTAGACTTGTGTTTTTTCTTGTATATATTTTGTGTTTATGTGACACTAATGTGATTGATGCTTAAGGTTGGGATGCTTTGAGGCATGAAGAGGTTGTCCTAACATGACACTAGATTATGTTGATGCTTGAGGGATAGGAACATGATTTCTTATTGCCTATGGGATAGGTGCATAGGTATTGGATGAATAAGGGTGGAGTATGTGATTATATTAGATGTCTGAGGATGATATGAATAGTCTATAGATGCCCAAGTGTGAGATTCTAGATATCCAGTAGGTAGAGGCCATTCTGTTAATTTGATGTTTTGTGTGATTTATCCTCAGTGGGAGAATCTAGCATCGATTGGGTGATCTGTCCTAATGCATGGGGTCCTTCCCGAGAAAAAAGATATCTGGTAGGGCACTGAAGCATGTTATATTATCCCTAGGTGTCACCCCAACAATTGAGGGTTAATAGGTTTATTTCATGTGCAGTATTAATTTAATAAATTAATACCTTTATTATCACTTTATTGTATTCAGTATATTTCTAATACTAGATTTGTTTATATATGGTGGTGTAGACCTACTGAGTTGTAATCACACCCTAGATGGGCCACTGTTTGGTACCAGAAAAGATCTCAGGGATGTAGGTTTGGACCAGGGAAAGGAATCTTGTTGTTGACTTGTAGCTTGTTGGATGGGTAGGATCTTGGAGACGATATCGACATGGGGTTCAAGACTGGGGTATTTAGGGTATTTATTTAAGTATAATTTGTATTTTATATGTATAAATTTGATAACGTCATTTAGTTACATTAATCTTGTAATTACATTATTCTTTTATTATTTGGATTTAATTAGTTTATCTTGTCTCAACTTTGGTTTCCTGTTTAATTATTCATATTGTTTCAATTATTTTTTCAACATTGATATTATTTTTCCACTATCATTGTAGAAATTTACTAGAGTTTATAGTCTCACTACTATATTCCTTATAACCTCACAAATAGTCATTATACTATGGCATATGGGGAGGCATGCTTGAGGTCACATAGGCAACAGACTGAGTCACTAGAGGGAGCACCTGGTCAGGGATGTTACAAATTGGTATCAAAGGCAGGTTTGTTTTCATTGCTTTACTATTTGGTAAAGGTATAAACGATACTAGGATGTGTTAATACATGGTAATGATCTTGTTCATACCATTATATAACCCATGTATGAGGGAAAATCTATGTTCCCAGGGATGTGATTGTTGTTTATGATATCTGTTTGTTACGGTTGATATTATTTCACATTGGGTGGTTCTGATGTTGTGTGATGTTAATTTCATTAAATTCCTATTCATGGCTCAGTATGAAATAATATTAGTATGAATGTATCATGATAGACATGTGGGGATATATATATATATATATATATATTGACATGAATTATTCATGATAGAGATATATTATTGCATGTAATATGTTTTCCTATATGAACTATGAAATGAGATTCTAGTTATATATGTTAAATGAAATGAAAGAACTGATATGTTATGATAATTTTTTTGTTAAGACAAGTTTATGGTGACCATGAGCTAGTGGTTCTATATTTTTCTCTCCTATTGAGTTTTACCTTGATGTTATTTAGTGTTCTAAGGAGAGAATTTTTTTATAGATAAAATGCTTGCTCCTTGTCTTTGAATTGAGCATCAGGAGAGTAGTAATCAGCATTCTCTTAACACAGCTAAACTAGAGCTTCCTATATACCCTGAGGATCATATGTATGTTTAGATTCATTATATATTCCTTAGGGTAATGTAATCCATGTAAATGGGTACTATTTACACTATACCCTCGATGTTTGGGCTGACAATAGATTTCCAAGTACAAAATATGACTATGATTACTAGGGAGGAAGGCCCCCAGGTAGTTGAGTTCTGGATTGAGTAAGTCTATATGATCTTCAATAATCTTGTGACACCTATACATGTGAGGGTTAATCTTCCTGCTTATGGTCTTTGTGGACTATCCAATCATTGGTTGGAAATTCTAGAGTAATCTAGAAAGTAAGAGAAGATATCCTAGAACGACTTTGGGGAAAACTTTCCAAGCCACTTATATCTTTATATATTTAGGGATGAGAAGTCTTGTGAGTTCATACATCTAACATGTAATGTAATTTTAGTGATGAACTAATAAAGGCAATTCACCGACTTACAACACTTTGCTCCATCCTTAGAAACTGATGAGATTTCCAAGGAAAGACATTTTTAGGATGGTCTTTACTATGATACTAGGTCGCAAGTGAATTTATTTCACTTTAGAATAATTTTGGATAAGATTAATCAGGATCTCATCATGAAATATAATATGAGAGAGGCCTCAAGTAGTTGTGAGAAAGTTTCATCATGGATATTTGAAAACTCTTCTTCTGTTAGAAAGAAGCATCACAAAATCATTTTTCACTAGTGAAGTAGCTGGAAGAGGAATCAAGGGAGTGAAATTCCTCTTTAATACTGTGTTTTAGTGCATTAATTTTAGTGTGGTGGGGGATCGGGATAGGAACCTGAGTCCGAGAGGAGATCATCTACCCATTAGTAGACTAGAAGTTGGGGTTCTATTGGATTTTTAGGCTAGTGAAAGGGACATGGTACTCTAGTGTAGGAGTGTAAATACCAATCATATGGAGAAACACAGTGGAGTCCAACTGGCCCATAGGGAAGAGGGTAAAATTAGCTACATGCTATGTAGTTTACTTCATCTATCTTGGTTTTTGGACCTTCTACTATTATAGGCATGATTATTATATCATCTACCTTATATTTTTTTTGATATAGGGGCATCACATTCCTTTCTATATTCTCTTTTTTATAATGGTTTGGGTTTTGATATAGAGAGAATTTATGGGGTCATGACTATTGAATCACTATTGGGAGTACGATTAGAGGGTATCAAGCACTGCTAGGAGTGTTCTCTTGAAATTGGTGGCTATCATTTCTTTTGGGAAATTTTTATACTCGAAATAAAAGTATTCGATTTTATTATTGGTACGGATTAGATAGTTCTATACCAGACTCATGTTGACTTTTATCATAGGATAGTTTCCTTTATATCTCTAGATGGTGGTATCTATACTCACCAAGGCGAGTGGGATCTTTGGGGTGGTCAAGAAGGACCAATTCAATGAAGATTGGATTTTATCAAGGATTACATATCAAGCCTTGTTCTGGATGATGGATGAATACAACATGATACATTTCCTCCAGTAGTAGACCATTTTTAGGATGTATTTCCTGAATATTTGTCCATTTTTTCACCTAAATGGGAGATTGTGTTCATAATCAAGTTGGTTCCAAGAGCTAAGACAATTTCTACCACACTATATAGGATGACACTAGTAGAGCTTCATGAGTTGAAAGTTTAGTTTAATGAACTAGAATACAAGGGTTTTATACAACCTAATATATCTCCATGGTATTATACAATTCTTTTATCTAATAAGGCTAATGGGGATTTTCACTTATGTATGTATTATATGAGACTGGTCTAGATGGCGGTCAAGAACCGGTATGCCATTCCATGAATCGATGATATTTTTATTCAGCTGATAGGTACCAAGATCCTTTCTAAGATTGACTTGATATTAGGGTATCATATATTGAGAGTGAAATCATTAGACAAACCTTATACTACTTTTAGAAGAAGGTATGTATTATAAAAATTTATACTGGTGTCATTCGGTCTGAAAAACGCACTGATAGTATTCATGGACTTGATGAATCAGATCTTTCATCATTTTCTGGATCATTTTGTAGTGGTTTTCATCAATGAAATATTATTTTCCTACCAATAAATATATGATCATTCCCAATATCTTAACATCGCCTTGAGTATATTGAGATAGCATCAACTTTACACCACACTATCTAAATGCAGTTTCTGGATTGATAAAGTGCTCTTCTTTGGTCATTTCATCTTAAAGGATGGAGTTTCTGTGGTCCAAGAGAAGGTTTTAGCCATGGTATCTTGGGATTTACCCAAAAAATTATTCATGATTCATAGATTTCTTGATTTGGTAGGTTATTATTGGTATTTTATCTTGGACATTTCCCATATGAAAGCACTATTGTCTGGGCTAACCAAGATAGGGGAAAATTTTGTTTGTTTAGATGCTTATAAGAGAGTTTTTTAGTATATAGAGAGAAAGTTGATCTTAACAGTGATCTCGGCCTTACATGTGTTGGGTAAGGCATATACCATGTACTATGACATATTTAGAGTTGGACTTGAAGTAGTTCTGATGTAGAAGGACCGAGTAGTTGGTTATGAATCCAAATAGTTGAGACCACATGAGAGGAATTATCCTACTCATGATCTAGATTTATCAGTGGTGGTATATTCCCTAAGATTATGGAGACACTATCTTTTGGTTGAGAGGTTTTTGGTAGATACAAACCATAAAATACTTAGGAACATATTTTTTCAGCATGACCTAAACCTTCAATAGAGGAGGTGGATTGAGTATCTACATTATTTAAACCTTGAGTTGGCTTATACACCTGAAAAAGGGAAATGTCATTTCCAATGAATTTATCTAGAAGATGTATAATGAATTAATGTGGGAAACTTGCAATGAGGGGAGGATGAATACACTATTTGAATACATGTATCTTGACGTTCAGGAATCCCATGGATGAGTAGCTCTAACTTTGACATCTATTATATTGATTCTTTTAGAATGGGTCAAGACCAAATAGTAATCTAATCTAGAAGGATTTTCTTGGAGGGACAACATATATGGTGGAGAGTCACTACTAGGATAGTCTCTTTTCATCGGCAATGTTTTTCTTGTCCATGGTGAAGAATGGGTTCATATGATCTTACATGAGGAGCTGATGAGAGAGTTTCATGATTCTAGATGGGAGTTACATCCCAGTTTTACAAATATGTATCATTATATCCATATAATGTACCAGTGTCTAGGAATGAATAAGTTAGTAGTGGGCTTCATGGAGAGATGTTTTACCTATCAGTAGGTGAATTCCAATCATCATAGTCCAAATGGGTTGTTGTAGTCTCTTTCCATTTTAAAATGAATGTGGGATGATTTTATTATGGATTTCAGGATAGGAGTACTCAGTACACCTTGTAAGAATGATGTGGTATGGGTGATCATTTATAAACTGAAAAAGGTATCTCACTTTTTTCCTATTAGGGATACCTTCACCATTGATAATCTTGGTAGTCTTTACATGTGGGAAATAGTTTGACTGCATGGTATACCAAGGTGTATCATTTCTAATAGAGATACTCATTTCATGACTTAGTTTTTAATGGGTCTTCATAAGGTTCTGAGATCATAGGTTCTTATGAGTAAAACCTATCATCCATGGAATGATTGTCAAAAATGAATGGAATATTCAGATTCTGGGGGATATGTTACAGGATTGTGTTTTAGATTTTGGTGGTTTAAAGGAGACAAATTTAACATTCATGGAGTTCACCTATAATAAAAGCTTCTAGGTATAAATATAAATGGAACCTTTTGAGTCTTTTTATGGAATTCCATGTCATTTGACTCTTTTTTATTAAAGGTAGAGAGTTAGTTCTTGTTGGACTTAGTCTCATGTAAGAGGCATCTGAGTAGGTTCGGTTTCTCAGGTGGTGGTTGGTGACCGCACATATAATGAATAAATATTAAATTGACTATTGGAGATGACATTTGGAGTTTGATTTGGGTCATATTGTTTTCTTTTGAGTGTTACCAAGGTTTGGGAAACATCATATCAGTAACTAGAGGAAGCTATAACCCAGGTTTTTTGGTCCGTTTGAGATAGTGGGGAGGGTTAGTCTGGTGGTGTATCGATTGGCCCTTCAACCATGATAAAGTTCCAATCATGAAGTGTTTCATGTATCACATATTTGAACATATTATCTAGACCCTTATCATGTGGTAAACATTGATTTCATTGATCTTATTATAGATTCATCCTTCGAGGATCATCTGATATGGATAATGGACAATATTGAGATGTATCTCTGAGGAAATACTACACTTCTAGTATGAGTAGAGTGGTAGTATGGACGTGTTCAATAGAAGACTTGGGAGAGGGAATATGATATTTGAAAAAATTGGTCATAATTTTTCTAAAATATCCCATAGTCATGCTTGTATAATCTTGGGGAAGTGTTACTATATGTTGGGGAGTTTGTAAGATCCCATATTTTTCTAGGTAAGTTCTTCTAGAGTTTTGGTTGAACCTATTTTAGTCGGATTTTTTTCTTATTTAAACCTTGGATGTTAATTTTATTTTGGGAATGGAGATATTTTTTCAAAGAAAATAATGTAAGTTCAAATAGGAATGTTTGTTTGAATTAATGGAGTTCAGGTATAAATGTGTTAAAGGATTACAAGGGTTCCCTATGGGTTTGTAAAGTTTCAAAGATGGTTTGGGTTTTTTTATAGAATTCGGGTTGTGACTTGGTAGGAAACATTAATTTTGTGAATGTTTTACATGAAGTGAACATGTTTTCGGGTACATTCCATGAACTTGTTTAGAGCATGAAACATTTACACTCTATGAAAATGGTTCAAGTAGTGAAATGGTCAACCGGGGTAATTTTAACCTAAGGTGATACAGTTTTCAACATATCTTATAAATGAATAAATTAAAATAATAAAATGGGTTTATGTCATGAATATATCAGGTTTAGCAGTTCAAAACACACTATGAATATAAATTATTTTAATTTCACTATGAATCCTACTCTCACAAACCCTAGGGTGACTCCAAGAATTTTTTTAGGGTGATTACTTTCTTTTCGAACATCTTGGTCTAGTATTTTATCTATGGTGAGTTCCTTCATTTTAGTTTTCCCCTTTCTTCCACTATCCACCTTTATAGAGGTGTGATATCTTCACCATCATTGAATTAGGTTTTTATCTTATTTCTTATGTGATCTAGGTTTTCCTTATGATATCTTTCACCTTCATTTTTCATTGGTGTTTCCTTGAGAGTGTTTATTTGTCCACTAAATTAAAGTGGGTGGTCTAAAACTTGACCATTTTGTCTTATTTAATTATATATGGTATATAAAATATGAAAAATAATGATGTAATTCCACAATCATGACCTAATTAATTTTATAATCCCAATTAATTAATAATTCTTTTCTATTAGATTGTCCATTCAATTCTATTTGGTCTAAGGCATGGCGACTAAGACCTACGAACACTCAAATAGTGTACTATCATTCATCTTTTTTGAGACTTGGTCATCTTGACCTTATATCCCAATGATAAATTGGATTTTTTTATTGTTGGATTAATTTTGTCATTAGAATAACACATGTTTTTTATTTGTTTCTTGATATTTTATCACTTTGGATAAAATTAATTAATTGGCATATTAATAAACCTATATTCAAGATCATGGAGAAACTAGTTTGATATAATTATGAAGATAAATAGGAATCTTAATTAATTTAATATATTCAGGTATATAGATGATAAATTAATAAATTGATCATTGTATTTTATGATATATATCTGGCATGTGTGTTATTATCCTTGTGATTTTTCTTACATAAATTTTTTTATGTGACACTGATGTGATTGATGCCTTGGGGTGAGATTATTTGAGGAATGTAGAGTTTTTTTACGATGTGAAATAGGATTTTGTTGACACCTAAGGGCTAAGTTTGTGATTTCATACCACATGTGGGCTAGGCACACTAGTACTGGTCGCATGAGGGTGAAGTATATGATTATATAAAATTTCTAAGGACCAAATTCATAATTTCTTGATGCTCTAGGGTGAGATACTAGATATCCTATAAGCTGAGTCGATTTTGTTAATTTTATGTTTTTTATGATTCATTATATTGGTGGGATAGTATTTTATATATTGGTTGATTCATCCTGATGTAGGAGGATCTATAAAGACACATAAATTTCAAGGAAATTTTTTTCTTAATTTTATTTGGAATTTTACAAGAACGCAGTTTCTGACGGCACCTGATTCCGAGGCCCGGTGTGCCCAGAATCATTTTTCGAAGTTTGGCTCGGGTACGTTCAGTAAACGAACGAGCGGGTTTTTCTAACTTTTGAATTGGTGCTCGAAATCAAATTCTGAGTGCACTGATGGAATCGCAGCGCCGGTATTTGCTTAGAAACGCCTCTTCCGGAGTTGCGTTTGCTCGGGTGTGGTTTTTAATTTTTGGACTTTAAGTTAAGAAATAAAATAATGTGGTACGACAAACTTTATTTTATTTCACTTAAAGCCGCTTAAAGCCACTTAAATCTGCTTAAGCTGAGTTGAAGTGGATAAGGTGCAATTCAAAATATCCTACCCTCTTGGTAGGATATTTGTGAGGTGGGGCCCGCACGAGCCCCACCGTTTCTTTTCACCTAAGTAACGCACCCGTAACCCCCCTCTTAAATGAAAGTCAACTGGGGCGTTTCTTAAAATCTAAAACGCTCCTATTAATTGGGCGGTTAATTTGTTGAAATTAATTCTATGAATTAATGGGTCGTTACTTAGTTTGTTTTACAATTTGTTGGCATGTTAATAAAATAAGACCAACGCTTGTCTTCTTGAGGATTGCTCGTTGAGAGGATTTGGAGAAGACTCCAAGGCTTGAGATCTTCATCCTCCTTCGCGAAAAACGTGAAGAACGCAAAGAAACGTGAAGAACGCCGTCACCCTCAGAGATCGACGACGTGACGCCGACGATTCTCCCTCTGCGACGCTTCTTCCACGACGATCCACCTCCGCAACAATCTTCGATCGGCATCTTGAGGTAGGGGATTGCGGTTCTTTTAAATTTTCTTTGTTGATTATAACATCAACATGGATTTAATTGTTATAATTAAATTTGTGTGTTCTTGATCCTCGGAGTTTGTCTACGTGACGCCGAGTACCATACGACAGTGACGCCCTTCCGCAACGCGACGATCCTTTTCTTCCGCGACGGTCAATTCCGCGACGAACTCGCGTCCGACGACGACGTTGAGGTAGGGGTCATTTTGAAAATGATAATACCCATGTTGTTTTCCTCCAAGGCAATAATGCGGACCAACCAATTTACAAGTTGGTTCGTGGTTATTTCTTGCGGGTCGTGGTTTATCAATAGCTGGGAATTATGGGGTCGTTTCAAACCGCTAACGCGGTGCGTGCGGACCAACGAACAAGTCTGAACCCACCGCCCTTTTGTTCTTGGTGTGCGGAACGGCGGACGATGACAAAACGGGCCAAAGAGACGATTTGTTGATTCCGAAGTGAAGAACGGGACCCGGGATGAGCTACGGCGCAGACGAAAATGAAATCGGACCACCGGAGCAACTCCGGTGGCCCGCGGACTCCACCGGCGGCGCCGGCGGCAGGAGGCGGCGGCGTCCCGGCGCGCTGCCGGAAGGACCCGCCGCGGCTGAAGCCGCTGCGGCAGTAGCGTGGTCTCGTGACCCCACGGGACCGGAGGAGCAGGACGCGGCGGCCCGGCTACGTCCGCTGGCGAGGGCGGCCCCACGCGGGGTCGTGGCTTCTCTTCACGCGGGGGCACCACGCCCCCTGCTGTTTCCCTTGCTCGCCCACTCGGCCGAGCCGAGCCAAGCCGACCCGTCAGCCGGGTCATGCCCAGGCCGGGCCGGGCCACCCTGGTCGGGCCGGGTCACGCCCAAACGGGTCAGACCCGGGTCGGGTCGACCCGATTCGGGCCGACCCAGGGGGGGTCGGGCCAGGTCGGTCCGGGCTCAGACCCCCCGTTTCCAGACCTTTTTGGTATTTTTCTCATAACTTGAGATACAGGCTTCCGAACGATGCTTAATCAGCGGCGATGTGATCCTTGGACCGAGACGGTCGTTTCGGTATATCACACTCAAGGTTTCGTAATACTTTGGGTTCGGTCGGGTTGGTTCGTACACGAAACCAATCGGGCCCTCGGAGCGGAAACGCTCATATCTTGAGCTTCGGACGTCCGATTGACGTGCCGTCGACTTTTTTAAATTCCTCTAAGTGAGAAGGATCTTTTGGCTTACTCCACCCGAGGTTTAGATGCAGGTGGAGTACGGTCGGGTTGGTTTTTCCTTAAAAACCAACCGGGCCCCTGGGACGAAAAAGCCAATAACACTCAGACCGGGCGTCCGATTGACGCGCCGTCTGCGATGTTGAGTTCCTGTTGACGATACTGAACTTTTGGATACATCAACTCTAGACTATGTGTCAATTGATGTATCAGCCTCTCGGCTCGTGGAGCGGACCCTCCGAAACAAGCTTGCTGTGTGCGGGAACCCTAGAGCTGGCTGCGACTGCTACTGTGACGACGACGACTATGCGGAGATCCTCAGTGGATTCGACGGTGACGACTACAGCACTCAGCGATCCTTTGTGGGTCAGTGCTACAGATCTTGTGTGGGTCCGATCCTGTGTGGGTCAGCGCTCAGCGGCCCTCTGTGGGCCAGCACCTACAGATCCTGTGTGGGTCCGATCCTGTGTGGGTCTTCGCGGGGGTTAGTTACCTATCGATCCTTTGTGGGTCAGATCCTTTGTGGGTCATTGCAGGGGTTAGTACCTATCGATCCTTTGTGGGTCCGACGACTTAGATGGATCAGTGATCATCTCTATCATCATTCGAAGAAGTATACCTATGTGAGCTGAAATCCTGTTTTGCTTTCCTTTGTGGATTGTGTTGAGCTATCCTGTGTGGATTTTTGTTTTTCTTTCCTTTGTGGATTTTGTTGATCTATCCTGTGTGGATTTACGTTTTTATTCCTGTGTGGACTGGGTTGTACTTGAGTTCGGATGTTGGAGCCGAGCGAGAATTGATAACTTAGGTATATTTATGGGCATATACCTAAGCTATGTCAGATGTTACTTTTTTATTGCATCTTTCCTTTTTGGATTATACTTTGTGGATTCTGGGAGACCTTCGGGGGTCTCGGGGTCCCTACTGAGTATCTTATACTCGCCCCTGCACGGGCTATGCCCGCACTACGTTGTGTTGGTTGCAGACGATGGACAGCGCTGATCGTGGTGGAGGCTTGTGAAGCAGGATGGTACTTGGAGGTGGACCACTGGGTGGGACGTACTCGGAGCGCTCAGCTGGACCCGAGGAGCAGTGGAGGCTTTCTGTAGCCACCCTTCAGGTGGGACTTCCAGTGGATGGTTCGACGTTGCGGATTTACTTTTCAGTTGATGTTTTCCCTTTCGAGTTGTATTTTACTTTCAGTTTGGGTTTGTATTCTGACCCACTTACTTTCCGCACATACTGTTGTACTCTGTTTTTACTTAGTGTTTACTTCTTCTGCTTGCTTACTCTATGTTTCTTGTTTACTTTGAAAAGGCAATGCCTTCCCTTTTTACAGGCATTTACGCCTTGGTGCTAGTCACCAGCCCCTGGCCTATGGAAGGCGGGCTTGAGGTAGTCACGACACGGGCCCCGAGGACGGGTCGTGACAAATTGGTATCAGAGGAGTTCGGTTCTACCGCAGACTCTAATCTTTTTCTATGTGAAGCAATAGTGTTTAGCATATTGGGTGTGGTTATCAGTCCAGGGAGTCTAGTGTTGGTGCGGCGGCCGACATATCCGTACACCAGGACCCTGACTTCTGATTTCCGACTTAATGCACGAAAACATTGATTACATGTGTGTTTCAAGTTTTCCTTGTGATTACTTTGTATCAGCTCACTAGGTACACTGTTCTGACCATGGTGCACCTATTCCTTTTTCAGGATGGCCCCACGACGACAGCCAGCTAGGGTTTCGAGAGTCGAGCGTGACGACGGCCCACCGAGCGACGAGGCCTCGGTGCAGAGCCCTTTGTCAGTAGTGGCACCGGCGGTAGCTCTACCCACCGAGCCACCGATGCTTCCAGCACCAGCCGCTAACGATGCACGTCGCCTCAGTTCACTACATGAGTTCCAGCGCCAGTGACCACCCAGGTTCCGTAGGGAGACAGACCCCCAGGCAGCCGAGGACTGGCTGGAGGCAGTGGTGCGAGTTTTCCGGTTAGTGAGGACACCAGCAGCCCTCATGGTGATCCTCGCAGCGAGCCTACTGCACGCGGCAGCAGGCCGATGGTGGAGCTTGATGCTCCAGGTGCATGATGAGGCAACTCTTCTTTGGATGGACTTTGAGGGTCTCTTCCACTTAGAGTTCTTCCCGGCCACCCTCCGTGCGGTGCACATCCAGGATCTTCTTCAGCTGTGGCAGGGTAGCTTGACGGTCGCCCAGTACTCAGCGAGATTTACCGATCTCTTGCGTTACTCGACCAACATGGTACGGGACTCATTCTTCTGGGCCCGGACCTTTGAGCAGGGATTGAGACATGAGATCAGGGCATCGCTAATCTCCCTCAGCATTCCGACCCAGGTAGGAGTACTGGAGTGAGGCCTTCTGATCGAGAGGTTCCTTGTTGAGCCTTCATCAGCAGCGAGACCTACCGCGGGATGGCACGTAGCAGAGTCTTCTGCGGCAGGCAGTCGACGGATGACTCAGGGGTCTAGGAAGACCAGACCCTCACGCAGACGACCTCAGGACACTGGCTTCGCAGTGCGGGGCACACAGCGTGGAGCCAGTCTTTCGAGAGGCAGGCAGTGTTACACATGTGGCGGGCAGGGCCACATGGCTCGTGACTGCCCGACCCACCGTGCCGAGGAGCAGCAGACGGTTGAGGGTCCACCCAGGCAGAGGCAGAGGGGGTTTGACCATGGCAGTCCTCAAGGAGGAGGCAGATGAGGCAGAGGATCTGGTCGAGCAGCAGGTGGTGGGCGACGCTTTGAGGCTCTACCACCCCCACCACCAGGAGGTCCACCCCGGCCACAGGGAGATGGCAGGCAGAGACAGGCACAACTCCAGGCAGCGGAGGCCTACGACCACGACGCGCCCGAGAAGATTCGAGGTACTATCTATGTCTATTCCACCCTTGCTGCAGTTCTTATAGACACAGGAGTGAGTCGCTCTTTCATATCCACTGCCCTTGTTCGGATCTCGGAGATTCTGACAGAGTCGTTGGCTCGATCCTTATGGCTAGAGACTCATACGGGAGAAGACTCGATGATTACGCACTGGTTCCGGCAGTGTGAGATTACTCTAGGAGGTGAGAGTTTCGGCTGGGATCTTCTTGTAGCGGCGTCGAGGCCTTACGACGTCATCTTGGGCATGGATTGGTTATCAACATTCCATGCTCAGATCGACTGTATTAGGCGCAAGGTGTGATGTATACGCACCGACGGGAGTACGTTCACCTTCATCGCGTGAGAAGGGAGCCCTCGCAGCACAGGATGGACTTCTGCAGAGGAGAGGACAGCTCATCACTCATCAGTTGTCTAGACTCATCCTAGGAGCAGTTGACGTGCGAAGTCCTATTTTTCCAACAGTGGTGGATCAGTATGCGGACGTCTTTCCCGAAGACGTTCCAGGGCTACCTCCTCGCAGAGAGGTAGACTTTTATATTGACCTGTACCCCGGGACAACCCTGATATCGACTCCAGCATATCGGATGGCCCCTGCTGAGCTTCGAGAGCTACGAGTACAGTTGGAGGACTTGTAGGGCAAGGGATTCATCCGACCCAGTGTTTCACCCTGGGCTTCCCCGATTTTGTTCGCCAAGAAGGCAGACAGGAGCTTGCGACTTTGTGTCGACTATCGTCACCTGAACCAGGTGACGGTGAGGAAAAAGTATCCACTACCAAGGATTGATGACCTCTTTGATCATCTCAAGGTAGCACGATGGTTCTAAAAGATAGACCTCAGGTCATGCTATCATCAGCTCAGAGTTCAGGACGAGGACGTGTAGAAGACGGCCTTCAGATGTCGGTATGGCCACTATGAGTTCTTGGTTATGCCACTCGGCGTAACCAATGCTCCCGTAGTGTTCATGGGCCTCATGAACAGGATATTTCAGCCATACCTCGATCGATTTGTCATGGTCTTCATCGACGACATTTTGATTTACTCGACGACTGAGGAGGAGCACGCCTACCACTTACGGGTTGTACTAGACACACTCAGAGAGCACCAGCTTTATGGAAAACTCTTGAAGTGTCAGTTCTGGATATGTGAGGTCCACTTCTTGGGACACTTCATCTCTGAGGCGGGAGTTACAGTGGATCCTATGAAGATCAAGGCAGTGCTAACTTGGGAGCCACCCAAGATCGTGACGGAGGTGCGGAGTTTCTTGGGACTAGCTGGATACTATCGGAGATTTGTGCCAGACTTCTCCAGAGTTGTGGCACCACTCTCAACTTTGACGAAGAAGGGGAAACCCTTTGTGTGGTCAGACAGATGTCAGTAGATCTTCTAGGAGCTTAGACAGAGATTGACCAGCGCACCTATCTTGAGGTTGTCTGAGGAGGGAGTAGGGTACGTAGTCTACTTCGATGCATATGGGACCGGACTCGAATGTGTCCTGATGCAGGATCGGGCAGTGATCGCCTATGGATCATGTCAGTTGAGGCCGCATGATCAGAATTACACTACCCATGACCTGGAGTTAACAGCAGTGGTCTTTGCTCTGAAGACATGGTGACACTATCTGATGGGAAAGCACTTTACAGTCTTTTCTGACCATCAGAGTCTCAGGTAAATATTCTCTCAGAAGGACCTGAACCTGAGACAGTGGAGATGGCTTGAGTTCCTCCAGGACTATGACTTTGAGATAGTCTATACTCCTGGGAAGGGGAACGTGGTAGCCGATGCTCTCAGCCGGAGGTCAGACATTCAGCTACTCGAGGAGGCGACAGAGAAGCTATCCACTTTGCGGATATCCTTCGTGGATAGGGATGGAGCAGCCTTACTTCAGTCTCTCGCAGTCACCCTTCCACTACTGTAGTGGGTCAGAGAGGCACAGTGTGGGGATGCTGACTGTGAGACGCGGCGTGCACAAATATCCTCAGGACAGGCACCTGATGGCTTCTCCTTTGGAGCAGAGCATGACATCCTTTTCAGAGGACGTACCTTGGTACCAGCCTCTTTACGAGAGGAGGTGCTGAGAGAGTTTCACACTTCTCTTTTGGTGGTACATCCTGGAGTGGCGAATATGTACTAGGACCTCAGACGACAGCACTGGTGGCTAGGCATGAAGAAGGCTGTGGCGGAATTCGTTTCTTGATGCCTCACCAGCCAGCAGGTGAAGGTAGAGCATCAGGTATCAGTAGGCTTGGTACAACCCTTGGAGGTCCCGGAGTGGAAGTGGGACGGGATATCTATGGACTTTGTGACTGGACTTCCACGCACTTCCAGAGGTCACGAATCCATCTGGGTGATTGTAGACTGACTCAACAAGTCGGCTCACTTCTTACCCATCAGAGAGCAGGTCTCAGTGGAGATCTTGGGAAATCTCTATGTTCATGATATTTTACGGCTTCACGGTGTGTCATCGTCTATCGTATCTGATCGAGATGCTCTCTTTACTTCCCAGCTTTGGAAGGGGTTGCAGGAGGCGTTCGGGACACAGCTACATCTGAGCACCGCCTTTCACCCTTAGACGGATGGTCAGACGGAGAGGACCATTCAGACTCTCGAGGACATGCTCCGCGCATGTGTCCTCGACTTTGGTCGCAGTTGGGAGGACCACCTACCCTTGGTGGAGTTTTGCGTACAACAACAGTTACCACTCCACCATCGGAATGGCACCGTACGAGGGGTTGTATGAACAACCTTGCAGATCTCCTTTGTGCTGGACAGACCCTGGGGAGTCAGCACTTGTGGGACCAGAGATGGTTCGGGCCATGACAGAGAAGGTCCAGGTCATCTAGGAGTGAATGAGGACAGCTCAGAGCCGGAAGAAGTCTTATGCTGACAGGAGGAGGAGGCCACTAGAGTTTGAGGATGGAGACCATGTCTTCTTGCGTGTCTCACCTCGACGTGGATTACAGAGATTTGGCCGAGGCGGTAAGTTGTCTCCACGCTTCATCGGACCATTCCAGGTCCTCAGCAGGATTGGAGAGGTGGATTATCGCCTGGCTCTACCACCTCAGTTGAACCGGGTGCACGGCGTCTTCCACGTATCTCAGTTGAGGAGATATTTTCACAACCCGATGCACATCATTGACCATGGGGAACTAGACGTTGATGATGGGGCGACTTTTGCGGAGGTCCTGGTGGAGATAGAGGATCTATAGGAGAGGGTCCTACATGGACGGTCGATTCCTCTAGTGTGCATCAGATGGCAGCACGGGAACCTCTAGGAGAGCACTTGGGAGTGGGAGGCTTAGATGCGTGCTCAGTACCCACTTTTGTTTCCCTAGCTTATGATATATCTTTACGGGGACGTAAATCCCTAATGTGGGAGTAATGTATAGACCCTTAAATTTCAAGGAAATTTTTTTCTTAATTTTCTTTGGAATTTTACAAGAACATAGTTTCTGACGGCACCTGATTCCGAGGCCCGTTGTGCCCGGAATCATTTTCCGAAGTTTGGCTCGGGTACGTTCAGTGAACGAACGAGAGGGTTTTTCTAACTTTCAAACCGGTGCTCGGAATTAAATTCTGAGGGCACCGATGGAATCGCAGCGCCGGTATTTGCTTAGAAACGCCTCTTCTGGAGTTGCGTTTTCTCGGGTGTGGTTTTTAATTTTTGGACTTTAAGTTAAAAAATAAAATAATGTGGTGCGACAAACTTTATTTTATTTCACTTAAAGCCGCTTAAATCCACTTAAATATGCTTAAGATGAGTTGAAGCGGATAGGGTGCAATTCAAAATATCCTACCCTCTTGGTAGGATATTTGTGAGGTGGGGCCCGTACGAGCCCCACCCTTTCTTTTCCCCTAAGTAACACACCCGTAACCCCCCTCTTAAATGAAAGTCAACTGGGGCGTTTCTTAAACTCTAAAACGCTCCTATTAATTGGTCGGTTATTTCATTGAAATTAATTCTATGAATTAATGGGTCATTACTTATTTTGTTTTACAATTTGTTGGCATGTTAATAAAATAAGACCAACGCTTTTCTTCTTGAGGATTGCTCGTTGAGAGGATTTGGAGAAGACTCCAAGGCTTGAGATCTTCATCCTCCTTCGCGAAGAATGCGAAGAACGCGAAGAACGTGAAGAACGCGAAGAACGTGAAGAAACGCGAAGAAAACGAAGAACGACGTCACCCTCGGAGATTGACGACGTGACACCGACGATTCTCCCTCCATGACGCTTCTTCCACGACGATCCACCTCCGCGACAATCTTTGATCGGCATCTTGAGGTAGGGGATTGCGGTTCTTTTAAATTTTCTTTGTGGATTATAACATCAACATGGATTTAATTGTTATAATTAAATTTTTGTGTTCTTGATCCTTGGAGTTTGTCTATGCGACGCTGAGTACCGCGTGACAGTGACGCCCTTCCGCGATGCGACGATCCTTTTCTTCCGCGACGGTCAATTCCGCGACGAACTCGCGTCCGACGACGACGTTGAGGTAGGGGTCGTTTTGAAAATGATAATACCCATGTTGTTTTCCTCCAAGGCAAGAACACAGACCAACCAATTAACAAGTTGGTTTGCGGTTATTTCTTGAAGGTTGTGGTTTATCAATTGCTGGGAATTATGGTGTTGTTTCAAACCGCTAACGTGGTGGGTGCGGACCAACGAACAAGTCCGAACCCACCGCCCTTTTGTTCTTGGTGTGCGGAACGGAGGACGACGAAAAAATGGGCCGCAGAGACGATTTGTTGATTACGCAGTGAAGAAAGGGACCAGGGATGAGCTACGGCGCAGACGGAAATGAAATCGGACCACCGAAGCAACTCCGGTGGCCCGCGGACTCCACCGGCGGCGCGGGTCGCCGGCGCGACGGTGCCGGCGGCTGGAGGCGGCGGCGCCCCGACGCGCCATCGGACGGACCCGCCGCAGCCGAATCCGTGGAGGTAGTAGTGTGGTACCGCGACCGCGCAGGACCAGAGGAGCGGGACGTGGCGGCCCGGCTGCTTCCGCTGGCGAGGGCGGCCCCACGCGGGGCCGCGACTTCTCTTCACACGGGGGCAGCACGCCCCCCGCGATTCCCCTTGCTCGGCCGCTCGGCCGAGCCAATCCAAGCCGAATCGTCGGCCGGGTCACACCCAGGTGGGTCCGGGCCGCCCTGGCCGGGCTGGTTCGCGCCCAACCGGGTCGGACCCAGGTCGGGTCGACCCAGGGGGGGTCGGGTCGGGTCGGTCCGGGCTCAGACCCCCCGTTTCAAGACCTTTTTGGTCTTTTGATCATAACTTGAGCTACGGGCCTCTGAACGACGCGCCGTCAGCAGCGATGTGATCCTTGGATCAAGACGTTTGTTTCGTTATATCACACTCAAGGTTTCGGAATACTTTGGGTTTGGCCGGGTTGGTTCGTACACGAAACCAACCGGGCCCTCGGAGCGGAAACGCTCATATCTTGAGCTTCGGACGTCCGATTGACGTGCCGTCGACTTTGATGAATTCATCTAAGTGAGACAGATATTTTTGATTAATCCGCCCGAGGTTTGGATGAAGGTGGAGTACGGTCGGGTCAGTTTTTCCTTAAAAACCAACCAGGCCCTGGGATGAAAAAGCCAATAACTCTCAGACCGGGCGTCCGATTGACGCGTCGTCTGCGACGTTGAGTTCCTGATGATGATATGGAACTTTTGGATGCATCAACTACGGACTATGTGTCATTTGATGTATCAGCCTCTTGGCTTGTGGAGCGGAGCCTCCGAAACGAGTTTACTGTGTGCGGGAACCCTAGAGCTGGTTGCGACTGCTACTGTGATGACGATGACTGTGTAGAGATCCTCAGTGGATTCGACGGCGACGACTACAATACTCAGCGATCCTTTGTGGGTCAGTACTACAGATCCTGTGTGGGTCTGATCCTGTGTGGGTCAGCGCTTAGCGGTCCTGTGTGGGACAGCGCCTACAGATCCTGTGTGGGTCTTTGCGGGGGTTAGTTACCTATTGATCCTTTGTGGGTCAGATCCTTTTTGGGTCATTGAGGGGGTTAGTACCTATCGATCTTTTGTGGGTCCGACGACTTAGATGGATCAGTGATCATCTCTATCGTCATTCGAAGAAGTATAACTGTGTGAGCTGAAATCCTATTTTTCTTTCCTTTGTTGATTGTGTTGAGCTATCCTGTGTGGATTTATGTTTTTCTTTCCTTTATGGATTTTGTTGAGCTATCCTGTGTGGATTTATGTTTTGCTTCCTGTGTGGACTGGGTTGTACTTGAGCTCGGATATTGGAGCCGAGTGAGAATTAATGACTTAAGTATATGTATGGGCATATACCTAAGCACTGTCAGATGTTACTTCGTGATTGCATCTTTCCTTTGTGGATTATCCTTTGTGGATTTTGGGAGACCTTCGGGGGTCTCGGGGTCCCTACTGAGTATCTTATACTCACCCCTGCACGGGCTATGCCCGCACTACGTTGTGTTGGTTGGAGATGACGGACAGCGCTGATCGTGGTGGAGGCTTGCGGAGCAGGACGGTAACTGGAGGTGGACCACTGGGTGGGACGTACTCGGAGCGGTCGGCTGGACCCGAGGAGCAGTGGAGGATTTCTGTACCCACCCTTCAAGTGGGACTTCCAGTGGACGGCTCGACGTTGCGGCTTTACTTTTCAGTTGTTGTTTTCCCTTTCGAGTTGTACTTTACTTTCAGTTTGGGTTTGTATTCTGGACCACTTACTTTCCGCACTTACTGTTGTACTCTGTTTTTACTTAGTGTTTACTTCTTCTGCTTGCTTACTCTGTGGTGCTTGTTTACTTTTCAAAGGAAATTCCTTCCCGTTTTACCGGGATTTACGCCTTGGTGCTAGTCGCCAGCCCCTGGCCTATGGAAGGCGGGATTGGGGTAGTCACGGCACGGGCCCCAAGGACGGGTCATGACAGGATCCTTCCCTGGACAGAGATATTTAGAAGGGAACTGAACTAGGTTGGACTAGCCCCGGGTGTCACCCCAGAACTTGAGGGTCATAAGGTTTATTTCATGTGTAGTGTTAATTGAATAAATTAATAACCTAATTATCACTATATTTCATGCACTATATTAATTAGAGTGTACTTTTTTAGACATGGTGGTTTTGATCTACTGAGTTGTACTCACACTCTATATGGGTCGATATTTTCTAATCAAATAGATTTCATGGATACAGGTTTGGAATAGGAAAAGGGACCCTATAGTTTATTTTTGGCTTGATGGATGGGTTGGATATTTGTAACGAGACCGAAATGGTGTTCAGGACCATGTTATTTGGATTCTTTATTTGAGTATGCTTCATCTTTTATCGGTATGAATTTTGGCACATCATTTAGTTACATTCGTCTTATCATTAAACTATTATATTATTATTTGGATTTATTCAGTTTCCCCCTTATCATATTTAGCTTCATGTTTAACTATTCATATTGTTTCTATTATTTTCTATACTCGAATATTATTTTTTCTCTCTAATTTCAACTCTTTACCAGAGGGTATAGCCTCCTCACTATATTCCTTACACCCTCACTATTAGTTGGTAGCCTCTGGAGTATGGGAAGGCACACCTGAGGTAATGTAGCCAATCAGTTCAGTTAATTAAGGGAGAAATGGGTTGGGGATGTTACAAATATCATCTTCCTCTAATTCTATTGTATTAATGGATCCAATAAATGTAATGTTTCCATTGTAAATGATCTTATTTTCATGTAAAGTAATGATTACATGTGATTTAAGACTAAAATCTGATTTGGTAATTCCTTCAAAGGATGCATCCATTGTACCCAGAACCTATAGATGATGTTAAGAAACACCTCAACCGATAATAAATAAACATTTTTAAACATGTTTTTTTATTTTAATTAATTATTACTCACTTTTACCATTTTATTTTCTCACCATGGTAACTAGTTTTTACGTAGGTAATTTTTCCTTTAATGCTATAAATAAAATAATAATTATTAGATAATTTTTACCCATTGACTCAAAATATGAAATAAAATTTATCAAATAAAAATATTATGTGTGAGGAAAATTAATTTTAACACATGTTCTTGTAATGCGTAAAACATCATTTTAACCTTAATTGTGGTAATAAATTTTTACTATTTTTATTATTCATTATGACCAAATAATAAGTTAAACCTATTAAATAATATTAATTATTCTGATTAAAAATATATAATCCATTTTATTAAATTAAATTCATATTTATAATAATTTAATTTTAAATTAAGCCCACAAAATGCGATGAAAGGCGATTTTTCCAGAAAATAAGTTTTTCAGGAAATAAATGATCTTATATTAACACTATGACTAGAATCATCATTATGTGAATTTAAATTAAATTAAATATATATATTATTTATTTTATTTAAATAACTACTTAATTAATTAAAATTTATAAACTTTATGCATTTAAAAATAGTTTTCATAAATTTACATTTTTAAGTATAAAAATAAAATTATAACAAAATCAAGAAAATTATTGATTAAAATGAAATTAATTAGATTATTATAAATTGAATAGTTTATATTTAATTTTAATATCAAATAAAAAATATAATGGGATGTTTATATTACTTTATTTAATTAAAATAAATGATAGTATTTGAACAATCTGTAATTTCCACTATTCACTGAAAAATCAACCATTTCTGAAAAAAAAAATTCATCCTAAGTTAATTTTGATATGATGATTTAGAAAATGAATTTAATTTTATAAAATACTTCTTTAAAAATTTATATAAATTAATTATAAAATTTTTATCATAAAAATATATAAAAAACATTTTTGAATAAAATGTATTTTTTAAAGAGTAAAATGTCTTCATTAAAAATTGAGAGCTTATTTCATAAGAATTTTTTAGTAAATTTATATTGAGTAGGATCTTTATATATATTTCATAAATTATTTAATCCAATTCATAACCACTAATTTAATTTCTAGGTTATAATGGTTTTTTTAAAATAATAATATTTCATTGTTCGTTTAGGCTCGGTGTTGTGTGATATATACACTATAGAACATAGTTTACTTTTTAAAATATAATGATATTAAAATGTATATACTCATAAAAATTATATTAAAAATTATGGTAAGGATTATGATGACAAAAAATTTCATATTCTAGATGGACTGGTCAGAACTGAGTCTTTTGAGGATCCCTTGAATCTTTTGGTTACTCCTCTCTCACCTAAAGATATACCTGAAAACCCTTATCAAGGAGAACCAATGTATGATTATTATCACAAAACCAAAGTGTTAAACATGGAAGATTAAAATGAATAATATTTAGCCTCTCTAAGATAAATATAGTGAACCCCTAACATCTTTTCTCATAAAGAAGAATCCTATAGGAAACCCCATGTGTTCAGTGACTCAAGATCCTCTTCTTAGTCTCTACCGGCTCCTTCAAAAATCGTTGAAGCTAAATTATTCCTACTATCACTAATAAAGATAGTATTTATTTTTATTAACCTTTATTGATCACTTTTTAATACTTTATATAGTTCAATAATTATCTTTTAAAAGTTTTAAATTATGTTTTTTAACCATTAGTTGGGATATATAATAATCATGAAAATGATGAGGATATTGCCTAAACTATTGAGAGTGTAGTGGATCACATACAGAATATGTTTTTTCTCAAAATATACTAAATAAAGAATGATATTTAATGTTTTATAATTCAAGTGGAATGTTTTAGAGGTTAAATTGGATCCTTACAAGTCGACTTTATAGGAATGTTGCCTACCATGGATAGAAGCTATCTTTCAATTATAACTAGTCCATCTAGGAATTACACTCCTACTATATAACATTATAACTTAGTATATTTTAGTTAGAATATGATAAGAATTTTAATGTATTATTAAATCAATAGTGTCATGTAAATTTTAAGTGATATTATAAATCAAGTGCTATTGGAAATTTCTGTACATAGAGAAAAATAGTATGATTATCTTAAAGCATAATAAGTAAAAACAACCAAAGACAATGGTGAAATCATGGGTGTGATAAAGCACTATATTATAAGTATTTACACCAAGGTATATATTAAAACTTATTTTCTTTTATTGGTAAGAGATCTGAAGATTCCACCTATGACTGCGGCTTTTAAATCAATTGTGGAGAAGTCATTGGTGATGACTCCTTTGCTTAATTAATTCATGTCAAAAATGGATGAGTTCCTTCATATTACGGATCATGGAACAATGTATGTAACAGAAATTATAATAATATTGTAACCTTATATATATGTTTCTAATAACCCAGTTTTAGAACTTCCTACTCTTCATATTCCTAGTTTTTCTCTAGTTTCTATTAGTGCTTCATCCTCAACTTCAACATCAAATTCCGGCATGTCCTCAACTCTAACTTCTACCTCACCTTCTATACCTATCACAAGAACTTTTGGTCACACTATTTTCTAATACCTTGTCCACATAATTCTTATTTCAAAAATTATCTCCATTACTAGAGTGCTTGCTGATCCTCGATACGCTTCTACTCCTTCTCCAATTGTTGGAAAAGGGAAGGACCCTTTGATCCCTCTACCCTTCCAGAGCCCAATGATTTATATTCTAATTATAATATTATAGATCCATCATAACCTTTTTGTAAAATTAATGAAATATATCTTTATTATTATTTTTTTCCTTTTTTATTTTTGTTTTATATTCATTTTATTCTATTTCCTTTACACCCTTTATGTATTATTTTTTATAATCCCAAAGGTGGAGTAAAGTATAATATTTTTTTACACACTATAAATGATTACATATTATATCTAATTTAATTTAATGTTACAATATATTATAATCTTAAATGATTCATCTTTAGTCTCCTTTTATGGATATTTATACCATAATTTATGGTTATAAAAAGAGGGAGATGGTCGTATTAGTCCAATAATTCCTTATTTTAATTATCATAAATAATGTTTATATTGATTATAATCTATATTATGTTTTATAAAAGATACTTCTATACCTTTAAAATAGAAAAAAATTTCCTAAGTCTTGAATAGACCATGAATCTTATCCAAACAGTCAGTCGACTATAAGTGTGATAAATGAGAATTTTACAAAGTACTAGATCGACCGCATAACCATTGGATAAACCATGGTGGATATATGGAAAATGACTCAATTGAACATAATTAAAATTTAGTGAACACATTTTGTATCTCAATTGAATATCATGATCATGTTTTTTTACAAAGGCATGGATCATCAACAAGACTAGTGGATTGATTGTAGGCCTACTGGATTGACCATAGCTGATTTATCAAAAACTCTTGGATCAGACATATGGAAATATTGGATTGACTACATGAGTAATCTATCAACTATTAATACATACATAAGAAACCACACTTCTAACATAAATCTATCAAAGTGATGTATCGACCGCACATTGATCTTATATCAACCACACATTGAATAAAGTGACCATATGTGAAATGTGTACTTTTGGAAAAGTAAATAATCATCCATATGACTAAATAAAGTGAATGTGGTCAGTAATTAAAATTAAATAATGTATTGGACCGACTGTAAGTATATGTTGATCGAATATAATATTAGATGATCAATCATTAGTTCAATTGATTGATCATACGACCTATCAAGGAATCTGACCAGGATTTTTTCAAAGTATTGAAGTGATAATGAATGCTGATGTGGAAACCCTAAAGTGGCCATACAAAAAAGTAAGTATTATATTATTAAATATATTGACTCAACTAATTTTATATGTTGAATTAAATTCTAGTCAAAATCATTTAATGAGCCTAAAATTCATACCAAAATACAAGGATCTGCAATGATGATTTCTTAACAACTATTTTTGGGAAAAGCTTTTTCCTTTTTAAAATACCGAAGATACATGACATGAATTAGTACAACATAGAGATATAAAAAAATACATAAAAAAAAAATGAACTTATGCTCTGTTTTGAACATCTACAACCCTCTATTCTTTCATAAACTTCATCAAAACATCAAAAAACATTTTATCATCTTCATGCATCTATTATAAATAATAATATGACACTGATAAGAGAAGATTAAGCTATAAAACAAAAAAATCATTATTTGATGCATTGAATTATTTTTTTTATATTACTCTAATTTTCTTAAATTTTGAGCAGGGTATTATTTATACAACATAGATTTTAGGAACCAAATATTACACTGAACTAGAGAGTGAAATACATACACACACACACACTCTATCTCTCTCTCTCTCTTCTTCTTATTTATTCTCCCATGAAGAACTATGAGAGAGTTTGTGTATCTTAGAATGCCTATGTATAGTTGGTTATATATTATTCTCCCATGAATAAATATAGAAGAGGCTCTGTATATCCAAGATATCCTTGTGCACTATTTTATATAAAACTTGATCCAGGTTGTGGATTAGTTTATTTTTCTAATAAGTTGTTTTGTAGTGGGTGATTTCCAAGTGGAGAGGACTGGGTCTCTGTTTGAGACAAAACCTCTTGTTTTATTCCATTGTGTGTTTTTTATATTTTGGTTTCTATTTTTAAAATAAACCCAATATATATTTTCAAAACCATAATAGAAAAAACTAATTTTATAGTTAAATGTAATTTGTGTTTTATATACTATGTCTAATATAAGTAAATCTATTTAAAAAGTTATAATAATTTTAAACTTGTTTTAACTGAGTTGTGATAGAACTTTTAATATGATTTTCTAAAGTTAAAATTATATACTACTACAATTTTAGTTAACTAGGATGTGTTTTATAAATTTATGGGATTTATTTTTTAATTTTTTTAAAATAAATTTATTTGTAAACTCAATTCACTGCCTATTGAGTTGTCCACTACGACTAACAATTATTTTATAAATTCTATTAAAAAATAATGATCATTAATTATTTTGATTATTGTGATGATTAAGTGTCTATATGTTGAATTATTATTAATGGAAATTTATCAAATTATCATAATTACATTTATAATCATGCAACTATGAATTTGATTGGGTTCATGATTGAATTTTAGTTGTTCTCTTTTAATAAAAACCATCCTTGGATATTGATTCCCTTCTCTTCATTCTATCTATTCATTGTAAACTCATGTTTTTTCTAATTTAGTTTAGTTTAGATTTTAATTCATATATTTGAATGAACTATGGAGATCTAATAATTAGTTTTAAATTCATAATTATGCTTCTGAGTTCCTCATTGGATCAACCTCATGCTTTGACTATATTACTCTTTTTTAGTTGGTGTTGATTCAAGTACAATAAGTTGCTAAACATTATCTATAAATTGTTTTTAATGATTCCTCATAGGTTTTCATGTTTTTGGAATCATTACCAGGGAATAATGAAAACTAGTGGATGGAAAAATACTAGTTTATTATATTAATAATTTTTCTTACTCCATTTATGTTTTTTTATTTTAGTTTAGGAATTTTTTATTACTTTTTACACACTTGGGATATTATTGGGAGTGTTTCTAGGATGGATGAATATTATATAACACTATTAAATTATAAATTTAATCAATAGGAGTCTACTTTAAGTTAAATACAAAATCTCATATGATGGTTATAATAAGAATATGGACAGAATGATTCATACACTCTAGGGTATGATCAATTACAAAATAAACAATAGAGTGACACATACTATCAATCATAACAATAAGACCCAAAACTTTATAACTTATAAAGATATTAATGGGATGGTGTATAGTATCATGGATATCATGGATTTCATTAAAAATAAGGTAAAAATCATAACAAATTTCAATGGAAACACTCTTAAAGTATATTGTAATCAATGAGGCTAAAATCACGGAATAAGAGGCAATGCACAAGGAACAAAAGAAGATTGTAAAAACATAAATAAATCATGTATGGACTTAGAATCCATTTAGGAAAACTTATTTTTATATTATTATGTAGTCAATGAGATTGAAAATCAAAAATGAGATAGAAGAAGTTAAGGTTGTTGAAATGAAAAAGGGGATGGACAAAGAGATAGAGTTCATTGAATTTTCTAAAATATTTGATGAATAAGACACTAAAACACTTAAATAGGAAGTATTAGTTTATAAATTCCAAATATAATTTTAATAATTTGAATAGAAATTTTTAATAATTAGTGAATGAGAAGTATTACTAAGTTTATCCAATTATTTAATTTGTTTCTCAACTTTTAAGACTTTCCCAGACTAGGATTTCACCCTAAGAATGTTTCAAGATACTGTAAAGTAAAATAAGGATAACAATTTCATGGTATGATCAAAATTAAAAAACATTTTTAAATATGAACTAAGTAACTTATTTCCATTTTTCTTTCATGTGACACACAACTAGGTAAGTTCCAACTAAAATACTTTCAGTAACATACTTATGGTAGGTGACCTGATTTTTTTATTTCATTCTTAGGAATTGATTTTAGGAATTAATTTAGGAATTATCAAAAAAATTAATGTAAAATAACTTATATTTTTAAAATTTAAATGGATTTGACCTTGAAAATTACTTTTTTTATATTTACTTTTTATGCTTAAAGAAGAATAAACCTTAAATAATGAAAAAAAAGAAACTTAAATTTTATGAAAATGGGATTATTATTTTTAATTTCATATATTTTACCCTTTTCCATCACATTTTTTTTGGAAAAATGTTGAAAATTTTTATGGAAAAAATGAATAAAATTTACCCAAGGAATACTTATACTTTTAACTTTAAATAATTGATCAAAGAGATATCATTACTTAGGAAATATTTTTCCCATGTTGAATTTTTTTGTTTAATCGTAATCATAAATTTTAGTGATATAGGTAGGAATTTTTGAAATTTACATTATTATTTCAATTTTGAGTTTCTTTAAAGTGATTACTGATATAATATCTCTATTGATTTTTATTCTTGGAAATTTTTACTACTTGGACTATTTTTTATTATTAATTATTTGATTTGATTAACCAATATTATGTTTCCCATTCACAAGTGGCATTCTAAATAATTTTTTTTTCATATTCTTTATTTATATAAATATATTCATGATATGCATCACTACTAGAACATACTTGTAAAAATTATTAGTTAATGATGATTTTTAATCACATTAAGATGATTGATGCCATAAATTGAATATTGTTTTATCACTTTAACCTTAGAGACTTATTTTACATTTGATCTCTTTTTAAACCTCATAGTCCTTGGATTTCCTTTTTGGGAAGCCCCATTATGTTCATATTAATTCTTCCCACCCAAATCTTGGTATTTTTTTCATGATCTATAATGGAATAAGTGTTAGGAAAGAGTATTTTTATATTTTTTATGTGGATGATATTCAATAAAAATGAGAATGTGATGTTTTATAATTGGTTGAAGAGGGAAAAGGTTCATAAATTTTATTTTATTTTACTTTCATGACTACCATCCAAAAAAATGTTGAGGAAAAAAATATAATGAAAATAAGTTGAATATTTTATTATTCTTATATTCATGAATTGTGAGCCTATGAGATAAGAAAAATGAGTTTTTTTGTTTTACGTTTGGAATATATATTTTAATATAGAATTTTTTAGGTGATATTTATATTTTATATCATGTATTGTATTTAAGAGATAAGGCTCCCTTTTAAACCTTAATGATGGATTTTTCCCAAAAATACCCACCCACCCTTAACCTCAAATTCATTATAAGCTGAAATTCCTCATGATTTTTTGTTTTTATTTCTATGTAGATATTTAG
The DNA here is from genome assembly GCA_963277665.1 of Viscum album. NCBI lineage: Eukaryota > Viridiplantae > Streptophyta > Magnoliopsida > Santalales > Viscaceae > Viscum > Viscum album. The sequence continues at coordinate 1,908,544,828 of OY728151.1, forward strand.
ATAAATTGAAATCCTATAAATAGATTTCATATATTTTAGATTGAGAATAACTCCAATTAAATGGTCTTGAGTGATGAGTAAAATAAAATTTTGGTAAGGTAGATTATATGTGGAATGTATATTAATAAAAATTTGAATAATGTGAGTAAGATTGGTGAGGAGTCTTGAATTAGAATTATACACGAGGCATGATTTGGAATTATTTATTGGATAATTTTTGTGCTTTTTAAATTTTAATTTATAACTTTATATTTATGATCATGATAAATAAATAGTTTCCCTTATTTAATTATGTTTTCTTTTTTATTAGATGTTTATTTTTTTTCTTGAGGATAAAAAAAGTTCAAGTTTATGAGATTTTTATGCCTTGGTATTATAATTATATTTTTATCATATTTTTATCATTAAAATGATTTCATCATACATAATTATTAGTGTTTTTAATTTTATAAAGGTAGCTTGAAGCCTAATGAAGATTTTTATAAGTTTGGGAAAAGGTAGAGAAAAGTGAAAGAAAATTGAATTTCTTATGTTATGGTTTATGGTTGAAACAAATGGTGAAACAACAAAGTTATAGAGAAAAATAGGAATCACTAGTTTGAGCTATGGGTAACCTTGAAGACTAAAATGGTGAACATAATATCTAAAAATGAAAAATTTATGGCATACATGGAATTTTTTTAGTGAGATAGGATCTACTAAGTCATATGGAAAGGTGTGGTGGAGCTAAATAAGGAAATTTGGATGAGTTAAAAAACCAAAATGATGTGCATGTCGTGGTTGAGAATATATACCTAGTTAAATTCAAAAACTATAATTTCATATTTTTCTATGTTTTGGTGAATATTTTAGTTATCAAACAACTGAAAATATAGATTAAACGATGAGAACTAATGGGATTCAAAACACAATGAAGGCCATGGGAATTTTGAAGATTGATACATTGTGGTGGTGATATTTTGAAAAGAAAAGATGAGAAAAGATAAAGATATTTAAGAGGATTTAAAGAATTAAAAGGGTTTATTTTGGTATAATCAACTAACTCATGATGTTAGTAAACCCATATAAAAGTTTTTGAACAATAATAGGTTATTCATGTGACTTTTAGAAAGTGAAAAATCTATAAAAATACCTATATGGGAGTTTTGACTCTACCATAGGCATTTTGGGAGGTTTTGGATGAGTTTTATCACTATAGAGAAGTACAACTCGGTGTGTTGAACCATATCGGGTTGTTTTGCTGCATTTTTTGAACTATTTGTTAAGTTTTTATTTCTTAAAAATATGTGGAAACTTTATAGAACTTGGGATATATTTTCCACATCCCACTTGACTTTTAAAGCCTATTTTGAAATGATTTGAGTTTAAATTAAGGTAGGAAAGAGATGAGAGATATATTGATATATATATATTTATATCTCTCTTTATAAATGGAGGATGATGTTATATAAAGAAAGCATCAATAACCCAGGTTTTTATAGCTCGGATTTCTTTTATTTTATTTTATTTATTTTTCCTTTATATATTAATGGGACTCTTACTTTACACATGACTTTACAATTGAAGTAAATTTTCCATTATTATTCAATTCTTTCTTAGTTTTTCTAGATTTATTCTCTCCTCTATGATTTATTGTTTATTTATTATTAATTAAAAATAAACTATGAGTGGATAAACTCACATAAGGGAGTCGGATTGATGGAAAAGGATGTGTATGTCATGTTTTAATTATCCTTTTCTCATGATTTGACCATATTCATTAGTATTGTGTTGTGACATAATTGATTCATCATATTAATTATTAAAACATTAATCTAGTTTTTTTAATAATGAAGGAAACCCAACATGGTAGAGATAACTATTTCATGAAAATTGGCTTGGAATATTGTTTTTCACATGTGATTAGAACTTAAAATGCTTTAATTATTTTGACTAATATAATGATTAAGATTCAAGATGCAAAATTAATAGTAATAGAAATAGATCACATGTTCATAAATTATATTTATAATCATATAACTAGGATTTTTATTGATTTCACTAGTGAGGTTGATTTTTAATCTTTTAATAAAAAATTTGTAAAATATTTATTCCCCTTACTTCATTATCTCTATTATTTATCAACTCATTAGCTTTCTAATTTAGTTTAGTTTATATTTCAATTCATAGTTTTGAAAAAAATTTAAAGGTCTAACAATTATTTTTAAAGTCGTGATTAGGCTTCCTAGTTCCTTGTGAGATTAACCTTGTGATTTAACTAAATTATGATAATGTAGTTAGTTTTGGTATTAGTATAATGAATTTATAATTTTTTCCACCACTTGAATTAGCAATGCCTCGTAGGTGGTCGGTAAAAAATCATAGCATGAATTGGATGTTAATATATTTTGATAATGTACACGATACACAAGGGTATAAAAAACAAAGCACTCAAATTCACTTCAATTAGAGAAATTGAATAAAGAGGAACATTATATGAAGTAATTTAATCAAAGATGATGATATGATAACAAATAGGATACGATAATGTTTGAACCCTTTTGAATAATTATTTTGTCACTATACCCTTGGATAGGTAAACCAAGAATGGATATTATCCAAGTTTGAGGCACATGTTCCATTATAATGTTGTTAATGGTGAATAAAATTAGCGAATATTTTATTTATGACATGTATATTCCTTGTGTAATGTCCCAACCCAGGATCCACTAAACTGGTTCCCCGATCTAGTTTTCGACACAAACTCAAGCATACCTCATCATATGAAAGGGGATTTCAAAAAACAGTGGGGGTCTAGGGTGATATTGTGAGGATACTATACCCCCAAAATCAAAGTGAACAATAATAATAAAAATAAACAATCATCATATACATCATAGTATACAAAAATAATAAATCAACTAAACATGAAATGGGAAAATAAAATATAGTAAATGCCTGAACATCCATGTTCTGCATTCAACTGACTACCCACTAGGCTGTTTATATAACATACTAAATAAAATACACCAATAAAAAGGATCCATAGTATCTCTGATCAAAATATGATATAGTCTCTTGATACCATCAATCCATCCTTCCTAGTCATGGAAAACTCAACCCAAACCTCAAACCAAATCTATTCCTACAATAAACTTAAGAGGGATACTTGGGTGCCCATGTGCAGTGAAGACCCAAGAATAGTGTGATTAAAACACAATATGCCACTATTAATGGTGTCTAAATAAAATACCATTCATATAAATAGTGTATACTAATAAATAGTGGTATAAATAAAAATTTTAGTAAAAAATATATATCTTAAGAGAAAAAATTATATATATAGTAACCCATAGGCCCTCATAATCTAAGGTGACACCTTGGTCAACCAAACCTGCACCAACCCAAGCCTGTTTTTTAATTCATAAAACATGGGGTGAGTAATAATTTAAATAAAGGAAGGTATTTTCATTTATCAATAAATTTAGGTAAGAATAATACATTCATCCAAGGTGTCTATCCCATGTACCCATGTTATCAATGCCAAGAGTGTCAATCTAGAATCTCAACCATGTATCAACATCAATTCCAACCTTGTCTAGAACCTTAGTCCAGCACCAAAACTATGTATAAAACCATTGGTAATGATATATATTATCATGTTCAACTACTTAACCCATGGGCATGGAATGTCATGTTCAACTTTCTCAATCATAGATTCAGAGCATCATGTTAGGAATCCAAAACCAAACATGTATATCATCATGTCCAACTCTCTCAACTATAGATGTGGAAAATCATTTATGACATCCAAAATTATACATGGGGAATTCCATGTACGACTCTCTAAACAAAATTCATTTAAAAAATACCAAGGTTAAATATATTGACCTTAAAAATATCTAAAATTAAAAATATAAATCCCTTTTAAATCATTTATCATTTTCCAAAGTCCCAATGTAACTTCAACACCACACAAGGATTAGAATACTGAGACCTTTTTACACATCAAAACATCATTCAAATATTATTTAGAGAATTATGGAATCATACCCGTACATTTAAAACATTTATAACTAACCATTAAAATAAGGGTCACCCCCTTGGAAATTCAAAGAAAGTACAAATCCTTACTTTCCATCAAAAACCTTTTAAAAGATCCATAAATGAATTTTCACAAAAGGGGAAACCACATACCCATTTCAAATCAACATTTGAAGTTCAACCAAAAACCATTTAAAACACTTTGAGTTTATCAATTCATTTCAAAACAAAATCCAATTCAAAACATATTTTTCAACCATTTAAACACATATCTGAGTAAAAAACCAATGCACATTGTTAAAACCATTTCAAAGGCCTTATAGAAATTTCACAAAATCATATAATATAAAAACACTACAAATAATCCTTCTAACATATTATAAAATATTTATTCCCAAGTCCCATAAAGTATAACTTAACCATTTAATTGAGTCACCCAATAATCTTAACTAGGATAAGATTACGACCCACTCACTCTGACATTTACAACCCCACTTTACCATTTCCATGAAATGATGCACCACATGGGTTGTCATAAGTTTAGTCTTATAACCATGAATGGATCCAACAGGATCCACGGTAAGCCTAATGTAACAATTGAAATACCAAAACCATTTTCTCAAACCAAGGAATAAAACACACCACTCATGGGATTTAATTTAGTACCACATACACATGTAAATAAATTAATAAGACCATGGGTAAAGATCTTAGACTACCTTCCTCATAAATAAAGCTTTCCATAACATTTCCAAAATTCAGAGGCATCTCCAAGGCATATCCAAGCCTTATCCAAACTCTATGACATTAAAATGAGATCATATCAACCACCCAATCTATAACCTCTTTCCAAGAAACAAAAATTAATTAATTATAACAATGGTAATTAATTAATTCATTAAAACTCAACTTGGAATATTTCCAGAAAAATCAGTAAACACTCACCTCTTATCGAATCTCCAAGAAACTACCATGGGTGTTCCAAAACAAACTTTTGACACAATTTCAAAGAAAATACCTAAGATGAAATACTATTAAAACAAATAATTAAATTAATTCATTAGGTTAAACCTTGGAAAATTCACCAAGAATACATACCTTAATAGAATTCCATGCAACAACATGTGGAAGTCATCTCATGATCTCCTCTATACAAGATAACCAAAAGCCCCATGTGAAATAGATGATTCCACTATGATATAGTGTAATTGGTAATGAAAACTAAACTAGAGAAATAAAAAATTATAGAGTCAATAGAAGGAAGAGAGAAGAGATTTTTGGAGGGTTATTCTAACCTTAAAAAACCCAAATATCTCTATAAACATGCCCCAAATCAAAGGGGGAAGAAGGAAGAAGGTTCTAGGGAAACCCCTAGTCCGCACTAACCTATGGGAGGAGGAAGAGGGTAGAGTAGAAAAACAAACAAGTGGGGTTATTTTTATCATTGTACATTTAAATTAAATTATCAGCAGCCACACAGTTTTTCAAACTATGCTCCAGCCATGCATCCTTCATTAGACATTACATAATTCCCTATATGGTTTGAAAAATTTTGATCCAAATATAGTATCAGAATTGCCTCCCCTCTATAGTAAGGAGTATAGTTTCTCATAAACCATTTGAAAACCACAATTTGTGCCTCATAATCTTTACCACATCACATAGTTTCTCCCTTGGATCTCATTATTTACCCCAAAACATTATTTAACTATCACAATCAACAGTGCTTAGTTCAAAGTGTACTAAAAACACCCTGAGCATCAATTTTTCATATGGTTTCTCCTAAACCATGTTCACCAAACCATTCACCCTATTCAGAAAGCTAAAAAACACTTGAATCTTAACTAAAAGCTCATGAGGCTCACCCGAACACCTGATCTATGTTCCAAGAATCATTCCTCATCTAAAAAACACCTTGAGGAATCCCAACTCTCATAATCCCATTTTGAGTCTTGATTCAAAACTTACCCATCTAGTAAATTCAAATTCAAATTCCTTATATAATTTCCAACTTATATAGATGTAGGGTCTTACAACCTCCCACCATAATACTTCTCATCCCTAATAAGTCCTAGTGGTCATATATCTACACCACCCAACCAACATAGGTCCCCAATAACCTTATTTAGTTTCCAAATGCCTAAAATAAAACCAAGGTGCAACCCCAAACATAAGGAACCCAATCATCCAAAACCCCAGAAAACACTCATTATCAAAATAGAAACATCAATATGGAACTTACCAAATACCATCCAACCAAAACACTAATTATGTAATTTCCCAATCACTCACCAAAGCTATGGTGCTCCCCACTACAAGCTTCAGCTTATAACCACCAACTTTCGATACTTGAAACCTCCATAATTGGAAAATACCAATATAACCTCAAACTCACACTCCCTCTTTGCACCCCCATGGTTCCAAAATTACCGCACCCAAACACCCATGACATTATCAATAAACATCGACACTCATCCTCTTCATCGATGAACAACTAGAGTGGATTCATACTCACTATCCATGAACATACTAAGAACAAACCATATTTTCTGTGAAATCCGAGTATACTTTTAGAAATTCATATATCATTATAATATAACCTATCAGATTTGGTTTCCAACTCACCTCATCCATTCTATAGACTAACTCATGTCAGGTTGTCCTTATCTGACTCATCCTGAAAATAGTCATCTCCAACTACTAGCACATTTACACCTTACCTAATCATTATGACTTCACATTCATAGGAATCACATGACCACTTGAGCACACCCAATGGATTCCACACCTAAATTTTAGAGACCCAATGCTTGACGTACATGGATAATACATTAATTTTGCAGAATACTTAAAATATAACAAAAACCAAAACTTAAGGATCGTAATAGTTTAGTGTCTTTGGAAACTCGGAATATAATCTTCTAATCTTGGTTAAAGATCTTCAAAAACTCCCATAAAGATCTTCCCCTTTTGTTTTCTTACCTAAAACATTTCTTGAAATCCTGGGGAAAAGAAAACATATAAAGGGTGAGATCAAATTCTCAGTAAGGGTAATCATGGAGAAAATAAAACAAATCATATACCATTGAACTTAAAAACATGAACATAATGTTTAAACATAAAAATCTTGAGAAAAGACATAAATCTTGGAAGTACGTAAGGCATGTATGATAATGGAACATCAATCTTGATAAAATAGCATGGGAATAAAACATGTAATTGAGGAAACCATTCAGTACTTGTTATGATTTCCATATTAGCCAAGACATTGCTGCCAAGACCATCTTAGTGGACAAAGTCCCTTTTTGAATCGAGTTCACTCCTCGTTCCAGTACTGTATCACTGAACCGGATTAACTTACCATTCTGGCCATGTCTATCTCATGAGATATAAATCTTTACCCAATTCATTGGAGGGAGATATAGGTCACACCCATCTCATAATGAAATCATTCTTACTTGTTCCACAACATAAACATAAACCATTCATCATAACCCATATAATAAAAATGGGTTTCATAAACATCATCACATCATAACATAATCCATATAAAAAAAATGGATATCATTTCATAATAAGAAAACTGGAACCATGTAAATCATAGAGACGTTATACTTGAAACAGACACATATTAAATAATTTCATCTTAGATGGAAAATGGTTTTGATAAAACACTTGAAATGAATTCTTGAGGAAAATATCCTTTCTTCTTCAAAATAATTTTATTTTCACAAAATTCCATGAAATTTTAAAAGAAAATTATTTTATTGAAAATAGTCAATAAATATAATAGAGAAAGATTCATGAAAATAATGCGTTATAAAACCGTAAAAATCTGTTCATGCCGTATAAGTTAAAAAAACATTCTTCTTGTACTTTTGCCGGAAAAGTCCAAAAGTACCTCGTATGGTAAACAAAAGAAAGATTCTATACATACCATGTAGTAAAAGTAAAAAATGGGTAAAAAGGACTTTAAACATACATGAAACCATTTTTAGAAAACAGGGACATGGATGATAAATATAACCCTAGTAAATACTTACGAATAAACAATCTCGGATAAAAACAAGATTGGAAAAGTTATCCCTTACCTTAGGTCTGATATGCTTCGTACGTATCAGAAACTCCTGTATAATGATTTAAATAATGTCATTGAATTATTACAGAATCATATTTATTGTTATGATATCATATATGGTTCACCTATGACTTTATATTACCCGTTCTTTTGTAAATTCCATGTTAAAGAGCGTTTTGGGTAAAATTGTTTCATTTGTCATCCGTGTTTTGACTTGTAATTATTCATATGATTACTTAGATCATTATTACTTAATTCCAGAATATAAAACATGATTTATATATAATATATATTCCGAATATACATATATATAATAGATCTATAAATTTAAAGAAATACACCGTTCATGGAGACGGTAGGCCGTACGTACGCATGAACACTATTTTCGTTTCCTTATTGAATTGAATGGAATTAAGTAGATGACATACATATATATATATACATAAATCCAATAGAATTATTATGTAATATATTTCATGATTACTTATTATATATACTTTATAATCATTCTTGAATTGTTAACATGGAAAATGAATCTCATCGCGTCGTGGAGACGGTAATCCGTACGTACGCACGAGCGATGATATCATTCCCATATTTATTGAATGGAATTGGAGTGAATGATATAATATCATATAATAAGTATGATGTTATAATAATCATATTTATTTATTATTTACACCATTATACCCATCCAAGTAAGGTGGTGGTGGAAAAACAGATTACACCACGGCATGGAGACAGTATTTCGTACGTACGCACGCATGATGATTTCATTTTCCATAAGATGGATAGAAGGTTAAATAGGATTGTTTAATATTTATAATAAAATATTAGAATATGAGTGATACTGATGTTATTACTTCATAATGAAACAAATAAAGAATAATAAGAAGAAGAAGAAAGAAACTCAAATGAATCGGTAGAAGGTATTACCTCTTTCTTGAAGTGCCTCTTTTGAACTTCCTCTTAGGGCACTAGAGTTGGTCTTTTGAGAAGAACAGTAACTATATAAGGTTTCTAGGGAAGTGGGGAAGTGAAATGGGCAGATTTTGGCCTATATTCAAGGCTCAAAATGGTGTGAGGAGGACCGGGAGGAGGTGCCCTTTTATAAGGGAGGAGAGGGGCACCTTTGAAAATCTTTAAAATATTAATTTATAATAAATATAAACCCACTTAAAACCTCCAAAAATGACTCATATTCGAATATTAGATGAGATAGGGTTGTAATTTCATCAAACAATAAAATTTATACATGTAGGGAATTTATTTTAAACATTATCAACTTGATTTATCCTTATTTAATCTATTAAATTTTATTTGTGGTAATAAGATTATAAATTTTAAATTGTTATAAATAATTAATTATGTGCTATGAATTATCCATAATTAGATAATTATTGACATTTTATACTATATAAATTTCAATTTATAATTTTTAAAAAAAATTGTGATTTTTAAACAATTTAATAATATGTTATTTTTATAAAATAACAACAGTGTCAATTTTGACACTATTCATTTATTTGAATTTAAATAAAATCCACACCGAGGATATATTTGAACTAAAATATTTAATAGGTTCCTAACATGTCATAGTAATCTATAAAATTAGTGGAGCACATTAAATAGTTCATATAATATTTATTTTACTATTTGTAAAACCATTTATTTGATATTTCTCTTAATAAAATAATTACTACAACATTTTTGTATAATTATTAAATATACTTATTTGTTGCATAAAAATTAAAAATAAAATACTAGGATGAATATAAATCTTATATATTTAATAATAATACATTTGTTCTGATTTATCTTCTAAAGCACCCAAATGTTAAAATGTTATATTTATTAAATTATGAAGGTGAAAACTTTGACATCATATAAAATAAAATAATATAAGTGTCATAATCACTTTTATAAGACTCAAAACAGTCATATATTCGGTAATTGGATTCTTATGGTGTATATATACATTAACAATAAGTTTTTATCAGGTTTTTGGTCCCTTTAATATGTATTACTATTTCAATAAAAACAATATTATTAATTTTTTTACTAAATAAATAATTTCTGCATCATTAATGTATAAGCTATTAAGGTAATTAAATATCTCTTAAAAATTATAAATAAATTACCATGATAAATAAAAACATTTTATATTTCAAATGAGTATTTATAACCGAATTTATATTCTGTATAAACTTATATTAAAAATACTTTAATTATTAAAGTTGAATGTGACATATTTCACTTTCCTTTAAATAAAATAAACTAAAGGTCTTAATCACCTCCAAGTGGGCTTTAATGGATTCCATTTTGACCCCAATATTCCTTAGGAAGAAATATAAGCATCCAATTATATTAAGAAAAGTGTTAGGGTAATTTTATAATATTATATTTACCCTTAATTACCCGATTTACTTTTTACTATGGTAAATAAAATTTACCGTAGTTACTATTCATAATGCCCAAAAATAAAAAGTAGCCTATTAACATAATTTTGTCCCACTGATTAAAAATATGGAATTAATTTTTCTAAATTCAATACACAAAAGTTTCAGAAATTAATTTAAAATTAATCTCGTTGTTAAGAAAACGAGTTTTAAAAGTTAAAACATTACAAAAGATTGAAATGATTTTACCTATGAATTAAATATAAAATAAATTCTAAAGACATAAATTATATTAAATGGTAAAAATATATTATATTTATAATTTAAAACCATTAATTATTATAATTTAACCATATAAATTATTACGATGAAAAAATTTGTTTTTAATTAAAATATAGCATGTTTTTACTATTCATTAAAATATGAAAGTTATCAGAAAAATATCAAAACTTTATCCAATGTAAATTTTTATATCCTGATTCAAAAGAAGAAGTTTATTTTTTAAAATTTAACTTATAAAATTTTCAAAAATTATATTTAAAATGGGTGCGCCATCAAAAGGCCACAAAACTGCATTTTTTGAAAAATATTTATTTTACCCGAAAATTTTATTTTGTTCTCATACCATGTTCTATAAAATGTGTAAGATGAATTATAATGTCATAAAATTCAAATTTTAGTTAATACTATTCATAACGGCTAGTTCATAATAATATTATAATAATATATCATTGTTTAGTGAAACCTGGTATTGCGTACAACACACTTTATCGAGGAAGGTCACGATTGCATGTAATGCAAGACAAGTCAGGGTTACGTGTAGTGAAAGACTCTTTTGTTGTTGCGTATAACATAATTCAACCATATTTCATTTATACATTTAATATATATATATATATACACTCAATGTTGAGTAGAATAACTACTATCAAACAAACTTGAAATTGTGTGTAACACAATCCAAGAATAGTGTTGTGTATACTGTAAGCTAATATGGTGTTGTGTATAGTGCAAGATAATCTTGGTGTAGCGTACAACAGAAGATATGAAATAAATTAAAAAGAATATATCTCATAAAATCTCGGGGTGTTACATAAATCCCAGTGAGATTCAACAATCACATCCTCCATTGACCCAAAACTGTCATCATTCCCTACTGCACTACCGACACTCGTCCGACACAAGCACCTCAGATTACTTTTTAAAATCACTTTGATCCCAAATTTAACACTTATCTAGATAATCAACCACATATAATTTCCTATTATAATTACCTATGTAATTTAATCATACATTTAAATGGTTCCTTAATGGAATCATGATGCCCCCACAACTGGTCCACTTCCATTTTTACACACCTATGACACTGATGTCATGAGAGTCACACCTCCACAATTAACACATCACTCCCCAACACAAGATTGTATTTTTCACCATCTCACTCAAGAATCAATAACAATCACATCCCATGTTCCATTCACTACAAAACCAATAATTAGGCATGGATGTTTCTCTCTAACTAGAGTGACAAAATGAAAATTCATCCATCACTCATTCTCGACATATGCGGATGATACCCACAACATTCTCTAGACTCTATTCCATTATACGGACCTTAATCATAGATTAAAAATGGTAAACTTCCCACCATATATCTCCACATACATTTCTCCATGAGTGCTACCTCCAAGGAGTCCCTTCATTAAACCATATAAGACATTTAGATTCCTTGGTGTATAGATAATACTCTCTCAGTGTACTCATGATGATGTCAGGATATTGGTCATCATCATCTCTAAACTGGGAGTACACTATGAGGTCATCGACAAATACCACAAAAAATAATCCATTTCCACTGACACCTCTAACTACAAGGACATTTCAAACCCATTCAATGGCCTCGGGCCTCCCTGACCGTAAGCATCTCACCACACCCACATCGGTTTTCAGCCTATTCGTAGCTACCTATTTAACTCAAACACCTCAAGTGTATACTCCCACAATGTTTTATCCATAAGTCAAATGTAACAGTGTGTCATTATGTGTTCAAAACTCTATGATCCCATTAATTCTTAACTATTACACTGCCTTGTGTAACCCAAACACAGAACTAGTTTATAACTCTAGTGAGTCACAACTAGTGAAAACTTAGCTCACAAGCCCTACTCATTGGTCATGCCCTTACCACATATTGGTCTCACCCAACATAAAACACCCTTTGTGATTCTGAAGACCAAAGGCATGTCATCAAGACAAAACCACTTTCATGACCACTTAAGTCATGAACATCATTCAAGTTCCATCATGTTCATTTATTCTCTCATTGTGTTTCTAAGGATACATATAGTGTTAACCGAGTAAATACCCTAAAAGTAATTTCCCTTAGAAACAACATGTATTATGAAACACTAGTAATCTATGTTATTTCCATATCTAGGAAACCAGTCATTTTCATACACCTCAAACCAAGACCTTCTTAATGGATTTATTTATCTATAGTCGGCACCCATTCTCTCCTCCTTGAATTCAACACATTTACCTCACTTGTACTATTTATTCCCTAAAGTAAACTCACATGGATAAAACCACATATCCCAAAGAAGATTTTGCGCTCCCGATCTAGCTCATAACCATTAGGAACAACCCACCTGCACATTATTACCTAATATATTCATCCAAATGATCCTACCTCTCTATAAACCTACTATAGGGATGAAGCACTGGCACACAAGTGATACTTCCCAAAAAAAGTGTAATTTAATATTCCTAAACATCATACTAGATAGAACCTTTCAAGAACCACAATCAAAAGTCCAGTTCATCCACCCATTCCCTGCATGCCCAAAGGAACACTTAAATCGACTAATCCCTTTCATTATTCACCCAAAAAAGAAACATGAAACCAACTCCCTAAACTGGAGTCATGTTAATAAAGTCATTATGCTATCCCAACAAGACCCACTAGTCAAGCTTCATGACAAAACACTTGGTCCAACCACCTAGGTCCATGCCAACTCATAAAAGGCCACAATTTGTGGGCATCAAACAATCTCTCATCCCAACATCACATGACATCACTTGGTCAAAACACCCATCTATAGGGTCCTACATATGAAATTTTTCATAGGCCAAACTGACCACCCACAACTAAGTAACTCATTCTCTCTGAGAATCTACACATTAGAACACTCCTTATAGGAAAACTCCACACAAAAAATCTCAAACAATAACCACCCACAAGGGTCCAACAATCATATACCTATACCATATTGACCCACCAGGGTCTCTACACCTACTATGCATAAGGACCACATCAGTTTCCTCATCGAGTGTCTCAACATAGATCCAAAAAAACTTCTATAAGAAAAGGATCCATATATAATACAACACATCTAAGTAAAATTCCACCAAGTAGTTATAGGAGAAAATGTTGTATGATTAATTGCTGACAGTTTAAAAAACTATGCCTCATTTTTTATCAAAGATCACACACTATCAAGACTATAATATGTGGTTCCTTTGCACCTATATTGAATCATGATACACTTATTTCCTCTAAAATATAAGATACATAACCAAATCATAGGCCAATTTCCAATAAGAAAAGATCTAGAAATCCATCACAAATCATAAAATCTAAACCACGTGTGTGAGGATCAAAGAGAAAATAAAATAAAACCATAATATCAAAAATCATAATAGAAATATAGGCCCTAGTAACCTATACTTCCTACTGGAATAAGTGTTCCAGATGCACCAATCTGATATCCATCACAAGATCTAAAACATTCCAATATATCTGGTCAACTAACTCCCAAATAGTTAAAAATAGAAATGAAACCCCTTTGACACCACTTTGTAACATCCCACCCCAGGATCCACTAAACTGGTTCCTCGATCTGGTTCACCCCATGACCTTAGGTGCACCTTCTCATATTCCAGAGCTTGATAACTAGAAGTTGGTGTCTAAGGTGGAACTGTGAAGAGACTATACCCCCATATCAGAGAGCAAAATAATAATAAAAATAAACAATCATCATATACATTATATTAAATAGAAATAATAAATCAAATAAGCATTCCATGATAAAATAAAATGCGGTGAGTGGCCAAATAGCCATGTCAAACATAGAATTGACTGCTCATTAGGCTTGTTACTTAACATAAAAAATAAAATAAACCAATAAAAAGGATATAAATTATCTCTAAGACAAATATCATCCAGTATCATGACACCATCTATCTATCCTACCCAGTCATACAAAACACAAAATGTTCCTAAACCTAAACTTGTTATTATAATAAACATATGAGAGCTATTTGGGTACCTATATGTAGTGGCAGCCTGAGAAGGGTGTGATTACAACTCAATAAGCCACCGCTAACGGTTTCTAAAGAAAATACCATTTAGAACAGCAGTGTATGCAAATAAGAATTAGAATAAATAAACGATATAGAAAAGAATATACATCTCAATAGAAATAGCTATTTATCTTGTAACCCATTAGACCATGGGTTCTAAGGTGAAACCTGGGTCAACCAAACCTGTATCGACCTAACCTGGTCATCTGAGTCATAAAACCTAGGTCAAAACATCCATTAAATAAATGAAGTTATTTTTCTTTATCAATCAATCCATATAATCATAAAACAACCATCTAAGGTACCTATCCCATGTACCCATGATATAAATTCCTAGAGTGTTAGTCTGGTATCTCAACCATGTAGTAATATCAATATAAATCATTACTAGAACATTGGTCTAGCACCGAAACCATGTATAAAACCATCAATACCGATATGGAGCGTCATGTACAACAACCTAACCCATAGTCATGGAATTTTATATCCAACTTTTACAATTATAGATATAGAGTGTCACATTATATACCTAGAACCATACACATGGTGCATTATGTCCAACTCTCCCAACCATGAATGTGAAGCTTCAAGTATGACATATAGAACTATACATGGTAAATTTCATGTAAAACATTCTAAAAATCATTAATTTAAAAAATAAAATGGTTCAACATCTTGACCTTTCAAAACATCTGAAATAAAACACAAGAAAACCCTTTTTACGACTTTATCATTTACCATGTTTCCAATAATACTTTAAAACCAAACATGACTCATACTATCGATCCCTTTTTACACATTAAAATATCTTTCAAATATTATTTATAAAATAATGGAATCTTACCCATCCATTTAAAACATTTCAAATTCTTCCTTAAAACAAGGGTCTCACTCTTTGGCATTCAAAGTAAGTCTAGGACCTTCCTTTCCATCAAAAAAAATTAAAAGATCCATCAAGTAATTTTCACAAAAGGGGAAGCCACACACCCATTTCAAATCAATATTTTTATTTTACCCAAAACCCCCTATTTAAAATCAATTTGAGTTCAACACTTCACTTTAAAACAAAATCTACCTTAAAACATAGTTTTCACCCATTTAAACCCAAAACCAAGTCAAAAACCAACACACATGGTTAAAACCATTTCACATTCATCATAGAAATTTCAAAAAATCCTATGAAATAAAACATTCAAATTCATCCTTCCAACAAATTATAAAAAAATTATCCCCAAGTATCCCTTAACCATTTAATCAAGTTAAATAATGATCTTAACTGGGTTAAGCTCATAACCCACTCACTCTACCCTTTATAACCACACTTTACCATTTTCATGAAATGGAACACCCCATGGGTGGACATAGGTCCAGTCTTATAAACATCAATAGATTTGATGGGGTCTATAAAAGGCCTAAGGTATCAATTTATATCCCAAAACCATTTACTCAAAATAAGGAAGCAACCAAATCACTCATTGTCATTGAGTCACATACCACATACACATGTAAATAAATTAATAGGAATATGGGTAAATATATTAGGAAACTTACCTCATTAATGAATCCTTTCATAACATTTCCAAAGCCCAGTGGCTCATCCAAGACCCATCTAAACTCTTAGGAATCCAAACAAGATCATATAAACCACAAAATCTCTAGCCTTATGATAATTAAACAAATTAATGCATTAAAACCAAACTCAATATATTTCTAGAAAACTCATAGGGTGATCATCTCTTACTAAAAAACTACACAACCACCACAGGTGGTCCACAATAGACTCTGATTTTTTTGGAAAATACCTAATAGGTGATACCATTAAAATAAGTAATTAAATTAATAAACTGTGAAAACCCTAAGAAAATTCACAAATAATTCAAACCCTAATGAAATTACACATAATGACATGTGTAATTCATCTTGGGGTATCCTCTATGAAAATTAACCAGAAGAACCATGTGAAATGGAAAATTCAACCATACTCTGGTGGAATAATCAATGAAACCTAAACTAAAGAAATGAAAAATTATTGGGGAGGAAGAAGGAAGAGATAAGATATTGTTGTAAGGTGATAATAGCCTCAAAAATTCCCAAATATATCCATAAACACACCCCAAATTAAATGGGTGAATAAGGATTAAGGGGTTGGGGAAACCCCAAGTATTTGCATGCTTAAGGGAGGAGGAAGAGGGGTGAGTGGATAAAAAAACCTGAGGGGAATTTTAGCCACTCCCCCATTAAATGAAATTATGGGAATCTACATGATTTGGCCATACATTTTTCCAAATCATGCACTGAAAATGAACCTTTAACTAGGAATTAAATAATACACCACATGGTTAGGTTACATGGTTAGAAAAATTGTGCACCAACTGTATTTTAAACACAACCTCCCCTCTATAGCAAGGTGTTTGATTTTTCTAAAACCATATATATACTATGAATTGTTCCTTGAGATCTCTACCATATGAAATTTTTTCCCCTTTTCCTCTCATAGTTTACCCTAAACCATGATCAAACCATGATCAAACAATGAGACTCAACCGTGATCAGTTCAAAATGAACTGAAAACACCCTGAGCATCACGGTGTTTCAAGATATCTCCTAAACCATGGACACCAAACCATTAACCCTTGCCAAAAAACTCCAAAACTCCTGAAACATAACACAAGGCTCATTTGAACACTTGATATACCTTCCAATCATCATTCATCATCTAAAAATAACACCTTGAGGCATCCCAACTCTCAAAAACCGATTTTGAGTCTTTATTGAAAATTTACCCATCCAATAAATAAAAATTCAAATTCTTTCAGTAATTTCTGAATCATAATAATGGTAAATATTACAACTCATGTAATTAACTGACCTAGTTATACCAAATGGTTTTAACAATGTGACCTTGTTTTACCTCAGAAACACCTCCTCATATAAAAGAGTGTATCAACTAGAAACAAGAGTCTATGAATAATATCAGGATACTATACTCTCAAAATCATAAAATATAATATCAAGTAAATAACATAAATTATTATCCATAATATAATATTAAAAAATGCATATAAAATTTTAGGCAATATGAAAATCATATAATAAAACTTTTCAAGATACTCTATGTTGATCACCTTTATAACTTGTGCTCTGACCTTCATATTAGACATCAATTCTGCATGTCCACCAAGGTTCTTGTGGAAGATGTGAGACTAAAACATAGTATTCCACCACTAATGGTTTCCCTAATTTATGCTATAATATATAAGTGTACACAAATAATAAATTTGTAACACATGACATGTAAGCAATCAAGTTGTATTATCACATTTTAATCAGGACACCATGACACCTTACCCTAACTAGTTTGATGTAAGCTAGTAAATATTGTTAATCATATATGAGGAATTTATTTCCAATACACAAATATAATGGCATACCAATTTAATAATAGTCCAACAAATCCACACTAGTCTTGTGTCCTTATACAATGTTGGTTTAACCAATCCACAAGAAAAAAGTGTTCTATTTATTAGAAAATATACACTAAATCATAGACCATTACGTGGTGATAGTCACTATGACATGGTTAATGTTTGGTCATGTTATTTTGTCATGGTGAATGTGATAATGTTATGAGATACCATTTTACTTATTCTTCTAGTGTGATTTTTAGTCATCTTGACTATCTACACATCATGGGATAATGTATAAACATGAATTCAAATGTTAACATATTTTAATGTCTAGTTTAATCAATGAAATGGATCCAAAACATTTTTCCATTTCATAACTAATGAAATGTTGTGAGCTTCCAACGGGCCCTTGAATTTTATGTGAGTAACTTATATAAATATTGTTTTGACCACTTAATTGTAGGTTAATGGATATTATACTTATATAGTGAAAACTCTTTAAAACTATTTATTCAAAATTTTACTTAGAGGAGGTTCTAGAACACTTCTAAAGAGTTCTATAATTCTAGTGGCTAGATGAAAATTACATAAGTATGTACTCTTTTTTTTGTTTCTTAGGGAACTCGATCAAGATCATTGTTAATGAAGATCAT
Organism: Viscum album; assembly: GCA_963277665.1. Lineage (NCBI taxonomy): Eukaryota > Viridiplantae > Streptophyta > Magnoliopsida > Santalales > Viscaceae > Viscum > Viscum album. Next base: position 1,908,563,750 of record OY728151.1, read on the forward strand.
AAGTTCAGTTAGTGAGGTATGCATGTTTTATTTTTTATCATTTATTATATAATTTTATCTTGGTAGGATCATGGGTATGGAATTCATGTTTTATTAGACTAAAAATGTGAATAGATATGTCCCATAAATCCAATTAGTGGTATTATATAAACTAATGGTGATGAATTGGTAGGATAAAGATTCATTATGTTATCCCAAAATATATTCTTCCCAGGAACAATGGTATAACCTTCTTTAAAGGAGTATGGGTTTATATTTTTTGTTTTTTCATGACATAGTGAGCATGAAACAACAATTTTAGTCACCACTTGAAAATCATGGAAACTAGAGAATCATAGGGTGATTATATATACAATAGTGAGTAGGCATCATGTTTTTGTCAAGATTAACCATGAGGACTGCCATGATATAGAAAAAATTGAAAATCCATTTCATTGAATGACTCGTATTCTCAAAAAAACTTTGTTAAAATGATTTTTATTTCTAAAACTTCATCCTAAATGGGTATAATTCATAAAATCTTCATAGGTCCAAAATAGGATGCACTATGTCTTGGTGTAATCCATTTTAAAGTAATTTTAATGAAAATTATATCTTTGTTAAAATTCTCAAAAATCATCACCTTCTCTAAAGTTGTTTGTCTCATGTTAAATAATCCAATCCTTTATTTATTTAATATATTCCTATTTAATTATTAATGTATATAAACTCATTATATGACGTGAATATTTTATGATTTAGTTTAAATTGTTTAAACTAATTTTTATAATATTGGAATACCATACATTACATGCTAGATACTACAATTTAAGATTTAGTTTTCATTGACCTTGACTTTAGTTTGTTATTAAATTTATTATCTTGAATATCATGGTTGGATATAATTTATACATATTAGGTGTTAGAGTTATGATGGAATTTAAATATATCTTGGGTAAAGTATCCTTGGGTAGAGGGGATTTGTGTCAGACTTCTCACTATCTTGGATTCTTATGCCTTGTCCAGAAAAGTGGGGGTTGGATATATTTGGCCACAAGCTTACTCATGTGGAGATTTTTGTTTCCATATACTTCTAAACCTTTACATGAAAAGTGTTTCATGTAACTATTGCATGGAATTTATTTTGATTTGTGTAAATATATTTATCTTTTATTTTTGGTTGAGTAACATAAAATATGAGTTGTGTAAAGGGTTACACATTAATATGGTTTGAACATATTAATTTTGTGGATGGAATATAGATTCAAAGAATATATTGCTAAAATCATGAATACGTAAAGGAATAAAACCTGAGATAATAAAGATTACATGTGATTAAATAGTTATAGATTTAATGTGCATGTGATGTATATAAAATAGTGATTCTATAATATAACACCCTTAAAATACTAAGTGTGATATTACTTTCAAAGAAAATACATGTCAAATCCTCAATCATCCAACTAGGTAGATCATGCTAAAGTTTGGTTCCCATGGATAATCTTGTGTAATACATGATAGTTATGGGTGACCCTAATAGGATTAGGTAACAATATTAAATTTTGAGATTTGGGTGACACTGAACTAGGAAACCCTAATAGGATAAGATACAATAGGAATAAATTTATGTTTACCCATATAATGGATTTGGGAAAAGGATTTTCCACTAAATTATCTAAGAATTATATGTGATATGACTGATTTGATGGCTTGTATAAATAATTAAGTGATGGGAGAAATGATAAATTTACACAAATATTAGTGAAATATGGATCTTTATCACTAAATGAAATTATATATGGGGTCATAATTTTAGTGGGATACATACATTAAAATACTTGATTAAAATATATTAAACATGGTACTCACCCCATAGATATACTTTTGTTGTAGATTATGGAATGCATTTTGAATATCAATTTGAGATATATTTTAGGTATTACCTATAAAATAATTATATATTGGTGTATATGGTTGAAAAGTGTTCTCAAGTACAATCATTCTAATCATATAGATATGACGATTATATAAATCAATTTCTCTAACTCTGATGCATGGGTATTAGATACTATGTGTAAATCACACATTTGTGTTGATGAACACACACTCATAGATATGAGATAATTTAAAAAAGTTTAAGTAGATATATGTGTTGGAAATTTGTTAAGAGTTGTTTCATTGGTGTTTTACACTTATGATCTAAGTCTACCTGGTGGATTTTTTTTTGAATTACAAAATCGTTATTATGTTCCTACCATAAAAAAAATTGATTCTTATATCTTATTTGGAGAAGATATAATTTTCATTAATTATTATGAATAATATTTTATATATATATAAAAATAATAAACTTTATAGAATTTGGAATATTTTTAATGTTTTATATATCTATACATGGATAATCTAATGTATAAAATTAAAAAATAATAAGTTAAAGGTTTATTCTAACACCACTTTCCTTTGTAATTATCACCTTCAACATATAAATGATAAACAAATTCCAAGAATCCATAGAGATATACTGTTTTAATCATTCAATTATGAATCATTTATTAATTAGAAATATTTTTTATTATAAAAAATGACTAAATAATCATTTAGTGAAAAAGATAAAAGGGATAATGGATTATTAGACCTTATAACTAGTGATGTATGTTTTTTTAAAGGTTGGGGCTAAAGCCTCGATTTATTATTAAAGAAAAGACCTATTTTTAGACTAGGTAGAGGGAGACCCATTACATAGCCCGAAGGTCCAAGGCCAAGTGGCCTGAATACCTAGTGATGTATGTGGGAAAATGAGTACTTAAGAAAGTGATGGTTTTATATACTTCATAACCTTTTAAATAAACCATATTTTTATATATTTTTAATAAATTTTTTAATATAATTAATATATAATTTATATTATAATATTGTAAATGACGGTATTTTTATTTTATAGAATAAATTTTGAACTTAATTTGAAAAAAAACTAAATTTTTGAGTTTTATTGGTTTATTAATTATTCCGAGATCAAATTATTTTGGATGAACTTTAAATTGTGTTTTGATGATTCTCTAGATAATGGAATAAGACTTACATGTGAATAGTAGGTTGATGTGTGAGATATAAGAAGAAATTTTTCATCATATACAAGGGTTTCCTGAGGAATTATAGAGGATGCATAAGATTTGAATTCACAGATCTACTGATATGTAAGAAATTTTACTTCATATGTAAGGACGTTGCCTTGGTATGTGAGGGATTTTCCTTTGCTCTTGAGATGGAAGGAGTTATGTTCCCTATAATATGTTACATGTAGTGGTGATATGCAATAAGTAATATGCTCTTATGTAACATATATTCAGTGAAGAGGAAGGTGATTGGAAGCTATATAGAGATAGATAAGGTTTTTTACTTTGAATATTTCATCCAGGATTCCCACATAAGATAAATCTTCCAAGAAGAAGAATTGTTTTCCCATATACAAAAATGTATATCCAAACCATCAGCTCTATCTTCTCTCTATATGGATACATATATGGAAGGAAATACATGGAGAATATTATCATTCAATCTTCTTGGCCAAATCGAGTAATAATCAAATAGACATCCCATGTACTATATTGTAAAGGAATAATATCTATGTCAAAATAACATAGGATTTTACTATAATTAAGTTATTATGATTTTTACATAATAATAATATCCTTTATTTCACTATTTAATCATGTATACCCAACTATTATCTTATATAACTCCTGAATAGAGGAGTATTAACCAAAGGATTTGATCATTGGGGAATCTGTTATGTTCTTTATTTTTACACTTTCATTTACTCGATGTTTTTATTCATATTCATAGCATAAAATTAGATAATGTAGAGGATTATTAGTGATTATCAATCTAAATTCTCACATTATTGGATCAATCTATTCTTTACTCCTTCATTTCTCTCTCATATCATTATTCTAATTGGATGGATTGTATTTGTGGTCAATAAGGTACGATGCTAATATGAGTTGTGGAGATGATGATTCTTAGAGGATTTTTATGGATTAAATCCTCAATAATATACATGTGATGATTTTTGTGTTATTATTAATGGTAAAAGACATGTGTGAATGATGTTCAAATAAAAAATCATGTTTTATTTTACATTATTTTTTAAGATATATTTATGAATAAGATTTCATGATAATTCCATGAAAAAATATATTATTATTTCATGGAGAATATTTTATGAGAAGAAGTTTTGAATATGCCTAAAGAGTTTTCGGGAAGGGAGTAATGTGGGTTAGAATCTTGTGATGAGAATTTGGATAAATATTTTTATAAGGGTTTATCAAAATTAGGCCAACCATTATCCAACCAAGGAAACCAGTTCAACTTCAATAAGGAGTCAGTTTAAAAACACCTATCCAACTATAGAGGTTAGTTGGAGTGTCATAGTGAAGTATAGAGGTAGCTTTCTCACAAGACAATAAAAAAGGGAACACTCATGAGGCTTTTGTTGTCATGAACCCATCCCTGAAAAGATACTGGAATGGGGGGAGAGAGATATTGACCCTTGAATCCCGCTTCTAGTAGGACCTGGGTTAGTAACCAGTACTGAGGGTATAAAAATTTCATGATATTAGAGGCATTTACCTCTATAATAATATAGGATCAGGAGATAAGATGAATCATCCACAAAGAACTCCATAACATAAAATAAAAAGAATCCAAAACCATCCCACAATTCATGTATAAATAAAGATGATATAGATAAAAGTATCCAAAGTAAATACCCAAAATAAAAGCTAAATCCATGACATGACAACCATCCAAGGTCTGAGATAGTAACATCCATCATGGTCCACATAATATTGATAGAAACCTAAAAAAGGATTATATATGTAGGGTGAAAATAAAAGTATACTCAGTAAAAACCCTAAATTATCTCATGCATATGTGAAAGAAGCATACTAATTTACACTTGAGAAAATATCATAACCAACAACACATAAATAGGTTAACTATCCATCCCAACCTCAATAAGGTATGATCACAAAATAATGAAATCCAAGTAACATAATATAGAAAGAAGCATATCAATAAAGGGTACCCCACACCGTTTTCCCACTGGTATTCATCTCTCACACCCCCAACGTCATACATCCTGGATATCCAATCTCTTATATAGACCACATTGCCCCACAAGAATGGCCACATCCCATAATGCCCATAGACACCTAGGCTCACCAACCCACAATCATGACCACATAACATCTCACTCAAAAAAACCCAGGCTACAACACATCCACGATAATAACCAGAGTGGTATGGTATCATGATCATGAAGGATGTCAACCTCATGCCCTCCTTCTACCAAGAATAACCACACCAAAATCCTCCCCACAAGAACCATCATATCACATTTCTCCCAAAAACAAATGGGTCATCACATCTCTCTCGAAGAAACCTAGGTTATCACAACCACCATCTAATACACTAATATACCTTTAGACATTAAAACTTGTGTAATACCTACCTCTCTTGGAAGATAGATCTGGAAAGAGTGGGTACCCATCCATCCATCCTCCTCATCATATATCGGGAAAAACACCCCCTCCCCATGTCACCATGAAGATGTCGTAAAATAGTGTTCAATGTGGATGGCATGCATATAGAAATCACAAATAGATATAAAAATATATACATATAGCCACACAAAAAAGATAAACCTCTGGGTTTACAATCAAAAACTAACCAACTCCCAACATTATTAATTTTGTTGCCAACTATAAATGTAGAAAACCACACCAAAATCCATAATAAACATTCAAATTGTCAACCAATTTAATTTAATCATCCCATTATTTTCATTATTTAACAATAGCCATGTTTTACCACATAGGACACCATTTAATTATTCACCATTCATTTTCAAATCAATAACCAAATCAACCCATGTCATTTAAATAATTATTAACCAATTAATTTTTACATCACTACCCAAGCATCTATCAAAAAGAAACCACCACCTCACCTATCTAAAATAATGTCCAAACAATAACCACATCACCACCTCAAAAGTATGGTCAACAAACCACCTTGATACCCAAAAAAACACTAAAAAAACCACCTCACCGCCCTAAAATCATGTCCAAATAACCACCTCACCACTCCAAAATCACGTCAAAAAAACTACCAACCCTATATTCTCTAACCACATATCACTTCCCCAAAAGCATGACCACAAATCACAACACATAAAATCCATTTTATAGATTTACAAAGGTGGTTTTATCACAATCTACTTTATTTTTAGGGGCGTTATCATACAAGCTATAATCTTGGGGAAACCATTCTATTAGCCAGATATAAGTGGTTAATCAATTTCAATTTTTGGTTGATATCAAAATAATCATAACAGACACATCAGTCACAATACATATCAACCAGTGCAAACAAATCCCCCAATGAACATAGTTTTTAGTGGGGCATCAATCATGTACAATCACAATATCACAATCATATAAAATCCATAAAAGCATGTGAAACATTCCCCTTTCCCGTTCAATTTAAATTTAACCCGTTATTTATCATTAATTAATCTAGAACAACCATAACCCAATATAAAAAAATCAAACCCATCCTTCATGATACACAATAAAGATAAATGACGGTTTACCTATCTCAAAGAATCATTTTCATCTTGTTGTTCACTGCATGGAAAAGAAGAATGCCTAAAAACTACAACTACACCAAGAGAAACCATGTTTGTGACCAAAGATCATCAAAACATATCCCAACACACACCAAAAACCAATAAAACATCACTGAAATGAATCTCTAAAAAAATAATAGAAGAAAACCAACCAAGAAAAGGAGGAGAACCTACCATGGTTTTCCAAAGGTGATCCACTAGAACCAAAGGATCAAAGGGTGTGGTATAAGGATTAAAGAACTCATTGGGGTTCTTAGGGATCATAAAAAACAATAGAGAAGGTAGGTGGATGAATGAAACAAAATTTGGCTAGAAGGGTTATAAAATAACTCGGATCCCACCAGTTACATGTTGTGTAACCGTTACACGGTGTGTATTACTCGGTTTTCCCAAAAATTTCCACTTTAAACTGAAAAATTCATCACCTAAAAGGTTTTAATACCCAATTTATTACACATCATGAATCTATCTTATACGACATATACCATTTTTATAGTCTACACCTTAGATTTGTACAATCCATGAACCACTCAGATACACAAGATGTGAACCACCATTACACTTCATGTAATACATTTACAGGGTGTGTATTTTTTGCAACAACTTTTCTATAGCTATATCCTCCACCAAAAACTCTCAAGACCTCCCCCAAACACCTATAACCACTAAAACTCGAAAATTAATGGACTAGTGAGGCATGGAAGATTACATTATATACCTCTAAAATGATTCTCACCCTTTATAATCCAAAACAAATCTCAAAAGGAATGGGTTCCAAACAACCACCCTGTGATATACCTCTCAAGGATCTCACCTTACCTCAAATGATACCACCAGCCAAATGAGCCAAACCAAATGTCCAAAAACATCTCACATAAACTCACCACTACACAGCCACAACCTGACTCCCCTCTTTCACAACCACGCCACCAAAAAACCACATCAACCTCCACATAGCCCAAACTAACAACCACTACAACCAATGAACCACACCATCTTGAACACACAAATTAGGAAATTTCATCTTCTATTTCAAGATATTATCTGTTATAGGTGACACTAACTTTCTCTCATGGGTTTAATTGAATCATAGTTAATACATCTTGATTAGGAATAAGGTCCTCCACTTTTCATATATCAAAATTTTACCACACATCACACAACACATAAAGTGAAAATAAAACATCTCATAAAATAGAAGGATCCAAACCTCACATCACAAAGTAAAATAGAGAACTAAAAAATAAAAAAACAACTCTAGGTACTGGGCACACATCTATATATATTACTTCTATGTATTCTCCTCTAGGTCACCATGCCTCCAAAACACATGAAACCACAAAATATTTCATCCAAACAGTGCTTTCTCTTGGAGATCCTAGATCTTTATTGGCTACTCTATAAACATCATGTCATCCTCTATATCTGACTCTCCCCATTCAATGACATAGGAGTAATTGTGAAGATACCAAAAAATTTGAGAGATGTGGAAGATGTCATGGATCCTATCTAGTTGTGGTGGAAATTACTATTGATATTCCACCACACCAACTCACCCTAACACCTCAAAGGGCCCAAAAAACATGGGAGAAATCTTACTCCCTCTACCAAACCTCTGCTTCCCACATTGATGGGAAGCATTCAAGAACACATGGTCTCCAATAATGAACTCTAAGGGCCTCCTTCAATGATTGGAATAATACTTATTCCGGTCATAAACTGCTTTCATCCTCTCTCTCAAACCAACTAAACCTTTTTTATCATTATTATCACCACATTGGTTCTATCAACTGCTGACTCCCCAACCTCTTTCTATCATAATAGGGAACAATATAGTCTTCTATAAAAATCCTAAAATAGAGCCACAATAATGGAAGTATGGTAGTTTTTTTAAGAAATCTAAAACAAGGGGAAGTGTTCTACCCAAGATCCACCAAAGTCAAGGACACACACCCGTAACATATCCTCTAGCTTCAAGATAATATGCTCTGTCTTCTCATCCTTCTGATGGGGGAATGTAGTGCTAAGGTGTAATTGAGTTCCAAAATAATGTTGAAATTACCTCCAGATTCATGAGGTAAAACATGAATCCTGATATGAGACAATGGAACTTGGAACTACATGAAACCACACAACCTCATCCACAAACCTCTTATCCAAATTATCCATTACGCCAGACACTTTGACCACTAAGAAGTGGGATGCTTTTTTCAACTAATACATGATCACTGTGATAGAATCACAACCTATCTTGGGTTTGGGTAACCCTATAACAAAATCCATTAAGATGTCATCCCATTTTGACTCGGTAACATCCAAGGGATGTAGCCAACTTCTACGAACATGATTCTCGGCCTCTACCTTCTAGAAAACTAAACACCTCGCCACAAACTCCACTATTTCTTGTTTTATCCTAGGGCACAAAAAACGGTATCCTCAAACCACAGTACATCTTGGAAACTCTTAGTTGTACCTCTAAATGTGATCTATAAAACTCATGAACATATCCTTCACATATAACAACCATAAAAAACAACCTATCATGAAACAATATCTGATTCTGACTATCCTTTGACCATTCCTCCGTAGCATTACCATGGACAACATGATCACACATCACCTATTCCTATGAATCTCCCCACTAATAATCCTCTACTTAATGAATGAGAGAATAATTCACCATTATCTGAAATAAACATCATATTCCACCATCTACCCTTACATCTAAGTGCATGTCTTCCAACTCCTCCATTGCTCTCCAAGCATCCCAAGATTTCTGAAATAAATCCTCCATCGACTTCCAACTCAAAGTGTCAGCCAAAAAATTCCCCCTTTCCTAGGTGTCAGAGATCCCAAAATTATAATCTTGAATAAGCTTCATCCACCACCACTTCCATAAATTTATATCACACTAATAAATGATATACCTCAAACACTTGTGATCTGTGAATACCACAACGTTCTCCCCAATGAGGTAATGCCACCAAAATTCAGTGAAAACATGATAACTAATAACTTTTGAACATGGATGGAATAGCTACACTCATGTGGATAGAACTTCCTAGACCCATAATAGGTCACTTCCCTCTAATGCATCAACATGCATCCCAATCCAAAATGGGAAGCATTACAAAACACCTCAAACATCGCAACCTCCTTGGGAAACTAAAGCACTATACCACTAACCAAATTCCCCTTTAGATAACCAAATTATTCCTAGAACTGATCAGTCCACACAAAATCCTAGTCTTTCCTAAGAAATGATATTAATGGGGCTATAACTCATGATAAATTGTGCAAAAACCGTTGATAATAACTTGAAAGACCAAGGAAAATTCTAACCTCTACCACTTTATTGGGTGATACATAAGAAAAAACTACCTTGAACTTTGATGGGTATACTACCATACCCTATTGATACACCACACAATCAAGGAAATTAACCTCTCATGTCTAGAATTTACACTTGAAAAAACTTCCATAGAGTTGGTGGCATTGAAGAACCTTCAAGACAACTCTGAGATGCTCAGAATGCTCCTCTTATGACCTTGATGAGATCAAGATATCATCAATGAATATGATGAAAAACTTGTCCAGTAACTCATTGAACATTGAATTCAAAAGACCTATGAACACGGTTTGTGCATTCATAACACTGAATGACATGACTACAAACTCGAAGTGTCTATACGTACATCTTAAAGAATTCGTTGGGATATCACCCTCCTTCACCCTAAACTGTTGATATCCAGACTGCCAATTGATCTTAGAAAACCATATTTCCCCTCTTAGTTGGTCAAAAAGATCATTCGGCCTTACAAGAGGGTAATGGTTCTTGACCGTCACCTGATTCAATATCCGATAGTCTATGCACAACCTTAGAATGCCATCTTTCTTCTTGGTGAACAACACTACAACACCCTATAGGGAAACAATAGGCCGGATAAAACCCTTATGCAGTAGATCATCTATCTAAATACTCAACTCCTACAACTCAGGATGTTTCATATGATAAGGATCCATCGAAATTGGAGAAGCATCGAGATGAAAGTCTATCTCGAACTGAACATCACGTTGAGTGGTAATCATCACAACATCCTCTGCGAAAACATATAGAAACTCCCCAATAACCTTGGGAACCTTTACCATCCCAGTCTCTATTGATTCCACAAAAAAATCATACATCAAAGATATAAGGGGATCCACATTCCAACTACCCACCTAATAATCCTATCTTCCAACGAAAATCAGACGATGTTTATCCACATCCAATTACACAACTCTCCTATGGAAATAGTTGATAGAAAAATGTACAAAATACAACCAGTTGATGTTGTGGATAAAATCATATTTCCACATATAAAGTAATAAAATATCCCCACAGGATTTATGTGGCCTCATCATTTGTCTACATCCATGGAACACATCAAACAAGATGTTCTAGCATCTGAGTGGCGTAGTCAACACCAATGGAATGGGAATCTTATCTTCATCTAGTCCCAGAGCACATGTTAGAGAGATTGCAACAAAGGAGTGTGAATCTCCTAAATTAAATAATGCACGAACAAGGTTACTAAAAAAATGATCATACCTCTAACAATCACTATCCCCTATGGAAATTTTTCCTCTACTGCATACAACTGACCATACCCAACTCCTCTACCTCTCATATAACAACCACCACTATGACCATGCTTGGGTAATGGTCCCAGAACACGAGGAACATCTTGAGGTCAGATTCTACCTACTCAATCTCCCATTGGAAGAGCATAACCTTTCTACCCCTATTGCTAAAATGGTCTCATTGGAAACTAATGTTGAGGATGGTATTTAACCTATCCACCTCCACCAAACTGATCATGAGGGACCATTGGGAACTAGTTTAGGAAATTTCCATGAACCCCACAACCAAACCACACTATCACAAATCCCTCAGGAAAATCATAAAAATCATTGGCCCCATAAGGTAATAAAGGAAGTTGCTGAAGTCAAATCCCCACAAATCAAAACCTCAAAGGTCATGTTGCCTGAGACCTACCACTGAAAACCCTTCTCCTAAAGGAACCCTACTAGTTCCCCTCTCATGAAAAATCTCCTCTCAAGTGAATCTGCTTGATCACCTATGCCTTTTTTACCTCCAGATACATTGGTAATTTAAAAAGAGTAACTGTATGCTACAAAAGTACATAGTGGCTCCTCAATATATCTTTTAAGAGACTCCTCATCTGGTAAAAGATCTAGGCAAAAATTAAAAAGGTCATTAAAATAGATTCCCATATCCCACTCTGACATACTCCCATGTTGAAGAGAAAGAAGATTCTATCTCTTCACTACCTTCATGGTTGATGAAACGAACTCTTCTCAAAACTCTTTCTGAAATTTGAACCATGAAACATATTCCTACTTCCTCTCTCCCAAATATAACATCCAACACTAATGTGCATCTCCCACATCTGACTAACTACCAAAGGGACCAATTATCCTATTGGGGCATAGATCAAACTAAAAGTGATCTTGACCACCTCCATCCAACTCTTTTTCACCACATCTGCAATGCTACCCTCATACTTTCCCAAATCCTTGTAATGAAAAGTGTAAAATTCCCTCTTCCAAGCCTCATCCTCTACTTCCAGATCAACCCTATAGTGATCAATCGGATTAACCTACTAAAACTAAATTGCTTGAGCCATACATAGATTAAGAACATGATCTATAGTAGAAAATAAAAAGAAGAATTTACTAAGACCGGTAGTATGAAATTTTATTTAGATTAATTTTAATTCACATTATTCATTTTAACCTTCTTAAAAAACCAATTAAAATAAGAACAAAATTCATCATTATGCATTTATCACTCTTATGCCTTTATCCTCCAAACAGGTCCAACTCACTTATCCATTCAATAATCTCAAATTCCATGAACTAGATCATAGGGCCCCAAAAATCCCATGTCCTAGACGGTCTCCCTAACCTATGTCACACACCAAGGTCAATTGGAATTATTTCCATACTAACCCACGCAATCCTCACAGTGCCTAACTCCAAACTTCATCCTATATCTTAACCATATCCTTTGACACCACTCTATCACTAAACCCTCCCTTCAAATATACTACAATGAAGGGAGAAAGATAATGACCCCCTCCCCCCCCCCCCCCCGATTCACCCACTAGTAGGCCATGTGTTAGTGGCCATCATTGAGGGTATAAAAATTTAATGATATGGAAGTAATTTCCATCTATAATAATATAGAATCAAGAAATAAGATGAATCACCCCTAAACAACTCCATGACATAAAATAAAAAAAAACCAAAAACATCCCACAATGCAAGTATAAATAAAACTTATATAGAAAAAAGCCTCCAAAGTAAATACCCAAAAGTAATGCTAATGAAGCAACATAATATCCATCAAAGATCTGAGCTAGTAACATTGATCATGGTCCACATAATCCTTATGGAAACCTAAAAATTGTTTATATACATAGGTTGAGAATACAAGTATACTTAGTAGGAAAATAAAATTATCTCGTGCTCATGTGAAAGAAGAATACTAATTGACTAGTGAGAAAATAGTAGAACCAACAGCACCCAAATGGGTCAACTATCCATCCCAACCTCACCAAAGTACACTCACCAAATAAATCTATCCAAGTAATATAATATAACAAAAATCATATCGATAAAGGGTACCCCACATAGATTTCTTGATATTATGCCCCTCTCACACCCCCAAAATTGTACATCCTAGCACTCCCATCCCTTATTTATACCACACCACCCCATAATCATGGTCACATCACATCATGCCCGTAAACACTTAGGATCACCACCCCATAAGAATGACCACATCAAGTCTCACCCAAAAACACCTGGGCCCCAAAACATCCATAACCATATCCCAAGCATTAGGGTATCATGAACATGAAGGACATAAACCATGTTCCCTCCTCCTACCATGAACACCCCCACTGAAAGCCACCCCATAAGAACAATTATATCACATCTCTTTGGAAAATAACTAGGACATCACATCTCACCTGAAGACACATGGGCTATCACAAACACCATCTAATTCACTAATATAACTTCATCCACCACAAAATATTCAATACCTACCTCATCTGGAAGAGAGACCTGGAAAAAGATGGTACTCATCCATTCGTCCTCCTCATCGAATGTTAATAACCCCCCCCCCCCCATGCATGACTATGCAGCTGTCAGCACATTGTGCTCGATGTGGGTGGGGTGGGTATAGAAATCACAAAGAAATATACAAGTATATATATAGATCTGCATACAATCCTAACATATGGGTTCACAACCAAACACTAACCAACTCACAACATTACCATTTTCTCTTCCACCTCTAAATATAAAAAACCACACAATAATCCACAAGCCACATTCACGTTATCAACTAATTTTATTTTATCAACCCATTATTTTCCTTATTTATTATCATCCACATTTTACCACACAAAACACAATTTAATTATTCATTAGTCATTTCTAACTCACTAACCAAACCAACCCATGTCATTTCAATTATTATTAACAAATTAATTATTCCATCACTATCCAGGAATACAAAAAAAGTAACCACCACCTCATTACCCTAAAAGAACATCCAAACAACAACAACCTCATTTCCCCAAAATAAAAGCCAAAAAACCACCTCACCACCCCAAAACCATGGCTAAAAAACTTCCTCTCCACCCTAAAAGTATGGCCAACTAACCACCTCATTTCCCCAAAAACATGGCCAATAAACTACCTCATTTCCCCAAAAGCACATCCAACAAACCATCACCCCCACATACCCCAACCACACATCATCCATGAATCACCACCCCAAAATCATGACCACACATCACATCAAAATCTATTTTTCATCTTTATAAAAGATTTTTTTATCACATTCTACATTATTTCTTGGGGTGTTATCACACAATCCATAATCATGGGGTAACCATTTTATTTTCCAAATATAAGTGGTTAATCAATCTCTAGTTTAGGGTATATCAAAACAATCATAACAGACACAATAGTCACAATACATATCATCTAGCACAAAAAAATCCCCCAATGACCATAATTTTCAATAAGGTATCAAGCTCATACAATCACAATATCATAATCATATAAAATTTGTAAAAGCATGTGAAAAAATTATCCTTTCCCATTTAAATTTCAATTTAACTGGTTATTTATATCTAATTAATACACCACAAGCCTAACCAATAGGTAAACAAAAAAATACCTCCAACATGATAGACAATAAATGGAAATGGGGGATTACCTACCTCAAAGAAGATTTTCCATCTTGTTGTGCACTACAGGGTGATGAAGAATTCCTACAGACCAAAACTACACTATCAGAAACTATGGATCAACCTACACCATACCCAAATATCATCAAAACTCAACCCAACACATACCCCAAACCAGAACAGCATCACTACAATGAATCTTTAGAATAATATTAGAAGAAAACCAACCCAGAAAGGGAGGAAAACCTACCATGGATTACCAATTATGATCCATTAGAACTAAAGGATAAAAGTGTTAGGAAGAGGTCTTGAATAACTCTTCAAGGCACCTAGGGATATACTAAAATGAGAGATAAGGGAGTAAAATTCCTGAAACACTCCTCTACAAAAGACATGAACCACCATTACACATCATTTAATGCATTTATATGGAATGTATTTCTTGTATCAGCTCTTCTACAGCTCCAGCCTCCACTAAAAACTCCCAGAACCTCCCCCAAACACCTCCAACTGCTGAAGATAGAAAATTAATGGATAGGGATGGCACAAATCATTACATTGGTGGTTATAATCTTCAATATAGAGTTAAATAAGAGGCTAAAGTATACCACTAGATATGTGTTAGTCTTGTTTTGTTTGAATTGGATGTCATCCAACATTATTAAGTGGAGGGTATCCCATTCAAAAATTGATGTGTGACTCAATTTAAAAAATGTTAATTGTTCACCTGGTTGAGTTTTATGGATAAAATGTGGGCACACTGCATGTCACACCCAACGATACTGATTGACTGTTGCATCATCTTCAATTTTTATAAACCATAAGAGCTCATGTCTCTATATGTCTTCAGGACTTCCATGATCGAGTTGATCTCAAAGTAATGATTACTGAGATAAAAATGCCACAAATACATTGAATTCCTGTTATAATTTTCATGAAATCACTAGTATGAGGAGGATACTATTTTTGATGAATCAATAATGTGGTGGGGTGATTTGAACTAAACATAGTGTTCATTGACAACATGAATATAATTGAAGTAGGTTACTATTTCATACAAATTGGATCAACTATGGAAGACACGGAAGTACTACCGACCATGTGAGTTGAGATGGACTAACTGCATGTACAAATTAGGACCCCATTGTCAGCCATCATGGTATATAGATCGATCAAGGACACTAATCCACTGTAATAGACTCTAAGAAAAGTAGATGGACCTACTACAAAAATAATTTATATTTTACTATGAGTAATGAGTAATACTAACCAAAAATATAAAGGAGAAACAAGAGTTTCCATGAGGTGTAACCAACCACACAATGAACGATAGATTGATTGTGAGCTTAACATGGTTAGATGAATGAACACAAGATCTAATGGTCGACTGTACAATATGTTAATTGACTGTATTAACATACTATAAAATTGATCATTTAAATGAGATATATAGTCATATAAAACTGGCTAGTTGAATATGAGTTTGAGATACCAATACATCTATACAGTTTTATATATATGCATGTGGATTGAGTAATTAATAGAATATTGTATTGAGATATGTTCCAACATTATGATATTCTATCCACACATATTTCAACTAGGTGAAACATGATGTATGTAAAATACAGGAAAATTTCCATGCATTTTTTCTAGGAGCTTGAGTCATGTACATTATTTCATAAAACATCATGAATTTCACATGCTACCTTAATGTCATGGAAGGTGATAGAGAATTCATAGATATTTATATACTAATAAAGGAATAAAAATATAAGTTTCAAGAATATTAAATAATAAATGTTTAATAATATTGTGTCAATGTATAGTATGGTTTATAATGTAAAATATATTATAAATGAGAATAATTTATAGTACTATGTGATTTTATACTACTAGAAGAAGATATAGAGAATGTGGTTATTTATTTAACCATGTAAATAAGGAAGAAAACATGATTTTTATAGGTATTTTAATGAATTTCATTGAGTATTTTTTTGAATGCTGATATTCATGGTGATTCAAATGAAAAGTATATATCTGTGAGGATTATAATGAGATTTGAAACTGAATATTTATATCAGTTTTAAATAGAATATTTATTGATTGAATTAAAATAAAGGGATACCTATAGTAAATAATTAATTAGAATTTTTATTCACACAGTATTATATGAATATATATTCACATACATGTGATGAAGATTGTTGAGTTTCAGTCTTAAGAAAAATTGTGAGAATTTTGAGATCCCAATACATCACTACATCGAAGAGAGAGAAGAGTCAAATCCTATAATACCTTAAGTATATACATATAATTATTCAAGTAATCTAAGGAGAATCCAAATCACATCATATTGGAAAGGATTTTAAAGAGCAGTATATTTGTTCAAGCAGCTACTGAATATCTTGAAGGTGTACATGAGAAGAGTTGATCAACCTTTATCATGAATGATTATTATCTAAAATAGGAGGAGTTACTTCTATTTTTTTATCAAAATGTTAATAAAATACTATAAGGGGTGTAAAAATAGTTAAGGAGGAGAATTGATTGGGATGTTTAACCAATTGTAGTGGAAAATTTTGTGGTTGGGGTATAGAATTATACACAACCTGATGATCAAATATCAGGTAGTATAACCAATTACTACTAAAGATATCTGATTGGATAGTACAACTAATCACACTCCTATAGACTCATAATACCTCTATAATTTATAATAAGATTATATTGAAGAATCCATGTTATAGAATCTAACCAACATTGTGAAGATTAAGATTTTATGTTGAAACTTAAAAATATTACATACTAAACTCTCTTTACATTTACTATATATGAGGTTAGGATGAAATATTAAAGATAATAGGATAAATGATTTAACTAGATATAGAAGTTAAATTTAAAATAGAGTAATTTAAAAAAATGAAATACATCACTAATTCACCCATCCCCCTCTCAGTGATCTATCTAGACCTGGGAACTTCAATTAGTATTAGAGAATAGGTTCCCTATGAAGATTTGAGAAGTTCCTAAATATGGAAACTATAAATTCTATGAATAGATAAGGTGTACCTACCTTAGATATCAAGAATTATGAAAACTATAGGATTTGGATACTGCCTTAACTTTTTCACTTGGTCAAGAAGTTATAGATGATGTCATTTTTGGTTTTCCACCCAAAGATAAGAATGCTTCTATGGCTCAAGAAGATAAGAGAAATATGGAAATGGATGGCAAGGTAAAAAAATTGTATCTTGATGTCTCTCTTAGAGAACATATATAATAAAGTCAGGGGTCATAAAATTTAAAAATAAATTTAAGAAAATTTTAACAGTAGTTTTAAAGGAAATATCAAAGTTAAGGAATCCAAGTTACAAGTATAGAGATATCAATTTAAAGATATAAAAATTGTTTATTTTGAGAACATAAAATAATAATTCACAATATTAAAGTATATTGTAATTAGTATCTAGGTATTGGAGAGGATCTTTATTATTCCATTATTGTTAAATAATTGATGAGAAATTATCTATATTTATTTGAATCCAAAATTATTAGAGCTGGAAGATATAGAAGAGTTGATATTTGGTGAGCTACATAATATTATCATTACATATGAAATGATAAAGAATATAACCGTTAAAAAGAAGATAAAATATGATATGGCCTTTAAATCCATGATAAAGGTAACATTAAAAGATAAGGAAGTTATAGAATCAAGTGGTTCTAGTAGTGATAAAGCTTTTAGTGATCTAAATGAAATTATTTACCTTGTATCAAAAGGGTTCAATAAATGGAATATAAATGTAAATTGACTAACAAAGTGATGAAATTTCAAGGAAATTGTTCATTTTACTAATTATTACCCAATAATAAATGTTGAATAATCTGATTTTGATGAGGAATTAACGAGATCTTGAAGTAATGAAGGTGAAAATAAAAAGAAAAAATATTCCACTAGTAATAGAGGGAATCTAATGTGTAGAAATGATAAGGATGATTCACCATAAATCATACAATAAGATGATGAAGTCAGTTTATTTTCTGATGTGATGAAATTAGTTTACTCATCAAGTAATAGTAATGATAGAGAAGAAATTAATTAACTTGAAATCATTATGAACGAAAATTATGAAGCGATACTTGAGGAGATTAAAAAAACTTAAGAAAAAAATAAATCTATAGAAATAAAACAAAATTATAGCTACTACAATGAATGAGTTTTAAAATAATTAAATAACTCTTGTTGAAGAAAGGAATAATAGACTGAATGTTGTTGAGCTTGAAAATATGGTAAGTGATCTTGAAGAGAAGTTCGATATAAGGGAGGAAGAACTATCTAAGACACAATATATAGGTATAATAGTCCAAAATGATATGTAAGAAGTTATAGAATACTTCACCAAATAGACTAAGGTGAAATTTTAACCTTCAAAAGTTAGTGAATTCAAAAAACTCCAATAGTCAAGGTAAATATGTTCTTAATATTTTCAAAAATAGATCTGTTATTTCTAACTATGTGGATCCTAAAATTATACCGAAACCTTTTTGGACTAAGGATAATGAGAAAAAAATATTCCACAATAAATGAAAGGAGAAATGATCAAAGAATACCACTTCCCCCAAGGTAAAAAAAAATATTATAGTATAATAGGACAACATAAATATGAATTTATATGGATTTGGAATCAAATTGGAAGATCAAAATTTCAAGGGTTCTTCTATTTTTTGGAAGGTATGGACACAAATCCTACTCTTTTTGGTTCAATTTGTCTTTTTTAAGGAAGAGACAAGAACCATGGGGTTAATAAATTATAGAAAAAATCTTAAAGGAAGAGATATGTGAATAGATACACACAAAATATGTACACCCAAAATATATTTGGGTATCTAGAAGAGGTGTTTGGTTGATGTGGAATGAAGGGTCACAAAGATGAGGTTTGTATGAAAATACTTAAGGAGATAATTCTTATGGTATGAAAGGAAATAAAATCCAAAATACATCCATACATCATTCATTCAAGATTAGATTGCACAATAAGATATATGAGAATCCTAAAGAAGAAGAGTATATCAAGATGTAGTGCTTGAAATTTTTTCCATAACAAATGAATAAGTCCATGGAAATGGATGGAACTGAGATAAAAGATATTTATGTAAAAATTAATCCATTACATATTAAGTAATTGGAATTAAGGAGGATTCATCCACAATTTGTGGTTTAAAAATTCAAAATATGACATGTGAGAGGTTTAAGAAAGATGGAAAATGTTAAAAAGATTGTTTGAAAACCTTAATATCTCAAGAATATCTTTGGAGGAATAAAGTGTTAGAATCAGGTAAAGAAGTTTCCTTAACATATGAGGTTGGAAAAAAAGTGTATGTGTTGGGATGAAACTCTCATCCCTAGTTTTATTTCTGATTAATCAAAGAGTTACCTCATTATTTTCTATTATTTTATGTGTTTTTAACTAACATATAGGAAATTGAAAAATATTATTAAGTATTTCACTACTATGAAAACAAGAAAAATTAATTCTCATGGAGTTTCCCAACTACTGTGAAAATAAGTTGAGCGAATCCCTTGAGGGAGAAAAAACTTGTGGAAGAAGGCTTTCAAAATGAAGTATTTGATGCAACCTTGAATTTCTGGATAGATCCATAAATTCTATAGAAAATTGTATTATAATAAAAATCATGGTATTTTTTATATTGTATCAAACACATTTTATAGGGGGGTGTTGGTTGATAAAAATATTATAAAAATGGGGAGTTATATAACTTACACATGAAATATTTTGTTGGTTTGTTGAGATGCATGCATGTTACATTTTTATCTTAAAAGAATCTATCTTATATAACCTATAAAATGAGAATTATTGAGTTTTCAGAGCACAGTATCATATATTAGTGAATTTAAGGAAAATATAGACAAATGTTTTATTTATCTCCTATTTTATACACCAATTTTACCCATTTAGATTTAGAGTAGAATAATTAAAGGATATTTACAAATAAAACCATGTGATTCCATTATTTTATCAAGAACAAAATCAATTTTATTTATGTTTGAAAAGAGAAAAGTGTATGATAGATATTGAATAAAGAATGTGAGATGAACATGACCACTATATTATTTCTTTTCACTTGATTTTAAATAAGGGGAGAAAAAGAAGCTCACATATTGACATAATATTTTAGAGGTATTGAAAATAACCAAAATGGGTGATATTGTTGTACACATTAGATGAATTTTATTTTTTATCAATAAGGTAGGATGTCAATATTTTTTGAGGAGTTGATGATTCTTAGAGTATTTTTATGGATCACATATTTAAGAATATATGTGTAATGATTGTTGTGTTGTTCGTAATGATTAAATAGATGTTCTAATAACGTTTTAAGAGGAAATAATATTTTCTTTTACATGATTTATGAAGATATATTGAAGAATGAGATGTTATGAGAAGGATATGCAAAAATATATAATTTTTCGATGAAAAAATATTTGATGAGAAGAAGGTTTTAAGAGTATTTAAGAGTTCATGAGAAGGGATTGATGTGTCTTGGAATTTTATGATGAGAATTTGGTTAACTATTTTTAAAAGTATTAATTAAATTTAGGCAAACCATTAGACAGATGTGGGAACCTGATCAACTAAAATTAGGATCCATTTTAACCACACCTAGCCAAACAGGACAATTATGAGGAGTGTCATCGTGAAGAAAAGTTGTATCCTATGCATGGGAAGGTAGGAAAGGGAACATTCATGAGGCTTTGGTAGTTATCCTATCTAGTGAGAGGGAACTTGAGAGGAAAAATGAGAACAAAAACTATGTATCGTGATTTTTTAACAAAATTAATGTTTGTTGAGTATTATTAAGTGAAGGGAATCCCAACCAAAAACTAATGTGTGACCTGGTATAAAATAAAATAACCCATTTAAATGATATATATAAAACATGAGTATGTCATATGTCACACCAAATGACTCCACTCAACTATTCCATCATTTTCATCCCATGGAAATCCTAAGAGATATGGTTTATATATGTCGTCACTACTACCATGATTGAGTTGATCATGAATTAATGATTGTTGAGATAAAAAATGACATGAATGTATTGCATGCATGATATACTTTATATGAAATCACTGGTATGAGGATGATGCTATTGTCGATAGATCGATCATGTGAAGTGGTGAGTTGAACTAACCACAAAGTTCCTAAAACACATGATGATAATTAAAAAAAGTGATTATGTAGTGAAAAGATGATCAATTGTAAAAGACATTATAGGACTATTTACTACGTGAATTAAGATGAAATAACCACACATACAAACTAGGACCAATCATGAGACTTCATGGAAGATGGACTGAACATAGACACTGATTGACCACAAAAGTATCCAATCATGGTAGATTGACCTACCACATAAAAAATCTAGAGTTGACCATGAGTTGTGAGTGATTCTAACTAACCATCTGAAGGATAAAAAAGAGATACTATGAGGTATAACTGACCATGGGATGAAATATCGATCAAATTTGATCTTTATATAGTCATATGACTAACCACAAGCTCTGATGATCAACTATATGACATGTTAATTGACTGTATATACATTCTATTAAACTGTTCATTTAAATTAGATATACAGTCATGAAAAACAGTGTAGATGAATATGATTTTGAGACACCAATGCATGAATTCATTTTCACATGAATATATGTGGATAAAGTGATTAATGGAATAAAAATTTGAGATATATTCTAATATTATGATATTCAATATACACAAATTTCACCTTAGTGAAATAGGATGCATGTGAAAGACATGAAAATTAGCATGTATGTTTTCTAGGAGCTTGATCTAGGTCCACCGTTGTATGAAACATCACGCATTCCACATGCTAACTTAATATTGTGGAAGGTGATGGAAAATACATTGATATTTATATAATAATAAATGAATAAAAAATTGATTTTTAGGAAAATTAAATGAAGAATCCACATTTAATATTATCAGAAAACTGTATAGTATATTTTAATGTTTAAATCATATTAAAAATGTGAATCATTTACAATACCATGTGAGTTTATATTGAATGATGAAAATAAAAAGTGTTATTATTTATTTAGTTGTGTAAATAAGGAATAAGACCTAAGGATTTCAGGTATTTAAATGAGTTTCATTGAGGAGCTTTTGAATTCCAAGATTCATGGTGATTCTCAGAAGTTTATAATTATATTTGTAAATGAATATTTATATCAGTTTTAAATAGGATATTTGTTGTCAAAATTAAAAATAAGGGAAACCTATTGAAAATATTTAATGAGAAATTATATTCATGAAATATTATGTGAATATATATTCACATGTAGGTGCTGAATATTTTTGAGTTCAAGTCTTGATAAAAAATTATGAGAATTCGGATATCCCTTTATATCACAGTATCAAAGAGAGATAACTATTGAATCTAGGAATCCCTAAGGAACATACACCTATATATTCAATGAATTTGATGATAATATATATCACATAATATTTAGAAGGAGTTTCAAGACTGGTATATTTTTTCAATAATCTATTGAAGATTTTGAAGTTGTATATGAGTAAAGTTGATCCATCATGCCCATGGAGGAAGATCATTTGGATAAGTATTTAGTCTTTATATTTTTTTTATCAAATATTAAAGATAAAACTGGATAGGGTATATTATCAGTCTAGATGGAAAGGTGGTGGGGATATCTAACAAATTTTTGTTGAAGAATTGGTGGCTAGGGTGTAGAATCAGACACAACCAGTAGATCAACTACTGAGGAGTATAACTAGTTGCTTCTAAAGACAGGTGATTGTGGGGTATAACCAATCATGCTCAGATAGAATCAGGAGACTTTTTTAATTTATAATAAGATTGTAATGGGGAATCCATATTGGTTCATCTAACAAATATTTCAAAGAGTATGATTTTATATTGAACCATATAAATCTGGTGTATTGAACTCTCTTTATATTTACTATATATGTTGAGATATTTAAGATGAGAGGATTTAGTCTTTAACTAGAAACACAAGTTGACGTTTCAATGTTGTAATTCTTAAAAATAAAATAGATCACTGATTCACCCCTCCCCCTCTTGGTGATCCATCCTGATTTGGGAACTTCAATTTTCATTAAATTTAGGTTCCTTGTGAAGATCTGATAAGTTCCTAATTATGGAAATTCTAAATTCATTGAATAACTAAGGATTACCTACCTTTTATATAAATAAATTCCAAAATTATAGGAAAAATATGTTCCCTTACCTCCTTACACTCGATCATGAAGTTAGAGATACTAACATAGTGGGTTTTCCGCCTAATTTTGATGATGCTTCTATGACTCAAGTTGATAAGATAAATATGTAAATGTATGGAAAGAAACAAAATTCCATATCAATGTATCTTTTATATAAGGTCTATATAAAATTTATGGTTCGAAAAACTACAAAATAAAATCGGGAAAATTTAAAGATAAATTATGAAGGACATGTGAAAGTTAAGGAATCCATGTTACAAGTCTAGAGATGTCAATTTAAAGACATAAAAATGGATAATGATGAGAGCATAGAAGAATGATTTATATGATTCAATGATATTTTAAGTAATATATAGGGGTTTGGTGAGGATCATAATTATGACATCATTGTTAAAAATTTGATCTAAATATTTCTAGATCAATTTGATCCAAAAGTATCAGCCTTAAAATAAATATTCTTATTTCCCAACCGGATCTAAGTATCACTGAGAGGGGGAGGGGTGAATCAGTTATATATTTTTCTTCTAAGTTTTCATTATTTTGAAACAACCATTTCCTGTTAAATACTTCTCACTTTTATAAAAACAAAACAATCACATATGTATAAGAATACAAGAATATACAAGGTTTACTAATCAATAAAAGTAGCTACATACTTGGTATGGTATGGAAAAAATTAAATACCACATAACCCAAAAGAAAACAATACTTTTGGGTGGATACAAACAAGTATGATATTCCCTTAAACTTGTGTAGCTTTATGATCAATACAACAATGTATGTTATTCAATTATGACGAAATAATATAAGTTTGTGTAACAGGTTAAGAAACATTAATCAATTTCTTCAAAACATGTTATTGTGATTCATTGTCAAAGTTCACAAATATAATCTTTAAAAATATTCTTCACTTTCCTACCTAGTAGTAGGTATAAAATTTTATAAAATTCATAATGATACTCAATATGATACCCCAGTCTGATTTATCAGTCCAATTTCTCAGTCCATAAATATTACTCTTATAGAATACAATTGAAACAATTCTGAAATACATATTTCTTAGTTTGAAAATATCATTATGATTTCTCAGTCTGATAATCCCTTTTGGTTTGATAACCTGTTGAATATGATCTTATTTCTTCTTTATCATCTATCCAGCTAAATTCCTCATGAATGATTAATCATGAAACTTCTTCTCTATAAAAAATTTCATCACTCATCCTTCTCTCTTCACCCATTAATAGTACAAGTTTTAGAAGGTACAAAGTACTATCCTCCTTTTATAAGTGCTCCAAAAGTGGTTTAGGCAAGAATCTAAAAAATCCCTCTTAACAAATTTTACCAAAACTTCAATTTCCCATTAAATTATGGATTTGCATTTGAATTCTTTAACACTTCTAAAATATTCTCATTTCTTCTTAAAACTTCTTGAATCTTTTCACAAATTCAGTTGGCTTCAAACTTCCTAATCATTCTTTAGTCTGATTCTAATTTTCATTCTAATTCTTCTTTATGATTAACCCATATGGTCACTCTAATCTTCTTGAACCACTTTCTAATATATCATAACTAAAGACTTTCCATTATGATGACCAGTTGTAAACTTAAAACATTGAAACCATTCCATCATAATCATTCTTTCAACTTCATTAGAATTTGGTTGTAATTCTATTGAAATAAAGATAGTTTCAAATTATAAATATTCATTCACTTCCTCCGTAGCACTTCAGTACCATCTTCAACCCTCTTTGATAAAAACTTTTATAATTGGTTCAAATAATTATTCTTCTATTATTTTCTTCAAACCAACGATCTAGTGTAACATCCCAGTTCCGAAAGCCACCTAGAGACACCCCATACCCGGTTGGTCACAGGGCCTCAAGTTCATTTCCCCAAATGCCAGAGTCTATTGAATAGTAGTGAGGGCCTTGGGTGTGATAGTGTGGAAATTATGCCCTCATTGGAAGAGTAACACAGCAGAAGTAAAACACAAGGCAACGGTGGAAGAAGTAATATCACCATGCAAAAGAAACAGTAGAAGACAAAATAAATAAACAGTTGGAGCACATATATAATGATTCATGATACATATCTCTAGGAACGAATACAAATAAGTCACAATGCTAAAATACAGTACCAAATCAAAGTGCTAGAAAAACAGTAAACTTCTCCACAGCATCGCAAGAAAAACTTGGTCCCATGCTCTCCAGCTCCAAAATAGTCAAGTACCTGAAGTAGAAGGGTGTTTGACCTTATCTATACCTACAACAATATAATCTGTTTGGGCACAAAAGCATGGCCCAAATAGGGTGTGAGACTAAATCCCAGTAGACAACCACCAAGGTATTTGTGCCTAATAGTCAGTAAATATATATCGCTGGAAATAAACAAAAGAAGCAGTAAACAAGGAAGTAATAAATAGTAAACATTCCTACCATTTTGAAGAATTCAAATACCACATATCAAGTAAGCAGATAATCACAAATAGGTAATCCTCTAGGAAGTACTCACAGCATATCCCCTCTGGTCCTACCTAGCAAACAGAAGCAACCCTCTGGGAAGCACACACAGTCTCACCCCTCTAGTTCAGTTTTAGAATAGACTCTCTGAGGAAGAACTCATCGTTAAATCCCCCTATAGTAAAGTGTGATCAAAGACTCTCTGAGGAAGCACTCGCTATCAATTCCTCCTATAGTCTATTAACGGTAACCTACAGGCACTCTGAGGAAGCAGTCAACGTCAATTCCCCCTATATCCTCGTAGCGTAACTATAGACCCTCTAAGGGAGCAATCCACATCAATCTCCCCTATGGTATTTCAGTGTGATAATAATTACAGACACTCTGGAGAAACCCTTATGTCCATTATCCCTATGGTCTACTACACCAGGTTCTCATGGCCATGTGTAAGTCAAATGAGCATAGCAATGCAAAGAGGAAAGAGTAAACCTCAAGAAATACTTGGCCAACTAGTCTACAGCATAACAACATGTCAGATAAACAATCACTCCATCCTTAGAATACTATGAATGGGAATCAAATAGCAGCCAAACAGGAAAACTAGACCAAATGGTAAAAATAAGAAAACATGGACAAAACCTCTATAGAAAGGCAAAGTAAACCCTATTCTCAACAAATAACCTCTATCCAAACAAACTAGGGCATAACAGGCAAAAAATAGGGCTAAAACCCTAAATGAACAATACCTCATTCATGGGTATAGGGCACTTTTGCACATAAAACTCAAAAAATATCTACGAAAAGGCACAAAACACCTACCTCGGCATTGGGATATCAATATTCTTGAGTCTCAGGCCTTGAATCACCTTAGAACGTCGTAGATATACAAAAACATCTAAAAATTTCAACCCACAATATCTCACAAGAGATAAGGAATCAGAATAAGGTGTTTAAGAAGAAGATAGAAATCACTGATGTGATTCGAACGCAACTGATAGAGTCTGAATATGAGAATGGACACTCAATTGAGGGCTCGGTGAAGATCTGTGTCATACGGATGCTCTCGGACGAACTAGGTCAAAAAGAAGACAGTTATGTCCGTCAGACTTGACCCTGGTACTTTTAATGAAAAAAAGAAAGTACATGGCGTGTACTTTAAAAGTACACGGTGTGTACTTGACTTCACCAGCCCCTGCATTAGGCGGTCTCCAGGTCACCACACATGGCCGTGTGCATGGTTGTGACACGGCCAGCACTCGGCTACCTATGGTAACCAAGTACATGGCATGTACTTAAGAAATTTCTATAAAACTCTTCTTTTTCCTTGAAAACACCAGAAAAAGGAAAACATACCTAAAAAAGAATATTCGGGTTCTTACATCCAGCATCCGATGAAGTCCATCATTTGATAACTTTTATCAATGTTAGCCTATTATTAATGGATTGGTCTCTATATCACTCTGATGGATTAGTGTCTCCTCTAGTATGATGACACTTAACCCATTTAATAAATATACTCAGCACTTTTTTCTTTTTCTATTGACCCAATTGATAACATATTTGAGTTATTATTTCTTTATTAACCTACTTGAAACAAACAAATCATCTTGATGAAAATGGTTAAGTACATTATCTATTGATCCCTAATCCCATTTTTCATCAGTCCCAACAACTCTTTCTTTCTCATCGGTCTCAACAACCTTTACTTACTAATATTATTTAACAAACCTTTCTACCACTAGTTCTATTTGTAAACCATCACTACGTCTAATGATCATTGTCATAATTACTCCAATGATAGGTGGCACACCATGTCCAATGAACCATTTTCAATAATAACTTCTTTTCATGATAACATCTTTCTATAAAGATTTATATCTTGTGAATCATTATTTTAAATGAAAACCATCATCTTCCACTTCTTATGTTATGAACAAAAACTATATGGCCTTCAAATAATTTTGTCTCTGGTGATCTCACACCGATGAGCTGAGACTGGAAAACTTTGACTTCATCAACTTTCTTATTCTACAAACTTTTTCTTATATCATGACTTCCTCGTGAATTTGAGAATATTTAATATTGAAATAGTATCTTATGACTTAGAATGGAAAGTATTATAACTTCCCAGCCTTCTAAAATATCTTTCCTTTAAAAAAAACTTCAATCTGATTAGTGTCACTTATTCTCCCCCTTTCTTTTATAAGTCTTGTATCACAAGTTCCTCATAAAAATTATGATTTATGAGAGCTCCAATATCATAAAATCATTATCAAGTTTTCATTGGATCTATTCATACTCTGATACACTTTATTATTATGATAAAAACTTTCATTTCATACATATGGTGAGTCTAATGAACCTTTTATTCTATAAAGATTTTTCACAATACAATGGAATTTCTTAAGAATTTTTTATTCAATCGTATGAATATGATGGTAAGTCCAGTAATCAACTTTACAAAGTTTGGTGATTTATTTCTTATTTGAAAAAAGAATACAAGACAAACTTCTTTAAACTTAAAAAAAAATCTTGCTAATTTGGTCCCAATAATATCCCCCTTTGGACTTTTTTTCAAACAAGGTTCATAAATCATTGAACTTTGTAATATCAAGAAATGGATAACTTATTAACAATTCTAAGCCTATTTGATCTAATTTATTGTATGAAATAAGAATCATTAATAGAAAAACTGTGTTTTCCAAATGTAGAGACTCATGAAACTTTTTTATCTTTTCTTCACATATTTCATCACTTCTTATACTTTCATGTAAATAAAATTTTTTTATATACTCCAACAAACTATTAGAATATCTCGCACATTCACATGTTGAGTTCACAACTTACCCACAACTCCCCCTATATATATGCTTCCTTAAAAGGTTTATCCCATATCAATGGATATATTTATGAAAAAATTATCCCACCTTGAAAACACTATCAAAAGACTAAATGAGAGAGGGGACAAAAACACATACCTCAACCGTGATGAGAAAGAGGATGGACTCCCATGTTCAACTTGAGTGTGAAAAATGTTTCCTTCAATAACGGTTTTCTAAAAATTTTAGCAACTTGTTCCGATATAGGAACATAATCCAGATTTAATTCAATATTCTTTGCTTGATATTTAATAAAGAGGTATTTGATGTCAATATTTTTGGAATAAATTTTTTTTATTGGGTTTCTTGTAAGTTTGATAGTACTTTTATTATCACAACCCAAGATAAAGGGTAATTTCACTTCAACAAGTAAGTCTTCCAAATGAGTTTTCATTCGCATAAGTTTGGTAGAATATTGATTGGTAGAAACATACTCATGTTCATCCATACTAAGAAATATTTAATCTTATTTCTTTGTATAAAAGCTAACACAATTTTTTCACCAAAATAAAACTCGACCAGATTTGGATCATCTATCATCAACATTTCCTACCCAATCAGCATGTAAATACCCAAACAAGTCAATACTTTTGGAGCTATCATATCGGATTCCAAAAAAAATTGTTCCTTTGATATATCTAAGAATTATTTTTCCATCAAATGGATGTGATTATTTTGGATCACTCTAAAATATTACACATAAGGTAACAACATAAACAATTTTGGGTCTTCAGGCAATCAAATACAAAAACATCAAATAAACTTCTGAAACTCTTTATAGTGAACTTCCTTGCCTTATCCATATTTAGTTACCTTGGTTCCCACTAAAATCAGTGTGGAAATTGGTATCTAATTTTACATGCCAAACTTCTTGATCAGTTCCTTAACATAATTTTCTTGGAAAGGAAATGTGTGTTTCTTCTTTTGTGAAATTTGTAACCTAAGAAAGTATTTCATTTCACCCAGAATGGAAATCTCAAATACATTTTTCATCTCTTTAGAAAGTATTTCAGAAGTTCATTCATCATTATTTAAGAACTTTTATGGTGTTTTATTTTAACATGATTTTTAATTTTTTTGATAACTAACTTTATTTTTAAAATAATTTTTTTGTTTTCCAGGAATCGAACCCATTCCATCATAATGAGTGTTTATAAGAAAGTAGAATGTCAATGAAAGAATAATATCCATCTGCATAGGATTCATATAATCAGATCCAAAATAATAATAGGCGGAAATTATTTTTTTCTAGAAGTTTTCCTTTGTCATAATCTTAGAAATAAAGAAGTTGTTGAGAGACATATTTATATTTTAGCTGAAGAGTTTTTAAAGAAGATTGTGAAGTTAGTACATTGAAAGTTTTCATACTTTCTAAACTAAATTAGATGATGATTTTCTTCTTAAAAATTTCTCACAAATCAGGAAAATTTTTAAGATAAAATATACTGAATAAATAGTGGAGAGGTTTTAATAAATTCAAAATTATAGAGTGAAGAATTACTTTATAATGAGAAATTCATCATAATGGGTATTCCATCATTGCGAAGAAATTCATCAAATGAAGAATGCTTTAGAAGATTAGATCCAGAACTTATAATGTGTGAAGATAATAAAGTTTGAATAATTTCAAATTTGAAGTGTTGAGATTCCATCATAATGGTAATTTCATCGAAATTGATTTTCCATAATAATGGTAAAATCCATTGTAATGGGAATCTCATCATAATTATAATTTCATCATTATGAGGATTCCATTGGGATGAAGCTAAAGGTAGATCATAATGAGATGGGAAGGAAATATAATTCATAATGAGCTGAGAAGGAAACAAATTTCTAATTAACTAAGAAGAAAACAAATTCATAAGTAATTTAGAAAGAAACATATTCCTAATGAGTTGATTATGAAGAATAATCAAAAAGAAAATTCCATATGTTTTATGAATATTTTAAGAGGTTAAACTTGAAATTAAATTTTCCATAAATCTCAGAGAAATCTAAGGAAGATTAAAGAAGTCAAATTTGAAGTTTAAATGTGAGATATTTGTGGAGTTTGGAAATTTGATGAAGTAGAGGAGGTTTTTAAGTTTCTTGATTTTGTTTTCTAAGTCACCTATAAATAATTTCTCAGAACATTTTTCCTTTTCGAACTTTCATGAAAATAAAAAAGGAGGAGTGCGGAAGAAATCAAGTGAAAGTCATTGTCGTCCATAGATCTAGTGAGGAAGATCAAATAGTTGAATGTTTATTTGTCAGATTGAGAAATGTCATATTGAGAAGATCATATTGAGTCAACCATACTGAGAAAGATCATATTGAAAATTTGAGTATAGTTTGAGTTTTGTATATTGAGAATGGGTTTATAGTATTGAGTCTATCGTATTAAGATAATCAGATCTAGACTCATCGAATGGAGATAATTAGATCCAGACTCATCGTATTGGGATAATTAGATATATACTGATTAGATAAAGAAAATTGGATCCATCCAAATCATACTAAGGATTTAGACTGAGAAATTATGGATCAATTTCAACAAAGTATTTATTCTTTTATTTGGCTCAATTGTTTTACAAGAAAGACATTGTAAACTGATGGGAGTCGGTATAATATTTTCTATCAGGACATAGAATGTGTCTAATGTGATTTGGAACAAGTTTTATTCACTTATTCATAGTGAATTTCCATAGAACCATAGGAGTGTTTATGAAAAGGATGTTGGTTCTCACATTGAGGCTGAACCATATAAATATTTCGTGCTTTACATGCTTTCCTACTTTTGTATGTATGATTATTTAATAAAATTTTACGAGGAGATAAATCTTAACAAGTTACAGGGGTTAAGTTTCTAAAAGTTTTAAAACTCATAAAAAGTGAACAACAAATTCAACTCCTCTTTCTCAGTTGTTATTCGATCCTTTGTAAAATCAATTGGTATCATATCAAGGTTCCCTCGTTGAATCCTTATCATGGATAATATCAATTATTTTAATTTTATAGGAATTACTACATTTGATGGAAAAAATTATTATTCATGGAAAAATAGAATGATTTCTTATATCCTATCTCTTGGCCTGGAATTTGATGATGCTGCTACTATTGGTTTTCCACCTATTAAGAATGATGCTCCTGTGATGTTTTTTTATAAGAGAAATATATAAGTTGATGGAAAGGATATAAATTCAATCCTTATGTCCTTATCATAGAATTTTTATCATAAGGATATGGGTCTCAATACTTTTAAAAGTATGTGGGACAAGGTGGAAGGTGTTTTCGAAGGGAATACTAAAGTTAAGGCAGCAAAACTAAAAATATTTCATAGTAACTATGAAGACATCATAATGAAAGATGAAGAAACAATTGATAAATACTTCACCAGAGTAAATGAAATTTTTTCAACATCAGAGGATTCAAATATGTCTTGGAAGATTCTATAATTGTGAAGAAACTTATGAGAAACTTTCTGAATAGGTTTGATTCTAAAATTTCTTCTTTATAAGATAAGGATGATTTATCTCTTTATGAATTTCATAAATTTCTTGTTGCTTATGAAATGAGGAAATATCCAATGTTTAAAAATAATATAGAATATAAAATGGATTTTGAAGCTATGAGAAAGATGAAAATCCAATATTTTTAAGAAGTTGATCTTTATGAGTCTGAAGATAAATTGGATGGTGAGTTAAATAAAAAAATCATGTCTCTTATATCCAAGAACTATTGAATAAGAAGAGGAAAATATGGAGGTAAACTTACTCTAAAATGTTTTGAGTATGGTGGAATCAGACACTTTGGTATTAATTTCCCTATGAATAAATTTCAAGAATATCAAGATGATTCCAATGAAAATCCAAAAAGGAAGAAGTGAAACAAAAATGATAAATAAAAAAGTCTTCCAAAAAATAAAATAAGAAGTTTACTAGAAACAAAAGTAGTTTTTTGAGTAAGAAAGTTGAATTGGACTCAACTAAAAACAATTATTCTGAATATTAAAGTTCAAAAAAAATTTGAACCTTCATTGCAAATGTCGAGAAAACAAAAGATTCCTTGGATAGTGAAGAAGGTGGTGAAGAATCTTATAGAGAGTATCAACTCAGAACAGAACTTATTTCATGTCTTGAGAAAAACAAAACTCTCAAGAAATAAATTACAGTTATGATGAAATATTTGGAATAATTTCTTATGGAATAAAATAATTCATTAAGTCGGATAAAGAATACATAGGTGGTATTTTAAGTTAAAAAATTAGAATTGTTGAATAGGGAAATATGATTAAAGATCTTAGTAAGAATATGGAATATAAGGAAGAATAAGTTAACAAGTTTCAATAAAAATTTCTTGAGCCGGAAATTACCTTGAGGAAGATGAATGAAAACTTTAACAAATCTTTTTAAGTTAAGTAGAGACTTCTAAAGTTACAGAGAAGACATAATGCGAGAATCAGGTGAAATATTCTCTTACCAAAAATAATGTTTCATCTAATTATTTTAACATTTCATGTTTTGGAAAAAGTATTAGGAAATCATGGGTAG
This sequence comes from Viscum album, assembly GCA_963277665.1. Classification (NCBI taxonomy): domain Eukaryota; kingdom Viridiplantae; phylum Streptophyta; class Magnoliopsida; order Santalales; family Viscaceae; genus Viscum; species Viscum album. The sequence goes on from OY728151.1 coordinate 1,908,597,865, forward strand.
AGAAATTATGTGAGAAACCTATCAAATATAAAAAATTATAAATCTTACTCAAAAGAAAAGATGGTCCACGTCCTAAATATATTAAATATAAAATAAGTTACCAACCTCAATAAGGTTCCTACTAGGAAATATCTTTCTTAAATAGGAAATAAATATTTGATGGATATTTCTAGTGTTATGGAATATATGGTAATTGGGAATATAATTATTGGAAAAAATTATCTCTACCTATAAGAAGATTTTGACAAAGTGGAAGAAATATTGGAAGTATAATGAGTAACTTTCCTAGATTACAGAAAGTTGAAAAAGTGAATTCTCAAGATGATAGAAACCATCCAATAAAAAATCAATTTGAATGTTTAGAAGAAGTTTTTGGAAGATATGATCAGGTTGGTCATAATTCCTAAATATCTATGACACTCCTTCTATAACAAGTTTTTCATGATGGAAAATAAAATAAAGCTAAAAAGAAGAAATTTGAGGAAAGATATTTTGTTATTGAGACATCTTTGAAATCAAGTAAAAGGAACAAACCATAGATACTTGATAGTGGTTGTTCTCCACATATGATAGATGATATAAAAATATTCAAACATGTTAAAATTCATGATGGGGGAGCAGTTACCTTTGGAAATGATAGTTCCTTAAAAATTATAGAATTCATAACGACTGAGATTGAATTAGAAAAGTTGAAATCTAAGGACGTTTTATTTATTGATAGGATAAGACATAACTTACATTTTGTAATCCAACTTTTTGATGATGTAAAGAAAGTTGTTTTTAGAAAAAAAAATGTATCAAAAAAAGTATGAAAGAAGGAAAAGTAGTTACAAAAGGAGAAAAAACCATTGTGAATCTCTTTCAAACAGCTGAATTCAATAACTCCTGTTACTTGAGTACTGAAGATGGAAACAAATTTTGGCACTGAAGACTTGTCTACTTTGGGTATAAAAATATGAATAAACTTTCTAATTTTGATGTTGTCCAGAGTTATCCATAATTTAAAATAAGAGATGAATATGTTTGTATTTATTTCCATAAAGGAAATATGGATAACAAAAGTCCTAAGAGAATTAAGATTCAATCTACCAGACCTCTTAAACTTATTCATTCCAATTTATGTGGGATGATGAGATATCAATCAATAAAATGAGATTTATAATTTTTCACTTCTATGGGTGATTTCACTCAGATAAAAAACAACATGTTTATGAAACATAATTCAGAGGCTATAGAAATGATTAAGTTTTCTGAAAAATAAATTGAGAAATAAATTGGGTCTTATATAAATAAGTTGAGAACTGATAATGGTACTAAATTTACAAGCAGTGATTTTGAATCATATATGAGAAAACATGGTATAAAACATCAGTATAGTGCTCCCTATACTCCAAAACTAAATAGAGTATCAAAAATAAATAATAGAATCTTGGTGGAAATGGTAAGAAGTATGTTAGTAGAATACAAACTTTCAATGTTCTATTGGAAATAATCTATTAGTACTATTTTACATGTTCAAAATAGATGTTTTTTGAGATCAGAAACCAATATAAATCCTTATGAAATTTGGTATAAAAAAAAACTTTATTTAAATACTTCAATGTTTCTAGAATTCCATGTTTTCTCAAAATCAAATATCCATATTTGGGAAAGTTTAACGAGAAAGCTGAGGAAGGAAATTTTATGGTTTATTCACCAAATGGAAGAAGTTACAAATATTGGAACAAAAATTTACAAAATTTTATGGAATCATATGATTTTAAAGTAATTGAAAATAAATATTCATTAACAAAAGTTATTAAGAATGTTGAGTAGGATAAAATGGATATTTAAAAAAATAGTGAAAGTAAGTAAAAACATCTTTATCAAGATTTATAAAATTCATGTGATGAGTAAAGTTTAGCTAGGAAAGAAACTTTGAAATTTCCTACCTTAAAAAACATGTTAAATATGAAAACATTATTGGGAATCAAAAGGATCTGATTTAGACCAAAAGGAAACTGAGATTAGAAAATTGGACTTCACTTATCTCAACAGTTAAACTTGAATCAACTTCAGAAGCTATTCAATTAAAATAATGGGTGGATTCTATGAATGAATAGTTGGATCATATTGAGAAGAATGAAATAGGGGAAATTTTTTCATAGAGAGAAAATAAAAATGTTACTGGAACCAAGTGGTTTATAGAGAAAATTTAAATGAACATGGAGAAGTTTCAAGAAACAAAGCCAGGAATTTTGTAAAGGCTATGCATAGGTGGAAGGTGTGAATTTTAAAGAAATTTTTTCCCCAGTTTCAATATTAGAAACTATTAGAATGTTTCTTTCAGTGGACACACATCATAATTAAAAAATTTATCATATTGATGTAAAGTCATCTTTCTTGAATGATGAGATTGAAGAATAAGTTTACATTGAAAAACCTTATGAGTTTTTACTTGATGAGGATGAAAACAATGTTTATATATTGAATAAATCTTTATATGGGTTGAAACAAGATCCATATGAATGGTATTCTAAACTTTAAATTTTTTTAGAATATCAATTTTTTCTAAAGGAAAAGTTGACAGAAACTTATATGAGAAAGATGTTGACTTCAGAGATCTAATTATAATTGTTTATATGGATGATATAATTTTTTTAGGGGATGGAGAATATGTTTGTAAAATATTTTCTGAATAAATGAAGAATAATTTTTAAATTTAAATGTTGGGAGAATTAACTTTATTCCTTGGCTTGCAAGTTCAAAAAAAATGAGAAATTCATTTTATTATCTCAAAAAAAGTATTCTAGGTAATTGTTTAATAAGTTTATAATGGAATAATAAAAATAAGATTCTACTTCTATTTCAGTGAGCAAAAAGTTGAGTAAATATGAATTCACGATACTTGTGAATCTGAAAGATTTTTGGAAGCTAATAAAAAGTCTATTTTATCTTACAACCTCATGGCATGTTATTGTTTATGCTGTGAATTTGTGTGTCATGTATCAAAGAAATCTAAAATAATCACATATGTTTGTAGCAAAAATAATTCTAAGATATGTGAAAGGAACAACTTCACATGGGTTGTTATAAAAAATAAATATTGAGATGAAGTTTCATGGTTATACTAATATTTATTAGGATGGAGATTGTAATGATATAAAATCAACCTCGGGAGGAAAATTTTTCTTGGGTGAATTTTATCTGAGTTGGCATAGTAAGAAATTAAGTTTAGTAACTTTGAGCATATCTAAATCTAAATATGTCGTAGCTACTCAGGATTATACTCAAATGATGTGAATGAAAGATAAGAAAGAAGATATAAATTAAAAGTTTTTAAACCATTGAAGATATTTCGTGATAATCAAAGTGAAATTGATCTTTCTAAGAATCATGTCCAGTATTCAAAATCAAAAAACATTGATATAAAGTTTCAATTTATAAAATAGAAAGTTGATGCAAGATATGTTTCTCTAGAATACATTTCAATAATGTATCATATTGAAAATATATTTATAAAAGCAATTACTAAAGAAAGATTTCTGGAATTGAGGTTGCAACTTCATGTTCATCCTCTTCCCATGTCTTCCTAAACCATATAAGGAAGTTCACCCCCCCCACCATTGTGCTTTAGATTATGTTGACAAAGGGGGAGAGAAAGTAACAAATTTTACTTTGTAAGAAATTTTTACTTATCTTCTTAAATGAATCCAAAGATTTGGTTATCATAAAATGGGGGGAGAAAAAGAAAAGTAAAGAGGAGCTTATCTTTACATGGCCAAAAAACTTTCTTTCTAATGAGGGATGAAATTACTTTAAAAAATTTCTTTATCTAGTAGTGTGGTGTTAGGGAACTCTCTTTTGAGAAAATATATGTGTTTGTAAAAGTAAAAAAAACATGAGTTTTTTACTAAATTTGAGTTGTCAAATATTGTGAGAGTTGGAAATTTATTAAAAAGGTCGGTCAAAAATCCAAAGGGGGAGATTTAAGAACCTTTCTGGTGTTTTTTTGACAAAGTTTTGTATTTTTTGACAACTAAATTTCTTTGTATAAGAATGTTTTTGTTTTTCAAGAATCAGAATCAGCCCATTATAATGATCTTTTGTAATAAAGTCAAAATTTTATAAAAGAATTAGATCCATCTGTATCAGATTTATATCATCATATCCAAAAGAATCAGAGGTAGAAATTTTTGTTTTCTAGATGTTTTCCTTTTTCATATTTAGAGAAAGAAAGAAGTTGTTGAGTGAAGAAGTCATATTTTTGCTGAAGAGTTTTGACTAAAGATTGCGAAGTCAGGATTTAGAAAGTTTTCATACTTTCTAAACTAAATCAAATGATTCTTTCTGATAAAAAATTTCTCACAAATCATAAAACATTCATGATAAAATATTTTGAATAAATGGTGGATAGGTTTGACGAAATCAAAAATTGTAGAGTGAAGAATTCCATTGTAATGAGAAATTATTTCATAATGAGAATTTAATCATTATGGGGTTCCATCATTATAAATAAATCCATAAAAGGTGGAATGTTATAGAAGATCAGATCCAGAAGTCAGAATGTGTGAAGCTGATGAAGTTTGAAGAATTTCAAAGTTCAAGTATGGAGATTCCATCATAATGGGAATTTCATAGAAATGGGATTTCCATCATAATGGTAAAATCCATCATAATGAAAATTATATCATAAGGATAATTCCATCATTATAAGGATTACATTAGGATGAAGCTAAAGGAAGATCATAATGTGCTGAGAAGGAAACCAAATTCATAATGAGATGAGAAGAAAACAGATTTGTAATGAGATGATAAGGAAAGGGATTCATAATGAGTTGATAAGGAAATATATTCAAAATTATTTGATTATGAAGATGACCCAAAGATAAAATTATAGAAGTTTTATGAAGAGTTGAAGAGGTTAAACTTGTAATTAAATTTTGTGTAAATCTTGGAGAAATATTGGGAGGATTGAAGAAGTAAAAGTTTAAGTTTAAATGTGAGATATTTATAGAGTTTTGAAATTTGAGGAAGCATGGAAAGTATACAAGTTTCCCTATTTTGTTTTCTGATTAGCTTGTAAATACTAGATCAGATCATTCTTTCATTTTCAAACTTTTAAAAAAGAAAAAAAGGCGGAGTGCTGAGGAAATCAAGTGAAAGTCATTTACAGATATAGATCTAGTGGGGAGGATCAAAAAGTTAAATTTTTTTTTACCAAATTGAGTAAGATCATATTGAGAAGGTAATATTGAGTTGATGGAACTGAGGAATATCATATTAAATTGATCATACTGAGAAATATCTCATCGATAATTTGAGCAGAGTTTGATATTTTCATATTGAGAATGGGTTCATCATATTGACTCTATCATATTGAGATAATCAGATCCAGACTAATTTTATTAAAAGAATAAAATCCAGACTCATTTTATTAAGAGAATTACATCTAGACTCATTAGATTTAGAAAATTGGATCTAGCCAAATCAGACAGAGGATTCAGATTGAGAAATTATGGAACAATTTCAACAAAGTATTTATTATTTTATTTGGATCAATTGTTTTAGAAGAAAAACATTGTAAAATTATAGGATTTTGTATAATATTTCATATTGATAGATATAAGGTGTCTAATGGGAGTTATCACAAGTTATATTCACTTCTTAATAATAGTGAATTTCCTTATACCCACAGAAGTGGATATGGAAAGGATATAGGTTCTCACATTGAGGCCGAACTTTGTAAATCTTGTGTGATTTAATTACTTTCCTAATTTTTCATGTATGAGTATTTATTAAAAGTTTATAAGTAAATAAATCTTAATAGGTTATAGGGTTTAAGTTTCTAAAAGTTTTGAAACTTATAAAAAGTGAACAACTGATTCCCCCCCCCCAATTATTATATTATCCTTTGGAACTTCAATTACCATCAAAGATAATGTCATCAACATAAACAATTATGATGAGGGAAAATTTTTAACTTTCTCTAATATGCATATTACTACCAACCCTTCCTTTCTTAAATCTCATCTTTCTTAAGTAGGTATCCAATTTGGAACATCATGCCCTTAGAACATGATTTATACCATATAAATATTTCTTCAACTTGAAAACATAAATTTCATCTTTCCCAAAAACAAATCCACATGGTTGTCCAATATAAACATCCTCATCAATTTCTCCATTATGAAATACTGATTTCACATCCATCTAAAAACATTATAATTTAATTGTGCAGCAATATCAAGAAAAATTTTGATAGTTTCAAACCTTGCTACAAGAGAAAAAGTCTTGTCAAAGTCAATTCCATCAATCATTGAATAGCCTTTTCACACTGATCTTGATTTTCTTATTATCGCTTCACCATATTCATTCATCTTATTCCAAAAAACTCATTTTGTACTGATAACATTTTTTCATTTTGTTTATACATGAGTTCCCAAGTATCATTCGTTTTTATCTGATCCAACTTTTCATTCATAGCCTAAACCCATTTTGGATGCTCAAAAGCTTCATTCACATCTTTTGGATCAACTTTTGAATATAAGGAAGTGTGTGTAAACAAAATTTATGTTCTTCTTGTTTGAAAATTTTGATGTTGATCACCAATAATGTTTTGACCTTCCACTTTCTTATTAATCTTAGGATGCGATTTTATAGATTCTTCCTCACCATTAAAAATATCTGAGTTAGATTCTTCTTCTTGAGTATGATTACAATTTTTTTCATCCTTATCAAAATTGTTAATAAAAATTCTTTCATCCTATTCACCTTATTAGCAGAAGTTTTTTTAGAATCTTCCTCATCTTTTTCAATTACATTCACATTGACATATTCAACTAATATTTATGTTTCTTTTTTTGAAACATCTATATCCTCTTCATTCTAGAGCATAGCCAATAAAAATTCCATCTTCACCTCTCTACTAAAAATTCTCAATGTTTCCACCTTTATTATTTATGATGAATAGACTCCCAAAAACCCTTAAGTGTTTCAAACATATAGTTTTATCATAAACCATTTCATATGTAGTCATATCAAAACTTGGCCTATAGAAACATAGGTTTTGAATATAGAAGTTCTCATGTCTTGCCTCCAAATGTAATTATTGAGACCATGTTAAGGTTATATAGTTTAACCTATTTCAACCAAACTTCTATTATTCCTTTTAGAAAAAACATTTTATTTAGGAGTGTATGGTGTACTAAAATCATCTTAATTATATGATTATAAAGATAAATTTAAACTCTTCATTTTTGTATTCAACACCATTGTGTGTTCTCAAATTTTTCATAGAATACTCGCATTCCTTCTCATCTTTCCTCCTAAAACATTTAAAAAATTTTAGAGCATCTAATTTATTTTTCATATACATAACATAATTAATTAGAGTAAATTCATCAATTAAAGTAATGAAGTGTTTATCTCTATGAGTTGATTGTTTTCTCATTGGCCAAAAAATATCATAATAAATAAGTTCTAGGGGTTGTTTTTGAACAAATGTCAACTAATTCTCTTATATCATATATAAGTAACAACAGTTTTGAACATCATTAACTTGTAACAAATTTCTATGTTGGCCTCTTATAACTATATTTTCATATTCCTCTCTTTCCACAATAAACCCATATTTTCTAAAAAAACTTTGTTGCCTTCATCACAACATTGTGAAACACTTGGAAAGTTCTATTTCATTCTATCAAAAAATAAATCTTTCTTGGAATTTAAATTTTCTTCCCCAATAATAGTAGATCTAACACCTTTTATTTTGAGGGATTCATCATTTCCAAATGTCATTTTTCCTTATTTGAAGTATTTCACATTCTTTAAAAAATTTAATTCTCCTATGATATGAGAATAACACACTCAACCCAAGATCCAAGGTTATTATCCTTTTGTAAATTTTAGTGAGGTTTCAAAAACAATACTTTTTTCTTCCCCTTTATCTTTCTTCATATCTAACATATAAAAAATGATATAAACCCTTTTTTGTGCCGGTAACAAAACAAGACATCCTTTATCAAGATGTCTAGGTTTTTCAAATCTTTTACAAATACTTTACAAGGGTTGGAACCTATTTTTAATTTTCACACGAACCTTCTCTGGTTTCTTCAAAACATCATTCTTAGAATTATTACTTTGAGAGGATTGAATCCCCCTCAAAATTTTCCTTTTGTAATTTGTGGAATAGTAGTAATGTTTTTTATTAAACTAGCACATATTTGTCATGTTTCCAAGTCCAACACAATACCAACAGTATCCATAGAAATAATATTTAACTTTGTAACTTCCATACTATCCGGATTTGTGACCATGCTTCTCACCAACCTTCTTATATTTCTTATCAGAACATTGTTAATCACCAAAATTTATATTATCAACCAAAATATTCTTTTTTAACTTGGTATTATTTTCAACCTTATGAGAACCATAAATGGTATGAACTTTTTTGGACTCAAAATTTTTATAAACTTATGACTTATCCACTTTGTTGGTTTTAGCCACACACATAACTTTCAAAGAATTATTCTTCTCATAAACAATTTCAAATTTCATATAAACAATTGAAGGTAACTTTTGATCCTTCTCAGGTTTACTATTTCTATAGATTTCACCATCTTTAGAGATACAATTCTTGAAACTAGTAACCCTTTGTTCATCTTTAGAATGTTTTTTTTTGAAAAGTTATAACTCTTATTATTTTTCCTTAAACTTTATTTCCAGATGTTAATTATGATTATTTTCTTTATCAATTGAATTATTCATACCATAAATCTCTTCAAAAAGATTTAATTTCTCATTAGGAAATCATTCTTGATTTTTTTAGATGAATTTTTATTTATCAATTTCTTGATTTCTTTACCAAGCCTTCCAATCTTCCCCATACATTTTTTCAATTCTTCTTTTAGATGAAATTCTAATCAAGTTTCTTCTTATTCAAAACTACTACTTCTGAAATCTTCATTATTAACTATTTCATATAGCATTATTAGAAAAAAATTGGTATTCTTCCTCATTGTATTCTTCTTCTTCAACTTTAAACAAAAAAAATATCCTTTTGGATTTGGATAATTTTTACCTTTCCCTTTGAAATAAGATTTTACTTTATCATCCTATTTCTTTTATGATCATATCTACCTTCTATCATCTTTATCACTATCCTATTCTTTCTTTATTTTAGGAAAATTATCCGCAAAGTGAAAAATGGATCCATATTAAAAACATTTAAAGGGAAGTTTCCCCATATATTTACTTGTACCTATTTTTACATTTTTAGAAAACAAGGATAAAAATTCATCAATATTTTTACATACCTCATTTTTAGAATCAGAATCTCCAAATTCTTCTTCATCAAGAATATTCTTAGTCTTTTATTTCTTGGTATCCTTAAAAGATATTTCATGATCAACTTTTGTTTTTTCCTTTCATAACTTTCTCCCTTCTCCAGCATGAATGGATTAAAGGCCTTGATTTTTTATTCATTTTGGATGATCCCCTTTTTAACTTGGTTGAGAGGGAACACTTACATAACTTGTAGGCCCAGTGGCACAAGTACTAGTACATGAATCGAAGGACCAGAGACACAATGCTCAATACATGACCTGGAGGCTCAACCAAACTACACTAGAACTACCCCTCTCCAGCATATGCATCATAAGAAATGAGAGTACTATAAAGATCATCCAGAGGTAAAATTTTAGGATCTCTCTCTTATAATGAAAAGAAATTAGAATCAAAAAAATTAGGAATAATTCTCAAGATATTTTCAATAATGATTGAATATTCCATCTTATAACCAAGACATCTTATGGTGCTAAAAATATCATTCACCCTTGTAATGAATTCACCAATTGATTCATCCTCACCCATCTTGAGATATTTATACTTCAGCCTCTAAATTTTTAATTTATCCTTCTTCACCTTTTTATTGCATTCATATATGTTCTTTATCTTATCCAAGATACCTTTGGTAGTGGTAACACCCTTCACTATTAGAAACTCACTTTTAGTAAGTGATGAGAGTAAATAATTCTTGGCTCTTCCATCATTCTCAAGATTCTTCTTTTCAATATAAGTAAGAGGAAATTTTTCATCAATAGAAGGAAATCAATCTGTTTTAGCTTCAAAAACCTCATACCCAAGAGACATAAGAAAATGAAATATTATATATATCCATATACGATGGTTTTTACCATCAAATAATGGAATACCCATATTGTTCACACAATTCAGATTCATCATCACCACTTCACTTCAAAAAATTCAAAAAAGAGTAAATTACGGGAACCTTTTCTCTAATACAACTTGTTATTTCCTAGCTAGGATATAGGTATCATGAGAGAGGGAGGGGGTGAATCAGTGATATATTTTTCTTTTATGTATTCTTTCTCTTGAAACAACCTTCACCTACTAATAAATATTTCTCACTTGTTCTAAAAACAAAACAATTACACATCCACAAGAACACAAAAATTTACATGGTTCACTAAACAAAAAGAGTACCTATATCATTTGTATGGTGTGGAAAAAATCCAACACCCCACAATCCACTAGAAAATAATCCTTTTGTGTGGATAAAAAAAAGTAGGTTATGCCCTTACACTTGTGTAGCACTATGATCAATACAATAGTTCATTTGCTTCAAGTAGCATGAAATTATATAATATAAGTTTGTGTAAAAGGTTAAGAAACATTCACCAATTTCTTAAAAACATATTACTATGATTCCTTGTCAACTTTCTCAAATATTATATTCAAAATAATTCTTCACTTTTCTAAACAACAGTAAGTAAGAACTTCTCTAGAATTTGTAATGATATTAAGTATGATACCCCAGTTTGATTTGTTAGTCCAATTGCTTAGTCCAGAAATATAAATTTACCAAAATACTATAAAAATATTTATGAACTAATTCTATCTCAATCTGGAAATATCAGTCCAATTTCCCAGTCCAATAATCAAGTCCAGTTGGACAACTCAATAAATACGGTCTTCATTATTATTCTTCTATCCGGAAAACTTATTCATGAGTGCTCAATCTAAAAACTCCTTATCTCTAAATATTTTCAGCACTCCACCTTCTATATTCACCTACGAATAGTACAAGTGTCATAAAGTACAAATTACTCTCTTAATTTTATAGATACACTAAAAGTAGTTTAGGCGGAAATCAGGAAATTTTTCCTAATTAACCAAATTTCCCAAAACATAAATTTCCCCTTACATTTCAGCTTCATCTTTGACTTCTTCATAACTTATCAACTCTTCTAATTTATTCTCAAATATTCTCAAATATTCTAACAACTTCATCTAGCTTCAAACTTTATAATTATTCTTTAGTTTAATTCTGATTTTCATCCCAATTATTCATTACAATGAAGACATATGGTCACTTTGATCTTCTTGACCCACTTGATAATATATATAAACTGAATTCTTCTCATTAGGATGACCACTTTTGAACTTAAAAATTGAAACCATTATGCTATAATCATTATTGAAACTTTATTATACATTGTTTTCCTTTCTTTTTCCATAAACATAGTCACAACTTCTAATGATTCATGCACTTCCTTGGTAGCACTTCAATACCATATTCAACCCTATTTGACAAACAAATTTGAAAATACTTTATGAAATTATCCTTTTATTATTTTATTCAGAACGATGATCCAGTATTTGATGGCATCTAGTATTTGATGAATTTTATTGGTGCCAGTCTGCGCCTGATGGATCGATATCTATCTCACTCTGATGGATCAGTGTATCCTCTAGTCTTTTGAATATTAAAACATTAGATAAATACACTCAACACTTTTTTATTTTTATTTTTGAACCAATTTATAACATATTATATTTCTTCTTTCATTCTTGAATCACTTGAAACAAACAAATCATCTTGATGAAAATGGTTGACTACATTGTTGATTGATCTCTGATACCATTTTTCATCAGTCACAATAACTCCTTATTTATCATAAATCTCAAAAACATCTACTTAATGATCTTCTTTAACAAACTTTTATGCCTTTGTTTCCCTTTGGGAACCATCACTGTGTTTGATGATCGATGTTAGGATTACTCTGATGATCGATCCCACACAGTGTCCAATGAACTGGTGTCAGTAGAAAATTGTTTTCTTACTAACATCTTTCTCTAATGATTTGTATATTGTGGCTTATTAGTCTAAATTAAAACTAGCATCTTTATCTTCTCATGTTCTGAATAAAAACATCACATCCTTTAAATAATTTTGTGTCTAGTTATCTCACACCATGAACTAAGATTGAAAAACTTTGACTTCAGTAACTTCTTTATTTTACAAATTTTTTCTTATATCATGACTTCTTTATGACTTTGAGAATTTTTAATATCATCATAGAATTATATGAATTACAATGGAAAGTATTATATCTTCCCACCCTTTCATCTTCTTCTTTCCTTCCAACCAAACTTCAATATGATTGGTATCACTTATTATCACCCTTTCCTATATAAGTCTTACATAAAAAGTTTCTCATAAAAATTATGATTTATGAGAGCACCAGAATCATCAAAGGATTATCAGGTTTTCATCAGATCCATTCAGACTCTGATACACATCTTCATTACAAATGAAACTTTCATTTTGGACTAATGTTGAGTCTGATGAACCTTTTCTTCTAGAAATATTCTTCACAATCTGATAGAATTTCTTAAGCATTTTATGTATAGTCATCTAAATATGATGGAAAGTATGATCATCAAATTTACAAAGTGAGTTGATTGATTTATTCTTTCACAAGAAAATTAAACACAAACTTCTTTCCAACTTAGTCCAAACATAGAGAAGGCTTGATAGTTTATAAGCTATATAATATTCTCATTTCATATGAAATGAGAATGACTCCAACCTTTAAAATTAAGATGAAAGATGAGATGGAATTTGAAGCCATGATATAGGGAATAGTAAAATATAAGGAAGTTGTAGAATCAAGTGATTCTAAGAGTGATGAAGCTGACAAGGATCTCAATAAAATTATTACCCATATATCAAAAGGGTTCAAGAAATGGAAAGTAAATGGAATGAAATTACTGAGGTGCTATAACCATAATTAAATTTTTCATTTTTTCAAGAACTTCCCAATAAATAAGGCTTAAGAATATTAGTATGATTTAAAAGAAAATTGATCAAAAAGGAAGAATATTGGAAAGAAAAAGAATGAATATTACACCAGTAAGAGAAGGAATCTTATGAGTAGAAAAGAGTATTCTGATTCATTATCAAGTATCCAATAAAATGATAAAGTCAGTTTCTTTTCTCATGTAAAGAAAAAATAAAACTCATCAAGTAGTAATGATGATGGATAAGAAAATATAGAAGAGGTGTGTAGTTGATATGGACCAGAGGGTCACCGAGATAAGTTTTTCATGACTAGACCTCTGGGAGAGGTTTTCTATGGCATAAAAAGAAAAAAAATCGATAATATTACCATAGATAGGTCATGAAATATTAAATATGGTAAGAATATATATGAGAATCCCAAATAAGTCAAGAATGTTCAGAATTATTTCTTGACAATTTTGCCTGAACAAATAAACAAGGCCAAGTAAATAGAGAAAACTGAGATAAAAGTTAGTGCTAAAGGAAATAAATCCATTACACATGAAAATAATGACATTAATTAGGATTCATTGACAATTAGTGATTTTAAAATTTAAAATAATACATATGAGGGGTTTGAGAAAGTTATACATGGTTCAAAATTCTATATGACAATCTTATCATCTCAAGAATATTTTTAGAGGAATAAAATAAAAAAAAAGATAAAGAAGTTTCATTAACATCTAAGGTTGGAAGAAAATAGTGGTCTAGGTTTAGAGGAAACTCACATCATGAGTGTTACTTATAATTAATCAAATATTTAAATAATTAGTCCCTGTTATTTTAAGTTTTTAGAACTAACATATTGGGAATTGAAAGATATTTTTATAGATATAACTTATACAACAATAATAAAAATGAATTCTCATAGAGTTTCCTAAATACCATAAAGAGATGTTGAGTGCATCCCTTGAGGGGGAGAAACATATATAAGAAGTATGTAAAAATAAAATATTTCATATAATCTAGAATTTCCAGATAATTCCCTGAAATCTAAATAAAATGGTATGTGAATCACACTCACAATCCTTATTCTTAATTATATCAAACATACTTTATAGGGTGAGTGTTCATTGGAGAAAATAATAGAGAAATGGGGAGATACATAACTTATATGTAACAACCCGAGATTTTATGTGAATTATTATTTATAATTTCATTGTTGTATTGTGTTGTATTTTACACCAAGATTATCCTGCACTATACGTAACACCGTATTAGCTTGCAGTATACGCAACACTATTCTTGGATTGTGTTACACGCAATTTCAAGTTCGTTTGATAGTAGTCATTACGTGACATTGAGTATATATATATATATATTCAATGTATAAATGAAATATGGTTGGATTATTTTATACTAAAAAATGAAGGATTCTTTCACAACACGCAACCCTGACTTGGCTTGAATTACACGCAATCGCGACCTTCCTCGATAGCGTGTGTTGTACGCAGTACCAGGTTTCACTAAACAATGATATATGGTTATAATATTATTATGAACTAGCCATTATGAATAGTATCAACTACATTTTTAATTTTATAACATTATTATTCATCTTACACATTTTCTAGAACATGGTATGAGAACAAAATAAATTTTTCGGGTAAAATAAGTATTTTTCAAAAAATGCAGTTTTGCCGCCTTTTGATGGTGCATCCACTTTAAATATAGTTTTTTAAATGTTTATAAGTTAAATTTGAACAAATAAAATTCTTCCTTAGAATCAGGATATAAAAATTTAATTTGGATAAAATTTTCATATTATTCTGATAACTTTCATATTATAATGAATAGTAAAAACATGCTATATTTTAATTAAAAACAAATTTTTTCATCGAAATAATTTATATGTTTAGTTTATATTTTTAATTGGTTTTAAAGTGTAATTAGAATATATTTTTACCATTTAATCCAATGTTGGTCATTGGAATTAATTTCACTTTGAAATTTGACATAAACAAGTGTCGATCTTTTGATAATTATTGTTTCTTAAAAACACGCTATTTGTTTTGATAACAGAAATTAATTTTAAAATTAATTAATTCCACTTCTATGTTTTGAATTTGGAAAAATAGATATCATTTTTTAATTCGTAATATCAAATATAGCTTAGGCATAATTTTTGGTATTTTTCTGAAAAACTTCAATTTTTTATGAATAGTGAAACCACTTAGTGGTAGTTAAAAAAACTGACTCTTTCATTTAAATGAAATTTTGCCACTTCTGTGAATTGAATTTAAAAAATCCAACATACATGGTTGTTATCAAGAAGTAAAATGTGGTTCAATAAGATGAAAATAATTTTTGGTGAATAGTAACTTTTGACTTTTATTTACCACGGTTAAAGGTAAATAGGGTAATTCAAGGTTAAACGAATATTATAATAATTAAAAATTACCTTAACACTTGTTATAACCTTATTTTATGAGTAGTGTCCGACCATGGTCATCCTTGGGTCGATTTTGGGACCCCATTGAGCCACCTGTTGGTGATAATAACAATTTGGATTAATTAATTTAGTGTAAAGACAAAATTGACATTAACAAAAATCTTTTAGTAATTAATTTTTATAAGGGGTTATATAAATTATATTTTCGACTATAAATATTCATTGGAAAGATAAAAATATTTCCTACATTATGGTATTTTTTTATAATTTTTAGACATCAAATAAATTAAAATATTTATGACACAATAATGATTCAGTATTTACCTCATTAATAAATGATTTAAATAAATAAGATTATAATGATTAAAATATTATCAAAAACGTGTCTAATTCTGATTGGATGATTTTATTTATACCATGAGTCATCATATCTTCATCTTTAATGATTTTTGGACCTTTTGAAACTGAAGATAAGTTTATAATAAAATAATATTTTCACACTTTCCAAAGGTGTCTCTCTCCTCCCTTATAAAAGGGCACATCCTCCCTCTCCTCTTTACACAACTTTTAGCCTTAAATATTGGTAAAAACCTTCCAATTTCCCTTTTAACTTCCCTAGAAACATTATGGAGGTTCTGTTCTCTTCAAAATACCAACTCTAGTGCCTTAAGAGGAAGCTTACAAGAGGTGTGTCGAAGAAGAGGTAATCTCTTCTACCGATTCTTTCAAGTTTCTTTCTTCTTCAACTTCCTCTTCTTTAGTTGTTTCATTGTAAATTAATAAAATCAGTATCACTAATATACTTATATGATATTATAAATATTAAAAAACCTAATTTCACCTTCTATCCATCCTATGGAAAATGAAATCACCGCGCGTGCGTACGTACGGAATACCATCTCCACGTCGTGGTGTAATTAGTTTTTCCAAAACCACCTTACTTGGATGGGTATAATGGGGTAAATAATAACTATATATGGTTATTATTACATCATACTGATTCTTATATATTATATCATTCACTCCAATTCTATTAAATAATTACGAGAACGATATCATCACTCGTGCGTACGTACGGACTACCGTCTCCACGAACGCGATGAGATTCATTTTCCATGATTAACCATTAAAGTATGATTATAAAGTGTATATATAATAAATAATAATGAATGATATTACATAATAATGATACTGGATTTATTTACATATATGTTTCATTTAATTAATTCCATTCAATTGAATAAGGAAACAAAAACAGCGTTCATGCATACGTACGGTCTACCGTCTCCATGAATGGTGTATTTCGATCTATCATATATATTTTTATGTTTAATATATATTATATATAAATCATGTTTTACATTATGGAATTAAGTAAATCAGGATATAAGTAATAATATCAAGAACAAAAAATCGAAACATGTACGATAAATGAAATGATTTTAACCAAAACGCTTCTTTAACAAGGAATTTACAAAAGAACGGGTAATATAAAGTCATAAGTGAACCATATATGATATCATAACAATGAATATGATTCTGTAATAATTCAATGACATTATTTAAATCATTATACAGGAGGTTCAGATACATACGAAGCATATCGGACATAAGGTAAGGGATAATTTTTCAATCTCGTTTTTATCCAAGATTGTTTATATGTAAGTATTTACTAGGGTTATATTTTTCATCCATGTCCATAAAATGTTTTTCATAAAGTTTTTAATATTCTTCCATGTATGTTTAAAGTCATGATTACCCTTCTTTGACTTTTAATTTGTGTTATGGATGGAATCTTTATTTTGTTTACCATACGTGGTACTTTTTGACTTTTCCGTTAAAAGTACGTGGAGAATGTTTTTTTAACTTATACGGCATGAACGTATTTTTACAGTTTCATAACTCCTTATTTTTATGAAGATTAATCTACAATATTTCATGATTATTTTCAACAAAATCCTTTTCATTTAAAATTTCATGGCATTTTGTAAAAAGAAAATTATTTTGAAGAAGAAAGGATATTTTCCTCAAGAATTCATTTCAAGTGTTTTATCAAAACCATTTTCCATATAAGATGGAATTATTTCATATGTGTATGTTTCAAGTATAATGTCTATATTATTTACATGGTTTCACTTTTCTTATGATGAAATGATATCCATTTTTTTATATGGATTATGTTATGATGGGATGATGTTTATGAAACCCATTTTATTCATTGGGTAAGGATGAATGATTTATGTTCATATTGTGGAACTCATAAGAATGACTTCATTATTATATGGGTGGGACCAATATCTCCCTTCAATGAATTGGGTAAAGATTTATATCTCATGAGATATACATGGATGGAATGGTAAGTTAATCTGGTTCAGTGATACAGGACTGGAACGAGGAGTGAACTCGATTCAGTAAGGGACTTTGTCCACTAAGATGGTCTTGGAAGCAATGCCTTGGATACTATGGAAATCATATCAAGTGCTTAATGGTTTTCCACAATTACATGTTTTAATCCCATACTATTTTATCATGATTGATGTTCCATTATGATTTGTGCCTTATGTACTGCCATGTCTTATGTCATTTATCAAGATTTTGAGGTTTAAACATTATGGTCATGTTTTTAAGTTAAAATGTATATGGTTTGTTTTATTTTCTCCATGCTTACCCTTACTGAGAATTTGAGCTCACCCTTTATATTTTTTCTTTTCCCTAGGATATAAATAAAGTTTTTAGGTAAGAAAACCAAAGGGGAAGATTTTTATGGGAGATGTTGAAGATCTTTCACCATGATTAGAAGATTATGTTCCGAGCTTCCAAAGACACTAGACTATTACGTTCCTTGAGTGTTGGTTTTTGTTATGTATTAAGTATTCCTCAAAAGTATTGTAATTTATATGTACATCAAGTTATGGGTCTCTACAGTTGGTATCAGAGGAAAGGTTTAGTTAACCTTTGGAAACTAGGATGCGAAAAATTTAGTGAAATTCCTAAAGATATTTCTAAGGTATGTCTAGGGATGTCAATAAGGTTTAGTATAACTATAAGTTATAGTCCTAGAATTATGTTAATAGACTAGGGTGAACCTAAGATGTCATGGATTAAAGAATGTGTGATAAGTTAGACATCCCATAAGTGAATTTTTTTGATTATGTGGTTCGTCCTTATCTTAACTGTTTCTTAAACAGTGGTTTTTGGTTTTAGTCAATGGAGGGAACCAGAAGGAATTGGGTCAACATTGAATCAAATGGAAAAATTGGTGATTATGAGCAATGAAATTGCGTAATACCTAGAAAGAGAGATATTATTATTATGCCGAATCAGTAATCACGATATATGATTAACAAGGTGAACTTTAGTGGTATTCCTAATTCATCAAATAAGAGGAAGATGGACTTTTATGCATGTTCGCATGGTGAGAAGAATAGATAAAGGAAGATTGAGATTTCTAAATAAGGGAAGAAGAACCTTGATAAATACATCAAATGGAGGGGAAGATATCATCTGTGTGGTGAGAAGGGTCATAGAGTGACAGACTGTTGCATAGTTCAATGTCTTATCTGTGGAGAACATGGGCATTACCCAACTCAATGCCCTGACCTAAGAGGTTACTTCTAAATAAAGGAAGGAATTATTCCATGACAATCATTGAAGAGGATTAATTGAAGTGTTTATGTATTGGTTGTAGAGACCCGTATCTTGACGTACATGGACTTTACATTACTTTTGCGGAATACTTAGTACATAACAAAAACACACACACAAGGATCGTAATAGTTTAGTGTCTTTGGAAACTCGGAATATAATCTTCTAATCCTGGTGAAAGATCTTCAACATCTCCCATAAAGATCTTCTTTTTTTTACCTAAAACCTTTCTTTATATCCTGGGGAAAAGAAAACATAAAAGGGTGAGCTCAAATGCTCAGTAAGGGTAAACAAAAGAAATATCAATCACATAATTTTCATAAGAACATAACATTTTTGTAAATCTTAACCTGCAAAAGAGAGCATAATTTCATAACATGGGATAAATCATAGTAGTGAAATGAAATCATAACTTAAAATATTACTCATTGTGGCATACACACATAATCATAGAGAATCATTTCTTGTTAGTCAAGACTCATTGCCAAGACTATCTTAGTGGACAAAGTCCCTTTCTGAATCGAGTAATCCTCGTTTCAGTCCTGTTTCACTGAACCGGTATAACCTACCATTCCAGCCATGTCTATCTCATGAGATATAAAATCTTTACCCAATGCATTGGAGGGAGATATAGGTCCCACCCATCTCTTAATGAATCCTTTCTTATGTGTGCCACATAATCATAAACCATACATCATAGCGTAACCCATGAAATAAAAATGGAATTCTTAAACAACATGACATCATAAAACAATTCATATAAGATAAAGGAATTCATAAAAATATTTCCATCGCAACATAATCAAATCCATGTAATAGTAGGGATAAAAACAGAACCCTTTTATTATCTTAGATGGAAAATAATTTTGATAAAATACTTGAATTGAATTCTTGAGGAAAATATCCTTTCTTCTTCAAAATCAATTTCTTTTCACAAAACATCATGCAATTTTAAAAGAAAGAGATTTTATTGAAAATAGTCATGAAATCTTTTAGAGGAAGCTTCATGAAAATAAGTCTTTATAAAACAGTAGAAATCCGTTCGTGCCGTATAAGTTAAAAAAAAACATTCTTCGTACTTTTGTCGGAAAAGTCAAAAAGTACCTCGTATGACAAAAGATTCCTTTCATAGATATTACTAAAAACTAACCGAAGGGTAAAAATGGATTTAAACAATTGTAGGTGGATGGAAATAATATTACATATTTATGAAACATGGATGTGGATGATAAAATACACCCCAGTAAATACTTACGAATAAACAATCTCGGATAAAAATGAGATTGTGATATTTCCCTTACCTTAGGTCCGACTTGCTTTGTAAGTGTACGAACCTCCTGTATAATGATTTAAATCATGTTATTGACTTATTACAGAATCATATTCATTGTTATGATATCATATATGGTTCACTTATGACATTATATTACCCGTTCTTTTTTAAATTCCATGTTAAAAAAGCGTTTTGGGTAAAATCGTTTCATTTATCGTAGGTGTTTTGATTTGTTGTTCTTGACATCATTATTACTTATATCATGATTTAATTACTTCCAGAATATAAAATATGATTTATATATCATATATATTCAGTATATATATATATATAATAGGTAGATAAATAAAATGAAAAACACCGTTCATGGAGACGGTAGTCCGTACGTACGCATGAACGCTGTTTTCCTTTCCTTATTGTCTTGAAATGGAAGTAAGTAGATGACTTACATATGTATATATATACATAAATCCAGTAGCTTTATAATGTCATATATTTCATTATTATTTCTTATATATACATTATAATCATTCTTAAATGGTTAACATGGAGAATGAATCTCATCGCGTCGTGGAGACGGTATTCCGTACGTACGCACGAGCGATGATATCATTTCTATAAATATTGAATTGAATTGGAGTGGATTATACAATATATCAGAATCAATATGATGTTATAATAACTATGTATAGTTATTCTTTACACCATTATACCCATCCGTGTAAGGTGGTGGTGGAAAATAGATTACACCACGGCGTGGAGACGGTATTCCGTACGTACGCACGCGCGGTGATTTCTTTTTCCGTAGGATGGATAGATGGTGAAATAGGGTTGTTTCATACTTATAATAACATATCAGTATATGAGTGATACTGATGTTATTACTTCATAATGAAACAACCTAAGAAGAAGAAGTGGAAGAAGAAATAAAGATGAAAGAATTGGTAACGGTAATTACCTCTTCTTTGAAGTGCCTCTTTGAGACCTCTTCTTAGGGCACTAGAATTGGTCTTTGAGGAAGACCAGAACCTCTAGGATGTTGCTAGGGAAGTGGAGAAGAGATTTTGGCAGGGGTTGGCCGAGCTTGAGTGCTCAAATTGGTGTGAGGAGGAGGGGGAGGAGGTGTCCTTTTATAGGGGAGGAGAGGGGCACCTTAGGAATATCTCAAAATATTATTTTATATTACAGTCAAAATCGGTTTATAATGGTTCCAAAGGGTCTTATTTCGAAGCTAAAGTTGTGATGGGTCGAAATCCTATCAACCAATAGAATTTAGACAAGTTTAGGATTTTATTTTAACCTTATCAATTAGATTTAACTCTAAGTTAAATAATTTAACATTTACCGTGTCTTTTTGTTTTCTTTCACTATATGGTTAATACACTTACTATAACATGCCAAACGAACCCCAAATTGTTTATTATTAATATATATATCATTATCTAAGTCATTTGGCCGAACCTTAGATTTTTAGGAATAAAATAACAATTAATAATATAATATTTGATTTAAAAACTATTTTGTGTAAATTTTGACACTATTTGATATATGATTTTTGTGAAAGTCATAACAGAATTAAATGTTCGAACCAAGTTGATTAAATCAACATTAATATATCATAGTAACCTAGAAAATTAGTGGAATTCATAAAAATTTTCAAATTACATTTATTTTGGTGTTTATAACATCAATTATGTCAATATTTCATTAATAAGTTAATTACTGCATCATCGTTGTGTCATAAATAAATTAAATTATTTGATGTCTAAAAATTACAAATAAAATACCATCATGTAGGAAATCGTTTTATCTTTCTAATGAATATTTACAATCGAATTTATCTTATGTATAACCCCATATTATAAATGATTTACTTATTAAACTTTGATTTTAACAATTTTAACCCTTCTTTAAATAAATTAATAATAAATGTCCTAATCTAATCCAAGTGGGCCTAAATGGTCATATTTTATTCCTAAGATTGTTTTTGGTCGAATTACACTTGTCCAATAGAATTAGGACATGTGTTAGGGTAATATTAATATCATATTTACCCTTAGTTACCCTATTTACTATTAACCGTGGTAAAAAAAGTAAAATGTTACTATTCACCAAAACATTATTTTCATCTCATTGAACCACATTTTAGTCCTTGATATTAACCGTGTCTCTCGGATTTTCGAAATTCCATTCACAGAAGCGGTAAAATTAAGTTTTATGCAAAATTCAGTTTTTAACCTACCACTTAGTAGTTTCACTATTCATCAAAAATTAATGTTTTTCAGAACAATGCAAAAATTTCATCCCAAGCTATATTTCATATTCCGAATTCAAAAATGAAGTCTATTTTACCAAATTCATAACATAAATGTTGCATTAATTAATTTTATAATTAAATCCCGCTGTTAAAACAAATAGCGTGTTTTTAAGAAACAATATCTATCAAAAGATTGACACTTGTTTATGTCTAGTTTAAATGTGAAATTACATCCAATGACCAACATTGTATTAAATTGTAAAAATATATTCTAAATATACTTTAAAACCACTCAAATTAATGATTTATCACTATTAATTATTTCGATTAAAAAAGTTGTTTTTAATTATAATTTAGTAATTTTCACTATTCATCAGAATATGAAAGTTATCCGAAAAGTACCAAAATTTCACCTTAGGCTAAATTCGATACTCCGAATCCAAGAATGAAGTTCATTTTGAAAAATAAGATTTACAGAATTTTAAAAAGTGGTTATTACTATTCATAACGACTAGTTTTAATAATATTTTAATAGCACATCGTTGTTTAGTGAAACTCGGTATTGCGTATTACACACGCTATCGAGGAAGGTCGCGATTGCGTGTAATGCAAGGCAAGACAAGGATGCATGTTGTGCAAGCTCCTTTTGGTGTAGCGTACAACACAAGACATTAATAAAATTAAAAAGAATATTTCTTTATAAAATCTTGGGTTGTTACATTCTACCCCCCTTAAAATGAATTTCGCCCTCGAAATTCGTCGGGGTTATAAATGGTTTACTATTCGAAAGTTTCTTTAATAGAAACCCACATCGTAAAAAGGAATATCAAAACCAATCTTTAAAAACAAAAGTATGAAACGTAACGGTTACCCAAATAAACTAATCATTGGGTTTCCACATAGGTGAAAATATGGATATGGAAGAAAAATCTAACCATCATGTTCTGATGGAGAGTGGTAGAGAACATGGCTATGGAAAAGCCAAAAATCACAAATCCATAAATTTGTGACGATCTACGGTACCATCTGATTCATCAGGTATAAGATCACTAGGACAACATTTTTGGTTTTCAAGATCATTTCCCTAAAGTTAAAGAATTTGAATTAGAATAAATACTTACTTTATGTTGGTACAACCTCACTGTTGTTCGTGCCTTTAACAATTTCCACTTAATCTCTTAGATAAATGAAGTTGAATTTGTTATTCGTGAAGTGTTAGCAGATCATGTGATAGAATGACGGGTCATTCCATCTGTCTCAAAAGGATAGCAAAATTTATATACATAAGTCAATCTATAGTGAGATTAATCATATATGGTTTCTAAAATGGACTTATACTTCATATATCATACTGCTTAATATAATAAAACTAGTTTCTACTAAACAGGGACTTCCTGTAGGCCAGTGGTAGGCGATAAAGGCCAGTCGCACTTTGGTTGTGGGTTCGATTCCTACAGCCTTGTCCGAAGAGATGGGCTGTCGTCCGTCCTGCAGGTTGTCCCTTTTTCTAAAACTACGTTACTATAACATCCCATCAATAATATCGAAAATCTTATATCCTTAAACAATACTAACTTATGTCCAACATAATCCAGTCTAATCTTTAGGCTTATACATAATACTGCAGTCCAATCTCATAATATAGTGACAACGATTACCAGAGATTTAATACTGTCGTTGATCCCCACATATCATAAGATATGTCTTGCTGGTCACATTCCAAACACTCAAAGTCCTTAATCGTGTATTCTCTTGAATACCTTAGTGAAAACATGAGTGCAGTTAAAAGTTAACACTTTCCATATACCAAAATCCTCAAAATTCTATATACTCAAACCATGATATCACTTAGTCTTTATATCAATCATGAGCTCATGAATACTATCAAACATTTAATTTTCTCCTTATCCCTTTATTATGCGCATATCATCTAAATTCCAAAAATATCTGAATAACCTTTCATGGATACTAGTAACATTAATCATACACTTTCAAAACACAAGGAAAGACAACAGTGTAACAATCCATAGATGTATCTTTATTCCAAAATTACACATGATAAACATGTAATCATTCCACTACATTCTCAAACCATTGACCGAGCTTCAAAAATTCTTTCATCTCACATATCATTTGTAGTCTCTTCATCATCATCCACATAAATACTACCCATATGACCATACTGATTCTCTTCATGAGTCTTTCCCTTAGAGAATTTGTTTGCATAATTCCCATACATTCCACATTTAAAACACTTAACCATTTTTGATGTCGTAGCAATACCATTATCCTCATCCATGGTGTTAACCGACCCTTTTCCTTTGCACTTACTTGCTTTGTGTCCTTCTTTTCCACACCCAAAGCATCTTCCAGTTCCCTTGAAACATTCTCCTTGATGCCTCTTCCCACATGATTTACATAGGGGAAATTGAACTTTCTTTCCTCTAGGATCATCATGAAACTCCATCTTCCTCTTATTAGCCGAGTCAGGAAACTTACCAAATTTTACTTTATTGATCATATTATGAGATTGCTGATTCGGCATAATAATGATGTTTGGACTTCCAAATCCCATTTCATTATGAAGAATATCATTCCATTGTCCATCATATCCTTCATTATCGTGAATCATCTTGATTCCAGCCGTTTTCTAAAACCCAAAAAAAATAGTGTGAGAGTCAAAAATCATAATAAAGGGGGAGTAACTTAAATATCTAACATCTTTGGTTTAATCTAATATCGTTACCAAAGTTCTAGGACTATATCCTATACGTATACTTATCCTTAGGGGCATCCCTAGACATACCTTAGAAATATCTCTAGGGATCTCACTAACGTTTTCGCATCCTAGTTTCCAAAGGTTGACTAAACCTTTCCTCTGATACCAACTGTAGAGACCCGTATCTTGACGTACATGGACTTTACATTACTTTTGCGGAATACTTAGTACATAACAAAAACACACACACAAGGATCGTAATAGTTTAGTGTCTTTGGAAACTCGGAATATAATCTTCTAATCCTGGTGAAAGATCTTCAACATCTCCCATAAAGATCTTCTTTTTTTACCTAAAACCTTTCTTTATATCCTGGGGAAAAGAAAACATAAAAGGGTGAGCTCAAATGCTCAGTAAGGGTAAACAAAAGAAATATCAATCACATAATTTTCATAAGAACATAACATTTTTGTAAATCTTAACCTGCAAAAGAGAGCATAATTTCATAACATGGGATAAATCATAGTAGTGAAATGAAATCATAACTTAAAACATTACTCATTGTGGCATACACACATAATCATAGAGAATCATTTCTTGTTAGTCAAGACTCATTGCCAAGACTATCTTAGTGGACAAAGTCCCTTTCTGAATCGAGTAATCCTCGTTTCAGTCCTGTTTCACTGAACCGGTATAACCTACCATTCCAGCCATGTCTATCTCATGAGATATAAAATCTTTACCCAATGCATTGGAGGGAGATATAGGTCCCACCCATCTCTTAATGAATCCTTTCTTATGTGTGCCACATAATCATAAACCATACATCATAGCGTAACCCATGAAATAAAAATGGAATTCTTAAACAACATGACATCATAAAACAATTCATATAAGATAAAGGAATTCATAAAAATATTTCCATCGCAACATAATCAAATCCATGTAATAGTAGGGATAAAAACAGAACCCTTTTATTATCTTAAATGGAAAATAATTTTGATAAAATACTTGAATTGAATTCTTGAGGAAAATATCCTTTCTTCTTCAAAATCAATTTCTTTTCACAAAACATCATGCAATTTTAAAAGAAAGAGATTTTATTGAAAATAGTCATGAAATCTTTTAGAGGAAGCTTCATGAAAATAAGTCTTTATAAAACAGTAGAAATCTGTTCGTGCCGTATAAGTTAAAAAAAACATTCTTCGTACTTTTGTCGGAAAAGTCAAAAAGTACCTCGTATGACAAAAGATTCCTTTCATAGATATTACTAAAAACTAACCGAAGGGTAAAAATGGATTTAAACAATTGTAGGTGGATGGAAATAATATTACATATTTATGAAACATGGATGTGGATGATAAAATACACCCCAGTAAATACTTACGAATAAACAATCTCGGATAAAAATGAGATTGTGATATTTCCCTTACCTTAGGTCCGACTTGCTTTGTAAGTGTCCGAACCTCCTGTATAATGATTTAAATCATGTTATTGACTTATTACAGAATCATATTCATTGTTATGATATCATATATGGTTCACTTATGACATTATATTACCCGTTCTTTTGTAAATTCCATGTTAAAAAAGCGTTTTGGGTAAAATCGTTTCATTTATCGTAGGTGTTTTGATTTGTTGTTCTTGACATCATTATTACTTATATCATGATTTACTTACTTCCAGAATATAAAATATGATTTATATATCATATATATTCAGTATATATATATATAATAGGTAGATAAATAAAATGAAAAACACCGTTCATGGAGACGGTAGTCCGTACGTACGCATGAACGCTGTTTTCCTTTCCTTATTGTCTTGAAATGGAAGTAAGTAGATGACTTACATATGTATATATATACATAAATCCAGTAGCTTTATAATGTCATATATTTCATTATTATTTCTTATATATACATTATAATCATTCTTAAATGGTTAACATGGAGAATGAATCTCATCGCGTCGTGGAGACGGTATTCCGTACGTACGCACGAGCGATGATATCATTTCTATAAATATTGAATTGAATTGGAGTGGATTATACAATATATCAGAATCAATATGATGTTATAATAACTATGTATAGTTATTCTTTACACCATTATACCCATCCGTGTAAGGTGGTGGTGGAAAATAGATTACACCACGGCGTGGAGACGGTATTCCGTACGTACGCACGCGCGGTGATTTCTTTTTCCGTAGGATGGATAGATGGTGAAATAGGGTTGTTTCATACTTATAATAACATATCAGTATATGAGTGATACTGATGTTATTACTTCATAATGAAACAACCTAAGAAGAAGAAGTGGAAGAAGAAATAAAGATGAAAGAATTGGTAACGGTAATTACCTCTTCTTTGAAGTGCCTCTTTGAGACCTCTTCTTAGGGCACTAGAATTGGTCTTTGAGGAAGACCAGAACCTCTAGGATGTTGCTAGGGAAGTGGAGAAGAGATTTTGGCAGGGGTTGGCCGAGCTTGAGTGCTCAAATTGGTGTGAGGAGGAGGGGGAGGAGGTGTCCTTTTATAGGGGAGGAGAGGGGCACCTTAGGAATATCTCAAAATATTATTTTATATTAAAGTCAAAATCGGTTTATAATGGTTCCAAAGGGTCTTATTTCGAAGCTAAAGTTGTGATGGGTCGAAATACTATCAACCAATAGAATTTAGACAAGTTTAGGATTTTATTTTAACCTTATCAATTAGATTTAACTCTAAGTTAAATAATTTAACATTTACCTTGTCTTTTTGTTTTCTTTCACTATATGGTTAATACACTTACTATAACATGCCAAACGAACCCCAAATTGTTTATTATTAATATATATATCATTATCTAAGTCATTTGGCCGAACCTTAGATTTTTAGGAATAAAATAACAATTAATAATATAATATTTGATTTAAAAACTATTTTGTGTAAATTTTGACACTATTTGATATATGATTTTTGTGAAAGTCATAACAGAATTAAATGTTCGAACCAAGTTGATTAAATCAACATTAATATATCATAGTAACCTATAAAATTAGTGGAATTCATAAAAATTTTCAAATTACATTTATTTTGGTGTTTATAACATCAATTATGTCAATATTTCATTAATAAGTTAATTACTGCATCATCGTTGTGTCATAAATAAATTAAATTATTTGATGTCTAAAAATTACAAATAAAATACCATCATGTAGGAAATCGTTTTATCTTTCTAATGAATATTTACAATCGAATTTATCTTATGTATAACCCCATATTATAAATGATTTACTTATTAAACTTTGATTTTAACAATTTTAACCCTTCTTTAAATAAATTAATAATAAATGTCCTAATCTAATCCAAGTGGGCCTAAATGGTCATATTTTATTCCTAAGATTGTTTTTGGTCGAATTACACTTGTCCAATAGAATTAGGACATGTGTTAGGGTAATATTAATATCATATTTACCCTTAGTTACCCTATTTACTATTAACCGTGGTAAAAAAAGTAAAATGTTACTATTCACCAAAACATTATTTTCATCTCATTGAACCACATTTTAGTCCTTGATATTAACCGTGTCTCTCGGATTTTCGAAATTCCAT
Source organism: Viscum album (assembly GCA_963277665.1). Taxonomy (NCBI): domain Eukaryota; kingdom Viridiplantae; phylum Streptophyta; class Magnoliopsida; order Santalales; family Viscaceae; genus Viscum; species Viscum album. Next base: position 1,908,626,869 of record OY728151.1, read on the forward strand.
TCACAGAAGCGGTAAAATTAAGTTTTATGCAAAATTCAGTTTTTAACCTACCACTTAGTAGTTTCACTATTCATCAAAAATTAATGTTTTTCAGAACAATGCAAAAATTTCATCCCAAGCTATATTTCATATTCCGAATTCAAAAATGAAGTCTATTTTACCAAATTCATAACATAAATGTTGCATTAATTAATTTTATAATTAAATCCCGCTGTTAAAACAAATAGCGTGTTTTTAAGAAACAATATCTATCAAAAGATTGACACTTGTTTATGTCTAGTTTAAATGTGAAATTACATCCAATGACCAACATTGTATTAAATTGTAAAAATATATTCTAAATATACTTTAAAACCACTCAAATTAATGATTTATCACTATTAATTATTTCGATTAAAAAAGTTGTTTTTAATTATAATTTAGTAATTTTCACTATTCATCAGAATATGAAAGTTATCCGAAAAGTACCAAAATTTCACCTTAGGCTAAATTCGATACTCCGAATCCAAGAATGAAGTTCATTTTGAAAAATAAGATTTACAGAATTTTAAAAAGTGGTTATTACTATTCATAACGACTAGTTTTAATAATATTTTAATAGCACATCGTTGTTTAGTGAAACTCGGTATTGCGTATTACACACGCTATCGAGGAAGGTCGCGATTGCGTGTAATGCAAGGCAAGACAAGGATGCATGTTGTGCAAGCTCCTTTTGGTGTAGCGTACAACACAAGACATTAATAAAATTAAAAAGAATATTTCTTTATAAAATCTTGGGTTGTTACATTGGTATTCAAGAATAATGTTGTTAAGGTACTTTTATGGTATATTGGAATATCTATGTATTGGTTCATTGTGGTTTTCCATAATAATATGGTACCGGCAACCATGAAAAGTTATTGAAATATTTTTGGAAAGCAGATGATATGTGCATAATAAAGGGATAAGGAGAAAATAATATGTTTGATATTATTAATGATCTCATGACTGATATAAGGACAAAGTGATATCATGGTTTGAGTATATAGAAATTTTGGGATTTTGATATGGGGAAAGAGTTAACTTTTGACAGCATTTATGTTTTCAATAAGGTTCTATAGTAATTCATGTTCCAAGAGAATACAAGATTAAGGTATTCACATGTTTGTAATGTGATCAACAAGATACATCTTATGATATATGGGGGATAAATGATGGTATTCACATGCTTGGTTGATGACATTTCTAGTAATAATTTTCTTTATACTATGAGCTTGGATAGAAGTATTTTGGATAAGCCTAAATATTTGAAATGAATTATATTGGACATAAGATAATATTGTTTAAGGATTGAACCTTTTTTTTGATATTATTTCTAGAATGTTATAATAGTGTAGTTTTAGAAAAAGGACAACCTGCAGGACAGGTGACAACCCTTCACGTCGGATGAGGATGTGGGAATCGAACCCACAACTGAAGTGCGACAGGCCTTTATCACCTACCACTGGCCTACAGGAATTTCTTGGTTAGTAGAAACTAGTTTTATGTTATTAAGCAGGATGATAGATGAAGTATAAGTCAATTTTGTAACCATATCCGATTAATCTCTCCATATATGGCCTTATGTATATAACATTTTCTAACTTATGTTTGAGACAGATGGAATGACCTATCATTCTATCGCATGATCTGCTAACACTTCACGAATGACAAATTCAACTTCATTTATTTAAGAGATGAATTGGAAATTGTTCAAGGCACGAACAACGGTGAGATTGTACCAAAATCAAATAAGTATTCAACAATTTTTCAACAATAGGGAAATGGTCTTGAGAACTAAAAATGTTTTCCTAGTGTCCTTATATCCGATGAATCATATGGTACCATAAATCATCACAAATTTATGGCTTTGTGATTGTTGGATTTTTCATAGCCATGTCCTCTACCACTCTCCATCAGAACTTGACGGTTAGATTTCTCTTCCATATCCATATTTTCACCTATGTTCTCTTATGTGGAAACCCAGTGATGAGTTAATTTGGGTAACCATTACGTTTCAAAATTTAGTTTTTAAAGATAAGTTTTGGTATTCCTTTTTACGATGTGGGTTTCTATGAAAGAAACTTTCAAGTAGTAAACAATTTATAACCCCGACGAATTTTGAGGGCGAAATTCATTTTAAGGGGGGTAGAATGTAACAAATCGAGATTTTATGAGAATTATTCTTTTTAATTTCATTGATTTCTTTTGTTGTACCCTACACCAAGATTATCTTGCATTATACGCAACACCATATTAGCTTGCAATATATGCAACACTATTCTTGGATTGTGTTACACACAATTTCAAGTTCATTTGATAGTAGTCATTCTACATGACATTGAGTGTATATATATATATAAATTCAATGTATAAACAAAATATGGTTGGATTCTGTTATACAAAAAAATGAAGGAGTCTTGCAAAACACGCAACCCTGACTTGGCTTGCATTACACGCAATCGCGACCTTCCTCGATAGCGTGTGTTGTACGCAGTACCAGGTTTCACTAAACAATGATATATGGTTATAATATTATTATGAACTAGATGTTATGAATAGTATCAACTAAATTTTGAATTTTATAACATTATTATTCATCTTACACATTTTCTAGAACATGGTATGATAACAAAATAATTTTTTCGGGTAAAATAAGTATTTTTCAAAAAATGCAGTTTTGCTGCCTTTTGATGGCGCACCCATGTTAAATCTAGTTTTTGACATGTTTATAAGTTCAATTTGACAATATAAAATTCTTCCTTGGAATCAGGATATAAAAATTTAATTTGGATAAATTTTTCATATTATTCTGATAACTTTCATATCTTAATGAATAGTAAAAACACGCTATATTTTAATTAAAAAAACTTTTTTCATCGCAATAATTTATAGGGTTAGATTATCTTTTTAATTGGTTTTAAAGTTTAATTAGAATATATTTTTACCATTTAATCCAATATTGGTCATTGGAATTAATTTCACTTTGAAATTAGACATAAACAAGTGTCGATCTTGTGATAGTTATTGTTTCTTAAAAACACACTATTTGTTTTGATAACAGGAATTAATTTCAAAATTAATTAATGTCACTTATATGTTTTGAATTTGGAAAAATAGACATAATTTTTGAATTCAGAATATCAAATATAGCTTAGGCTGAATTTTATGTATTTTTCTGAAAAACATCAATTTTTTATGAATAGTGAAACCACTTAATGGTAGTTAAAGAAAACCAACTCTTTCATTTAAATGAAATTTTACCACTTCTGTGAATTGAATTTCAAAAATCCGACATACATGGTTGTTATCAAGAAGTAAAATTTGGTTCAATAAGATGAAAATAATTTTTGGTGAATAGTAACTTCTGACTTTTATTTACCGCGGTTAAAGGTAAATAGGGTAATTCAAGGTTAAAAGAATATTATAATAATTCCAAATTACCTTAACACTTGTCCTAACCTTATTGTATGAGTAGTGGACGATCATGGGCATCATTGGGTCGATTTTGGGACCCCATTGAGCCACTTGGTAGTGATAATGACAATTTGGATTAATTAAATTAATGTAAAGACAAAATTGACATTAACAAATATCTTTTAGTAATTAATTTTTATAAGGGGTTATATAAATTATATTTTCGACTATAAATATTAATTGGAAATCTAAAACGATTTCCTACATGATGGTATTTTTTTATAATTTTTAGACATCAAATAAATTAAATTATTTATGACACAATAATGATGTAGTATTTACCTCATTAATAAATTATTTAAATAAATAAGATTATAATGATTAAAATATTATCAAAAACATGTACAATTCTGATTGGATGATTTTATTTCTACCATGAGTCATCATATCTTCATCTTTAATTATTTTTGGACCTTTTGAAACCGAAGATAAGTTTATAATAAAATAATATTTTGACACTTTCCAAAGGTGCCTCTCTCCTCCCTTATAAAAGGGCACCTCCTCCCTCTCCTCTTTACACAACTTTGAGCCTTCAAGCTCGGCCCAACCCTGCCAATTTCCCTTATCAACTTACTTAGAAACATTATAGTGGTTTTGGTCTCCTCAAAAGACCAACTCTAGTGCCTTAATAGGAAGATTACAAGAGGTGCGTCGAAGAAGAGGTAATCTCTTCTACCGATTCTTTCAAGTTTCTTTCTTCTTCAACTTCCTCTTATTTAGTTGTTTCATTGTAAATTAATACAATAATTATCACTAATATACTTATATGATATTATAAATATGAAACAACCCCATTTCACCTTCTATCCATCCTACGGAAAACGAAATCATCGAGCGTGCGTACGTATGAAATACCATCTCCACGTCGTGGTGTAATTAGATTTTCCACCACCACCTTACTTGGATGGGTATAATGGGGTAAAGAATAACTATATATGGTTATTATAACATCATACTGATTCTGATATATTATATCATTCAATCTAATTCTATTAAATAATTATGGGAACGATATCATCGCTTGTGCATACGTACGGACTACCGTCTCCACGAATGCGATGAGATTCATTTTCCATGATTAACCATTCAAGTATGATTATAAAGTGTATATATAATAAATAATCATGAATTATATTACATAATAATTATACTGGATTTATTTACATATATTTTTCATTTACTTAATTCCATTCAATTCAATAAGGAAACGAAAATAGCGTTCATGCGTATGTTGGGTCTACCGTCTCCATGAACGGTGTATTTCGATCTTTCATATATATTTTAATGCTGAATATATATTATATATAAATCATGTTTTACATTCTATAATTAATTGAATCAGGATATAAGTAATAATATCAAGAAAAACAAATCGAAACACATACAATAAATGAAACGATTTTACCCAAAACACTGCTTTAACATGAAATTTACAAAAGAATGGGTAATATAAAGTCATAAGTGAACCATATATGATATCATACAATGAATATGATTCTATAATAAGTAAATATAATTATTTAAATCATTATACAGGAGTTTTTGATACATACGAAGCATATCAGACATAAGGTAAGGGATAATTTTGCAATCTCATTTTTATCCGAGATTGCTTATACGTAAGTATTTCCTGGGGTTATATTTTTCATCCATGTCCATAAAATGTTTTTCATAAAGTGTTTAATATTATTCCATGTTTGTTTAAAGTCATGATTACCCTTCATTGAATTTTACTTTGTGTTATGGATGGAATCTTTCTTTTGTTTACCATACGTGGTACTTTTTGACTTTTTTGTTAAAAGTACTTGGAGAATGTTTTTTTAACTTATACGGCATGAACGTATTTTTACGGTTTCATAACACCTTATTTTCTTGAAGATTACTCTACAATATTTCATGACTATTTTCAACAAAATCCTTTTCTTTTAAAATTGCATGGCATTTTGTAAAAAGAAAATGATTTTGAAGAAGAACGGATATTTTCCTCAAGAATTCATTTCAAGTGTTTTATGAAAACCATTTTCCATATAATATGGAATTATTTAATATGTGTATGTTTCAATTATAATGTCTCTATGATTTACATGGTTTCACTTTTCTTATGATGAAATGATATCCATTTTTTATATGGATTATGATGTGATGGGATGATATTTATGAAACCCATTTTATTCATTGGGTAATGATGAATGATTTATGTTCATGTTGTGGCACATGTATGAATGATTTCATTATGAGATGGTTGGGACCTATATCCCCCTCCAATTCATTGGGTAAAGATTTATATCTCATGAGATAGACATGGCTGGAATGGTAAGTTAATCCGGTTCAGTGATACAGGACTGGAACAATGAGTGAACTCGATTCAGTAAGGGACTTTGTCCACTAAGATAGTATTGGCAGCAATGCCTTGGATACTATGGAAATAATATCAAGTGTTTAATTGTTTTCCACAATTACATGTTTTATTCCCATATTATTTTATCATGATTTATGTTCCATTATGATATGTGCCTTATGTACTGCCATGTTTTATGTCATTTCTCAAGGTTTTGATGTTTAAACTTTATGGTCATGTTTTTAAGTTCAAATGTATATGGTTTGTTTTATTTTCTCCATGCTTACCCTTACTGAGCATTTGAGCTCACCCTTTATATGTTTTCTTTTCCCTAGGATATAAAGAAAGGTTTTAGTTAAGAAAACAAAAGTGAAAGATTTTTATGGGCGATGTTGAAGATCTTTCACCATTATTAGAAGATTATGTTTTGAATTTCCAAAGACACTAAACTATTACGGTCCTTGAGTGTTGGTTTTTGTTATTTATTAAGTATTCCACAAAAGTAATGTAATTTCTATGTACGTCAAGCTATGGGTCTCTACATTATACATGAAATATTTTGATGGTTTATTGAGATGAGTGTGGGTTATATGTTTGTTTTAAAAGAATATTCATTATACAACTAATGAAATCAGAATTGTTGGGTTTTATGTGCATGGTATCACATGTTAGTGAATTTATGGACAACATAAACAACCATAGTTATTTCTATCTTGTTTTCTACATCAATTTTTCCCATATAGACTTTGAGTAGAATAATTAGAGGAACTTTGCTAAGAAAAAACATGTAATATCATTCTTATCTCAATAAGATACACACTTTTATTTAGGTTTGAAAATATAGAAGAGTATAAGAGATATTTAATGAACAAAGTGAGATTATCTGACCCCTATAGTATTCCTTTTAATTTTATTGTCAATGATGGGAGAAAAAGAAGCTCACATATTGACAGAATATTTTGTAGGGATTGAAAACAAACATAAAGGGTGAGATTGTTATGCCCATTTGATAAATTTTATTTATTTTTAATAAGATAGAATATCAATATGTTTTGAAGAGATGATGATTCTTTGAGGATCATTATGGGTTGCATCATCTAGAATATAAATTTGATGATAGTTGTGCAATCCTTAATTCTTAAATACATGTGATAATGATGTTTGAAGATGAAAACACATTGTATTCTACATTATTTTTGAAGATATGTTTATGATTGAGATTTTTTGGGAAGTCCATTAAAAAATATATTATTTTTGTATGAAAACTATTTTATGAGAATAAGTTTTGAAGTGGTATAAATAGATTTTTAGAAGGGTTGATGTGGCTAAGAAATTTTTGTTGAGAAATTGGGTGATTATATTTATAAGGGTTTATTTAAATTAGGTCAACGATTGTATAAACATGGGAACTAGCTCAACTATATATAGAAGTTGGTTTATCCACACCTATTTTTTCATAGTAGTTAGGATGATTGGAATAATTAATTATAGAGGTAGCCCATATGCATGGGAAGGAAGACGAGGGTGAACATATCAAGATTTTGTGGTTAGCGTCACCAGTTCGGGGTGATATAGGAAGTTGAAGGAGACCACCAAATACATATTATGATTTTTCTATCATAATGTGATTACATTGATTATTATTAATAGTAGGGAATCCCATTCAAAAACTAATATGGGACTCTATTTAAAAAAACAAGAACTATTCATCCATATAAATGATAGTGATAAAATGTGGGCACACCTTGTGTCACACCAAATGAAAAAACATAACTGTTGAATCCTCTATAATCTCCAAAAAACCTAAAATAACGGTTTTTAGTATGACACCATGACTACCATGATCTAGGAACATTCAAAATTATGGTTCTTGAGGTAAAAAAAATCATGAATACATTACATGAAAGATACGCATTTCATGAAATTACAAGTATAAGGAGGAGGCTAATGTTGATGGATCGACCATACATTGAGGTGATTTGAAATGACCAAAGAGTGTATTGACTATATGAATATAATTGAAGTAAGAGACAATTCCATGCAAATAGGATCACCCATTGAAGACAATGTAGGAAAATCGACCATGTGAGTTAAGATGGACCAACCATACGTACAAATTAGGGACTACTATGATCCATCATAGTAGATGGATAGATAAAAAAACATTGATCAATTGATAGAGTCTCCAGGCATGGTATATGAACTTACCACATGAACAATCCAAATTTGACCATGATCCATGAGTGATTATAACTGATCTCATGATAAACATATATGAGCTATTGTGATGTGTAACTAACCACATTATGAAAGATGGACCATCCATGATATTCAAATTTTTGGATGACTGACTGCAAGATTTTTTGATTTACCACATTATATATTGATTGGTTATATTAACATATTATTAAACCAAGAATTAAATGAGATACGTAGGCTTGAAAAATAGGATAGTTTAATGTGAGTTCAAGATATAATATGTGAAAGTAGTTTCACAATATTACATGTGGATTGAGTGATCAATAGAATATGATGTTGAGATATGTTACAAGATTATGATCTTCCAACCATTCATATAGCACCCAAGTGAAATTTGATTCCTATTAAAGACATGAAAAATTCCATGCATGATTTCTAGGAGCTCAATATATGTCCATCATTTCATGAAACATCATACATTCCACATACAACCATAATTTTCTATAATGTGTTTTAGAATCCAAAGATATTTATATACCAATAAAGGAATTTAAAGAAAATTTCCAAGAATATTAAATGAAGAATCCATGTTTAATAAGATTTTGGAAATACACAGTATGATTTAAAATGTAAAACTTATTATAAATAAGAAGGATTTATAATACCCTGTGAATTTATGTTATATTATGAACATATAGCGAATTTAGTTATTTATTTGACCTTATAAATAAGTAAGAAGACCCAAGTATTATAGATGTTTGAAAGAGTTTTATTGATTATATTTTGAATGTTGATATTCATGGTGATTCAAATGAAAAATATAGATCGAGGTGGTTTAAATGAGATTTGAAACTGAAATTTTATATCAGCTTTAAATAATAGATTTTTAAGAAAATTTAAATGATGGGATACCTACTATATATATTTCATAATTCATTATATTCATACAATATTATGTGAATATATATCTATATATAAGTTATGTAGATTTTTGTGTTTAAGTTTTGAGAAAATTTTTGAGAATTTTGAGATCCTGATATATCACAGTATCAAAGAGAGAGAATAATTGAATCCATTAATCTATTAATTAGATAAACCTAGGTATTTAAGTATGTTTAGGAGAATCAATATCACATCATATCTAGGACGAGTTTCGATACAGGAAAAAATATTAAAAAATTTATTGAAGATCTTGAAGGTGTATACAAGTAGATTCAATACAAAATTCTCATAGATTAAGATCATATGATGAAGGAGGTAATTATATTTTTAGATCAAATATTAAAGTTAATATTTGATTGTATGTATAATTATTCAAGGAGTAATTATATTTGTTATTTATAACGAATTTTTATAGAAGAGTTGGTGGCTAGGGTGTAAAACTAGACACAACCAGAGGATCAACTACTGGGGAGTACAACTAGTTGTTTCTAAATATAGATGATTGGGGGTATAACTAATCACACATATGTGGAATCAATATACTAATATAAATTATAATAAGACTATAGTGGATAATCAATATTTGGATATCTAATCAACATGGAAAAGAGTGGGATTTTATATTGAACCTTGTACATATTGTGTGTTAAACTCTCTTTGTATTTACTATATATGAGGTGAGGATGAGATATTAAATATGATAGGATCTAGGATTTAAAAAATGATAGTGTTTTAAGTTAAAAGGTTTAATTCATAAAAATAAAAAGAGATCATTGATTAATCTCCTCTTCCTCTTAGTGGTCCATCCAAACCTTGGAAATTCTCCCTTCTCTCAAGTAGCTCTTAAAATGATAGAATTAGTTTTTTCAATGGTTGAATTAATATGATGGAAAGATATTCTTGGGAGGTATTACAATTTTTATTTAAGTGTGAACTTCCCTTTTCATTATGGAGGATTTGATCTTAGTATAAACAGGATATCTTCCATGTGTCTTTAGTTCCACAACATTTTTGGAAGGATAATATCCAATAAATGATATTTATAAGTTTATTGAAATGATATTAAATTACCAATAAAATAATAAATGAATTAATAGGGATCCTAATATCATTCCCCCTTCCTATAAAACATAAATGTAGTTTTAATTTCTTTCTTTTATTTCATGTCATCACACACCACAAAAATCACCCATTGTTTACCTAGTTTTAAAATATTAAAAAATATAAAAAATGATAAGTGAATTATGATATTGAATTATTGGTAAATATACTTGAGAGAAAACCCTAGGGTTATTTATCTATCTATATTATTATAAATTAGAAATTTTAATTAATTTGTGGCTCGTGATAGTAGTTAGTTAATTTTTATTTCATTTTTGGATCACTGATTCAATCACTCGCTTTTCTAACTTCACATTGTAAATATTTTTTTCTTTATTTTAATTAATTTTCTTTAAAATGAGTCTATAATTTATTTTATCCCAATAATTAGATAAAATTTGTAGATACTTATAGTGAGTATTCAAGTGGTGTGAAAATATAAATATGTGGTGGAGGATTTCAAAGATCTTGTTTAGGATCTAAAATAAGTCCTCAAACAACTAATTCTATAAGCCTTAACCAAGGAGTTTGAATAATTATTTCACTACTTTATGTTGTTCCATTATTATTTATTCAAGGTATAAAAGATTCCATCCATCCAATATTTGAAGAATACATCATGGATATTGAAGCTATGCTACAAAATCCTTCTCACCCTTATAATTCTATAAGCCCCCCAGTGGACTATCAAGAAGAACCAATACTTGAATCTAATCAATTTAAGGGTGTGGAGTTGACCTTAGAGTCTCTTTTATTTGATTTTTTCATGTTACCTTTGATAGCATTGGATAGTGATGAATAAGAAGATGAAGTAACCACTATTAATTAAATGATAGTGGTGAAATTGGATGGATATAACATCCAAGATGTGGCGATTGAAGAATAATACCTCAATAATCCCTTGGTAATGTGAAGTCTTCCTATATAACAATAAGTAATCTAATGGAGGAGTACACCACCTAAGATTATAGAGAGTTCCCCTTCCTCTCATCCCCTTGATTCATACTTCTTTACTTTTACTATTCTAAGGTGGGGATGATTTTTATTTTCTCTTGGGGTTCCCTACTCCTTGTGTCTTCTCAAAGACACTAATAAAAATAAAGTGTAGTGGTTCCTATGACAAAATCCCCATAAATCTTCTAATTATGGATAATAAATTGTTACTTCCCAAATAGATGTATTATAAACCAATTATTAACTTGGTGGGTTTAAATAAAGAAATATTGTATTTCCCTCTTCCTCATTTTACTTTTATTTTGAATAGAATTTCTCATGTTTTTTATATGATGAATAAAGTCACACTTTTGAGCTTAACACAATACATTGAATTAAATAAAAATGTTATATCTCTCCATCCCGTTATTTTTCATTTACTAATATTGTGAGTTTTATGATTAATGTGGGTAGTGAATTTCATGTGTGGGGGAATTTCAAATCTATTATAGTTTTATGTGTGTTTTATTTATTTTAATTTGAATAAATTATTTTGAATGATTTTATACACTTGGATGATTTTTTTATTTGATTTATCTATTATAAATAATTTTTTTTAATATATAGAATCCCTTTTTTGAACATTGAATAATTAATTTTAATTGAAAATGGGTTTAAGTGAATAATAATTTAATAAGCATATAGTAGATTAAGGAACCAATGATTTAGTGGATTAATTACTAAGAAAAGTATAATTTCGATGATTCCTTAGTAAATAAAAAATTATATAAATTTATTTGAATTGGAATAATATTATTAATTGGGATCTAAACTAAAGTCTCTCAAAATTTCCAAAAGAATACTGTGTGTTCATGAAAAATAAAATCCATTAATAAATAGTAAGATTTATTTTGAGTCGATTATCCAAACTCAATTTCCATGTATTGGATATGAAAAATAAACTCGAGGTATGCCTTCTATTTGGAATTACAACTTAGGGATTATCCCTACTACCTAAAAATTTTGATATTATTATTCTGAAAATCATAAGAGATATAGAAAAGATAAAGGATGTTTAAAGTGGTGGAGCCATATGATATCCTCATAAATATTGTATTTACAATCTAATGGTAAATAACCAATTATAAAATATGTAATCATCACCTCTACTCAGTCACCTTTGGAAGCTAGAATACTAGCCACAATATTATCCTCATGCCAGGTGTGTAGAATCTCCACATCTTGGTAAAGCATGTTTATGCATGATCTGATGACATAGAAAGTGCTCCAGTGACTGGGGGATTTATCCAATAATATCTTTACCCCCATGGTTTAATCTGATTCAACCATATAGAGAACAATATTATTCAAATTACAAAGTGTAAGCCCAATTAACAGAGCATGAGATTCTTTTATAAGATAAGTTCCCTCCCTGTAGTAAGAACTGAATTCCATAATGAAAGAACCTTGGTAGTCCCAAATAATACCTCATCCATAAATGATGAAATAAACATAGGATCTATATGAGTGTATATTGAGATCTTTATTGGGTACTTTCTAGTAAAAAATATAATAATCCCCGATCGGATAACTTTTTAACCACCTATGGATCAAGCATGAATAAGACCATATTGGTATCAGCTATGAACCAAGGATATGTGAATGTAACTATACCTTTCCATTATGGTTTTATTCCACCTACCTCATATCTCAAACCCCTTACCTATGGCACAAAAATCAACCAGAAAGCACAACTAGTACCACTGAGCTATTAGCCTAGTGGTACTTGTATTGTTTTAGAGATTGTTGTTATGCTAGAGGTCACTAGTTTGAGCTGAGGAGGAGGTGGAATAAAATCAATATAGAAGGGGAATGTTCATACCATATATCCTTGGGAATTTTATGATACCGATATGGTATCTTACATTCTTTGGTTGTAGGTGGTAAAAAAGTTACTTGATCAGGGATCATTAAATAAAAAGGCTCCTTTTTATATTAGGACACCCTGGATGGGGAAATCCTAAGATCACAATATTGGCCACCTCACATTGAATTTGGAAATAAAAAAGACATGTTGAATGAAATTTGAATGCAATTACCCCCCAACTAGGCCAATCTCAATCTCAAAATAATGTCCAGCTCACATAGAATTTGTCAATGACAAACCCATGTTACACAAACCTTGTGGATCTTTACATGTGATAGGTACTATCTCCTTCCCATCGGTGTTTTTTAAATAGTTTCCACCATAACTCAAACCCATGACCTTATAATTAATAGCCATACATGAGTTTTCTTAGTACCACTAGCAATACTCATATTGATCCTTGATTAGATGTGAAGCCCGGGACCATGGGTTTGAGTTATGAGGGAGTGGATTTAAAAAACCCAGATGGTAGGGGATAGTACCTTATATATTTAAAGCTCCACCATGGCTTTGCAACGTAGGTTTTTTATTGCTGGATACAATGTGAGGTGGTTGATTTTATGAGATTGGTCTTATCCCATCTAGGAGTCATTACACAAAAAAATCCCTTATACCTCTTTGTTAACCACTAACTCAAACTGGATAGATCTGTGGATCTAGTTCCTTATAAACTAAGGGGGTACAATATTCTTACATATAAGGCTGATCGAAACTACCAATGAAAGGTAATTAGATTTGAGATGGGATTATCTATGTTTAATACCATGATGATGAAATTCCTTAGGCATCTCCCAAATAAATCAACAACTAACTAAGAATAGAATAAATTGGTCCTAAGATTCTATTCTAATATCTACATTAATATGGAATCATGAAACCATAAAGTGATCCAAGGTGTTTCACTAGATTTTCCCCCCTGTGAGTCCCTTGATGGTAAAATAGATGAAGCTTTCCCACTCTATTTTAGTAAAAATGTGTAACATTGACTCTATATTGGTAGTCTCATAGAAAATGAATTTATATTCAAGATTAATACCATACTTTTTCACTTCAATGTCTATGGGGATGGTCTGATTTCAAATATTTCACATAATGAAGTTGAGATTATCTGGGAGATCCTTAAACCATAAACCATTGTCCCTTTAATCTATATTTTTTATACATAAATTAAATTATAATGATCTAGAATGTTGAAGGATATTAAACCTTAGAGAGATAGGACATAAAGAGCAGGTTCCTCAACCATTTTAATATTAGAATAAAGTAACTTATAATCATCATTAAGGAAAAATAAATTAACATCAAGTGTTTATTGGATTTCCAGAAGATGAATTTAGGAACTGGAAACCCTAGAAAGCAGAGAGGATTTATAAACTGGTTGTATTTCTATAAATAAATGTATCTTCTACCTATGATCCACTAGGCCTATCATAAATTAATCTAATAGTACTTATATGGATACACTATAGCTAAGAACACATGGAAATCATCCTGATCCACCTGATAGGGGATCACCTATACTTTTTTGGTGAATTTTTTTCAAAGGGATTGCATTGAGATTTTATCTCTTTCTAGTTTATCTTGAATTCATTGCCACTTGACTGGACACGCCACTTGACTGGGTTCACCATTAGGCTTAGAGGGTGTTCCTAATCCTCATGGGATGGAAACTAGTTCTGATCATCAAAACATACTCTATTAGGAATGATTTTTCCTAATAAAGGTAATAAAAAAACAAGGGAAATCCAACTTGAGATCCAACATGACCATTCCATATGCTGTAAGGCCTCACCATGGGGTAAATATTTTAATTAATTAAACATAACCAAACAATGTATAAGATAGGAGATACAAATAATAAATATAACCTAAAAGAAATATACAATACCAAAAAGAATAATATGAAAATTTAATTTCAAGATAAAAAAGGAAACTAAGGAACCGTAATCCAATAAGTCTAAGAGAAACAATAAACTAAAATACCCCAAAATAAAAGTAAAGAAAATTGTTTCACATATTCATGTGTAAGTGAAACATATTCAATTAAAACCTATATCAAATCCAAATCATAAAAATGATAGTTCTATAACATCCTAGTGAATCTTATGCTAAACATATAATATAATAGGTGTGAGAAAAAATACCTAGTAGATATCCTCCCAAAACTCTATTTATAGCCTTTAAAAGTGAATCCTCTTTCATTCTAGTTTGAAAATACATCTATAAAAGTTAAATATTAATTTTACTTAAAATAATTCACATGAGGTCATCACTTAAGTTCATTTTTACATAAATAAAATAATCCACCTATTTAATAAAAAACCCATTTTTAAAACTTCATTTTTGAAGAGATTATATTTATAATAAATTAAAAAAATCAACGAAATGCATTATAATATCCCCATTTTAAAAATAAAGGGAAACAATCCACTTTATTTTAAAACCATTTAAATAATTCAAAATATGGTTAAAACTATACTTTTAAAATAACAAAACTCTAAATATGAATAACCACATAGATAGATATAAGTAGTAACAACATCTACTCAGGAAAAAGAAAAATAGATAAATGAAAACAACAATAACAACACTTCAATAATGAGAATGATAATGGAATAATAATAATAACAAAATTCACTCGATGAAATAAGTATAGTCAAATTGTAACACCCTAAGATTTTTGTGAATTATTATTTTTTGAATTAATTTAATTTTTTTATATTTTTCATTTCCCACAACACAAAAAATAGTTTATTTTATATTAAATCACTATGTCTAGATTGAGTTATATGCAACACCAGGTTAATTTTGCACTAAACACAAGATAAATTTTGGATTTCTCTACATGGAACATTGAGGTTAGCTTATGTTACATGCAAGACTGGCTTTCCTTAATGGCTTGTGTAACATGCAAGACCAAGTGTTACTGAAAACAATATATTATTTAAATATTATTATTTAATAAGATATAACATATACATTAAATTTATGATTAAATTAATAACTAACTTATGAATATATATAGTCTAATTCATTGGTTACCTATTAATTAGAAATAAATATAAAACCCAAATGAATATTAAGGGAATAATTTTATAAAAAACTATTTTTATTTGAAAAATATTATTTATCTTAATAAGTTAACTAAATTACCACTAGTTAATGATATTAATTAAATTTATATTTTATATATTTAAAAGAACATTTTTTATATTCGTCCAATTGATTTTATATGCATAATATGAGAACATACCCAATATTACACATAAAAACCTATATGTTTATAAAAGAAGTTTTACCACATTTTAATAGAGAAATTATTTTAAATATAAATTTGGAAATTTTATTATATTTGAAATTGAAACATAAAAATTAGGTTAAGTTCGAGTTTTTTTATTTTTTTGCGAAGTTTCATTTTTTGATGAATAGTGAAAATACTAAATTTTCTTTCAAAACTAATTTTTGATCTAATTTATTTATAAGGTTAAATTATATTTTAAATTAGTTTTAAAGTTTAATTAGATTATTTTTTATCAATTAATATAATTTAGGTCATTTGAATCAATTTAACTTTGAAATTGACTATAAAAACATATAAAACTTTTGAACATTTTTACTATAAAAACCTACATTGTCGTCCCGTCTACAAGATTAAATTTAAATTAATTTATTCCACTTTTGTGATTGGAATTTAGAAAAATGTATTCCATGTTTTTAATTAGGATAATTTATAATTTCTAATAAGTTCAATTTACTTATTGACCAAAAATATTATTGACAGTAATTAAAACTAATTACATGGATTATGGTAAAATTAAGCTTAACTAAGGACTAAACCTTAAACTTAAGGGCCTAAATGACCTAAACACTTGTCCAAAAGACATTTTATGGCCATATTTAGACTCTATAATCATTTTTCTTGACTTTTTAACATTATTGGATCCAATTTCAATGGGAAAGACGTGGCTAGAATTCCATTTCCAAAAATTTACAAAAGTGTCACTTCTCCTCCATTATAAAAAGGCCTCTTCTCCTACCACATCTTCACAACTCTAAAACTACTTAGGATAGGAAAATATCTTCCCAATACACTTCCATAAATATCTAAATTCCTCCTTTAATGCTAAATTTGGGTATAAATAAATCCAAGGAAGCCCTTGAGTGAAAACTAAAAGGAGTTACCCAAAGAAGAGGTAACATCCTTACTGAAGATCCTTTATCTTATTTTCATTATACACCCCATAAAATATCCATATTACATTATTATAGAAAAAAAAGTATCATATATATACTTATATATTTTTATGAAAATATTTATACCTAAAATTACACACACATCCATCTAATAGGTACGAACATACTGTTTATGTGTACGGTGAACTACCGCCTCACAAAATGATGATTGTTCAGTTTTCATTTACCACCTTTAATGGTTGGTAATTATGATGAAAATTATATATATATATTATATATATTATAGTTATTATTTATTTGATCTTCTGTAATTATTTTACAAAACATATCTTTATACTTTACATTTTTTTAAATATGATAATTTCGTTTGAGGAAGTGTGGACTACCACCCCCTCAAAGCGATGTGATTCGTTCACAAACTACAGGGAATGTATTAAGGATGGTTTTAATGAACATATATGATATATATGACATAATAATTATAATTAAATGATATTATATATATATTTTTGTGTGTCATTTTCTTTTTTTACTGTCAATATTACAAATAAAAAATGGAGGCAACATTCATGTGTATGTACGGCCTACCATCTCTATGAACGGTGTATTCCATTTCATAATTATATATTATATAGATTACTATAATAAACATATAAATTCTATAAATTATATTTATATCTTGTTTTATATTTATTAAATCATGATATATGTATAAGAACCAAAGATATAACAAATTAAGACACGTGTGAGAAACAAAGAAAATATTACCTGAACTGTAACCCTTAACATAGAATTGTTAATAAGTGGGTAATATAAAGTCATAATAAAACCATATATGGTATTAGATATAATAATATGGTTATTTTATAGATTTATAATAAACTTATATTTATTATATAGTAGGTTTAAATGAGTACAATGAGAGTCAAGACACAAGGTAAGGTAATTTCATCTCACTTTTTATTTCTCTGAGATATATGCCTTATTCACTACTCATTTATTTTGTGTGTTGTATGTAATGTACATTAATGTATTATATTATTATTTAACATAAATTTATTTTAATTTAAATATACATTTTTTTATCTTTATTTCATGGGTTTTATGGTTCAAAATATTCCAAATCGGTAAAGTAAATTTGTCTTAATTTTCCTTCTTTGAGACACATGTTTTATTATGAACCTATGTTATTTAATGAGGTGTATATATTTCCAATTGAAATTTAATATCAAAAATCTCTTTATTATTAATTATATTTTAAGATCCACATAATTTCATTTTCTTAAATGGGGAGTACAATTAAATGTTACCAAGTGGTAAGATTTTATTGAGACAGTCTCATCATTTATCGAGATTGTTTATTATTATGCCTCCATTGAGGAAATATTATGATCCATATATCAATATAATTTATAAATTTATTTATCCTATATTTATTCATGGTATATTCATTTATTGGTTCTATTTTTATACTCTTCTGTATATATGGTGATTAAGAAACTGTTTTGAAGAAAGTCTGACTTTACCTCTCTCTTCGACTGGAAATATGTGTTCCTTCAAAACCATGTTTTCTAAGAAAGGATTCCAAAAATACTCTACTATTATAATATGATATTTACAATACATTTTTACCCATTATTTATCTTTTTAAACAAAACGTTTTTTTTTAAAATAAACCTTCTTTTCATTTTCCAGTTGAGGCACATTTCAAAACATTTTATGGTGAAAAAATAATGTTTGGAATATATATATTTACCCACCATCATGACCATAATTCCCATGAAGATTAATCTACAAGATTTCATATTTATTTTTTAAAAAGAAATTTTTTTCCTAAAATTCTATAAATTCATTGTTTTAATGTGATTTTCAATGAAAGAGGTTTTCAAAAATGTTTTATGTTTAAAAAAAATTAAATTATTTTCAAAGACTTCTTTATAAGTTTTCAAAGTGTTTTTAAAGAAATGGTTTTAAATAATTTTTCAAAATTTATTTATAAGTTTTAAAAGTTTTTTAAAAGAATTTTTTTTAAATGTTTTGAATCTTATTTTATAATTTTTCAATGAAAATGGTTTTCAAAATATTTTCGTGCTTCTTTTATAAGTTTTCAATGAAAATAGTTTTCAAAAAAATTTCAACATTATTTTAAAAAAAATCAAGGAAAAAGGTTTTAAAAATTATTTCAAACCATCCATCTATGTTTTCAAAGTATTTTCAAATAAAATGGTTTTCAAAAGGTATTATGATTTAAAAGTAATTTTTCATAAAATAAAGGATATTTTCCACAATAAATGTTTTTGGAAGATATTTCAAAATTATTTTTCATCTAAGATGACATCTGTTAGTGTTACTCATGCATTTCTAGGGAAATGATTCACTATTTCTATTAAAATTATTTCTCTGAATGGTTTATATTTTAATGGAATGAATTTTATAAAACTCATTTATCTTTCATGGGTTATATATTTTTAAAACCTATTTCTCTTTCATAGGTTATATGGTTTTAAAACACATTTCTATTTCATAGGTTATATGCTTTTTAAACCCACTTCTTTTTACGTGTTATGCTTTTGATGAAATGATTATGAAACTTGTATCTTTTTTCACAAGTTATGAAATTATTAAATTTTTATGGTACCCATTTCATTTAATGGGTTATGATATGATAGTTTATGATTTTTTGGGACATGTATGTATGATTTCATTATGAGATGGGTGGGACCTATATCTCCCTCCAATACATTGGGTAAAGATTTATATCTCATGAGATAGATTGATATGGTCTTAGGAGTGATCTTTGATTACTAAGATGGACATGGGAGTGAACCATGACTACCAAAATGGTATGAGGAGTGAACCCATACAATTAAGATAGCCATGGGAGTGAACCATAACTACCAAGATGGTATGGGGAGTG
The DNA here is from genome assembly GCA_963277665.1 of Viscum album. Taxonomy (NCBI): domain Eukaryota; kingdom Viridiplantae; phylum Streptophyta; class Magnoliopsida; order Santalales; family Viscaceae; genus Viscum; species Viscum album. Next base: position 1,908,646,915 of record OY728151.1, read on the forward strand.
AACCCATACTACTAATATGGTCATGGTAGTAATTCCTTGACTACTATGGAAGTCATTTTATATGCATATGTGTCTTCCACAATTCTATTTCTTATTCCTATGTTATTATTTCATGGATTATGTTATTTATTTTTTCATGATTAATGTTTTTGATCTTTGATGTGTAGGGTGTGATATTATAATTTTATGATCATGTTCTCATACCCCTATGCTCATGTGTATGCTTACATGTATCCCTTATCTACCCTTATTGAGCATATGATCTCGCCCCTTTTTATGTTTCCTTTCCCAAGTTACGAAGATATATTTCATATATGATATGTATAAGAGGGGTTCTAGTCTTAGAGAACCTAGTGGGAGATAATATAGCTTGATCATGTAATAGTGTTTAAATTTCCATGTTTCTAAAGGCACTATACTAATATAGTCTTTAGGCATCTTTTTGTATAATGTTTTAAGTATACCGAAAAAGTTATGTAATGTTAATGTATGAAAATATAGGGTCTCTATAGTTAGTATCAGATAAAATGTTTAGTTAACCATTAGAAAATAAGAAGATAAAACTTTAGTGATATCCCTAGGTATTATTCTAAGGATATTTCTAGAGATGTCTCTAAGTATAAGTATACATATGAGTTAACATTTAGGAAAATGACCTAGAATTTTGGTAAAGGATAGAGTGAGTGGTTTCCTTTCAATAAATCCCAATATGGATACTAAAAGTGTATGTGGCTCTGGGATAGATGTACCTAGGAGTAACAACTCCAACAAGGTGTGTCGGGCCTGACACGGAGTAACCTGGTGCACAAAATCGAGCCTTGGTACACACCTGGTCTGACACTCCTGGGGGATATTATTTAGGAATTCACAAAATATTCACAAACCATCATAAAGTATTTAAATATAATTTTACTATTAATAGCCTATTATAAACCAGAGGTGTCATAGTTTATGGCATGTTTCATAGTTTAGATATCCTATAAGTAATTATTTTTCATGATTATGGGGTTTTACATTATGATAAGTGTTTCTCACACTATGAATTCTGGGTTTAGTCAATGGAGGGAACCAGAAGGAACTAGTTTAATGTTGAATGTGATGGAAAATTTTATGATGATCAGTAAAATGGGATGATCTCTAGAGTGAATGATGATGTGATCATGCCTCGTCAGTTTTCAAAGAACGTGATTAATAATGTGTATCTTAACCAATTCTCATACTCACTAAGAGAATAAAAGAGTTCACTGATATTTCAGGTAATGGAGACTGTGTAAGAAAGAATATTTGGTATCATTAATGTCAGGAATGTGGAAATAATCACCTAAGTTAATGTCTTAGAGGAATAATAAGGTCTTTTAACTGTGGAAAAAAATGACACAAAGAAATTGACTTTAAAGGGAAAATGAAGATTTTGGTTAATGAAGTGGATGTGAATATTCTCCTCCCTAAGAAATAATAAATGTTTAATTGTTTTAACTGTGGAATTAATGGTCATTATAAAAATAAATTTCCCAAGTGTAAATCTCCCAAATAAAATCATTAATGTGGTATGAGTGACATTTATGTTGCTGAGGATTATAAGAATACAAATGAAATGTGAAAGGAAATAGGTATTAAGTAATTGGATGAGGTATCATTCTTATGTCTTGTAGATGAAGTGGATTAATAAAAGTTTTTATGTATTTGGATTCAAGAATTATGTTATATGAATGGTGAAATATACAAGGATTTTTCAATTTATGTTTTTCACAAAGTATTTACAAGATTATGTTGAATGTTTCTGATGGACTAGAAAAGTGATTTAATGACAAGGTAATATTTTGACTAAGGGAAGGTAACCCTTAATGTATTCAAGATATATAGAAAATTTTGTTTAGATTGGATAAAGATATGATTGTTTTGGATAAAGTAAATTGGATGGTATCAATGAAAATAGAACCAATTAAGGATTTGTTGAAAAAGTGGTACATTTCATCATGTATGAAGTTTAAAACTTCTCAAATTTAAGGAATATATCCAGTAATATTTGGAATAAAGAAGAATGCATGTTTTCCAAAATGATTAATGGTAATTCAGGTTATTACTATGTTTCAAGATAATATTCGATGAGGGTATTTACATGTTTGGAATATGAAAACCAAGAGATACTTTGTGATATATGGGGGATCAATGTTAATCTAATTTCGTGATCTTCTTTCTAACATTTTGTATTTTTATCTTTCATAAGGGTAATAAGGCTAACCATTTATAAAAAGTCCAATTTAAACTTTGGATGAAGTTTGTGATATTAAAGTATTATCTCACCTCATGAGGATTCATGTATATTGGATGACCTATTCTAAACACTTTTCATTGACAGTGGATTAAAATAGATGTAATGACTTATCATTGATATCATGATTTGTTAATGCTTCAAGAATAAAAAATTCACCTTTATTTCTTGTAATGAGAAGTGAAGTGGAATTTGATCAAGGCACAATGAAGGGTAAGGTTTTCCTGAAATAATGTATGTATATCTTTTCATTAAGATTCTTTAACTTTAGGAAAAAGGATCTCCAAACCAAAAAAAATATCCTAGTACCTTCATTTTTTATAAATAAAATGGCCCCTTAGATCATAGTTTATTTATGGATTTGTGATTGTTAACTTTCTCCAAACCATGTTCTCTATCACTCTCCATTAGAACTTGATGGTTAGTTATTTCTTCTATTTCCATGTTTTCACTTCACACTTATGTTATTCTGAGTGAAAATATAGTTATGAGTTACTTTGGGTAACCGTTACGGTTCCAACATTCCATTTTTTAAAGTAAGTTTTAGTGTTCATCTTTATGATGTGGATTTATATGAAAGGAACTTTCAAGTATTAAAACTTTGATAACACAAATGAATTTTGAGGCCAAAATTCATTTTAATGGGGGGTAGAATGTAATGCCCTAATATTTTTTGAATTATTTTTTTTAATTAATTTAATCTTTTTGATAATTTTCATTTCACTCAACACTAAAAATATTTAATTGTATATTAAAGCACTATGCCTAGATTGCATTATACACAACACCAAGTTAATTATGCTCTAAACACAACATAAATTTTATCTTTCTCTATAAAGATGACCAAGGTTAGCTTATGTTACACAAAAGACTAACTTTCCTTGATGGCTTGCGTAACACGCAAGATTGAGTGTTACTGAACAATAATATATTATAAAAATATTATTATTTACTAAGATATAACATACCTATTAAATTTAATATTATAGGATTAACTAACTTATGAATGTATATATTTGAATTCATTGGTTATGTATTAATTAAAAATGAATATAGAAACCAAATGAATATAAAGGGAATGATTTTATAAAAGACTATTTTTATGTGGAAATAAGATTTATCTTAATAAGTTAAATTAATTACTACTAGTGAATTATATTAATTAAATTTATATTTTATAAATTAAAACAAATATTTTTATATTCATTAAATTATTTTATATTCATAAGATGAAAACAGCACCAATATTATGCATAAAAAACCAATATTTTTATAAAAGTAGTTTTACCAACTTTTAATGGTGAACCTATTTTAAATCTAAATTTTGGAAAATTTATAAATCTAAGATATAAAAATAAATTTAATATTTTAAATTAAAACATAAAAATTAGGTTAGGTTAATTTTTTGGTATTTTTCTGTGATGTTACATTTTTTATGAATAGAGAAAAATACTGAATTTTAATTCAAAATTATTTTTTCATCTAATTTATTTATAAGAATAAATTATATTTTAAATTATTTTTAAAGTTTAATTAGATAAATTTTTAATAAATTATTTCAATTTAGTTTATTTTAATCAATTTCACTCTGAAATTGACTATAAAAACATATCAAATTTTTGAATGTTTTTACTTTAAAAACTTGCATTGTCGTCCTATCTGCGAGATTAAATTTAAATTAATTTATGTCACTTATTTGATTATAATTTTTAAAAAATTATTCCTTATTTGTAATCAGAATAATTTATAATTTCTAATAAGTTCAACTTAGTTTTTGATTGAAAATATTAGTGAAAGTAATTAAAATTAATTACATCGATTAAGGTAAAATTATGCTTAACTAAGGAATAAACCTTAATCTTAAGGGCCTAAATGACTGATAAACTTGTCCAAAATACATTATATGCCCATATTTTGATTCTATATTCACTTTTATATACTTTTTACCATTATTATATCCAATTTTAATGGGAAAATTGTGGGTGAAATTCTTTTTCCCAAATTTACAAAAGTAACACTCCTCCTCCACTATAAAAAGGCTTCCTCTCCTCCCACTTATTCACACATCTAAAACCACTTAGTTTCATCCAATATTTTCCCAATATACTCCCCAAAATCCCTCACTTACCCCTTGAATCCTACCTTTCGGAATAAATAAATCCAAGGAAGCCCTTTGGTGAAAACCAAAAGGAGTTACCCAAAGAATATATACCATCCTTCCTCAAGCTCCTTTATCTTATTTTCATTCTCCAGCATATAATATCTCATTATTCCATGATTATAAAACAATAATATTATAATAAATATACTTATATTTTTTATTATAAGTTTTCAACCTACACTTACACACACTTCCATCTAATGGGTGTGAACATACTGTTTTTGTGTACGGTGAACTACCGCTTTACGAAATGATGATTGTTAATTTTTCCTTTACCACCTTTCATGGTTGTTAATTATGATGGAAACACTATTTATATATTATATATATGATACTTATTATGTATTTATTATTATTTAATTATTTTACAATACATATCTTTATACTTTCCATTTTGTGTGAATATAATAATTTTGTTTGAGGAAGTGTGGATTACCGTCCCCTCAAAGTGATGTGTTTCATTCAAACACTACATGGAATGTATTAAGTATAGTTTTAGTAAAATTATATGATATATAGAACATAATAATTGTACTTTAATGATATTATTTATAAATATATATCATTTACTTTTTTACTTTCAATATTACAAATAAAAAATGGAAACAACATTCCTACATACGTATGGCCTACCATCTCCATGAATGGTGTATTCCATTTCATACTTATATATTATATGGATTATTATAATAGAGATATAATGAATAAAAATTATATTTAAATAATGTTTTATATTCTATAAATTATGGTATATTTATAAGGACCAATGATATAACAAATTAATACACATGCGAAAAACAAAATGAATATTACCCAAAGCGTAACCTTAACATATAATTGTTAATAAGTAAGTAATATAATGTCATAATAAAACAATATATGGTATTTTATATAAGAATATATTTCTGTGATATATGTATAATAAAATTATATTAATTATACAAGAGGTTTGAATGAGTATAGTGAGATCCAAGACACTCAAGGTAAGAGAATTTCATCTCACTTTTTATTTCCGTGAGATACATGCCTTATTCACCACTCATTTATTTTGTGTGGTGTATATAATGTCAATTAATTTATTATATTATTATTTAAATTAAATTTATTGGTATTTATATATCCATTTTATGGTCTTTCTTTCTTGGGTTTTATGGTTCAAAAGTTACCAAATCGGTAAAGTAATTGTGTCCCAATTTTCCTTCTTTGAGACACATGTTTTTTTATACACCAATATTCTTTAACAAGGTGTATATGTTTCCAATTGAAATTTTATATAATGAATTTCATTATACTTCATGATTTTTTAAGCTTAATTTAATTTCATTTTCTTACATGGTTACTATAATTCAAAGTTAACAAGTGGTAAGAGTTTATGAGACAATCTCATCCTTTATCGATATTGTTTATGATTATGACTCCATTGATGAAATATAATGATAAAAATATCAATATAAATCATGAATTTACTTATACTATGTTTATTCATTATATATTAATTTTTTAGTACCATTTTCCCACTCTTTTGTACATAAGATGATTAAGAAAGTGTTTTTAAGAAAGTCTGACTTTACATCTCTCTTAGGTAAAAAATATGTATTCCTTCACAACCATGTTTTAAAATTAAGGATTAAAAAAACACTATAATATTATACTATGATATTTAAAACATATTTCTAACCATGATATACCTTTTTTAAAAAATGGTTTTTAAAAAATGAATCTTCTTTTCATTTTCCAGTCAAGGCACAATTCTAAACTTTTTTACGGCACAAATTTACTGTTCAAAATGTACATATTTACCCATAATCATGACCATAATTCCCTTGAAGTTACATTTATAATATTACAAAGTTATTTTTTAAGAAATAAAATTTTTTCCTAATATTTTTTAAATTCGTTATTTTAATGTGTTTTTCAATGAAAGAGGTTCTCAAAAATATTTTATGTTTAAAAATTGTTTTAAATGGTTTTCAAATATTTATTTATAAGTTTTCAAAAAAATTTCAAAGAAATAGGTTTCAAAAAGTTTTAAAGATTTATTTATAATTTTTAAAAAAAAATTAAAGAAAAAGTTGTTTTTTAAATATTTTGAAACTTATTTTATAATTTTTCAAGTAAAATGGTTTTTAAAATATTTTCAAGCTTCTTTTAAAAGTTTTCAAGGAAAATGGTTTTCCAAATTTTTTAAAACTTATTTTAAAAGATTTTAAGGAAAAATTATTTCAAAATTATTTCAAGACTTCATTCTATAATTTCAAATTATTTTTAAAGAAAATGGTTTCTAAAAGGTTTTATGTTTTAAAATAACTTTTTTAAAGAAGAATGGATATTTTCCTCAATAAATTTTTTTTAAAGATATTTCAAAATTATTTTTCATCTAAGATGACATCTGTTGGGGTTACTCATACCTTTATGGGGAAATGATTCAATGTTTCCATTCATATTATTTCTCTAAATGGTTTATGTTTTGATGGAATGATATTTATGAAACCCATTTCTCTTTCATAGTATATATATTTATGAAACCTATTTTTCTTTCATAGGTTATATATTTTTGAAACCCACTTCTTTTCATGGGTTAATCTTTTAATAAAATGATTATGAAACTTGTTTATTTTTTCATATGTCATGATATGATTACATGTTTATTATACCCATTTCATTTCATGGGTTAGGATTTGATTGTTTATTATTTTTTGGAATATTTATGTATAATTTCATTATAATATTGGTGAGACCTATATCTCCCTCCAATTCATTGGATAAATACTTCTATCTCATGAGATAGACTAAGATAGTATTAGGAGTGAACCTTGACTACTAAGAAGTACATGGGAGTCAACCATGACTACTGAGATGGTATGAGGAGTAGACTCATACTACTAATATGGACAATGGTGTGAACCATTACTACCAAGAGGTATGGGAAGTGAACCCATACTACTAAGATAGCCCTTTAAGTAATGCCTTGACTACTATGAAAATAATTTTATATGCTTATGTGTCTACCAAAATTACATGTCTTATTAATATTTTATGATTTCATGGATTATGTTCTTTATTTTCTTATGATTCATGTCTTATGAAATGCTAATATTTATGAAATGATTAATTTTTATGATCTTTGATATGCAGGGTGTGATATTCTAATGTTATGATCATGTTCCCATACCCATATGCTCATGTTTATGATTACATGTCTCCCTTGTTTACCCTTACTGAGAATCTGAGCTCACCTATTTTTATATTTCCTTCCCCATGATATGAAGATATATTTCATGTATGGTATATATAATAAGGGTTCAATCCTTAGAGAACCTAGTGGAAAATAATGTATCTCACCCAAGTAATAGTGTTTACATTTCCATGTTTCCAAAGACACTAAACTAATACGGTCGTTGGTAATCTATTTGTATAATGTTTTAAGAATTTTGAAAAATTTATGTAATTTTAATGTATGAAAATAAAGGGTTGATATACAAATATTGGTAGTATAAAGAACTAAACTAATGTATAGGAGTAGTATTACATCACTAGTCAGGATGATCCAGTGATCTAGTGGAGAGGATTAATATTTCATCTCTAGCTATGATGATGATTTGTTATTAACTCTTAGTTAGGTATAACCCATGGTTTTGAAGATTGATGTAGAGGAACCCTCTTTTGACCTAGTAAATGATGGTTTTTGTGTCATTCCCTCCCCTCCATATAGGGAGGGTCTCCTATTTACTTTTGATAGGGATTATATGCCTTACTTTACCCCTTTTTCTAACCCCAATCTCCTTCCTTCCTTCCCCCATATTATGATTCTCCCTAAAGTTATAGACTTTTTTGATGGATTCCTATAACTCTTTCTCTCATACTTATAGTTTTCAGATACCTAATACATTGTGAACTTGATGCTGATATCATGCTTCAAACAATGAAGATTGTCAATGAAATCATTTGATATGTATGATTTAGAATCTTTGGTCTTACATGAATGACCAATTATTGGACACCTCGACAATAGGAACATCATGATTCATTTTTCATTGGAGAAAAATTCGATCTTGGCTTGTTCTAGAGCTCCCTACATCTACAAAAGATCCTATTTCTATTTATTTAGGTGGTCTTATGACTTCCACATGAAACATGATATCTCGAACATGATGATATGGGTTAGTTTTCATAAGATATCTCTTCCTTTTTGGAATCATTTAATTATTGTAATGTTAGGTAATTTAGTTGTCTTGTATTTATGTTTTGATAGTAGAACTATCTATGTTTTCCATCATGTTTACCCATGAATTTGTGTTGAAGTTTGCATTTCAAGACCACCAGCAGAGTTTGTTTGGATTGAGGTTAAGTAAGAGTTTCTTTACAAACAACTTATTATTTTCAAAACATGGGTTGATTTTTGTTCTTTGTGTAAGAGAATGGGTCACTCAATGGTTGTGTAAAGGTTCAAACTCATGAATCACTTCCAGAAGAATGTTGTGGTCTTGGGTACTAGTATAGGTCTTGGTATCAAGATTTTTTCCACACCAAATTCAAGTCTCGATTAGGAGTCGATCGAGAAAGAAATGTTTTCTAGTATTTCAGCAAACTAGTTGGGTATGAATGAGAAAAAAATGGTGTTCCTACCCATAAAGAGGTGCATTATTTAAATACTTGTTATAAATTAATTGATATATATGGAAGATTTAGAAGCAATTTGGTTGGAAAAAATTGGTAGTGAAGGACTTGTATGGTTCAGTCAGAATTGAGTGGGGTGTGCAATGGTTTCTTTAGAACCATGCATAAATGAATCCAATGCTTCATCAAATTAAGAGTCAGTGGAAATTAGTAATGGATCTTCACATAAGGAGGTGTTACAGGAGGTAGGTTAGGTTGGTGTAGTGGTTTGTATGGCCCATCGAAATTCAAGACAGGGATCACTAATTATAAATGGGGTCTGGATGAATATAATAAGTAGGAAGGGATCAAGAAGGAATATTTTGACTATTAATTTAAGAAACCTCTTTGAAGATATGGATTTTTAAGGTTCATTTCAGGAATAAGGGGTTTTAATGAAATTCAGAATGGAAATTCAAACCCCAACATCAAATAAGAACATCTCTGATAGTCACAATTTCTATGAGACAATTTTTGAGGATTATATATCCATTCAATTATCAGGTGATTATGTAGATTGAGTGAATAAGAGAGGAATGCATATCCCAAGGATGAAGAAGGGTCGAAAGGGTAAAATAGACTAGGGGAGATACATTGTACTTAAGAGAAAGAAGTCTAAAGGGTGTAAGGATTACTCACAATTACCTAATCCAATGGAAATAAGATCTACTAAAAGGAATAAGGTGATGGAATGTGAATCCATGGATCATGACTAGGTGGATAAGAAGAGTTAAAAAAATTAGAGTTGAAACCAAATGGATGAGTGCACTGATGCTATAGAATAAGAGAAGGTTAGTGGTATGGAACCCTGATTCTGGAGAAGGGAGGATCTGTGGTTGATAATTTTAAGTCAAGAGTATAAGGTAAGGAGTTTGGGGAAAAATAAGAATCATGGGAGCTTATTATTCACTCTAATGAAGAAATTTTAGAGGTACTTGTGATCAATTATTCATAGGAGAAGGTTAACAAGATGATAAAGAGAATTATTTGGGTGGATACTAACAAGGAATAGTATGTGTGTGTCAATAAGAAAGATCATATTTTGATATGAGTATTCAATGAAAGAAATATTAACTTGGAAGAGTATATCCAAACTTGGGACAAGATGGCTGATCAGTTTAAATATCTCATCAATGAAGATCTGAATTGAAGTCCCCTTTTCTTTATTTGAGTTTATACATGGAAAAAATTTCAAATAGGATTAAAAAAAATCAATTATTTTTGTGATCTCTTGTGTTATTGGTTGATTGTTTTGAAGTTTCCAATATTTTTCATAAAAGTGTTTTTTAAAATAAAAATCTAGTTTTCAGTCACTAGTCATGATGATTCACTAAACTAGTGGAGATGAGTAAGATCACATCACTAGTAAGAAAAATTCACTAATCTAGTGGAGAATAGTATATTTTTTTTAAAAACGTTGGGGCCGAAGCCATATTTATTATTAAAGTAGAGCAAAGACTTATTTTAACTAGGTAGAGGGAGACCCATTATATAGCCCGAAGGCCCAGTGGGCATTTATCCCATTACATGGCCCATAGACCCAAATGTTTTGCCCAAGGCCCATTCTGTGAATAGTACTGCTACAGTACCCGTGCTTCTACATTACCACATAGTATCGTTGCTGCTACAGTACCATGTTGTTTCTCCAATGACCTACCACCGCTATAGTGCTTTTCGTTACTACAGTGTCACCGCTGCTATAGTATGCTACAATACCCTATGCTCCATGGGTTTTGAACCCCCATTTTTCATATAGGATTACAGGGTGCTTACCACTAAGCCAAACCCCAAATACAGGGGAGAAGAGTAGTATCAAATCACTAGTAAGGTTGATTCAATTATATAGTGTAGAGTAGTAGTATCACATCACTATTAAATACAATTTAATGATCTAGTAGAGAGGAGTGGTATCAATTCACTAATCCAAATGACTCAATGATCAAGATGAGAGGAGTAGCATCACATCAATAGTCAAGATGATTTGTCAATCTAGTGGAGAGTAGTATTATCATGTCTCTAGTTAGGATAATTTGCTGAACAATTGGAAAATAAAATATTTTGTATCTTCAAGGAAAATTTTACCCTAAAAACCCTCTTTATAAAGTGAAAATTAGGGGTTATAAATATCGCTAATGAAAAAAAATTTAAAGCTTCTTTGAAAACTAAAACACATAACCACAATTTAATCATACCATAAATAATAAATATTTATATTATAGTAACCCATATTATCATAGATAGATATTACATATTTTTTATGAATATTCATTACATTACACAAACACATACCCGAGGGCCGTAATAGTATATTGTCATTAGAAACATGAAAACACAAAACACTGGTCCATAGGTAAACTGCATCATCTCCCATTAATATTTTCATAACTAGAACATTTATTAGACATATCATATGTAATACATTTCTTCATAACCTGGGGAAAGGAAATAATAATAAAGGTTAGTCTTAGATGCTCAGTAAGGGTAAAAAAAAGAGATATGTAATCATTATATAAAAATAAGGGTATAAGAACATGAGAATAACATTTGAAAACCATACCCTACATATCAAATATCATAATATTGAGTAATGGAATAAATATTTTTAGTTAATAATACATGAATCATTATGGAATCAAAGAACATGAGCTATGATAGCATAATATTTTCATAAGATATAGATTTTTGGCATACACATAAGTATAGAAAATCATTTATGTAGTAGTCAAGGCTCACTACCAAGGCTATCATAGTGGAATGGGTTCTCTCCCCAAATTATCATAGTATTCAAGGTTCACTCCCAATACCATCATAGTTAAAAAAATATCTTACTGAACTTGGTTCACTCCCCATTATATTCCTTTCTATCTTATGAGATATAAATATTTACCCAATTCATTAGAGGGAGATATAGGTCTCGCTCATCACATAATGAAAATCATACATATGTATGCTACAAGATCATAAAAAATTCATTATATCATAACTCATTAAATAAAATATATTTCATCAGTATTTCATCATATTATAACCTGTAGAAAATAGATAGGTTTCATAATCATTTTATCATTTCATCATAGCATAACATGTGGAAAAAGAATAAGTGTGTTTCATAATAATTTTAGTATGGTACAATCTAAGGAAAAAGAAAAGGGTTTCATAAACATCATGTCATCATAAAAATAAACCATTCAGAGAAATAATAAGAATGGTATCCTTGTATAATATCCCCAATAAGGTAGAGTTAATATCAACAGATGTCATTTTATATAGTGAATTATTTTGATCAGTCATTTAAAACATTTCTTGAGGAAAATATACTTTCCACTTTAAAAAAAATAAAACATAAAGAATTTTGAAAAAAAAATTCTTCTAAAATAACCTTGATAATTTATAATGCAAGATTCAAATAAAGGCATGGTCATGATTACGTGAAGTTTTATTCATGTCGTACACATTAAAATAAAGAATCCTTTCATATTTTCAATAAATTGCCAAAGGGAATTGTTTGAAAAATGACATAAAGATTAATTTCAAAAAAAATTAAAAATGTAAAACATTGTTAAATATGTCTTTTTAAAATCATAGTATAATAATAAAACATTTTTAAAATCATTTTTAGAAAACATGGTTTTGGAAGAAAATGGATTTCTGATTGATGAGAGAAATAAAGTTGTATTTTACTAAAAACATTTTCTAAATTATTTTAAGTACTAAAGTGTGGAAAATGGTTATATTTCTTAAAAATATCATGAATAAAAATAGGATAAAAAATCATGATTTTATTGAGATATGGATCATAATATTATATCATTTGAAATGTAATTATAAACAATCTCGATAAATGATGAGATTGTAACATAAAATCATTACCACTTTGGTAACTGTGAATCAAAATATCCATGAAGGAACAATATAAAATGGAACATAAAATACAATTAGGATAAATATATTCATTATATTACATTCCAAAGGTTCTGTATATACACCTCATGAAATAATATAGGTGCATAACATAACATATGTCTCAAAGAAGGAAAATTGAGACAAAAATCCCTTAACAATTTGGAAACTTTTGAACTGTAAACAACATAAAAGAGAGATCTGAAAATGGATATGTAAATACCCATAATTTTTATTAGAATAATCAAAAAATAAATTTATGTGAAATATATACACCACATAAAAGAAACACATGGTGAATATGACATGTGTCTCATAGAAAAATAAAAGTGAGACTGAAATCCTTTACCTTAAGTCTCGACTTCCATCGTACACATTCAAAACTCATTTATAATAAATATAATTTTATTATACATATATTATAGAAAAATAATTATATATATCATACCATATATTATTTTCTTATGAACTTGTATTACCTTTTTATTAATAATTTCATGTTAAAGTTATGTTTTAGGTAATAACTACTTTGTTTTTTGTATATTTTTTGATTTTTTATTTTTTAACTATTAATTTGATCATTATTTAATCCTATAAATAATTTATAACATGATATAAATATTATATATATTCAGTATATGTGTATTTATAGTAATTTATAAAAGATATAGGTAAAAAATAAAATACATCGTTCGTGGAGACAGTATGTCGTGCGTACACATGAACATTGTTTCCATTTTCTCGACATATTAAGAGAAATAAAATAAAATAGTAAAATATCAATACATATTAATTTTTATGTCATATATATCACATATTTTCATTAAATATGTTCTTATTACCTTCCATTTAAAGCGTGAATGAATCACATCGCTTCGTGAGACGGTAGTCCGCCGTACACATGAGTGATGTTATTGTATTCCCATAAAATGGAAAGCAAGAAGGTATGTGTGATATAAAAATTATATAATAATAATAATATCATAAATGTAATATATAAACAATAAATTTATCATTACTTATATCCATGAGAGGTGTTAATTTAAAAATAAATGATATCGATTTGTGAGGTGGTAATCCGTAGTACACACGAATGATGATTTCATAAACCATTTTATGGAAGTGGATATTATTATTGGTCATTACTTTAGCATAAAAACATATAAGTATATTTTAGATACTAAGGTTATTATATCAGTATGGTAGAATAATAATTGAACGATATGGAGGAATAAACAAAACAAAAATGCTCATTGATGAACATTACCTCTTCTTCGGGTCTCCTCTTTAGGTTTTCAACAAAAGTTTTCCATGGTTAGATTTATATCTAAAATAAGGTTTCTAGGATGAGATTATGGAAGTTGGGAAGGTATTTTCTAAACAAAAATGGTTTTAAGGTATAAATAGGTCAGTGTAGGTGGTGTACTTTTATAAATGAGGTGAGTTGCACACTTATAATTTTTAGAAAAGAAAAATTGTACCCATGTTTTTCACATGAAAAAAAGGGTTCAAAATGGATCAAATACGAACCTTGTAAATGATAAGATCTAAATATGGGACTAAAATAGATTTTATATAGGTTTATATTTTGTTCTAACATTTATAATTTTAGTTTAACCCCCCAGTAAACTCATTTTTACCTTAACGGCAGTAAATAATTTTTACTGTTTTTACTATTCATTTTGATAAAAAATTAAGGTGAAATTATTAGATAATAGAAATTATTATTATTAAAAAAATCTATTTTTAAAAATTATATTTATATAAGTTTAAAATTTTAATTTAGAATCAATTCCACAAACGCGATGAGAAAGTAGTTTTTTAAATAGAAAATGTTCGAATGCTGGAAATGTTTTTATATCAAAATTAAATAAGAAAGAGATTACAATGAACTAAATTAGATTAATGGATATATAATTGAACTAGTTTTCAATTAAAACTAATTTAATAAATAATTTAACTTTATAAATAAATTAATTAAAATATATTTTTCAATTAAAATTTTGTATTTTACACTATTAATCCAAAAAATGAAACTTTTCAGAAAAATACAAAAAATTAACCCTATGATAATTTTGACATGATGATTTCAAAAATGAATTTCATTTTATAAAATTAATTTCCTAAAATTCTGAAAATTTAATTTTATTAAATTTCAAAAAAAGAAACAAAACACATTTTTTGAGAAAATAGTATTTTCAAAACATATAAAGACATTACTGAAAATTAAGTTCTTTTTTATCAATATGATTCCTTTATAAAAAAAATTATAATTAATATTTTAAAATAAGTTATTAATAATCATATCAATAAGTTTAATAGGTAGTTTATAATGGTCATGTTTAAATAACTATATTAATAATACATCATGATTTTTTTAAAACTCATCATCATGTGTAACTCAAGCTATCTCAGTGTTGTGTGTAGTGAAAAATTAACTTGGTGTTATGTTTAATGAAATATATAAAAGAAATTAAATTTATTTGAAAAAAATAATAATTCATAAAGACCCAGGGTTTTAAATTCTACCCCCCTTAAAATTAATTTCTCCCTCAAAATTCGTCACTCCTATTCAAATTAATGAGGATACTTATACCTCGTCATATACTCATGTTCCCACATAGCTTATTCAAATTGGTGGTTTTGCCACAAAATTTTGACCAGGTGAGTGGTATTTCTTCATATAAAATTCTCAGTATTATCCAAAATCAGCACTGTTTGCTCCTCATAAGAAAGATCTTACTTTGGTGGTATGACCTATAAGTTTAGTACATTTGAAGGTTCAGGTATGTACTTCCTCGAGAGAGATACATGGAACACATTGTGGACTTGAGAGAGGTTTATTGGATGTTCCAACCAATAGGATATCATCCAGATATAATCAATAATTTTAGAGGGACCAATATACCTAGGGCTTAGTTTCCCTTTCTTCCTGAATCTCATAGCCTTCTTCCATAGAGAAATTATTAGAAACACCTTGTCACCAACATCAATGTCTAGATCACATTGGTGATTGTTACTATAACTTTTTGTCCAACTCTAAGGTACCTTAATGTATTTCTAAATAGATATAACATTTTCTTACATTTCTTCAGCTATCTTAGGTCCTAATAGATTTTTATCCCCAACTTCATTCCAGCACATTAGAACTCTTCATTTCTTTCCATAGGGGGGATTTATAAGGAGCCATCTGAATTCCTGAGTGAAAGATATTGTTGTACGAAAACATAACTAGAGGAAGGTTTTGATCTGAACCACATTTGAAATCCAAAAAAAGATCTCAATATATCCTATAGGGTTTGAATTATTCTCTCATACTGACTATCTGTCTAAGAATGATACACAGTTTTGAAACTCAACTCTATATCAAGATCTTATTGAAGACTTCACTATAACTTTAAGGTAAATCTTAGATCCCGATCAGACACAATGGAATGTGTTACTTCATACAACCTTAATGCTTATTTAATTTATATCTTGTAAATATGATCTAGAGATAAGTCTTATATGATAGTAATGAAGTGTGATGACTTATTAAGAGAATAAACTATAACCCATATAGCATTATCCCCTTTAGATATTTTGGGGAGTCCAATGAAATAATACATGGTGATGTTTTACCATTTCCATTATGGTATGGGTAATAGATGTAACATCCCCTTATAATTTTTTGTTTTATCCTTAACTTTATTACATACCAATAACCAACATACGAACTCTATGATATCTCTCTTTATTCCATCTCACCAGAAAAACTCCTTAAAATATCTATACATCTTCATACTTCCGAGATGAATAAATAATGATTAACTATGAGATTCCTCTAACAACCCCTTCTTAAAATATAGTATGGATGGAATGCATACACGATTACTTAACCTTATAATTCCAACATGATCATGTTTAAACTCAGGAACATTTCTAACCTTATTTTGTAGCTCTACATCCTACTTCTACACCTCTTTAATCTTCACTTAGATAGATGGTGGAACATTCAATTGAAAAAGATAATATTTTTACCTTCCTTTGGGATTTATAGATCCATCCTTTTAAAATTAAGAAATATTATATCTTTTTAATCCTCATCGTGTATAATCTAGCATGATCCTTTTGACTCAAATCATCAGCCACCATGTTCACAATACCAAGGTGGTAATGTATTATGTAGTCATAATCTTTAATAAACTCTAACCATATTCTTTGGTGTATATTCAAATTCTTATATGTGAATACATACTTTAAACTTTTATTATTGGTATATATATCACACTTTTCTCAATAAAGATAATTCCTCTATATCATAATGTAAAAAATACCACAGCTAACTCCAAATCACAAGTTGGGTAATTTTTCTCATGAATCTTTAATTTTCATGAGGAATAAGTTATAATCTTGTAATTATGAAAAAGAACACATCCCAATCCAATCTTGGATGGTCAATATAGATTAAAAATCATTCTCCACTATAGGGTAATGTAATCACACGTGCACTGAATAATTTTATCTTCAGCTCCTTGAAATTTTACTCACATTCATCTATCTAAAGGAACTTGGATCCCTTCTGAGTTAACTTGGTCATAGAATTATATATTCATAAGAAACTCTCTAAAAAATATCGATAATATCCATCTAAACAAAGAAATCTATGGATCTCAATTACCATGGTTGGTATCAGCTAACATTCAATAGTATTTGTCACTGATGGATCTATTGATATACCCTCTCTTGATATTATATGACCAAAAAATGAAATCTTTTACATCCAAAATTCACATTTTGTAAATTCTTCATATATTTTATCCTTAATTAAGTTATTTAGTAAAATTCTATAGGGATATTAATGCTCTTACTTTATCTTTGAGTAAATAATAATATCTTCTGTAAAGACTACCACAAACTGATCAAGGTAATCACTAAGGACTCTATCAATTAAATCCATGAAGATAAAATGGGAATTAGTAAGACCAAATGGAATCAATATATATTCATAGTGTCCAAACCCTGTATGGAATGTTGTTTGGGGTATATCCTCTATATTTAACCTCAATTGATGATATCCAGAATGAAGGAAAATCTTTGAAAAGTATTAAAATCTGTGAAGTTGATCAAATAATTCATATATACGGGGAAGTGGATACTTTTTCTTAATTTTGATCATGTTTAACTCCCAATAATCAATACATATTTGCATTGATCCATATTTATTTTTAACAAAAAGAATAGGTGCATCCCAAGGAGACGCACTTTTCTGAATAAATTCCTTATCATGGTTTTCTTGGAGTTTCTTCTTCAATTATTTCAACTCAATTGGGGACATTCTATAGGGATTATTTGAAATTGGTATGATGCAAGGTATGAGTTCTATTGAGAACTAAAATTCACATTTTGGTAGAAGGCTGATAAACTCTTCTGAAAATACATAAAAAAATTCATGCACAATAGTAATATAATTGATATCGAGTTTCTCCCCAACCATATGAGATAAACCCTCCTTTTGAATGGGAATAAAGACCCATACAATGGATGTGATCTCCATCATAAGTTCATACTTATCATCACATTGAAAAATGATCATAGGTTGCTTTGGAATATCAAACATGACTTCCCTTACTTGAAAATTTATGTGGGATTCATGTATATAAATCCAATCCATGCCAAAGATAACATCAAATTCAACCAAAGGAAGAATGAAAAAATTTAAAGGAAGAAAATTCATGCCAATGTCAACTGAAGAGGAATCATATATTTGAGATGTGATCATCATATCACTAGGGGTTTTCATTGCAAATTTTATATCTAATAATTTGGGTGGAATCTTTATACCCTTATAAAATTCTTTAGATATGAAATAATGGGTAGATCTATATTCAAATAAGACATTTACAGTTCAAGAGAGAATGGTAATTGTACATTTCACCGCATTGTTATTATGCCCCTCATTAGAAATAGTGATTGCATGATATTTCCTTTTATCTCCCAGATTAATAGGTTAAATATTTAAATAATCATCATTAACCTTCATATTTGGTCATTGGTTAGAAAAATTCATATAATCCTTACATCTAAATAACTTGAGTGTGGGTAGTACATTCTGTGCAACCTTCTCTCTATTCGCATCATTAGCTAACTTCTTCCTATCACTTTAGTAATCAATTTCACAATAACCTTCCCTTCAACACTTAAAACATTTACTAGTACCCTTAATAAAATTTCATTGATGATTATTTCCACACTTTTATCATAAAATAAATCACATATTCTTTTATCCTTGGTTCTTATATTTTCCTTTGAATTCAATTTTTATCTTCTTATCAAAACCATGATATTGATACGTAACTCCAAACTCTATTTGTACATTGATAGAACATAGAACAATATCTTCATATCTACTAAAGTATCTTATGGATAAATATTTTTAGATATTTGGTTTTTATCCACTGAATAATCAATAAACCTTACTTTTTAATTGGATTATAATACTAGAAGCGTACCTTGAAAGTCTTGTAAAATTTTCCTCATAGGTACCAATAGATTCATCATTTTGATTTAGCTTAAGTAAATCCTTCTCTATATTCATATGAATAATATGAGGAAATTAGTTATTTAAAATTATGTTTTTGAACTCATCATAATCCATATATTCAATTTCATCCTATTTCCTTATATTATTGATTAGATTCCCCCTTTTATCCACTTCACCTTTGAAATGGTAGACATCCAAAATGAATTTATCATGTTCTGAATACTGGAGAAAAAAATATATCTTTTTAGTGGTACTGATCCATTGTTCATCAACTAGTGGATCATAAGACCCACTCAATGAACATGGAAATTTTATCATGAAGAACTCAACATTATATTGTTCTATATTTTGTTATTTTGGAAGTCCAACATGATTCATATCTTGATAAATTTTTGTGAATGTAGAAATGATATTTTTTTATTCCATATCCCATAATGTTTGGATTCTTAGGAGGAAATTCATTGAATTTTCCATCATACTCAGAGTTAACAAGGTTCCTTTAGGCTCTATCTTTTGACTAAAACCAAAAAGTATAGTGTAAGAAATAATAATCATGATGGGGAATCATGAGATCACGAAAAATCACTTATAGTATTTATAAATCATTAAACCTTGTTTAATATATGACACATTAGTTTTATACTAGGTAATTTATGGTCATAATCTATTTAAATACTTCTTGATGGTTCACAAAGAGTTTTTGAATTTCTAATGTATATCCCCCAGGAGTGTCAAACTAGGTGTATAGTAAGGCCCATTTTCATGCACTGGGTGATGATCTAGTCTAGCTTAATGGGCCCTTTTGGGAGTTATTACCCCTAGGTACCTATAATCCAAATCCAAATCCACTTATAGTATCCATACATTGACGTAATTTCTTAGAAACCACTTGATTTATCCTTTACCAAAATTCTAGGACATTTTCCCATACTTTGACTTATCCTTAGACTTATCCTTAGACATTTCCTTAGGGATATCACTATGGTTTTCTCATACAAGTTCCCAAAGGTTAACTAAAACTATACTTTAATAACAACTATAGTGACCTAAGATTATCATACATAGATATTACATCATTTTTTATGCATATTCATTACATTACATAGATACACGCCTAAGGAACGTAATAGTTTAGTGTCTTTGGAAACTTAGAAACACAAAAAACTAGTCTGTAGGTAAACTAAAACATCTCCCACTATGATCTTCGTAACTTTCACCCTTCTTATAAATATCATACATAATACATTTCTTCATCACTTAGTGAAAGGAAACATAAGAAAGGGTGAGATCAGATGCTTGATAAGGGTAAAAAAGGTAGATTTATAACATGAAAATAATAGTATGAGAACATGATAATAACATTTGAAAACCATACCCTAAATATCAAAGATCATAATATTGATTCATGGAATAAAAATTGTAATTTCATAATACATGAATCATAAGGGAATCAAAGAACATGATCTATGATATTATAACATTATTATAATACATATATTCTTGGCATACACATATTTATAGAAAATAATTTCCATAGTATTCAAGGCTCACTTCCAAGGCTATCATAGTCGAATGGGTTCACTCCCCAAACCATCAGAGTAGTCAAGGTTCAATCTCAAGACCATAATAGTAGACAAAGTCCCTTACTGAACCGGTTTCACTCCTTGTTCCAGTTTTGTCTATCTCATGAGATATATATCTTTACCTTATGCATTGGATGGAGATATAGGTCCCACCCATCATATAATAAAAATCATACATATGTGTGCCACAATATCATAAAACATTCATCATATCATAATCCATTAATGAAATGGGATTCATAAATATTTCATCCTTTCATAAACTATAGAAAAGATAACAATTTCATAATCATTTCATCATTTTATCATAGAATAACCCATGGAAAAAAAGTTTGTTTCATAATAATTTTTTCATGGTATAATCTGTGGAGGATAAATATGTTTCATATACATCATGTCATCATAAACATAAACCATTTAGAGAAAGAATAAGATTGGTATCATTGGACCATATCCCTAGTAATAAATAGGTAACATCAACTGATTCCATCTTATATGGATAATGATTTCATCAATTATTTAAAACATTTATAGTGGAAAATATAATTTATGATTTGAAAAAAAAAATTAAAAAATAAAAAAAATTTAAAATATTTTTATTTGAAAATAACCTTGAAAATTTTCAAATTATTCTTAAAAGAAAATAATTTTGATGATGACGAGAAGTTTCATTCATGTTGTAAATGTTAAAACAAATATTCCTTTTACATTTTCAATAAAATCTAAATGGGAATGGTTTGGAAAATGGCATGAAGAATCCTTTTAATAAATTTATGTAAAAAAATAATACATGGTTAAATTTTAATTTTAAAATTAATAGGACAATAAAAAAAATTGAAATCACTTTTAGAAAATATGGTTTTAGAAGAAAATGGGTTTCTAGCTAGGAGATAAACAAAGTCATATTTTCTTTTAAAAAATTCAATTATTTTAAGTAACAAAGAGTAGAAAATGGTAATATTAATTGAAAATTTCATGAATAACCAGAGAATAAAATTCATGAGTTTCTTGAGATATGGATCATAATATCTTATCATTGGAAATATAATCATAAATAATCCTGATAAATAATGATATTGTAACATAAAATCATTACCACTTTGGTAACTTTGAATCGCAATCCCCATGAAGGAATAACACAAAATGGAACTTAAAATATAATTAGTGTTAATAAATTAATGATATTAAATAGAAGATTGTATGTATATACACCTCATAAAATAATATAGGTTCATAACATAATATGTGTCTCAAAGAAGGACAATTGAGATAAAAATACCTTATTGATTTGGTAACTTTTGAACCATAAACCACATAAAAGAGAGATCCTAAAATGGATATGTAAATCCCCATAATTTTTATTATAAAAATAAAAATATACATTCATGTTCAGTATACACACCACATAAAATAAACATTTGGTGAATATGACATGTGTCTCATAGATGAATAAAATTGAGATGGAAATCTCTTACCTTAAGTCTTGAGTTTTGTCGTACACACTCAAAACTTCTCTATAATAAATATAAGTTTATTATAAATATATTACATAATAATATTTATATATATCACACCATATATTATTTTCTTATAACATTTTATTACCTATTTTTTAACAATTCCCTGTTAAATATCATTTCAGGTAATAACCACTTTGTTGTTTAAATATGTTTTGATTTGTTATTTTTGGTCCTATTACTTTGATAATGTTTTCATAACCTATATAATGTTAAAAATTATATAAATATATTATATACTCATTATATATGTATTTATAGTAATCTATAAAATATAGATATAGAAAATAAAATACATTATTCATAGATACGGTAATTCATACGTACGTAAGAATGTTGTTTCCGTTTTCTTGATGTATTGAAAGAAATAAAATTAAATGGTATATTATCATTCTAGGATAATTTTTATTTCATATACATCACATATATTAATTAAACTCATCATTATTTCCTTCCATGTAAATAGTGAACAAATCACATCACTTCTCAAGGTGGTAGTCCACCGTACACACAGGCAACATTATTATATTCCCACAAAATGGAAATCATGAATGTATGTGTGATATAAAAATTAAAAAATCATAATAATATTATAAATATCATATATAAAAATAAATCCATAATTATGTCCAACTTTGAGAGGTGATAATGGAAAAACTAATGACATTGGCTTGTAAGGCTATAGTCCACCATACACATGAATGATAATTTCATAACCCATTTGGTGAAAGTAGATATGGTTGCAGGTCATGCCATTAACATAAAAAATATAATTATATGAAATATACTGATTTTATTATATCATAATGGTATAAAAATTTATACTTTAAGGGGTGTAGGAATAAATAAAAAAATGATCATTGATGAACATTACCTCTTCTTCAGGTCACCTCCTTAGGTTTGCACCAAAATCCTTCATAGGTTGGATTTATTTCCAAACTAAGGATTATAGATTGATAGGAGGGAATTTAGGAAGTAATTTGGGTAAGTATTGTCTGAACTAAATGAGTTTTAATTTGTAAATAATTTATGAGTGTTGGTGGCCTTTTATAAGTGAGGTGAGTGGAACACATGTAATTTTTTGAAAAGAAAGAGTGTGCCCACGTTTTTCACATTTCACAAGGGTCCAAAATGGATAAAATTGGAAAATTAGACATTATAATGTCTTACCATTGATATAAAATAGATTTTAGACAATTTTATATGTTATTTTAACCATTATCATTTTAGTTTAACCCTTATAATTTTAGTTTAACCCCTAGTAAACCCATTTTCACCTAAACAATGGAAAATAATTTTTACTATTTTTACTATTCATTTTGGTTAAAAATTAAGTTGAAATTATTATATAGTATAAATTATTATGATTAAAAATATGGAATACATTTTTTCAAATTAAATTTACATAACTATAAAATTTTAATTTGAAATTAATCCACAAATGTGATTATAAAGTGAGTTTTTAAATAGAAAATGTTTGAAAGTTTAAAATGTTTTTATATCAAAATTCAATATAAAATTGATTAAAATGACCTAAATTTGATTAATATAAGTATAATTGATATAATTTTACTTTAAAAACAATTTAAAAAGTAATTTATCTATATAAATAGATTAAATAAATAATCATTTTTCAAATAAAATTCAGTATTTTCACTATTTATCAAAAAATGAATTTTTTCAGAAAAATCCCAAAAAATCACCCTAACATAATTTTGAAATTATAATTTCAAAACTGAAATTTATTTTATAATATTATTTTATAAAATTATGAAAAATTAATCTTATTAATGTTCAAAAAAAGAAACAAAAATAATTTTCTGAGAAAATAGTATTTTCAAAACATTTAAAGAATTTACCAAAAAATGAGTACTTTATTTTATCAATATGTTTCTTTTATATAAAATAATTATTATTATTATTTTAAAATTAGTTATTACTATTAATATCAATATGTTTCATAACTAGTTTATAATGATCATGTTTAAATAACTATAATAATAATATATCGTGGTTTTTTTAAAACTTAGTGTCGTGTATAACGCATGTTATCCCAGTGTTGCATGTAGTGTAATATTAAATTGGTGCTGAGTGTACTGGAATCTATAAAATATATTTAATTTATTCAAAAAAAATAATCCATAAAATCTCATGGTGTTACATATATAGACTTCAAAAGAATTCTATAAATACCCATAATCAGTGAAATAAAACTTTTATATCAATTTGAAACTAAAACAACCTTTATAATTTAGAAAAAAACCTTAAAAATTAAAGGGTGGATTTAATCAAGTGTTATGTACACATGAAATTTGAAAACAATTTTATATCATAAAAACTAAAGATAAAACCTCTTTTTAATTCAATGAAAACCCAAGTGAAATTAACTTGTTATGGTGAAATCCACTAGTTATTTGTGAGAACATTCATAAAAAATTAAAAAAAAATTATAATCCACAATAAATCATGGTTTTATATTTTAAATACATTCATGTATTATCCTACCTTAAATCCATCACTTTATCCAAATGGGGTTCTAAAACACCATAACATGGCAGGATAAACCTTTATAGATTCCACACGGACTCCAAAATAATGAAACCACTAAATAAAAAATGAGTCATAAGAAACCAAAAATCACTGAGACTATATTAGAATAATAATAAGGAGGATTATGAAGAAATGAGGATATGAGGAGGTCCATATGATATCACTTAGAAAAATCAATCTCAAAAATTGAATAAATCCCTATAAATCACCATGGAGGAGAGGGAAAATGAAAGGGGGTGTTGAATGGGAATTTAAAGCATGAATGGGAGGAAAATAGGACTCAATTACCTTTAATTTTAGAAGGGTAAGATTTATAATTTCAAATTTAAAAATCAAAAAAAAAAAGATCACCATAACATAGACACCTATACTATAATGTGGCTCACACCCATGCAATCGAACACACCTACCACTACAGCATAGACCCATCCATCTCACTACTTCAAAATATGATCTTGACCACCCACTATAGGATGTACCAAGACATGGTTCCCCCCATGGTCCACCCAAAATTCCTAACCCAAACTAAACTCTCTTTATTAGAGTGTAAGGACCCATGTTTTTATTAACTATGAATTTGATTAGAAATTTAATTTTTTACATTAATTTTCTTATAAGGGTTAAAATGGAATTTTACCCTATTATATGTCCTTGAATAATTTTTATGATCACTACATTGGTCCTGGAATAGGGTTTTTACCCTAGGATGAGTGTTTTTTTGGAATTCCAAACCATTCAAATTTTCATGGAGTAATTAATATTTAATATTTAACTAGTTAAATATTAATTTATTTTCACATGTTTATTCATTGATAAATTTTAAATATAGTATCAGGTTAAGATTTTATATTCTAAGTTAAGTTCATAAGGGGGGTTTCTTAGGTGAGGGATAAACTCATGTTGGGCGTCGAGGCTAGGCCCAAACCCATTTTTCTTTTTCTTTTTATTCTATTACTTTTATTTTTTTATAATTTATTTTATTCTCCCCCATGTATTATTGTATACACCCCCTATGGGTTTTTACCTTCACACAAATGAGATAGAAAAATTGATATTGAGATAGGGGAGGAAGGGAGGTTCCACTACGGAGCTCAGGAGGAGTCAGATCGTCATGTGAAAATGGTGGAATGTAGATATGATCAATGATTCAGCGAATTCCACCTAAAGGTAGTCTATTTTTAAGTTTTTTACAATAAATACTCATATATTTACCTCACTCTAGTTTTAAGTCCCTATTATGACTACTAAGGACCTCTTGTTGGTCAATCTATAACTTTTGAGGAGAAAAACAAGGTTTCTAGGTGATTAAAGGGGCTTTATTTAAGAAATACCAATCACATGACGTATATTTCTAAACCACATGTCATGTATTCTTCCCTTTAGGGGAAGGTGAATTTTCAAAACTACATGTTGTGTATTGGGGAAACATTCCATGCAGTTGTACTTATTCAAGTAGCCGAGTAATCAGCTAGATATCCCATGCAAGGGAACTTGGTAGTATAGAGTACATGACCAAACCCCGAGTGGGTCACACACTATGTAGTGGTATATGGATAGGCCATGATACATGTCCATTCCATGTGAGGCACATGATAAGGTACCCCATGTAGGGTACATATCATATTCATGACTTACACATTGTGTACATGGGATCACATGCCATGTCCTGATGAACTACAAGAACAGGTGGAAATTCAAGAGTAAAATATATGTACTAGGGTATAAATTTCATGCAATCTATATTTTCTACCCTTTTTAGGGGATTTCATTAATTTATGACAAGAAGTCCTAATTGTAAGCATGAGTAGTCCATTTTCATTTTTTTCTTCATAGATCGCTATATTGGAACCCTTAGGGTGATTTGAGGACTCTTAAGAGGCGTCTTGGGGAAAATAAGCTATAATGGATAGGTGTTTACTCTATTAAATAGTTTTAGTTAACTATTAATAGTGAGACCTTGATATGAGATGATCCATTAGATATATCATTTAATCGATGCTTTTGTATCTCTTCCCTTGATAGCATCTACCTTATGATATGTTCCCTTCAAGCCCTAGAGGCCATGACATTAGTTGATCTAAGGATCCCATATAGGATGAATCCACTTAAATTTCAATCTAAAGGATCCCATGCAGGATTCCTCTACCTTAATAGTCCTTTTGAGAACCCCCCCCCCATGGGATGCCTTGTAACACCCTGAAATTCTAATGTAAGAACATTGTATTTGATAGCGTGTATGACATGCAACAACAAATGCGTAAGGAAATATAATATCCTAAGACTTTATAATATATTTACTATTTTAATAAAATTAACCCATGATATATATTTAAATTAATGTGATAATTAGTTAGCATACATCACATGCGACAACAATTTTCTTCGATAGCTTACAGTACACACAAGACCAAGTTTTACTGAACAACAATATATTACTAAAATATTATTATTTAATATAATAAGACCTAAACTAGATGATAAATTAGTGTTTATGAGTAGTATTGACTAAATTATGAAAATATATTTTTTACACAAATATAAAATTAATAAATTTGTTACAAATTAATTATAAATGAATATAAGAACCAATTGAATATAAAGGGAATGTTTTTATAGAAAACTGTTTTTATGACCACAAAGTTGTTTTATCCTAATAAATTAAATTAATTAAAATTAGTAAGTAATATTAATGAAATATATATATATAAATATATATTATTTAATAAAATATTATTTACATGCATCCAATAGATTCTATATTCATAAGATAAAATCAAACCTAACATTTCACATAAAAATCAATATTTTTCTAATGACACTTTTACCGCCTCTTAGTGGAGAACCTATTTTAAATCAAATTTTCGGAACTTTTATAAATTTTATATGTAAAAATAAAGTTAATTTTTGAAATATAAATATCAAAAATAGGTTAGGGTGAATTTTTGGTATTTTTTTGTAAAGTTTCATTTTTTATGAATAGTGAAAAATACTGAATTTTAATTCAAAACTAATTTTTTATCGAATTTATTTATAAGGTTAAATTATATTTTTGATTAATTTTAATGTTTAATTATATAAATTTTATATAAATTAATCCAATTTAGGCCATTTTAATCAATTTCTATTTTAAATTTAATATAAAAACATAGAAAACTTTTGAACATTTTTACTTTAAAAACCCGCTTTCTCATCATGTCTGTGGGATAAATTTAAATTAGTTTTTTCCACTTATGTGACTGGAATTTGTAAAATTGGATTTAATATTTTGAATGAAAATAAATTATACTGTTTAATAAATTTAACTTATTTTTTGAGAAAAAATCTTAGTGAAAGTAATTATAAATAATTATAGTGATTAAAAAATAGCTTAACAAGATACTAAACCTTAAAATTGCGGACCAAAATGTCCTATAAACTTATCCAAATTACATTATATGTCCATTTATAGACCATATGTTTCCTTTTTTTGATTTTTTTTTTCATTTTTGGAGCCACTTTTTATAGAAAAATGTGTGTGGAATTCCATTTTCAAAAATTTACAAGAATGACACTCCTCCACTATAAAAAGGCACTCAACCCTCCCTCTTCCTTAAAAATCTCAAGAAACTTTGGATTTACCAATATATAACAATATAGCTCCTAAAAATATCTCCCATAATCCTAAAATCCTCCATTCTTTCATAAATCCATCCAAGGAATCCCTTTGTTGAAAACCAAAAGAAGTTACCCAAAGAAGAGGTGACATCCATCCTCAAGCTCTTTTGCCGTATTTTCATTCTCCTCCCACTCAACTCTTCTTATTACATTATTATATAATATAAAAATTATCCTAAATATACTTAAATGTTTTAATTCTATGGTTTCAACCTAAAATTATACACACTTATTTCTAATGGGTAACAAACTTATCGTTTATGTGTACAGTGAACCACTGCCTCACAAAACGATGTCGTTTTTTTCCTTTACCGACTCTCATGGTTGGTAATTATGATTTAAATACTGTTTATATATGATATATATGATATTAATAATTTCTTTATTCTTATATAATTTTTATATAACATATACCCTTATGTTTTCCTTTTTTTGTAAATACGATAACATCGTTTGTGGAAGTGTGGACTACCACCCCCTCAAAGTGATGTGATTCATTCACACAATACATGGAACATATAAAGGATAGTTTTGTTAAAACTATGAGACATATATGACATATATATGATACTATAATTATAATATACATATATATCATTTAATTTTCATTCTTTTAATATGAAAAAGAAATTAAGGTAATGTTTATGCGTACGTAC
This sequence comes from Viscum album, assembly GCA_963277665.1. Classification (NCBI taxonomy): domain Eukaryota; kingdom Viridiplantae; phylum Streptophyta; class Magnoliopsida; order Santalales; family Viscaceae; genus Viscum; species Viscum album. The sequence goes on from OY728151.1 coordinate 1,908,676,387, forward strand.
GATCTACTATCTCCATGAACGGTGCATTTCATTTCTTATATAAAAACTTAATAGATTATTCTAAAAAAATATATATGGAATATAAATGACAATTAAATAATTTTTTACATTCTTTAGATTATTAAATCAAGATCTAAGTAATATTAACAAGTCAAAACATACTTGAGAAACCAGGCAATTAACACCCAAAATAGTGAAAATAGTGAAAGATTATTAACAAACAGGTAATAAAATATTATAAGAAGATAATATATGATATTTTAAATATATATATAGTTATATTATAAGTTATTGACACATTTAAAACCATTATACAAGAATTTAACAGGCGTTCACCCTAAAGGAAACACAATGTATTGAAATTTCATCTCACTTTTTACATCTGTGAGATAAATGTCATATTCACCACTTACTTCATTGTGTGGTGTATCTAATGTCAATTTTGATATATTATATAATTAATTTTTTTATCTTATTTTTATTTTTATTTTTAATTTGAATTATTTTATCTAATGGGATTTCAGTTAAATGTTACCAAGTGATAAGTAATTTCATAACCTGATTCATTTTCATTGGGTTATATTATTTCCTCATTATCATTAATATTCTAATATTATGTGTATAATGACTTTGAATATCTATTGATTTATTTCCAATTATTTATTTGGATTTATATTTGATACACATAATCTATTATTTGATTAATTCTCACTTCAACGTTATAATATTTTCAAGGGTTTACTTCACAATCTCATTTTATTCAGGATTATTTGTAATTGAATTTCCATTAGAATAAATTATTTGATCATTGTTCAATAAACCCTTTAATTTTATTATAATATGGAAATTCATGACCCTTTTCAAGTAATAATACCATTTTATACTATTTGGTACTTAAAATGTTTTAGAATATGTTTTTAAGAAAACCTAACTTCTTCTCTCTCTTTAGTCAGAGAACATATTTTTTCTAAAAATATAGTTTTAGAAAAATGTTTTCAAAAAAACTAGACTTCCCAAAAATATTTTTTAAAGGTATTTTTACCCCTTTTTATTTTAAAATCCTTTTAAAATGAATCTTCTTATCTCTTTTTGAACAAGGTATTTTTCTAACAGTTTTTCCATGAAAAGGGTTGTTTTTACCTCATACAACATGTATGAATTTACCCACTATCATTTGTTCAAATATTCCTTTGAAAGTTTAAAAGGTTGATTTTTTAATAAAATGTTTTCAAAAGTAATTATCAAAGAAATGGATATTAAATTTTTTTCAAAATAAATTGAATATTTTCCACAATAATGTTTTTAAAATATCTTTTTATAGTATTTATATTCATAAATGACAATCACCCTTTATTTTTACTCCAATTGGAATATTTTGTATTAATACCATCCTTATTCTTCCTCTAGATGGTTTATTATTGATTTTTCCAAGGATAGTATTGAAAATCACTTCCTTGATTCCTTTTGAGTCCCCTTGAAATACTAAATTTACTATGATCATTAAATTTCCCCTAATTATTCATATCGTTTATGTCATGACCCATCCCCCGGGGCCCATGTCGTGACTACCCCAAGCCCACCTCCCAAAGGCCAGGGGATGGTGACTAGCACCGAATGCATTATCCTGCAAGTGGGAAGCATTTTCTACATACCTTTACACACACACACACTCACAACCCCAACCTAAAATACTGAAAAGGAAAACATGCATTCCACTAAGACAACCACTGAATGTAGAAGTACAAGCTATAAGTAAAATGGGCCAGAATACAAACCCAACAAAATACAATCTATAAACAATGGAGTGAAAGGTATCTAATAATTAGTCCATAGAAAACCCTACCAGAACAGTAGGTGTATAGTATCTTCCAAAAGATTTAAGAGTATGCCTTGCCTATCCAATCTCACTGGGCACCGCCTGGTCTTGGACCACCAAGGTCTCTATTAAAGCATCGGTCATCTACACAAGACACGACATGTGTGGGAAAAGCCCGTGCAGGGGTGAGTAACACAATACTTAGTAGGGACCCCAAACCACAAAGAAAGACCAAAAAGGAAAAGTACACACTAATAATTTGTCAGCTCACATAAGTATAACCTAAAGTATAGAAAACAAGATTATCAGTCATAAAGTTGAACATCTAGTAGTATTGAGTGACTCATCCCTGATGAGCCCCTAAGTTCTGTAGGTTCACTGAGTTTTTCTCATCTGTTGGGCCACTGAGGTCCGCATAGCTACTAGTCTACTGAGGACCGCTCATCTATTAGGCTACTAAGGTCCACTTGGCTATCGAGCTACTGAGGTCTGGTCATTACTTCCTTATTATCACAGCCACTCGCAGGATTTCCTCTTGTACCATGCTTGATTCTAGAATAATATACTCCTTAATTCATCGATCATAACTCAACCTCCACATAAGTTTACCTGGATTATTTCAAAATTATATTCTCATTGTGAGGGTCCTAACACTGCAAATGGATTTTCAATCAGATGTATGATTTGGAAGTTATGTTTGTTTTACTTAAAAGGGGTCGGTTGGGTTTGGGTACGGTCCAACCCAGTCGAACCAACCTGACCTGACCCGGTCTGGGGCCCACTGACCTGATCTGGGTTTTCCAAACAAACCCAAGGCTGACCCGACCCGGATCCAACTTGGTGGGGTCTGATTCGTTGGGCCTGGCCTAGACCAGTTGGGCCACGGGTCCAGCCCGCTGAGCCGCCCAAGGTGGCCCGCCTTTTCTTACTTGACCCACTGTGAGTGGGCCGGCATACTTCGGCCGAGATGTGGTAGGTGCACCACATCTCACTCCACCTTGCATGTCACCACGGGTTCCACCGCCATGGTTGAGGTGGGTCGCGGCCCTCCAGTTGTGTGACGATGCATGGCTCGCTGTGTCCGCTAACGTCGTCATCGTCATCCATTGTCGGTGGCCCGATCCACTACCTGTAGCTATGGAATGCTGCCTTCCCACACCATTGTAGCCATCAAGACGTGGCCCCTGTGCACTTCCTGCAGCCCCCTTCTATGGGATTTGTCTGCCACCGTGAGCCACCAAGTCCACTCTGGAGTTTCATTTTCTAATCTGCGAGCCACCAGGTCTGCTCCGAGGGTCCAATTCCATATCAATGAGCATATTCTGGATCCTCAGATTTTCATCATCCCTACTATGGTCTCAAATATCTCTTTCCATCAATTCGGGGGTTCGTTCACAAAGAACACAATAATTCCCACAACATAGGGATCTAGGATTCATTCATGTCAGCCCAATCCCCCCGCATTAGAGTTTAAAACAAGTTTGGGGATTTTTTAAGATTATATCAAGTATAATAATGAATCAAAAACCCCAAGATCAAGTAACCCTCCCACAAGAACAAACGACCTGTGGATCAACCTGTTAGTGGGTTAATCTGCATTCATTGTTTAGAAAGAAATAATGGGGAAATAATTTCATCAAGAACAAACCCCTACCTCGACATTGGATCATTTGTTGGTGAAGATCGCACCGCTACATTCATCGATCCAAAATAAATCATTGGTGGTCGTACATCGATCATCACTCGCCAATGTCAAATCTCAAAGTTCATAGCAATCCTTGATTGTGCCAACGATCCCATATTTGATTAACCCATTAAATGGGGAAAACGTATTTCAGCGTTTCTGTTACGCTATGTTGCAACATCATTACACTATTCCATTTATGAAATAGTGTTTCTGTTATTCTTGGGTTGCAATTTCGTTACACTAAAACAAAATTTGAAATTAAAAATAAAATAAACTAAAAGTTTATTTTTATTTTTCCTTCAGAAGATTATTTTAATAAAATTTCTTAAAATGTCCAAAAATTACCATTTTATCTCGACCTATTCTGGTCAAGTTTAGGTCCTTCCTTAGGCAAAGTCATCATTCTGGATGCAATGGTTCCCTTGTATTTTTAATCTAGGCACCCATTTAGAAGTTTCCAAAACCTAAAATGTGCACTATTTTAAATAAACTTAAAAAAAGTTTGAACACTTATTCTGAGAACATGAGGCCTTGAAATCAAGTAACGTATAAGTTCCTAGTCTCTAAATAATCCCATATAATTTAAAAAAATACATGGAATTTCCAGGACATTACATTACCCCCACCTTCAAGACTTTACTTACTCATAAGCCAAAATAAGGGATAAACAAACAAATGGGGGTACTGAGCTCAGATCTGAGCCACCCTCTCCCAAGTTCTATCTTAGAGATTCTCATGATTCTACTAAACAAGAACCAAATAAATCAACCATCCACGAAGTACCTTCTCCTATCAATCCTCAAACTCTATCGAGAATTCTGAAAATATCACCCCATCATCATAATCCAACTTTCCCCAGTCAATGACATGCGATGGATCATGAAAGTACCTCCTAAGCTATGAAGCATGGAAGAAATTATGCACCCTATGCATCTATGGAGGAAGAGATAGGTGATACGACACCTCGCCAACTTTGCTCAGAATCTGGAAAGGGCCGATGAATCTTTGAGACAACATGCTACCCCAACTAAATCTCTGCAATCCCCATTGGGGTGATACCTAGAGGAACACATAGTCTCCCTACTCGAACTCCAAGGGCATCCATATTCTATTAGCATGATATTTCCTTCTGCTCTATGCAGTCCTCATCCGCTCCTAGATGACCTGCAGCTTCTCGGTGGTAGCCTGTAACAACTATGGACCCATGAGTGCTGACTCCCCTCGATTTGTCCAGCATAATGGTGATCTTCATAGTTTCTCATACAACACCTTGAACGGTGCCATACCAATGGTGGAGTGGTAGCTATTGTTGTATGTGAACTCCACCAGTGGTAGGTGATCCTCCCAACTTTGTCTGAAGTCCAAGATGCAATAACGAATCATGGATTCTAAAACCTAGATAATCCTCTCTGTCAGACCATATGTTTGAGGGTGGGAAGCTGTGCTAAAGCGAAGCTGAGTTCTGAATGCCTCTTGCAATCCCTTCCACAAATGAGATGTAAAGCGTGTGTCTTAATCCGAGACTATCATTGATGGGACCCCATGGAGTCAAACTATCTCCTACATGTAGAGTCTGTCACGACCTGTCCTCGGGGCCCATTCTGTGACTACCCCAAGCCCGCCATCCATAGGCCAGGGGCTGGCAACTAGCACCAAAGGCATAATCCCGATAAAAAGGGAAGGCATTGCCTTTATAAAAGTAAACAAACACAACAGAGTACACAACAGAAGGAATTACTATGTAATACTGAATACAAACGTAAGTGATGAAAGGAATGGGTCTAGAAATACAAGCCCAACAGTAAGTACAGTACAACTACAGTAAAGTAAAACAGAAACCACTGATCATCCTCTGAGAATCCCACCTGAAGGGTGGGTATATATGGCCTCCTCAGCACCTCGGGTCTAGTCGTTCGCTCCGTGTGCGTCTCACCAAGTGGTCCACCTACGGGTACCATCCAGCTCCACAAGTCTCCACCTCGATCATTGTTGTCTGTAGTCTGCATCCAACACAACGTAGTGTAGGCATATCCCATGCAGGGGTGAGTATACGATACTCAGTAGGGACCCCGAGACCCCCGAAGGTCTCCCACAATCCACAAAGGATAAACCACAAAAGTAAGATACAATCAAGAAGTATCATCCAACTCTACTTAGGTATATGCCAACACATATACCTAATTTATCAATCACAGTTCATCTCCAACTCTCGAGCCTAAGCACAACCCATTCCACACAGAAAAGCAAGTCAATCACATCGATGATAATGATTGAAAGTCAAGACTCAGATCACACAGTTATACATCTTTCGTATTGCGATAGAGATAATCAGATGTAGACACTGATTCATCTAAGATGTCAGACCCACATAGGATACTAGACTAGCTAAGCAGTCAGACCCACGTAGGATACTAGACCAACTACTATGTCGGACCCACGTAGGATATGAGTACAAAAGTCAAATTGTCAGACCCACTTAGGATATAAGTACAGTAGTCATCGTTGTCGAACCCACAGAGGATTACAGTACAGTTTTCGTCATCATCAAACCCACAGAGTATTCCATTATGGTTGTCACCGTCATCGAACCCACAGAGGATTCCAGTACGGTAGTCGTTGCAGTCACAGCCAGCTCTAGGGTTTCCGCACACAACACGCTCGATTCCAGGAGGATCCGCTCCTCAAGCCAAGGGGTCAATACATCAATTATCATGAAGTTCAGAGTTGATGTATCCAGAAGTTTCGTATCATCTAAAGGAACCCAACGTCACATATGGCGCGTCAATCGGACGCCCGGTCTGAGAGATATTAGCTTTTCTGTTCTAGGGGGCCCAGTTGGAATTATGCTCGTTCCAAACCCATCCATTTTCCAAAGTATTCCAAAAATCACTTAGATTATTTCAAAAGGACTGTTTCGTCGCTAGGGTCCCAGTGCAGCAGACGGCGCGTCGATCAGACGTGTGGTCTTAAAGTTATTCAAGTTTAATTGAAAACGGGCCCGGCCTGTCAAGCCTAGTGGGCTGGTGGGTCGGGTCAACCCTGTTTTGGCGAGTCCAACCCGGCTGGTGTCGGACCGGCCCGGTGAAGCACGCGGCCCGACCCGGTGGAGCACGGCCTGGCCCGGCGGGGCGTGGCCCGGCGTGGCGCGGCCCGTCCCGGCGGGGCCCGGCCTGGCCTGGCGGGGTGCGGCCTGGCCTGGCTAGCCGCGACTCGGTGTGGTTGGGCGAGCGGCTCAGCACGGGTGGCCAAGCGATGCGGGGGTGGGGGTCGGCCCCCCGAATTCCCGAACCAGAAACACCGAGCGGCACCACCCACCTGTCCGGCCGACCGAATTTGATCGGTCTTCCTGGCATGAGCAGCCTGTACGGGTGAGCCGCGGTCCTCCTGTGTGGCACCTGCAAGTGCCACAGCCCTCATCAACCTGGTCGGCTGACGAGCCGGCCAGTTCTCCCACATAAGCGGTCCGCCGAGCGCAGCCCGCGGTTCTTCGCAGCGCGGTGCCCCTTGTGGTGTCGTGGTCTCCCTTCGGTCGGGCCGACTTTAGTCAGCCGGTTCTTCTTCGATCGAGTGGCCCGCGGATGTGGACTGAGATTCCTCTCCATGCGGTCGGCATACAGCATCCACTTCCTCCGGTCTCTACAACCTCTTCTGTCACCGCCTCCATCAAAATAAAACAAGGATCATCGAAGGGTCATTGGGCCGTGTTCGTTCAGCCCGCACCCTCCACGTTAGGCAGTATCATATGGCTGAAGATAAACCATGGTTTCAATGAAGAATGAAGAAAAATTTTATACAATTAAAATTCAAACAAACCCCCTACCTCGATTTCAAGAGCGGAGCACGTCAACGAGTCGTAGAAAACAAGCGACGCGGAGGTCGGGCGTCGCAGAAAAAGGACGACGATTCCGTTCACGTCAGAGTGTACCCGAAGAAGAATCATTATTGGTGACTTCACATTCTTTGTCAGATATATTCTTCATCAAGAGAAGAACGGTGTTCTTCTATTTCTCCAGAGCCTTCCCAAAATTCTCCCAACACAACGTGTGAAAAAAAATAGTTAAGGCTATTATTTTATTCACACATGAATTCAAAATTCAAACACTTTAATTAATTAATTGAATAGTTCAATTCATTAATTAAAAATTTTTAGCAAAAATTAATGGGAGAGAGGGAGGTGAAGAGATCCCATTAATTAAGGGGGAGTTGTCAAATTAATTAAAGGGGGTGTTAATGGGGAGTTAATAGAAGTTGAAAGGTTAGGGGTTCGTGTGATCCCCACCTCACATTATCCTCTCATAGAAGGTTATGTGGGTGTGGTCCCCACCTATAACTTCTCCTTGTAGGATATAACTACCAAATATAAATAAAATTGTGTACAAAAATTTTATTTAATTTATTGTAAATCCCCAAAAATTAAATTTCAACCCGCATAAAACGCAATTGTGGTAAAGGTCCCCTTAAGCGAATACCGGCACTGTGAGTTCATTGGTGTCCTTAGATTTCAATTTCGAGCACCACTTAAAAAGATAGAAAAACCCACACGTACATTTACTGAACATACCCAAACAAAACTTCATAAATTGATTCCGGGCACACCGGGTCTCAGAATCAAGTGCCGTCAGAAACCACAGACTGGTAAAATTCCAAAGTATTTAAGAAAAAAAATTCATTGAAATTTATGGGTCTTTACATTACTCCCAACTTAGGGATTTACGTCCTCTTAAGGCTACAAAACACCCTAGGGAAAAAAATGGGGGTAATGAGCTTGCATCTGAGCCACCCGCTCCCACGTACTCTCCTGGAGTTTCCCGTGCTGCCAGAGAATGCGCACCAGAGGAATCGACCGTCCACGTATGACCCGCTCCTGTCGATCCTCGATCTCCACCGGGACCTCCATGAATGTCTCCCTATCATTGATGTCCAACTCCCTGTGGTCAATGATGTGGGATGGGTCATGCATGTATCTCCTCAGCTGAGATATGTGGAAGACGTCATGCACCTGGTGCAACTGAGGTGGAAGGGTCAGGCAGTAAACCACCTCGCCTACTCTACTGAGGACTTAGAAAGGTCCGATGAAACATGGAGATAACTTGCCACCCTGGCCAAATCTCCGTAGACCTCGTCGAGGTGAGACCCATAGGAATATGTGGTCGCCATCCTTGAACTCCAGTGGTATCTGTCTCCTATCAACATAGGACTTATGTCTGCTATGTGCAGTCTTCATCTGCTCCTGCATGATCTGCACCTTCTCCGTCATAGCATGAACCATATCTGGTCTTACAAGTACTGACTCCCCAGGGTCAGTCTAGAACAGAGGTGATCTGCAAGGTTGGTCGAACAGCACCTCGTATGGTTCCATCCTAATGGTGGAGTGGTAGCTACTATTGTACCCAAACTCTACCAAGGGTAAATGATCCTCCCAACTATGACCAAAGTCAAGGACATAAGCACAGAGCATGTCCTTGAGATTCTGAATGGTCCTCTCTGTCTGGTCGTCCATCTGAGGATGGAAGGTGGTGCTCAAATTTAGATGCATCCCAAAAGCCTCTTATAACCCCTTCCATAGCCGGGAAGTGAAATGAGCATCATGATTAGAAACAATAGATGATGGCAGACCATGAAGTCGTACGATATCCTGAATGTAGAGGCATTCCAAGCTCTCTACTGGGCTCTGCTCTCTGATCGGTAGGAAATGGGCCGACTTGGTTAGTCGTTCTATGATCACCTAGATAGAGTCGTGTTCTCTAGATATACGTGGAATCCCCATCACGAAATCCATAGATATCTCGTCCCACTTCCACTCTGGGACCTCTAAGGGCTGTACCAAGCCTGCTAGTTCCTGGTGCTCTGCATTCACTTGCTGACAAGTGAGGCATTGTGAAATGAACTCTACTACAGCCTTCTTCATACCTGACCATCAGTGTTGTCATCTTAGATCCTGATACATCTTCTCCACTCCTAGATGTACCGCTAGAGGGGAAGTGTGGAACTCCCTCAGCACCTCATCCTGTAGTGAAACTAGTACCATGGTGCGTCCCCTGAAGAGGATGATGTGCTCCCCTCCTTCAGAAAATCCATCAGGTGCCTATCCTGAGGATATCTGAGCACGTCGCGTCTCACAGTCAACGTCCCCACGCTGTGACCCCCTGAATCACTGAAGAAGTAGAGGAGTGACTGTGAAAGACTGAAGAAAGGCTTCTCCATCTATATCCACAAAGGATATCTGCAATGCGGATAGTTACTCTGTCGCCCCTCCCAGCAGATGAATTCATGATCTCCTGCTAAGAGCATCAGCTACAAAGTTCCCCTTCCCAGGATTATATACCATCTCAAAGTCATAGTCCTGGAGGAAATCAAGCCATCTTCATTGTCTCAGGTTCGGGTCCTTCTGCGAGAAGATGTACCTGAGACTCTAGTGGTCAGATTAGACTATAAATTTCTCGCCCATCAGATAGTGTTGCCACATCTTCAAGGTGAAGACCACTACTGCTAACTCCAGGTCATGGGTAGCATAGTTCTGCTCGTGCTGCCTCAAATGTCGTGAACCATAGGCGATCACTGCTCGCTCCTGCATCAGGACACACCCGAGTCTGGTCCCTGATGCGTCGTAGTAAACTACGTACCCTACTCCCTCTTCTGGTATCCTCAAGATGGGCGCACTGGTCAATCTCTACCTCATCTCTTTAAATCTCTTCTGACATCTATCTGACCACACGAAGGGTTTCCCCTTCTTCTTTAAATCTAAAAGCAGTGCTGCAACTCTGGAGAATTATAGCACAAATCTCTGATAGTACCCAGCTAGACCTAGGAAACTCCGCACCTCTGTCACGCTCCTGGGTGGCTCCCAAGCAAGTAATGCCTCGATCTTCACTGGATCCACTACAAATCCAGCCTCCAAGATGATGTGTCCCAAGAAATGAACCTATCGAATCCAGAACTGACACTTCAAGAGCTTACAATAAAGCTGGTTCTCTTGGAGTGTATCCAGTACAACCTGCAAGTGGTAGGTGTGCTCCTCCTTAGTAGTTGAGTAAATCAGTATGTCGTCGATGAAGACTACGATAAATAGATCGAGGAAAGGATAGAAGATCCTGTTCATGAGACTCATGAACACTACTAGAGTGTTTTTTATGCCGAAGGGAATAACCAAGAACTCGTAGTGGCCATACCGACACCTTAAGTCGTCTTCTGCACACTCTCATCTCGAACTCTGAGCTGGTGATAGTCTGACCTAAGGCCTATCTTCGAGAACCATCATGCTCCCTTGAGCTGATCAAAGAGGTCGTCAATCCTTGGGAGTTGGTACTTGTTCTTCACGGTCACCTGATTCAGGTGAAGGTAGTCGACACATACCTGTAAGCCCCCATCATCCTTCTTGGTGAACAAAATAGGAGAAGCCTAGGGTTAAACATTGGTCCAGATGAATCCCTTCCCCTGTAAGTCCTCCAGTTGTTCCCACAGCTCACGAAGCTCAGCAGGAGCCATCCGATATACTAGAGAAGATATCGGTGTTTTCTCGGGGTACAGGTCTATGTAGAAGACTACCTCTCTACGAGGAGGTAGTCTTGGAACGTTGTCAGGAAAAACATCTGCATACTTGTCCACCACAACATGAAAACTCAGACTCCACACATCAACTGCTCTGAGGATGAGACTAGCCAACTAATGTGTGATCGGTTGCCCTCTCCTCTGTGTAAGTCCATCCTGCGCTGCAAAGGCTCCCTTCTCGCTGGTGAAGGTGAACCTACTCCCATCTGTGAGGACACACTGCACTTTGTACCTAATGCAGTCGGTCTGAGCATGTACTATAGACAACCATTCCATACCCAAGATGACGTCGTAAGGCCTTGACACCGCTACAAGAATATCCCAGCCGAAGCTCCTGCCTCCTAGAGTAAGCTCACACTACCGGCACCAGTGTGTAGTCATCGAGTCTACTCCCATAGGAGTCTCTAGCTATATGGATTGAGCCAACGGCTCCGTCGGAATATCCAATCTCCAAATAAGGGTATCATAAATAAACGAATGACTTTCACATGTGTCTATAAGTACAACAACAAGGGTGGAGTAGACACAAATAGTATATCGAATCATCTCAGGTGCGTCGTGGTCGTAGGCCTCGACTGCCTGGGCCTGAGCATGCCCCTGTCTGATAGCTCCCTATGGTCGGGGTGGTCCTCCTGGTGGTGGTGGTTGTAGAGCCTCAAAACGTCGTCCACCACCCACTGCTCGGCCAGCTCCTCTACCTCGTCTTCCCACTCCTAGTGGACCACCATGGTCGAACCACTGCCTCTTCCTGGGAGGTCCCTCTACTGTCTGTTGCTCGTCTGCATGGCAGTTTGGGCAGTCCCGAGCCATGTGACCATGCCTGCCGCATGCATAGAACTGCATGCTCCTCGTATAGCTGGCTATGTTCCGTGTGCCCTACACAACTGAACTTGTATCCTGAGGTCGCCCTCTTGATGGCCTGGTCCTCTTGGACCTCTATGTCAATTGTCTATTACTATATGCAGAAGACTCCACTACGTGTCATCCTGTGGTGGGTCTCGCAGTTGGTGTCAGCTCAGCAAGAAATCTCTCCACAAGAAGTGCTTTCACTAGTACTCCCTCCTGCGTCGGAATACTAAGGGAGATCATCGAATCTCTGATCTCATGTCTGAGTCCATGCTCAAAGGTTCGGTCCCGGAAGAATGGGTCTCATACCATATCCGTGGAGTAGCGTGAGAGGTCAGTAAACCTTGCTGAGTACTGAGCTAATTTCATGTTTCCATGCCGCAGATGAAGTAACTCCTGAATCCACACTGCACGAAGGGTGGCTGGAACAAACTCCGAGTGGAAGAGACTCTCGAAGTCTGTCCAGAGTAAAGATGCCTCATCATACACCTGGAGCATCAGGCTCCACCATCTACCTGTTTCTACATGTAGGAGACTCGCGGAAAGGATCACCATAAGGTCGGCTGGGGTCCCTACCAATCTGAAAACTCTGACGATAGCCTCCAGCCAATCCTCAGCTGCCTGTGGGTCTGTCTCTCCGCTGAACCTGGGTGGCCTCTATCGCTGGAACTCATGCAATGCACTCAGGCGGCGTGCACTCTCTACTAATGGGGATGGTGGTATCGGTGGCCCAGCGGTTAGTGGTACCACTGGTGCCTCTGCTGTGATGGGTCCCTACACCGAGGCCTCATTACTCGGTGGGCTACCAACCCGTATGTAACTCAGAGCCCTAGTTGACTGCCTTCATGGGGACATCCTAAAAATAAATAGGTTCTCCACGGTCAAACAGTATACCTGGTGAGCTAACACAAAGTAATCACAAAGAAAATTTTTGAAACACACATGCAATCAGTGTTTTCGTGCACTGAGTCGGAAATCAGAGGTCAGGGTCCTGGTGTACGGATACGTTAGTCGCCGCACCAACACTGTAATCCCTAGACTAATAACCACACTCAATACTCTTAACACTATTGCTTCACAGAAAATAATAATCAGAGTCCTGAGTTCTATGGTAGAACCGACTCCTCTGATACCAATTTGTCACGACCCGTCCTCAGGGCCTGTGTCGTGACTACCCCAAGACCACCTTCCATAGGCCAGGGGCTGGCGACAAGCACCAAAGGCATAATCCTGATAAAAAGGGAAGGCATTTCCTTTATAAAAGTAAACAAACACAATAGAGTACGCAATAGAAGGAAGCACTAAGTAATACTGAATACAAAAGTAAGTGCTGAAAGGAAAGGGGCCGGAAATACAAGCCCAACAGTAAGTACAGTACAACTTAAAAGCTATTAAAACTTCATTAAAGTAAAACAGAAACCACTGAGTCATCCTCCGGGAATCCCACCTGAAGGGTGGGTATAGATGGCCTCCTCAGCACCTCAGGTCTGGTCGTCCACTCCATGTGCATCTCGCCAAGTGGTACACCTCCGGGTACCGTCCAGCTCCACAAGTCTCCACCTCGATCAGTGTTGTCTTTCATCTGCATCCAACACAACGTAGTGAGGGCATAGCCCATGCAGGGGTGAGTATACAATACTCAGTAGGGACCCCGAGACCCTGGAAGGTCTCCTAGAATCCACGAAGGATAAACCACAGAATTAATATACAATCATGAAGTATCATTCAACTCTACTTAGGTATATGCCCACACATATACCTAAGTTATCAATCACAGTTTGGCTCCAACTCTCGAGCCTAAGAACAACCCAGTCCACACAGGAAAGCAAGTCAATCACATCGATGATAATGATTGAAAGTCAAGACTCAGCTCACACAGGTATACATCTTTTGTATTGAGATAGAGATGATCATATGTATACACTGATTCATCTAAGTTGTCGTTCCCACGTAGGATACTAGAACAGATAAGTTGTCGAACCCACGTATGATACTAGACCAGCTACTCTGTCGGACCCACATAGGTATGAGTACATAAGTCAAACTGTCGGACCCACTTAGGATACAAGTACAGTAGTCATCATTGCCGAACCCGCGGAGGATTCTAGTACATTTGTCCTCATCTTCAAACCCATTGAGGATTCCAATACGGTTGTCATCTTCATCGAACCCATAGAGGATTCCAGTACGGTATTCGTTGTAGTCGCAGCCATCTCTAGGGTTTCCGCACACAGCACGCTCGATTTTGGGAGGGTTCGCTCCTCGATCTAAGGGTTTGATACATAAACTATCATGAAGTTTAGAGTTGATGTATCCCGAAGTTCTTTCTCGTCTAAAAGAACATAACGTGACAGACAGCGCGTCAATCAGACGCCCAGTCTGAGAGATATTGGTTTTTCCGTTCCAGGGGCCCGGTTAGAATTACGCTCATTCCAAACCCAGCCACTTTCCAAAGTCATCCAAAACTCACTTAGAGTATCGCAAAAGGACCGATTCTTCATGAGGTTCCCAGTGCCGTAGACGGCGTGTCGATCAGACGTGCGGTCTTAAAGTTATTCACGTTTAAGTGAAAATGGGCCCGGCCCATCATGCCCAATGGGCTGGCGGGTCGGGTCGACCCGGTTTTGGCGGGTCTGACTCGGATGGTGTTAGACCGGCTCGGTGAAGTGCGCGGCCTGCCTCGGCACGACGCGGACCGGCCCAGCGGGGCGCGGCCTGGCCTGGCGGGGCGCGGCTCGGCCCGACCGGACAAGCGGCTCGGCCCAGGTGGTCAAGCGATACGGGGGGGGCGTAGCCCCCCTGTTTACCGAACCCGCGACGTCACCCTCTTGTTCAGTCGGCCGAAGTCGGCCGGTCTTCCCGGCGTGAGCAGCCCGCATAGGCAGGTCGCGGTCCTCCTGCGCGGCACCTGCGGGTGTCGCGGCCTTCATCAACCCGATCAGCTGACAAGCCGGCCGGTTCGCCCACCGAAGCGGCATGCGGAGCACAGGCCATGATTCTCCGTAGAACGGTGCCCCTTGTGGCGCTGTGGTCTCCCTTTGGCCCGGCCGGTTCTTCTCCGGCTGAGCGGCCCGTGGATACGGGCCATGGTTCCTCTCCATGCGGACGGCATACGGCCGCCACTTCCTCCAGTCGCCACCACCTCTTCCATCACCGCCTCCATCGAAATAAAACAAGGATCATTGAAGGGTCATCAAGCCATGTTCGTTCGGCCCACGCCCTCCGTGTTATGTGGTATCATATGGCTGAAGATAAATCATGGTTTTAACTAAGAACGAAGAACAATTTTATACAGTTAAAATTGAAACAAACCCCCTACCTCGATTTCAAGAGCGGAGCACGTCAATGAGTCGTGGAAGACAAGCGTCGCGGAGGTCGGGCATCGCGGAAAAATGACATCGATTATGTTGACGTCGGAGTGCGCCTGAAGAAGAAGCGTCGTTGGTGACTTTGTGTTCTTCATCGGAGATATTCTTCATCGAGAGAAGAACGGTGTTCTTCTATTTCTCTAGAGCCTTCCCAAAATTCTCCCAACACAACATGTGAAAAATAAAAATAATAGCAAAGGCTATTATTTTATTCACACATGAATTCAAAATTCAAACACTTTAATTAATTAATTAAAGAGTCCAATTCATTAATTAAAAAGTGTTGGCAAAAATTAATTGGAGAGAGGGAGGTGAAGAGATCACATTAATTAAGGGGGGAGTTGTCAAATTAATTAAAGGGGTGTTAATGGGGAGTTAAGGGAAGTTGAAAGGTTAGGGGTTTGTGTGGGCCCCACCTCACATTATCCTCTCATGGAAGGCTATGTGTGTGTGGGACCCACCTATAACTTCCCCTTATAGGATATAACTACCAAATATAAATAAAATTGTGTACAACAATTTTATTTAATTTATTCTAAATCCCAAAAAATTAACTTTCAACCCGCATAAAACGCAACTGCGGTAAAGGTCCCCTTAAGAGAATATCGGCGCTGCGAGTTCATCGGTGTCCTCATAGAAAAACCCGCACGTACGTTTATTGAATGTACCCAAACAAAACTTCAGAAATTGATTCCAGGCACACCGGGACTCGGAATCAAGTGCCGTCAAAAACTAGAGACTCGTAAAATTCCAAAATATTTAAGAAAAAAATTTCCTTGAAATTTCCAGGTCTTTACAGAGACTTTCTAATCTCTCTACTGAACCCTACCCTCAAATGGGTAAGAAGTGGTCCAACTTGGTGAGTCAGTCAACAATCACCAAGATGGAATCACGCCCCCAAGATGTGCGGGGTAAACCCCTCATGAAGTTCATCGAGATACCATCCCACATCTACTCCAACACCCCAAGTGGTTGATTCAAGGCTAATGGAACCTGATTTTCTACCTTCATTCACTGACAAGTGATGCACTATGAAACAAAATCTGCGACTACCTTCTTTATCCCTGACCATTAGTATTGATGTCAGAGGTCCTAGTACATCTTTTCCACTCCTAGATGTACTACCAAAGGGGAGGTGTGGAACTACCTTAGAACCTCATCACAAGACTCCACTGGCATAATGGTGCACCCTTTGAAAAGGATGGCGTGCTCCCTACCTATCAAATATCCATCGGGAGCTTTTCTTGAGGATAATTGAGCACGTCAGGCCTCACAGTCAACATCCACAATTTGTGCATCCCTAACTCAATGTAAGAGTGGGGTAGTGAAATTCATCGACTGAATATGAGCCACTCCAACCCCATCCGCAAAGGATATCTGCATCATGGCTAGATTCTCTAACGCCTCACTCAAGAACTGCAAACCAGATCTTCTGATAAGCACTTATGCTACCACATTCCCCTTCCTAGAAGTATAAACTATCTCAAAGTCATAGTCCTGTAGGAACTCTATCCACCACTGTTTCCTCAAGTTCAGGTCCTTTTGGGAGAAGATATACCTGAGACTTTTGTGGTCAGAGTAGACTATAAACCTCTCACCTATCAAGTAGTGCCTCCACATCTTCAAAGAAAATATCACTACTGCTAGATCTAGGTCATGGGTCATGTATCTCTACTCTTTATACCTCAAATATTGTGAACATTAGGTGATCACTTTTTTTCTATACATCAAGAAACAACCTAGTCTGGTCCCTGATGCATTGCAGAACACTACATACCCAACGCCCTTGTAACGCACTAACCCCTCTAGGCTGGAGTCGGTGCATTATAAAGTACATTGGCGTGGTTTGAAGAAATGAAAATCTCAAATGAACGATCAGTTTAGTAGTCTTGAAGAAACTAGATACATAGAAGTAACTCAAATTTCATTGGAAAAGGTTACAAAATACAATACATAATAAAAACTAAAAACGGCATCCACAGAGCTCAATAAATAGCCTCCTCTTCATAACTTGTTGAAGGTAAACAAATGAAAGGGGTGAGATCTAATGATCAGTAAGGGTTAAAAATAGTGGAAGCATGAATCAATAATAACTAAATTGTAAATAATTTGACATAATCAATATGGAATGTTGAATAAATGAAAAACTCATGCCATTAATAAACTGAGAATGAAACTGTATCCATAGATTTTGTCATAGTGAAAACCTCATGCATAGTAATAACTGATAATGAAAAAAATAGAATGCTTATTAATTGCACATCATTTATCAATAACATGATACCATAATACCATAAAAACGGTTTAGTTATGTGGGAAGAAATCGGTCTGATTTTTGGAAACAAACTTGAAGGGTTTGTCGCCAACTAATTTGTCTCATGAGACGTAACGATGCATCGAGGGGCTGTAGTAGGCCCCACCCACCGCTGCATATCCAAAGAAATATTTATACATATATTCAACACAAGATAAATATGCCTTTACATTATCCATATAGAATAGAGGATATAGATTCATCAATATTCCCACAGTCAAAAAAACATTCAAAATAAATACCGTATATAAAATGGTATACGTCTTAGACAATAATCATATCCATGATATAATATTATGGAAATTTAAATAGAATATAATTTCAATTTAAAAGTGATCTAAAATTGGAATTAGGTACCCCACATAAGAAAGAGTAGGTTCACAATACTAAGCAAGTCACAACGAAGTGAAAATTGAGACAAAGCTCGTTACCACGTTGTAATCAATTAAGTCATATGACCAAAAGTTAATAACCACCAAAATAATTACAGAATACCATGAATATAAATAGAATCATGATAATATATATCAAATGGTAGTAAACCTATACCACATATAATAAATAAGATGCAAACAATGGAAATCCCATAGAATTGAAAGTGATATGAGAAAACCCCATACAAACATTTTGGCAGGGTAACGAGTGTTCTTGTGAGGGATTAATGAGAGGTAAAAGGATATCACGTCATTTATATATCATAAGTGATATATTAGGTAGTTGAAAAAACATACCCCATCATTTGGAATTAAAAATAAAAGGGCACAACATAGGGGAAATTATTGAACAAAAGTGAGAGAGAGGATCCCTTACCTTATGCTTGAAGGTGTTCTTGATTATTATTAACGACCTGAATAATCAAATTTGGCTTCATTATTAATAATTAAAGAACCTCATAAACATTTAATTGATATTTTATAACCTTTTTAGGTTCATTAATGGCCTTTTTTATGGGTTTAATAAATTAAATTTTATTATTTTGGAAGCATTTTCTTCTTTGGTTTTCAGGATCTGTTTACTTGTATTCATGAATGGATGTTTATTTGAAATGTGGTTAAACATATAGAATTGTAAATATAAATTATTAGTGACATTAAATATATATAAATTATCTTATAATGATTCTTTTTATATACCATGAGGATGACTCATTTGATGAGATAAAAATAAATGCTTGGATTTGGCTTGGCGGTTTTGTGCACAATAAACTTGTTTTGTATTGTTATTCCATATTATGAATGTGTAAGGATTACAGAACATTAATTAAGATAAAATAAATATATTATTACCTGGTTTAACCATTGAAAAAATTTCATGACCATTATTGAATGTAATAATACAAATCAAAAACCCATCATCCATGAGTGTGATAAATTAACACATCTCAGACGGTGTTTGCATTTATTGTATAAAAGGAAAGGAAAAAAAAGGAGATTATGATGAAATATTCCATTAGAATAATGAAAATCCAGTATATGTAATGGATGAGGGGAGGTGAGAAGAGAGAACAAAATAATGTAACTTTGTAAGAGAAATTGAAAGAAAAAAGAAAAAAGGTTCACCTCTTGAGTACTCCTCTTTGAGAATCTTCTTAAGGACTTTGTTTTAGGACTTTTGGTGAGACTAGTAGGTCTTGGAAATGGGGATAGGTCTTGGGACGAGTATTTGTAAAAATTTAGGTAATTATTGAAGCTTGAGTGGTGTGGGAGAAAGAGGGGGTGAGGGGTGGTTTATATAGTGGAAGGGAGATGGGATTTCTCTATATTATATTCATTAGTTTATTATTTCTCCACAAGACAAGGAATAGTGAGTCATCCATGACCAAGAATAGTAAAATATGCATGTGAGTTTGAGACTTGGGTGCTTACATCACTCATGATGCTAGGAATAGTTAATTTAAATTATAATGTATTTATACGGTAAATTAATGTATTTTACTATTCACCAAAAATTCAAATATTTCAGAAAAATCCCAAAAATTCCCCCTAACCCTTTTTCGACTTGTAGAATCCAAAAATGAAATCCATTTTTCAAAAATAATTTTCTAAATATTATTAATTAAATATTTAATTAAAATCATTATTTAATCGAAAAATATAAACACTTAAAATATTCATCTTCATTTTAAAGGTGCGTAAATTTATTTATACATTAATTGGTATGGATACCATTCATAAGAGTCATATTACTATTCATAAGGGTAAGTTAATATTCATAAGGGTAGGTTATTATTCATAAGGGTAAGTTATTATTCATAAGGGTAGGTTACTATTCATCAAAAATTAAGTTTATTTTATCAGACTCTAAATATTATCCAGAACACAACTTTGTATGTCAGATTTTTAAAATTCAAATCACAGAGCTGGAAAATTTAAGTTTAATGGCTAGGTTATGGCTATCTCCTTTAAGTAACCAAGTTTTATTCCAAATAGGCTCAGTGATTCATGAAATATAGGCTATCTAATGAATACAGTGTTTTTAAGAGAAATATATCATAAAATGTTTGGGGTTCTACATTATTCCCTCCTTCGGAAATTTCATCCTCGGAATTTTATGTATAAATACCACCAAAAAGATGTGGGTGGTTCTTCTTCATAACATCCTCAGGTTCCCATGTTGCTTCCTCTATATTCTGGTTTCTCTAAAGAAACTTTACTAGGCTAGTTGTCCGATTTCTCAATACCTACTCCCTTGTGTCAAGAATCCTGATAGGCTCTTTCACAGTATGAAAAATCAGGTTCCATTTCTATTTCTTTATAAGTGATTACATGCGTTGGGTATGGCATGTATTTCTTCAACAATGACACATGGAACACATCATGAACTTTGGAAAGACTTCGAGGCATTTCTAAACGGTAATCTACATCTCTGATTATTTCCATAATTTCAAATGGTCTGATGTACTTGGGGCTTAGTTTCCCTATCTTATTGAACTTAAGACTCCCTTCCATGGAGATACTTTCAGAAAGACGTGATCTCCCACTTGGAATTCCAAATCCTTTCTCTGGTTGTCAATATAACTCTTCTACCTACTTTGGACTAATTTAATATAGACTTGAATTGTATTTACCTTTGTCGTGGTCACTTCAATAAGTTCTAGGCCTATGAGTTTTCTCTCACCAACTTCATCCCAACATGTTGGAGTTTGACATCTTTTTCTATATAATGCTTCATATGAAGCCATTTGAATACTAGAATGGAAATTATTATTGTAGGAAAATCCCACCAAAGGAAAGTATTGATCCCACATACCTTTTAAGTCAAGAGAGCATGATCTCAGCATGTCTTCCAGAGTTTGGATAGTCTTTTTAGATTGTCCGTTAGTTTGGGGGTGATAAGTATTACTCATAAGAAGCTCAGTATTCAAAGCCTTCTAGAGACTTTTCCATAATTTTGATGTAAACTAGGTATCTTGATCTAACACAATCTATAGAGGTGCACCATGAATTCTTACAACTTCATTAATATAAAGTCTTTCCAGGAACTCAAGTGGTAAATCCTCTCTTATAAGAATTAAATGTGCTGATTTTGTGAGATGATCAACAATTACCCATATTGCATCATTCCTTCTAGGTTTCCTCGGTAGTCCAGTGACAAAATCCATCATAATGTTATCCCACTTCCACATATAAATAGGCAGAGATTACATCACTCCTCTAGGATGTTGTCTCTCTACCTTCACTTGTTGAAAAACTAGACACCTTAACATGTAGTCAGCAATTTCCCACTTCATATTATCTCACCAAAAATATTCCTTCATATCTATATACATCTTTGTGCTACCTGGGTGTATAGATAAATTTGAGATATGAACATCATCTAATAGTTCCCTTTTTAGCTCAGGTAATTATGGGACGCATAACCCATTTCCAAACTTCAAAACTCCTTCCTCATACACAAAGTCTTCCAATCTCCCATCCTTAACAGCAATAATTTTCTTGTGCAGATTCTCATCATCAGATTGAGAGATTTTTATATTCTCTAATAAATATGGTTTAGAAATCATTTGAAAGAGAAAATATGTTTCCCCTTAACAATTCCCATATCCATCTTCATTAGATCCATGAATATATGATCTCTTTCAATCCTCATTTTGGTTAGGATTATGTGATCTTTCCTACTTAATGCATCTGCCACCTTATTTTCCTTTCTTGGGTGGTAGTGTATTGAAAAATCGTAATCTTTGAGTAAATCAAGACATCTCCTTTTCCTCATGTTGAGTTCTTTTTGTGTAAAAATGTATTTCAAACTGTTGTGGTTCGTATAAATCTCACATATTTCTCTATAGAGATAATGTATTCATATTTTTAGAGAAAAGATTATGGTTTCTAACACAATATCATGAGTTGGATAATTTTTCTCATGAGTCTTCAACTGTCTTAATGTATAAGCAATAACTTTATTGTTTTTCATAAGGATGCAACCTTGTCCATTCTTTGATGCATCGCTGTATATTACAAATCCATCACTTCTAGATGGAAGAGTCAAAATTGGAGCATTGACCAATCTTCTTTTCAATTCTTTGAATCATTCTATACATTCTTTTTCCCACACAAACTTAACTCCTTTATGTGTGATCTTGGTTAGCAGGTTATCCAGTCATGAATAATTCTGAACAAAATGCCGATAGTAACCTGCTAAGCCTATAAAACTATGTACCTCGGTTATGTTTGTTGGCATGGATCATTCTTGGATTGCCTTTGTTTTTGCAGGATCAATTAATATTCCATCCTTAGAGACAATATGGCCAAGAAAAGAAACTGATTAAATCTAGAATTCTCACTTTCTAAACCTCCCATATAATTCATTTCTTCTAAGAGTTTTCAGAATAACCCACAAGTTATTCTCATGGTCTTCATAGATTTTTGAGTATACTAGGATATCATTGATAAATACCATAAAAAATTATTAAGATATTCCTTGAAAACTCTTTTCATTAAATCCATGAAAACAGAGGATGCATTAGTCAGTCCAAAAGGCATCATTGTAAACTCTTAATGCCCATACCTGGTTTGAAATGTTGTCTTAGGAATATCTTCCTTCCTCAAACGCAGCTGATGATATCTAGATCGAAGGTCAGTCTTCTAAAAGTATTGAGCTCTATGAATTTGATGAAATAAATCATCAATATGGGGTAGAGGATACTTATTCTTTATTATAATAGCATTTATTTCCTTTTAATCATTTCATAGCCTCATGGATCCATCTTTCTTCTTGATAAAGAGGATAGGGGATCCCCATGGAGAAACACTAGGTCAAATAAATCCTTCTTCACTAAATTCCTCTAGTTGTTTCTTTAGCTCCACTAATTCCACATTTTCCATTCTATAGGGAGTCTTTGATATAGGTCTTTCACCAAGAATTAAATCAATAGAGAACTCAACTTCTTGCTCTGGAGGATGTCCAGGTAAATCCTATGGAAATACATCAATGTATTCTTGCACTGTATGCACATATACAATTTGAAGATTTCTTTCCTTGTTTATAGATATTGGTTTATATTCCTCTCCAAGTATTGCATTCAGTAGAACTACTGGGGGTGTATCTGGATAAGAATCAGGTGGTGAGGTCTCTGCTCTAAAGATAAGAGATTCTACACCATTTTCAGAAATTGTAACTTCCTTTTTCTTGCAATAAATCTTCACATCATAGTTTGACAGCCAATTCATACCGAGAATTATATCAAATTCAGTCATTGGTATGCTGATAATATTAGCAACTAAAGCATGTTTATGTGTCACAAGGGGGACTAGTTGAGATGCCTTTTTTGCAATGATACATCCCCTAGGAGTTTTGACTAATAACTCCTTTATTAAATCAAATTGGACATGTCTAATTTTCTTGGAAAATTGGGAAGATATAAATGAATGAGATGATCTAGAATAAAATAAATTATTGGCTAAGTTTGAGGAAACAATTAAAGTACCTACCACCACATCATTAGGAACTTCAACTTTCGCAGTTGTAATCGTATAAGCTCTCTCTTTCTCTCTTGGTCTTTTCTGAGGCATGTTTCCTTGGGGCTTAGGACACTCATTAGAATATCTTCCCATATCTCTACAATTGTATCATTGAACATCATCAAATTGTTTCTTCCCCTTTCATTCATTAGATATATGACCCTTTTCTCCATACTTATTGTAGACTCCCATGCCTTTCAAGCATTTCCTAAGATGATTCTTTCCACATTTCTCATATAATTGGAATTTCTTCATTCCCTTGTTCTTCTTTGGTGCTTCACCTTTCCCTTGGTTATCAGAGTACCAATTTTTATCTTGGTTTCCCTTGAACAAATTTTATCTAGAAAATTCCTTCTATATTTTGATGGCAATTAATACAATTTCATCATATGATAAAAATGTTTGAGAATCCAGTTCCCTTAAAAGACTTGGCTTATGACCTTCAAAGAAATGATCAATATTGTTTTCCAAGTCATGTATGTAATCTACATCATACCTGGATAGCCTTGTAAAGGTAGCCTCAAACTCTACAACACTGTCTTCTTCCCTTTTCTTTAATCCAAGGAATTTCCTCTTCATTTCATTTCATTGCTCATGAGGGAAATATTTTTCAAAGAATATTTCCTTAAAAGTCCTCCATTCCATATCTTCTATTTCTTCTTCCTCTGTGGTATTCTGAATCAAGGACCACCATTGATCAGCGTCACCCTTGAGACAATATACTATCAGTACTAACTTTTCATTTTCATTTCATCTTAATGCCATGAATATCATTTCAAGGGACTTGATCCATTGCTCAGCAACCACTGGATTAGTAGTCCCGTTTAAATATGGGGGCTTTTGTCATATGAAATGATCCAACACAGGTGTGGAATGGTTATTCGTTACAACTTGAGTAAGATGTCCCAATATGGTCATGATCTGATCTTCTCCAACATTGATTGTGTTGACTTTCTCAGTGGGGAGATTCCAACATTTCCCATGAGTATTGATTCCACTTCTTCCATTATACGTCATTTCTAAATAATGGCACACACTAGATTAGGGTATGAATCATAATGTATAATCATAACTTAACAAAATACTCATCATAAATTGAGATCCTACGCATGGCTAATCCCATAATCAAAAAATTGGTTTCTTTGAGGAATAATTTACATTTCGATCCTTCATAATGGCTTTTAAAGAAAATATGAATTATCCTAAGCATATCCCCCATGAGTTTCATAACCAAGATTGCAACAAGGCCATTTGTCATATACCAGGATACCCCGGGTCTAGACCCAAACTCCTTGTCGAAGCTTTCACTCTTAGGCACATTTTTGCTAGAGCCACCTCTACCTGATCATATCCAGACATGGATGTATTGCTTGAAATATCCACATAATATTTTTATTACAAAAATATTGGGATGTTCTTGTATGTTTTTCCTCAAATACTACCTTAGGTATTTGTTCCCTAATCTACTTTATCTAATCTAGTTTCCAGGTTTGCTAATAAACTTCCTCTGATACCAAATATAACGCCCCAAACCCTCTAGGATAGAGACGGTGCATTACTAAGTACATTGTAATGGTTTGAAGGAATTAAAATCCCAAATAAATGATCATTTTAGTAGTATTGAAGAAACTAGATACATATATGTAACTCAAATTTCATTAGAAAAGGTTAAAAAATATAATACATAATAAAAACTAAAAACTGCATCCACAGAGCTCAATAAATAGCCTCCTATTCATAACTTGTTGAAGGTAAAAAAATGAAAGGGGTGATATCTGATGCTCAGTAAAGGTTACAAATTGCAGAAGCATGAATCAATAAAAACTTAATTGTAAACAATTTGACATAATCAATATGGCATGGTAAATAAATGAAAAACTCACACCATTAATAAACTGAGAATGAAACTGCATCCATAGATTTTTTCATAGTGAAAACCTCATTGATAGTAATAAATGATAATTAAAAAAGAGAATGCTTATTAATTGGAAGTCATGTATCTATCACATGATACCATAATACTGTAAAAATGGTTTAGTTCTATGGGTAGAAACCCATCTGATTTTTGGAAACAAACTCGAAGGGTTTGTCGCCAACTGATTTGTCTCATGAGACCTACCGATGCATCGAGGGGATGTAGCGGGCCCCACCCAATGCTTAATTTAAAAATAATTCTTTATACATATATTAAACACAAGAGAAATATGCCTTTACATTATTTTTATAGAATATATGATATGGATTCATCAATATTTCCACAGTCAAAACAACATTCAAAATAAATACCATATGTAAAATGGTATACGACTTAGACAATAATCATATCCATGATATAAGAATAAGGAAATTTAAATGGAATATAATTTAATTTTAAAATTGATCTCAAATGGGAAGTGGGTACACCACATAAGAAAGAGTAGGTGCACAATACTAAGTAAGTCACAACGAAGTGAAAATTGAGACAAAGCTCGTTACCATGTTGTAATCAATTGAGTCATATGATAAAAAGTTAATAACCACAAAAAGAGTCACAGAATACCATGAATATAAATATAATCATGATAATATATATCAAATGTAAGTACACCTATACCATATATAATAAATAATAGGCAAACAATGGAAATCCCACAGAATTGAAAGTGAGATGAGAAAACCCTTTACAAACATTTTGGCATGGTAACGAGTGTTCTTGAGAGGGATTAATGAGAGGTAAAGGGGTATCCCATAATTTATATATCATAATAGAATTATGTGGGAGGTGTGAAAACATACCCCATAATTATGAATTAAAAATAAAAAGGCACAACATAGGGGATATTCTTGAACAAAAGTGAGAGAGAGGATCCCTTACCTTATGCTTGAAGGTGTTCTTGATTGTTCTTAACAACCTGAATAATAAAATTTAGATTCATTAATTAATAATTCAATAACCTCATAAACATTTAATTGATATTTTATAACCTTATTAGGTCCATTGATGGCCATTTTTATGGGTTTAAGAGATTCAATTTTATTGTTTTGGTAGCATTTTCTTCTTTGGTTTTCATGATTTGTTTACTTGTATTCATGAATGGATGTTTGTTTGAAATGTGGTTAAACATACAGAATTGTTAATATAAATTATTAGTGAAATTAAAGAGATATAAATTATCTTATAATGATTCTGGTTATATACCATGAGGATGACTCATTCTATGAGTTAAAAATAAATGCTTGGATTTGGCTTGGCGGTTTTCTGCACAATAAAATTGTTTTGTATTATTATTCCATATTATGGATGTGTAAGGATACCAGAACATTAATTAAGATAAAATACATATACTATTACATGTTTCAACCATTGAAAAGGTTTCATGACCATTATTGAAGATAGTAATTCAAATTGAAAACCCGGCATCCTTGAGTGTGATAAATTAACACATCTCAGATGGTGTTTGCATTTATTGTATAAAAGGAGGGGAAAAAGAGAGATTATGATGAAATATTATATTAGAATAATGAAAATCCAGTACATTTAATGTACTGGAATTATCATGGAATTTGGATGAGGGGAGGTGAGAATAGAGAAAAAAATAATGGAACTTTGTAAAAAAAATGAAAGAGGGGAAGAAAGGTTCACCTCTTGAGTACTCCTCCTTGAGAATCTTCTTTAAGGACTTTGTTTTTGGCCTTTTTGTGAGACCATAAGTTCTTAGAAGTAGGTAGAGGGATTGGGAATACTATTTGGTAGAATTTATGCCAGGCTTGAAGCTTGAGTGGTGTGGGAGGAAGAGAGGGTGAGGGGTGGTTTATATAGTGGAGGGGAGATGGGATTTCTCTATATTATATTCATTGTTTTATTATTTTTCTATAAGACAAGTAATAGTGAGTCATCCATGACCAAGAGTAGTAATATATTCTTGTGAGTTCTAGATTTGGGTGCTTACATCACTCATGATTCTAATAATAGTTCATTTAAATTATAATGTATTTATACGGTAAATTAATGTATTTTACTATTCACCAAAAAATCAAGTATTTCAGAAAAATCCCAAAAAATCACCCTAACTATTTTTCGACGTGTAGAATCCAAAAATGAAGTCCATTTTTCAAAAATAATTTTTTAAATATGATTAATTAAATATTTAATTAAAATCATTATTTAATCGAAAAATATAAACACTTAAAATATTCATCTTTATTTTAAAGGTGCCTAAATTTATTTATACATTCATGGGTATGGATACCATTCATAAGAGTCATATTACTATTCATAAGGTTAAGTTACTATGCATAAGGGTAGGTTGATATTCATAAGGGTAGTTTACTATTCACTGAAAATTAAGTTAATTCTATCATACTCTAAATATCATCCTGAACACAACCATGTATATCAGATTTTTAAAATTCAAATCATAGAGCTAGAAAATTTAAGTTTAATGGATAGGTTATGGATATCTTCTATAAGTAACCAAGTTTTGTTCCACATAGAATCATTGATTCTTGAAATATAGGCTATCTAATGAACACAATGTTTTTAAGAGAAACATACCATAAAATGTTTGGGGTGCTATAGCTCTCCTCTAGTAGTCTCAAGATATGGGCACTCGTTAGTCTCTACCTCAGCTCCTAGAAACTCTGTTGGAACTTCTCCATCCACACGAAGGGTTGTCCCTTCCATGTAAAAGCTGATAAGGGTGATACTACCCTGGAAAAGTTAGGAACGAACCTCTGGTAGTACCTAGCCAAACCCAATAAACTACGTTCCTCAGTCACGCTCCTGAGTGACTCCCAAGAAAGCACCACCTCTATATTTTATAGATCCACTGCAACTCTAGCATCTGAAATGATGTGTCTTAGAAAGTGGACTTCCCAAATATAGAACTGACACTTTGAGATCTTCTTATAAAGCTGGTGCTCTTGGAGTGTATCTAGGACTATCCACAAGTGTGTAGCGTGCTCCTCCCCAGATGTCGAGTACACCAGGATGTCGTCAATGAAGACCACGAAAAACCGGTCAAGGTAAGGCTAGAAGATCTTTTTCATGAGTACCATGAACACTGATGGGGAATTAGTTGTGCCAAAAGGTATCACTAATAACTCATAGTGTCCATACCAACATCTGAAGGTTTTCTTCAGTACATCCTCATCTCGTACCCAAATTTGATGATAGCGTGATCTAAGGTCTATCTTCAAGAACCATCCTGCTCCCTTAAGCTAATCTAAGAGGTCATCAATACTCGTTAGTGGATATTTTTTCTTCATGGTCACCTAGTTCAGGCATTGTAAGTCTACACACAACCTTAAGCTCTCATCTGCCTTCTTGGAAAACAATACTGGGGCTACCCACGGTGAAACATTGGGCCTCATGAATCCCTTCCTCTAAAAATCCTCCAGCTATAACCTCAACTCACAAATCTCCATAAGATCCATCTGATATGATGGTGTGGATATCGATGTCATACTAGGGTATAGATCAATGTATAAATCATCCTCATTATGAGGGGGTAATCCTAGAACATCCTTAGGAAATATGTCTTCATACTCGTCCACCACTATATGAAAGTGATGACTCTTCTCATCCACCACACTGAGGGTGAGGCCAGCCAACTTGTGAGTGATCAGCTACACCCTCCTCTGATAAATTTCATCTTGTGCTATAAGGGATCTCTTCTCACCAGTGAAGGAAAACCTGGTCCCATCCTCTTGGAAACACTGCACTATAAGCCTAATATGGTCAAACTAAGCATGAACTGTGGATAACCAGTCCATACTAAAGATGATGTCGTAAGGCCTCAACGCCGCTACTAGGAGGTCATAGTCGAATATCTCACCTCCTAGAGTAATCTCACACTTTCAGCACCAGTGTGTAATCATCGAATACCCTCCCATAGGAGTATCTAATCATAAGGATCGAGCCAACGGCTCCACTAGAATCTCCATGCTCCGAACAAGATCTGTGGCAAGTAAAGAGTGGTTGGAATTGTGTCTATAAGACCTGCAGCTAAAGTGGAGAAGTCACAGATCGTACCTCTAATCATCTGTAGAGCACCGTGGTTATAGGACTCAATCAGCTATAGCTGGCCTTGCCCATATCCACCAGCTCTCAGAGCCCATGGTGGACCACCTGAGGGTGGTGGTGGTAGCACATCGAACCTCCTCCCACCACCTGTTGCTCTATCATCTCCCCAGCCACGTCTTCTGCCCTAGGGACCACCCTTCTCAAACCTCTACCTCTACTTCAGTGGTCCCTCAACCATCTGGCGTTCATCTTCATGGTGAGTTGGGAAATCATGAGCCATGTGACCCTGCCTACTACATGAGTAGTACAACCTTCCCCTCTGATGATTCACTCTATCCTGGGGGTCTTATACCATTGATCCTACATCCTGGGGTCGTCCCCCAAAATTCTTATCCCGCTTAGGCCCTCGTGTCTTCAATCTGCTACCCAAAACTGAAGACTCCACCACCCAGGTTCTACTGGTAGCCCCTGATACTAGCACTTTCTCTATTAGGAAGATATCTATGATTAGGGATTACTCCAGCACCCAATCCAGAGTAGGGATACTAAGCGATACCATAGATACCCTGATCTCCTAGTGTATTCCATGCTCAAAAGCACGATCCTTGAAGAATGGGTCTTGAACTATGTATATGGAGTAGTTATAAAGCTTAGTGAATATCGCTGAGTACACTGTTATTGCCATGCCACCCTGCTTTAGGTGTAGTAGCTCCTTTATTCACACTAAGCACAACATCACTGGAAAGAACTCCTCTCTAAAGAGGTGCTCAAAGTCTGTCCAGGTGAGGGTCACCTCATTGTGTCTTTGGATTGTCAATATCCACCATATCCCCACTGATCCTTGAAAAAGGCTCACAGCTAAGATCTCCATCTAGTCGAGAGGTGTCCTCACTAGACGGAATACTCACGTAACTGCCTTGATCCAATCCTCTACCACCTGGGGGTCAGTCTCACCCCTGAACCTGGGAGGTCTCTGCCTCTGGAACTCATGTAAGGAACTGAGCCTATGTGCATCTACTACTGGTAGTGACGGTAGAAACTGCTGACAAACAGGTGGTGGAAACACTGGTTCACCTCCTATGGGGTTCATCTCTAGTACCAATCCTTGTACTGATGCCTCATCACTAGTAATACCATCCTAGTTATCATGCACTGGAATCCTCGATGGCTATCTGCGTAACAGCATACTGAAACAGATCAAGATGAATCACAATCAATAGGTTATACCTAGTGATATGACCCAATAAGGACATGAGGAAACACTCAAAATCCTATATGATGCATGCAACTAGTGGTTTCATGTAATGAGTCAAAAATAAGAATTCAGAGTCCTAGTCTATGTACTAGTTATCCACCGCACCAACATTTCACTCTCCAAGCCTAAAAGTTAAACTCTAAACATTCAACACTGTTTCCCCAAAAAAAACACAGACTCTCAGTCTTTAAGGTAGAACTGGCCACCTTTGATACAAATTGGTCATGACCCATCCCTCAAGGCCCATGTTTTGACTACCCCAATCCCACCTCCCAAAGGCCAGGGGTTGGTTACTAGAACCAAAGGCATTATCCTGCAAGTGGGAGGCATTTTCCGAGTACCTGTACACATGCACACTCACAAACCCATCCCGAAACACTAAAAAGGAAAAGCATGCTTTCCATTAGGAAAACCACTGAATGTTGAAGTACAATCTGTAATTAAAATGGGCCAAAATACAAACCCAACAAAAGACAAGTTGTAAACAAGGTAGTCCTAGGTCTTTGATAATCTGTCTATAGAAAACCCTACTTGAAGGGTAGGTATAGAGTTGCTGCCAAAATTCGTAGGAGTATGCCTCACTTGTCTGATCTCACTAGACACCACCTGGTCCTGGACCACCAAGGTCTTTGTTAAAGCACCAGTTGTCTGCACAAGACATGATATGTGTGTTCAAATCCTGTGTAGGGGTGAGTAACACAATACTCAATAGGGACCCCAAACCACAAATAAATACCACAAAGGAAAATTGCACACTAAGAATTTGTCAGCTCACACAGGTATAACCTAAAGTATAGAAAAAAATATTATCAGTTGTAAAGATGCACATATAGTACTGTCGATGGAATCATCCCCAATGATTCATTATGGTTTTTCGGGCCACTGAGGTTCGCTCATTTACCAGGCCACTGAGGTCCGCTCATCTGTCGGGCCACTGAGGTCCGCTCACCTATCGGGCCACTAAGGTCCGCTCAGCAATCGAGCCACTGAGGTCCGCTTGTCTGTTGGGCCAATGAGGTCCGATTGACTACCAGTCCACTAACGTCTACTTGGATACTGGTCCACTGAGGTCTGCTAGTCACTTCCTTCTCGTCACAGCTAGCCATAGGATTTCCACTCATAGCGTGCTTGATTCATGGAGAATATACTCCTCAATCCATAAATTATAACTCAACCTCCATGGAATATCAATTGTATTATTTCAAAAGGGTCACCAAGTTTCAAGGGACCCAACACTACAAACGGTTCGTTAATCGTACATATGGTTTGAAATTTATGTCTGTTTTACTGAAAAGGGGACGGTTGGGTCCAGGTCCGGTCCGACCTGGCCAGACCGACTCAACCCAGGTCCACCAACCTGACATAGGTATGACCCAACCCAAATCCAACCTATTCCGGGTCTGACCTGCTGGGTCATGGGTCTAACCTTATGGGCCACAAGTCCGACCTGTTGGGCTGCAGGTCCGGCCCGCTGGGTTGCTACGGGTCCGGTTCGCTGGGCCGCCCAAGGCAGCCTGCCTCCTCCTACCTGCCCCACTATGAGTAGGCCAGCCTGCTTCATTCGAGAGGTGGAGGGTTCCCCACATCTCCCTCCACCTCATAGGTCGCCGAGGTCCAGGTGGACCACGACCCACTAGCCCCATAACGCGGCGCGGCTCGCCGCATCCGCTCATGTTTCCATCGTTGTCCATTGTCGGCGGCCCGATCCACCACCCACAGCCAATACCACGGGCCACCTCTCCACTATGGCACACCACTGGTGAACTTCCTTCCCACACCATCCTGGACATTGATCCATGACTCCCTACTGCGGGCTTTGTCTGCCACCACGACATGTCGGCAGTCTCTTCCGCGAGCCACTGGGTCTACTCCGGGGGTCTGTTTTCTGATCTGTAAGCGTATTCATGATCCTCGGATCATCCCTATCACTCTTACAGGCTTAAATATATCTTTCCATCAATATTGGGTTTCTCTTAAAAAGAACACAAAAATTCCCACAATGGAGAGATATGGGCCTTCTTCGTGTCGGCCTGATCCCTCTGCATTAGATTTAAAAACAATTTTGGGTAGGTTTTAAGATTCTATAAAGTATAACCTTGGATCAAAAACCCTGAGATCAAGTTACCCTCTCACAAGATCAAATGAACTATAGATCAACCTATTAGTGGGTTGACCCTCGTTCATTATTTAGAAATAATGAACGGGGAAACAATTTCATCCGGAACAAACCCCTACCTCAGTATTGGATCATTCATTGGTGAAGATTGAACCACTGTGTTTGTCACTCCACAATCCATCATTGGTGCCCGTTCATTGATCATCACTCGCCAATTCCAAATCTCCAAGTTCAAATAAATCCTTGACTGTTCCAACGATCTCATATTCGATTAACCCATTAAAGGTGGAAAACATGTTTTAGCTTTTCTATTATGTTGCTTTGAAGAGTCGTTACGTTGTTTCATTTGTGAAACAACATTTCTATTACACTCAGGTTGCAGCATCGTTACACTATAATGAAATTCATAATTCAAAATAAAATAAATGAAATTTTTATTTTTATTTTTACTTAATAAAATTATTTTAGTAAAATTTATTAAAAAGTCCAAAAAATAACGTTTTCCCTTGACATGCGCCGATCGAGGTTAGGTCCTTCCTTAGGTAAAGTCATCATTCTGGATGTAATAGTGCCCGTGTATTTTTAATCCAAGAACCCATTTAGAAGTTTCTAAAACTGATCACATGCACTATTTTAAATAATCTAAAAAAAAGTTCAAACACTTATTCTGGGCTCACTGGGCCTCGGAATCAAGTGTCATCTGAGTGCCTGGTCTCGAAATAATCCCATATAATTTAAAATAAATACATGTAATTTCCAGGAAATTACAATTTATATGGTTTATATAATTCCATTTGACTTATTATATCATGAATCAATATTTCTCTAGATATTCTAAGTATCATTTAATGTTATTACTTCAGGGCGATTATGGTTGAAATGTTTCAAAGTGGTATGGGATACTTTGGAATGTTTAAATATTATTCTCCTCAAGAATGTTTTAATGATATTTCAATGGTATTTTCATTAATCAATGTCAACAACCCTTGTTGTTCCTTATCCTTTACTGAGGAAATTTTGATAAATCGTTATCTTTTAATCAATAAAGATATTTGATGATAATACACATTGTTTATTAATTAAATTTCTTACTCGGTATATGATGAATTCTTTTGACACACAAGATATGGGTTGGGGACTGGTTAATGCAAGCCCTATAGGTTAGGGACCAGTTAATTCAAGCCCTATGGATTGGGGACCATTTAAAGTAAGCCCCTCAAAGCATCGATAGTCTCATGAGATGAAGTTAGTTGGAAAAAAACCCTTCGAGTTTGTTTCCAAGAAGAATATATAGGTTTTTACCTACATAAATAAACCATATTGTGAAAGTTCTTGATGGTAGTGGTTCACGTGTCAAATATATGACATCTAATAATTAATCATTACATTTATTGAGAATTTATTTTTTATTATTATCCATGAGATTATTATGTTGACATATCTATGGATGCATTTCATTATCAATTTATTGATTAAGTGGCATGTGTTTCTAGTTATTTAACTTTCCATATTTTTTACACACTTCCATCTCATTTTATTGATTACATGGAATGTTTCTTTAGTTATTACCTTTCCATATTGTTTATTCTCATTGATTTATTATTTCTTCCACTGTACTTTACCCTTATTGAGAATTTGATATCACCTTTATTTTTTTCATTTTTTGAGGAATCCAAGAAGATTACTATGAAATATATGCAAGGATATACTATATGGAATAAATTTATCATACTCAAAAAAATTATGTTTTAATTAGTGTATTAATTTATAATATAAGACTTGTGTATGTATCTGGTTTACCAAGACTACTAAACTCTTTCACCCTTTGGGATTTGATTCCTTGTAATCATGCCAATGTAATGATAGTATACACTAGCTCCAGGATTAAAGGGTTGGATCACTATAATTGGTGTTGAAGGATTTTTATTAGAAACCTTGGGAACTAGATTTAGGAAAACTTAGGTTAGATAATATAGCCCTAATATAGAATTTGAGGATAATTATAGAATAACATCCTAGAATTTTGGTAAGGTAGATATTATGTGGGTATTATTAAAAATACATTCATGTCTAGATACTACAAGTGGACATGGTTCTAGAATAGATGTACCTAGGGGTAACAACTCCGATAAGGTGCATTGGTCCTAACTCAGTGTTACCTGGTACATGAAAAAGAGCCTTACTGCGCACCTATTTTGAAACTTTTGGGGTATTTTATTAGGATAATTCACATTATATTTATAAACCATTATTAAGTTTTTGAATAGATAATTGAAATGAATGACCTAGGTTAAACCAAAGGTGTATTAGATTGAAAATAATGTATCAATATTTAAAATCCTAAAAATTATTATATGGTTTTCCAATATGATAATCGATGCTCACACTATGGTTTTTGGTTTTAGGAAAATTCCATATTATAAAAGTTAAACCTTAGACCAAGGATGGACCAATGTTGAAATAAAATGGATGAAGTATTTATGTATTGAGGTTGTATTAAAAACCTTAGTTAAAAGTTGATTTAGTGATTAACCATATTTCAAGGATGTCCATCATATTTATTTTTCAAACTCTATTAATTTGGTTTTAGAAAAGGATAAATTTTATGTAGGGTGACAACCCATCAAGTCTAGAGAGTCAGTGGGACTTGAAATCGTGATCGAAGGATGATAAGGGTTTAACACCAACCACTTATATATGCAATTCCCTGGTTAATATGTAATTTCTTTTAGTTAAACAATTTTATGAATAAATATTAATGATAAACCAGTAGTGTTGATTTTTAGGTTTATAGATTAATGTATTAAATATATTGGCTTGAGATAATATTTAGAGACAAATGGGAATACATGTCACCCTTTTATGGACCTTATGATCTGTTAAAAGTGTATTTTAGTGCTCTAGGAATCAAAGTTAAGTTTTGGATATCCATTTCATGAAGTAAGGGATGAATTAGAATTGGATCAATATATAACCAAAAGATAAAATTTTTCTTATGAAATTGAAACAAATCAAGTAAGTATATTTCCATATATTTTTAGGAAGTAAAATAATTACTCAACATTAGGAAAATGATCAAAAAAATGTTATCCTAATACCTTAATTTTTGTTGAACCTATGGTCTTTTGAATAATCACTGATTTATGGATTTGAGGCCCTCAACTTTCAATTAATCATTCACTTTTTTGTGATTTATGAACTCAATAACTCCCTATAAATGTTTAATATTTTCTTCTATGTACATATCTCTACTTTCCACTGATGTTCTTGTACTTAGATACCTAGCTACATCTTAGTCCATGTGAAAACTGTAATTCTCATTCTTTCTTTTCTATAGGATGTTTTATGAACCCTTCTCATGATATGGGATTTCAACATAGGAAATATCAAACAATATATTACCAATATTGAGTTTAAATTAAGAGGATGCAATTTATTTAAGTGGGGAGAATGTAATACCCTGAAATTATAAAGTAAGAACATTGTATCTGATAGCATGTATGAAACACAACACCAAGCATGTAAAGGAATATAATATACCAAGACTTTATAATATATTTACTATTTTAATAAAATTCACCAATTATATTTCTTGAAATTCACATGTTACTGAGTTAGCATGCGTCACAAGGAACAATAATTTACTTCAATAGCTTATGGTACATGCAAGACCGAGTTTTACTAAACAATAATATATTTCAAAAATATTGTTATTTAATATAATAAGACATAACCTAGCTGTTAAATTAGTGATTATGAGTAGTATTAACTAACTTGTAATAATATAATGTTTAAATAAATATAAAATGAATTCATTGGTTACAAATTAATTACAAATGAATATAAGAACCAATTTAATATAAATGCAATGTTTTTATAGAAAACTATTTTTAGGCCCACAAAGCTATTTTATCCTAATAAATTAAATTAATTGAAATTATTGATTGACATTAATTAAATATATATATTATATATTGAGTCAAATATTTTTTACATTCATCCAATAGAATTTATAGTCCTAACATAAGAGAAACCCCAATATTTTGCATAAAAATCAATATTTTTTCTAAAGACTCTTTTACCGCCTTTTAATGGATAACCTATTTTAAATCCAATTTTTGGAAATTTTATAAATTTTATATTTAAAAATAAACTTCTTTTTTAAAATAGAAACATAAAAATTATGTTACAGTGAAGTTTTGGTATTTTTCTATGAAGTTTCATTTTTTGATGAATAGTGAAAATACTGAATTTTAATTCAAAATAGCTTTTTCGTCTAATTTATTTATAAGGAAAAATTACATTTTTTATTTGTTTTAAAGTTTAATTATACAAATTTTGTATAAATTAATCCAATTTAGGTCATTTTAACTAATTTCACTTTGAAATTGAATATAAAAATATAGAAAACCTTTGAATATTTTTACTTTAAAAATCCTCTTTTTGTCCCATCTGTGTGATTAAATTTCAATTAATTTATGAAAATTCTATGATTGTAATTTGAAAAAATTAATTACATATTTTTAATAATAATAATTTATAATTTATAATAATATCAACTTATTTTTTTACAAAAAAATATAACTAAAAGTAATTAAAATTAATTATAGAGATTAAGAGAAAAATTGGCTTAACAATGGACTAAGCCTTAAACTTAAGGCCCAAAATAACCTATAAACTTTCCAAAAATCCATTTTATTTCCATATTTATAACCTATAATAACTTTTATATAATTTGGTTCATTTTTTGATCCAATATTCATAGGAAATACATGGGTGGAATTCCTTTTTCAAAAATATACAAGAATGTCACTCCTCCTCCACTATAAAAAGACACTCACACCTCCCTCTTCCTCACACCTCCAAAGACACTTTTTATAGGCCAATATCTACCAAAATAGTTATTAAAAATACCTTAAATCATCCTAGAAGCCTCCATTTTGTCATAAATTCATCTAATTAATCCTTGTAGAGAAAACCAAAATAAGTTACCCAAAGAAGAGGTAATATGCTTCCTCAAGAAATTTTGCCATATTTTCATTATCTACCCCCTAAAATATTCTTATTACAAGATTATATAATATAAAAAGTATCATAAATATACTTATATGTTTTTATTATAAGTTTTAAACCTAAAATTACACACACTTCCATCTAATGGGTAATGAACTTACCGTTTATGTGTACGGTGAACCACCGCCTCACAAAACATTATCGTTCATTTTCCCTTTACCACCTCTCATGGTTGAAAATTATGATTTACATGTTATTTATATATGATATATATGATATTTATAATTTATTTATGATTATTTAGTTTTTATATAACACATACCCTTATTTGTTCAATTTTTTGTAAATACGATAATGTCATTTGTGGAAGTGTGGACTACTGCCCCTCAAAGTAATGTGATTCGTTCGCACTATAAATGGAATGTATAAGGTATGATTTTATTAAAACTATGAGATATATATGAAATATATATGATATTTTAATTATAATATACATATATATCATTTAATTTTCATTATTTTAATATGAAAAGGAAGTGAAGGTGGTGTTCATGCATACATACGGCCTACCGTCTCCATGAATGGTGCATTTTATTTCTGATCTCAAAACTTAATAGATTATTATAAACACATATTTACTGAATATATATGATAATTAAATCATTAATTACATCATTTATATGATTAAATATTGATCTAAGTAATAGTTACAACACATAACCAGTCAAAATATACTTGAGAAACTAGGAAATTAACACCCAAAATAGTGAAAATAATGAAAGATTGTTAACAAACAGGTAATAAGATATTATAAGAAGATATTATATGATATTATAAATATATTTATGGTTATATTATAATTTATTTTCATGTTTGAAACTATTATACATGAATTTAAAGGATTTTTACCCTAAAGGACACACAATGTAATGGATTTTCATCCCACATTTTTACATTTGTGAGATAAATGTCATATTCACCACTTACTTCATTGTGTAGTGTATCTAATATCCATTTTGATATAGTATATTAGGAATTATTTTATCTTCATGGTATTTTTTGTTTCAATTTGAATTATTTCTTTTAATGGTATTTGAGTTAAAAGTTACCAAGTGGTAAAGAATTTCATAACCCAATTCCTTTTCATTGGGTTATATTACTTCCTCATTATTGTTAATATTCTATGATTATCTGTATACAAAATTTGACTATATATTGATTTATTTACACTTATTTATGAGTATGTACATTTTATACACATAATATATTCATTTATTTACTCTCACTTCAATGATATAATCTTTTCAAGGGTTTACTTCATAATCTCATTTTATTCGGGATTATTTGTACTTGAAATTCCATTAAAGGAAATTATTTGATAATTATTCAATAAAACATTTAATTTTATTATCATCTAGTTATTCATGACCCTTTTCAAGTAATACTACCATTTTCCACTATTTAGTACATAAAATTTTTTAGAAAATATTTTTAATAAAAACCAACTTCATTTCTCTCCTTGCTCGGAGAACTTATTTTCTTCTAAAAACTCAGTTTTCTAAAAAGGTTTTCAAAAAAAATTTAACCTTCCAAAAATGATTCAGTAAAGAAATTTTACCCTTTTATCTTTTAAAAACAATTAAAAGGAATCTTCTTGTCACTTTCCAAACAATGCATTTTTCTAACCTTTTTACCTTGAAAAAAG
Organism: Viscum album; assembly: GCA_963277665.1. Taxonomy (NCBI): domain Eukaryota; kingdom Viridiplantae; phylum Streptophyta; class Magnoliopsida; order Santalales; family Viscaceae; genus Viscum; species Viscum album. The sequence continues at coordinate 1,908,716,016 of OY728151.1, forward strand.
GAATGTTCTTTTTACCTCGTATGACATGTATGGATTTAAACCGCCATTATTTATTAAAATCTTACTTTGAATGTTTAAAAGTTTAATTTTTAAAGAAAATGATTTCCAAATTTATTTTCAAAGAAAATAATTTTCAAAAAAATAATAATAAATGATATTTTCATCAAGAATTTTTTTTAAAGATGTTTTTATAGTATTTTTGTTCATCAATGAAAACAACCCTTTATTTTTACTCCACTTGGGATATATTTTATTAATACCATATTTATTATTCCTCTGGATTTTTTATGATCTATTTGGAAAGGGATATTATTGACATTCATTTCCTTGATTTCTTTTTAGTCACCTGTAAATTTTTAATTTCCTATGATCATTGAATTTCTCCTAATTATCCGTATCATTTATATGGTTTATATACTTACCTTTCAAATTTTATATCATGAATCTCCTTATTATAATGATATTATAAGTTTCATTTAATGTTATTCCTTCATGGGGATTAGGATTCAAATTTTTCCAAGTGGTATGGGACACTTTGGAATGTTTAAATATTATTCTTCATAAAAATGTTTTAATGATATTTCAATTTTATTTCCATTCATCAATGTCAACAACCCTTGTTGTTAGTTATCCTCATCTGGGAAAATTTTGATAAATATATATCCTTTATTAAATATGGATATTTTATGATAAGGTTCATTGTTTATTAATTAAATTGATTACTCAATATATGAGGAATGATTTGGACAGGAAATACATTTGTTGGGGACTATTTAAGGAAATCCATACTGGTTGAGGAATGGATAATGGAATCCCTATGGGTTGGGGACCTTTTAAAGTAAGCCCCTTGAGGAATTGATAGTCTCATGGGATGAAATTAGTTGGTGAAAAACCCTTTGAGTTTTTTTCAAGCAGAATAGATGAGTTTCTACCAACATACATAAACCATATTGCAAAAGGTCTTGATGGTAGTGGTTCATGTTCTAGATACATGACATTGAATAATTAGGCATTACCTTTATTGAGAATTAATTTTTTATTATTATCCATGATATTATTGTGTCGACATATCTATAGTTACATTTTATTCTCATTTTATTGATTAAATGGCATGTGTTTTCAGTTATTTACCTTTCCATATTGTTTACGAACTTCCTTCTTAGTTTATTTATTACATGGAATGTGTCTTCATTTATTACATTTCCATATTGATTATTCTCATTGATTTATTATTTCTTCCGTTTTACTTTTCCCTTACTGATCATTTGAGCTCACCCTTATTTTTTTTCCCTTTACGAAGGAATCTAATATGTGTGCTAAGAAATATATGCAAGGATATGATAGATGGAATTAAGTTATTATCCTCGAAAGAAAAATATGATGTGATTAGTATATTCATTTGTAATACAAGACTCATGTATGTATCTAGTTTTCTAATACTACTAAACTCTTTTGTCCTTTGAGATTTTATTCCTTGTAATCATGCCAATATAATGGTATTAGACATCAGTTATAGGGTTTTAGGGTCAGGTATCCATATGCTTTTGCCTACATGATGACCTATAGAATCCCTGGTAGGATCCCTCTTCTTTTTTATACTTTTGAGGATCTTATGTAGGATGCCTCTACCTATGTATACCATTTATGAGGATCCCTTATAGGATGAATCTTCTTGTGAGATGACTTATAGGATCATAATAGGGAAACATTTTCTTGTGTATATACTTCAAGTATCCCAAGTTAGATGCTTCTCCAATATTGACTTAAGGGACCTAGAGGGTGTCCCAGTTTTTGACCAACCCAAATCTAGTACATCAAGTTTGGTTAGAGATAGTAGAAGATATAACATTAAAACTTGTATTAAAAATGAAATCCTATGAGGTTATGGAAGTGGTGGTGTTTTTAAGAGTTTTTCCTCCATCACTCTTTTATTTTTGCATTCACTTGATTATTCTTAATGAAGTTATTCTTTCCAGAGATGCTTCCTAGTTTTTGACTATTGTGCATGATGCGATGTGTTATGATATGTGGATGCCCAAAGGTAATACCAGGGATCTAGATTCTAAGACTTTTTATTTGATGTTATTTATTGATTATCTCCAAATTTAATTATAGATCATTTTCCTAAAGTATCAAAATAATATGAATTCTTTTTCTTGGTTTTGAGTAGGTCAGTTATCATTTTTACTAAAATTGTTGTCAATTTTAAATAAAAAGAAACACTTGGAATCATATTGGTCACACCATGCATTGGATTGAGGTTTGGATGATTATTATACATTCCAAATGACTTATAGATCATTTTCCTAAAGTATCAAAATAGTTCAAAAGTGTTTTCTCAATTTTGAGTACGTCACTTATCTTTTTTACTAAAATGTCATTTTAACTGGAAACATGAACTTTGAATCATATTGATCACATATTGTGTAGGTTTTATGTGAGATTTGTTCCTACATGTAAAAAATGATTTATGAATCATTGTAATAAATTATCAAGAATATATTAGTGTGTTTTATTGGTTTTCAGTGAGTGATACTTTTTGAAATAAAATGTATTTTTTTAACTGATAACGGACACTTTGAGTAATACCGGTCACACTGTATATCATATTGAGGTTTGGATTATTTCTACACATATTAAATGACTTATAGATCATTTTCAAAAAGTATCAAAACAATAAAAATGCTTTTTCTCAGTTTTGAGTAGGCTAATTGTCCTTTTCACTAAAATTGATGTCAATTTTAAATAAAAAGATGCACCTAGAGTCATACCGGTCACACTATGCATCATATTGATGTGTGAATGATTCCTACACATCTAAAATTACTTATGTATCATTGTAATAAATTCTCAAAACAATTTGAATCTGTTTTCTCAGTTTTGAGTATGCCACTTGTCTTTTTTACTAAAATGTCATTTTAAATTAGAATAATGTACTTTGACTCATTTTTATCACATAATGTATCAGTTTGATGTGAGACTAATTAAAACACATAAAAATGATTTATGAATCAATTTATGAAATTATAAAGTCAATATGAGTGTGTTTTCTTAGTTCTGAGTGAGTAAAAAATTTTGAACTAAAATGTTGTTTTTAAACTGATAACGGACACCTTGAGTCATACCGGTCACACCGGGCATCATATTGAGGTTAGGATGATTTATACACATCATAAATGACTTATGTATTATTTTCCTAAATTATAAAGACAATCAGAATTCTTTTTCTCAGTTTTGAGTAGGTCAGTTTTCCTTTTTACTAAAATTGATGTCAATTTTAAATAAAAAGATGCACTTCGAGCCATATCGGTCACACCGTGCATAGGATTGAGGTTCAGCTAATTTATACACATCTCAAATGACATGTGGATAATTTTACTAAAGTATAAAAATAATCCTAATGTGTTTTCTCAGTTTTGAGTACATCACTTGTCTTTTTTACTAAAATGTTATTTTAAACTGGAAACACACACTTTGACTCATAATGATCACATCATGTGTCCGTTTTATGTGAGATTTATTCCTACAAATCAAAAATTAATTTTCAATAAATTTTATAAATTATAAAGGTAATATGATCATGTTTTATTTTTTTTCAATGAGTGATGATTTTTGAACTAAAATATTGATTTTAAACTAATAACAAACACATTGAGTCATACTGATCGCATCGTGTATCTGATTGAGGTGAGACTAATTATTACATATCAAAAATTACATATTGATCATTTAATTAAAGTATCAAAACAATATAAATGTGTTTTCTTAGTTTTTAGTAGGGAATTCTTCCTTTTTATTAAAATTAATGTCAATTTTAAATAAAAAGATGCACTTGGATTCATACTAGTCACACCGTGCATCAGATTGAGGTGTGGATAATTCCTACATGTCCCAAATGACATATGGATAATTTGAGGTGTGTTTTCTTGGTTTTGAGTAAGTGACTTATCTTTTTTACCGAAATTTCATTTTAAATTGGAAACATGCACTTTGACTCATACTGATCACATCATGTATCAGTTTTATGTGAGGATGATTCCTACACATAAAAAATGATTTATTAATTGATTTCCTAAATTATCAATAAAAATCAAGAATGTTTTCTTGGTTTTTAGTGAGTGAAATTTTTGAACTAAAATGTCTATTTTAATCTAATAATGGACACTTTGAGTCATATTGGGAACACCGTGTATCGTATTGAGGTGTGGTTGATTACTACATGCCAAAAATAAATTTTGGATCATTTTATTGAAGTATCAAAACAATTAAAATATTTTTTTCTTAGTTTTGAGTAGGTCAATTGTATTTTTTTACTAAAATTAATGTCAATTTTGAATAAAAATAAGCACTTGGAGTCATACTAATCACACCATGTGTCGTTTTGAGGTGTGGATGATTCATACACATCCTAAAGTCCCAAAAAATCTTAAATACCAATGTTACCACTATTTCCATTTTCTTTATTTGTAGAACTTCCAACAATGCATATTGACTCGATGTTCTTAGCTGAAAAACCATTCTCGTTATTGAAATAAAAAATATATTAGGAAGCTCATATACCCATTATATCATGATAATTCACCACAATAGGAACATGAGCTTCCTATAAACTTCTATATTTCAAAAACAAGAATGGTTTTTCAACTAAGAACATCGATTCAATATGTATTGTTGGCAGTCCTACGAAGACAGAAAATGGAAATCATGGTAACATTGGTAGTTAGAAACATTTTATCTCTTTTATGGATTGATACATATTGTTTAAAGAAAAATATGACTTCTCAAAAGATATGTGAAAAAAACTAAATAAGTATTAGATAAAAATGATAAGGAAATTAACTTACAAAAAATAGATAAAATGATTAAAATATTAATTAAATAAGTAGTAGGAATTCACTTTTTTCATTATGGTTGTATGCATTCATGACATATTTCCTTATTGTAATTATCTCAATTGCAAGCTTGAATAAAATAATCCAATTATTTAAGAAAACAATTATTAAGTGAGTAATACTGAAAATAAATAAATAAAACAAAAATATGAAACAATAAATTAATTATATGGACAATGATTTTAATATGAAAACATCAAGATTACCTCTATGATTGAGCAGTGGAGGGAAATTGAAGTAAATTGATAAATTTCAACACTGTAGGGGTGAAAATGTTTTTAGGGAGAAGAAGTATGTGGAAGTTTTTGTATAGAAAAGCATGAAATATGGATAGACCACCACAACTCGGACAAAATAAACCACCTATATAAGCAAAAAAAATATTATGTGAGTAATACTAAAATTAAATAAATTAAACATAAATATGAAAAAAATACATTAATTATATGTACAATGATTTTACTATGAAAACATTAGGATTACCTCTGTGATTGATAATAGGCAACATCATTTCTCTTCCTACAAAGGCAGTGGATGGAACTTGAAGTAAAATGATAAATGCAACATTGTAGGGGTGAAATGTTTTAAGAGAGAAGATGTTTGAGGAAGTTTTGGTGTAGGAAGTCATAAAATATAGATACAAATATTCTAAAATAAACAAACTCTATAAAGAATAATGAAAAATAAATCATCATTTAATTATATAAATTTTTGGTAAAATAGATAAAATATATCATAACATTACCTTTACATCTTCCCAAATGGTTTCCTTAATTATATTTTGTTATTGTGAGGGATTGGTAACATCATCATGTAAAAAAGATATTGCATATATTATTAGTCAAATATTTAATTTATATTATGTTAATATAGTAGATAACATATAATATTATGGGGAAAACATAATATATTAAAAAAATTAACTTATCATTGAACTATAGTTATTTTTTTAAAGGTTTTAGGTATTTGGTTCCTTTAACAAGAATCCAAATCCCCTATTTTTGGTTCCCTCTAATTTATAAGACCTTTTCTACATTGAGACTGACATGAACTGATTGTGATCTCCCAATGAAAAGGTCATCCTCGATTGAATTTTCATCTGACCTGAAATTTGTTTTAGTTGCCAACAGGACAATTGAATTCATCCAAAGGTGGAAGTTATAGACAACTATTATCCTCATAAGCTCATATTATAAATATTATCATTGTATTTTGTTGTTTTTCACTCATCCTACATCACTTGTGGACATGAACCTATGTTTCTTGAAATACTCAAAGTAGTAGTCATCCAAAGGATGACTACTGCTTAGAGTAGTAAAAGCAACATAAAAGAGATAGGGGTGAGTTCCAAGACACAAATTGGAATAATAACTGTTTGGGAGATTAAACTGATAAGGATGATGGTTATACACCACTATTTTCTCTAAAAGGGGTAATTCCTCCCATTTTTGAGAATTACATGGATGTTAATCATAGATTCCTAAGGGTGGAACTAAAAGACAATGTTAAATAATGGTCTATTTTTAGATAGATTAAATTAAAACATACATAGTGTTTATTAGATGCATGATGAAATAAATTAAGTGATTTTTAAGAAGTATTAATGAGTGGGTTATCATTTCAAAGATTACTATATTTTTACAAAGGTATAGAAAACTATCCAAACCATTTTTTGATTTGAGGTTGGTAAAAATTTGTGGTAATTGTGTTTGAAAGATGAAATTGATTTATGGTGGTGAAAAATAGATCATATTAGATAATGATACAATTAAATACATACTTAAAAGAGATGGGTCGAGATGTTTTTATGATGAAAAGATAAAATTTATAGATATTTTTTACATATCAGAATGGGGATACTGATAATAATTAAAATAATGATAAAAATCAGAGGAAATTAATTTAATCCCATAGCTCGGGAATACCTAGATCAATGGCATTTATATTTGTGATAAATTTACTCTTATATATCGATTGGAAACTATTTGAATTGTCTTGTATATTTTAGTGAAAATGTAGTTAAAATTGTACCAAATGGATGTCGAATCTATTTTCCTCAATAGAGTTCTTAAGGGGGGGTATACATTGAGAAACTGGATGGGTTTATTATGGATGAAAATAAGAGAAAGGTGTGCCACTTAAATAATTATTTGTATAAGATAAAGAAATTAATGAGGGCCTGGTATTTAATGTTTGATCAATACCTAAAAAAGATTTGTTTTTAGGGAGTTAGAGTTGATCATAGCCTCTACATCAAGAAGAAGAATGATCAAATGATGTTGGTACTCATATATGTCAAAGACATAATATTTGAGGATTGGAAAAATCACAATGTAATTTTTTGTGGATCATATGAGGTACGATATTATGATGTCTATTATTGGTGAGTTAAATAGTTTCCTTGGTTTATAGTTGAATCATGGATATCATAGCACAATAATTTCCCAATCAAAATTTGAAAAAGAGGCTGCTGAGTGATTTTTAATGGAATATTCCAAACCAATGACAACATCGACTTCTATATGGATGATTTTTTCAAAATTTGATGATTGAAAATAGGTAGATGTAATAGAATATAGGTATTGGGATCCTATTATACCTCACAACAACATGACCCAATATTGAGTTTGATATATTTCAAGTCGAATAGTACCAATGTTATCCCAGGGATAGCCACATGCTATTGGGGAAGATGATACTTCAATGTATCTGAAAAATAGTGAATTTTGGGCTATTTTATTATAGTATAGTGCAACTGGAGTTGTTTGGATACACATATGTGGGCTAAGAAGGTTTATTGGATAATCAAGGGAAAGTAAAGATATCAAAAAACCTGGATTTTGTTCGAGCCTTGGCTTCGTTCGACCCTTGAATCGGTCGAGCCTTGGATCCAAGCCATGGAATAGTTGGAACCTTGATTCTAGTCTAGATTCGAGCTTGGATTTGACAATGATGAGTGTCGACAGTAGGTGGCTTCTACGGAGAGCTTTGGATATCTTAAATTGGTTTGTTATGATTAGGGTTCTTAAAATAGATTAGGAAATGTTTATTAGTGCTTCCAAAAAAGCACTGATAAATATCTATTTTATCAGCACTAAGTTAATAAGCACTGATAAAAGAAATCTTTATCAGTGCTTTTTACTTAAGGGCTGATAAATGATTTATAATTATAATTATAAATAAAAAAAATTAAAATATATTTATATAATTATATATATATAATAAATATATATATAAATATATTAAATATATTCTTTATTTAAATATATTTATTATAATTTTATAATTATTTAAATATATAAATATTTATTTATAATTATATAAACACTTTTCAAAAAAAATATTTATATCATTATATATATTTATATAATTATATATATTTACATATATTTAACAAATATATATATATATATATATATATTTAAAATATAAATATAAATTTAATTATAGTAAATATATTCACTATTTAAATAAATTTATTATAATTTTATAATTATTTAAATATATATAATTATTTAATTATAATTACATAAATACTTTTTAAAAAATATTTATTTATTTATAATTATAAATGTATAAATATAAAAAATATGCATTTATAAATATATTTATTGACAAATATATTTTTAACATTATTAATGAATATTTAATCTTAAGTGCATGCATGTTAAAAATGAGTGAAATTGAATAATTAAAAATGAGTGTACTTTAATAATATTGAAAAAATGGATAGGTTTTATTAATTAAATATAAATTATTAAAAAAAGGTAGATATATCTTGAAATAAATATGAATACATATTGAAAATATTAAAACATAGTAAATAAATATATATATATATATATATATATAAATTTATTAAATTCCCAAAAAATAAAAAATAAAAAATAAAACATACTAAAAATTAATAAATAATGCCTAACTTTAGTAATTTTAAAAATAAATAAATAAAATTTACTGATTAAAAACATAATATATTAAATTTGTTATGTTATAATGAAATTCTAAAATGAATATTAAAATTTTTATAAATTGTATAAATATTATATGTGTTTTCTATATAAGATTTCATTAATTGTGTAAATATTTGTGTGTGTGTGTGTGTGCTGCATATAAAAGTTCATTAATTAGGTATATGTATGTGAAATCAATATAACACACATTTGATCTATGTTAAATTGAAAAATCAAATTATATTCAGTTATGTCCATTACTCAATGAAATTAGTCAGCATTTTTAATTCATATTAAATTTTAATTATAAACCATTATTCACTAAATATATTACTATTTAATGTAAAAGAATAAATATTTTTTTATTATATAAATCATATTTAAATACATTCATATATACCTATATATTTAATATATACAATTTATTAACATTATCTATAATTATTTAATTAATAAAATGTTTAATATTTTTCTCAATTTACTTATTTTTAATATTTACTTGTTTAATTTTCATTTTATATATATCTATATATATAATATATATTATGTATTTATAATTTATAGATAATATTACCAGTTTATTCATTTTTATCAATAACTTTTTAATTAATATAATTTTTAATATTTTTTTAATAAACTCATTTATATTTTTTATTTATTTCATTATTTCATTTTCTTCGGACCGTTATCAGTGCTAAAAACACTGATAAGGGATCCATTTATGGGCACTAAAAATAAATTGTTGATAAATGGTATTTTTTATCAGTTCTAAAAATAAAGCGCTGATAAAGGGTACCTTTTATCAGTTATTTTTTCTAGCGCTGATAAAGGTTAGTGTTGTTAAAGACCTATTTTTTAGTAGTAATATACTTGACTTGGAGTTGATTTTTTGAGCCTTTTTTAATGGATATCGATCATGTACTTGGATTTGGAGATAATTCCTTACAGATCACCTAAGGTTCATCCCCCATAGGGATTATCTGATATGTCGTGACCACCTATGGATCGAGACCAAGGGCTCAGACATCGAACTAGATTTACAAGGATAGAGTGACATGAAGTCTAGCTCAGAGACCATTTACAGGATGTCCAAATGTTACTTTTAATCCTTTATTATAGTGATTAGAGGCGAGTATAGGTGATCCCAGGGCTAGGACATGTATCCCTTTATGTTGATGTAGCTTGATCGGAGAAATTTCTGGTACTGGATGAAGTAGCTATCATTGATTGGGATTAAAAATCCTAGGATTAAATAACTATGCATGGCTTGAGTGGTACAACATCTAGATCAATTCCCTTTTTACTGGATTTCTAGACGATCAGGATTATAGACCCAAGGATCGACTGATATTGATTCATGTTATCTTCCACCTTACTCATATATATATACATATCTAGAAATATATATACACATATAAATAAATATATATATATATATATATAAAAATGATTGCACATTGTCTAGTTGATCGAGATCATGGACCCAGGGATTGACTTTTTTTTAAGGTTGGGGCGGAAGACTCATTTTATTATTAAAGCAAAGACCCTTTTTTGACTGGGTAGAGGGTGACCCATTATATAGCCTAAAGACCCAAGGACAACTGGCCTAAATACTAGGCTTGAAAGCCCATTTTTTGGCCTAAAGGGCCCTTCAGTGAATAGTTTTTCTACAGTACCCAGGCTGCTACAGTACCGCCACTACGACAGTTCCTACTACAGTGCCTCCACTACTACAAACCTTATGTCTTCTTTTAGGTTGAGAATAGATTCATGATGGATAGGTCTAAGGCCTAGGGTTGGATGATCGAGCAAAGTTGCTCATGTGGACTTCTTATGATTGAGGTGGAGCATCTTGGTAGTTTCTTGGAGACTAAGTATGGGGTTAAACTTTGAGATAATAGTAGATCCATCTAATTTTATTTTATTTCCTTTTATGTACTCCTTCATTTATGTTCAACCTAGTGGGTTACCAATGTATTATATATAACATGGTTGTTTGGGACTTTTTTATATTTCATTTATTATTACAACTTTGTTTATATTTACTACTTTTTCACTATGATTATTTACTAATATGGATGATTATTGGTTATTTCTATTATTATATTACTCTAATATGAGGGAATAGTCTCCCCACTACCACACCCTAGTCCTTCACTACTAGTCGAAAGTATTTGGCATATGGGGAGGAGTTCTTGAGGCCTCATGGAGAATTGGATCGGGGCACCGATTTAGTGTCTTCTGGGTTGGGACATTACAAAGAGGTATCATAGTTGTTCATTTTCTATTACTTTACTCTTTGGGATATAGTATATGGGAGTATTAGGAATGTTTCGGAATCTATGATATATATTATATTGGTGTATCAATAACTCTTGTTCTAGTAGGAAGTCCAAGTTACTAGGGGTATGAGATTTATGTTCTTGATATGTTATGTATAATGTTATACCACTTTCTCTTTGTGTGACACATATTTTTGTGTGGGTTTTATGATTTATTATGTATTTATGGATATTTTACCATTATAAAGAGGATAGTGAATGATTTTTTACTCTTGACCAGAAAATTCAAGATGAATATTATACATTATATTTGGCACGTTGGTTCCACATGTTACAGGCCTGATAGTGTGTTATTATTACTGATGACATAGGAAAGTTGTTTAAAGTGTCAAAAAAACCTAAATGGTGTTTTCCCATATAGGTTCCTGGTGTAATTATACTCAATTAAGTAGAATTGTATATATTTCCTTCTAATGGTAGGTCATGTGTATCTATAGTGAGATGTTATATGGTGAGTATGATGAATCAATCCTCACCACCAAAGGTGTAGTGACCCTAGTAGGTTTATAGGGAACATAGTTCCCATGTGATGGACCCATTATAGGGATTTGTTTCTTAGGTTTATTTATTTAAAGGTTCAGTAACAATAAATATAGTTTTTTTCACATATATTGGAATTAAATTCTATTTATCTAAACCATGTGAGTGCTATTGGACCTTATAGATTAACCTTGGAAGTTGATGTCCTCATTTATGGTGACCTAGTAGGTTTGATCTGTAGGATGCTAATAAATACCTAAATGTTTATAGTAAACTGGAACTTGAGGGGGTATTAGTGTATATGTATGCTCAGTTAAGGTTGGTTATTCTTCTTATTGATCATATCATGATACTCTAGGGGAAGTCCCTTATGAGGATGATCAGTGGGGATCAGGGCCTTAGTAGGCCTATTCCTGATTGTTTTGATCCATGTAGGTTGATGTTATCCTTAAATCTCTTAGATAGGGTTGAAATGTGTGTTATATTCCTTGAATTGTGATGGGTTAATGGATGATGCTCCATTTTATGTGACCTTGTTGAAATGTTTGACCTTTGGGATAGGTGGCTAGACCTAGTGCCACTATTATTATACTTGATCGGTAGGGATGGGTGGGAGACCTAGAGGCCCTTAGTTTTGACTCAGACCCTTGTAGGTTGGAATTTAGTTTGATCAAGTGTAACCTATGAGAGGGTTTGTCCTATGTTTAAGGATACCTTTTCATGCAGTGAACTTGGTTTTATACTCATTTTGAGGTCGATGCATTTGTGGTGCTCAAGTTTTTCAATATAGGTATGATGGTGCCTTTGGTTCCTAAAAATCACCTAGGGTGATTTTGTTTTGAGACTAGCCTTGATGGGAAGCACTATTTGGGTAGCTGGACCTATTAACCAGTTATTGCATGGTTGGTTCTATAATTTCATAAAAAAGAATCATGTGATGTGTTTTCATGGAATAAATTATGGCACTGATGGAGTACTCAATTTTGAATAGGAGTTCCACGGGAGATTCTTCCTTGATGAGACTCACGTTCCATGTAGCACAGTCATCCATACTTATAATGGATGACTCATGGAACTATGATTCAAGTGATGACTAGGTGGTATTGGTTTTCTCACTCATTTTATTATGTGAGATATAAAAGGAAAACATTGGTTGCATATGGTACCTTTTAAATCATTAATCGTTGAGTGGTCATGTGCAAGAAGAAGACTGATGGTTTCAAAGACCTATTGTGGGTATGGTTTCCTAGGATTTGTGATAAAGTGATAAATGTCCCTCCATGGTAGAGGATACATTGATAATGGATCAAGTTTCATGAGTTAGTTGACCCATGGTTGGACCTGGACACATATTTTTGAGAGATGTAGTTTCAGAAGGTGGTTAAATGAAAGTGTAGCATGTTCGATGTGATTTTGGCTCGGAGAGAGTGATATACACCTAGTGATGAAATCTTAGTGTTATCATAGTTAGAGAAAATCATACCCTATATCCTGAAGTCTTCCTTATTATTCTGAGAAACATCAGTTATATGATGACATTTTTTCTTTTTAAATATGTTTCCTGGTTTGATGAAGGAACCTGATGAGATTATGATCGATGAGTGGTATAAGGTAATCCATATGGTGGGGAGTGAACCTTTGTATATCTGATGGTGTTGACCCATATTTTCAATTGAAATTCGTTTTTTCCATGGAAACTGTTCTCAGGAAGAAAGGATGGGTTATGTTTTGATGCTTTTGTGTTGGTTCTCTGGTATAAGTGGTTTTGGCCATCCCTATCATTGTGTTTAGTGATGGAAGGAGTGTGGTCCTTCAATGTTGAGATCAGTTTTGGGGAAATAATAAGGGAATTCCTATGGTTTTGAGTATCATATCGATCATGATTAAATGTCTACCTTGATGGAAGAGTTGTTAATGCTATGATACTGGTCATTGGACGGTCAAGATAGCATGGTTATGTAGATGCTTAGGATGAGAGAATGTATGTGTTTGACCACCAAGGCTTCTCAAGGACAAGAAGGGTTATGGTGGAGAGATTTTAAGGACCCCTATTTTTTTAGACTAAGAATTTGGGTATAAATTTGAATATTTTCTTTTAGATGCTTATAAGGGATAAAATGGTCTTTTACCCTAGAATATGAACTCAGATAATTTTTTTAACTACTCTTTCGGTCATGGAATAGGGTGTTTACCCTATTATAGAAGTTTGGTGGAATTCTGAACTATATGAATTTTCATGGAATAATTAATATTTAATATTTAATTGATTAAATATTAATTTATTCACACATGTTAGTTTGGTGATATATTTTGAATGGAGCTTCTAATTTATATTTCATCTCCATTTTCAATTCCATAATAGTGGGTTTCTTCTAGGAAAGATATAAACCCATGTCAGGCACTAGGGCTGGGCTTGGGTCCCTTTTTCTTTTTCTTTTCTTTTCTTCTTTTTCTTTTCTTTTCTTTTTTTTTATTTTTTCATATTTACCTTTTATTCTCCTCCCCATGTCTTATCATGTACGACCCCTATGGGTTTTCCCATTCACATTATTGAGAGATAAAAAGGGAGAGGGAGGGATCGAGGGGGGAAGGGAAGTTTCATCACGAAGCTTGGGAGGAGACGGATAGTCATATGGTAGCAGTAGAATGTATATACAAGAAAAGATTCAGAAGATTCCACCAAAATATTGACTAATTTTAATTTTTTGTTGAAAATACCCCTATATTTACTACTTTATAGTTTTAAGTCCCTATTATGATTCTAAGGACCCCCAGTAGTTTGATCTATGACTTTGGAGGAGAAAAACAGGTTTATGGGAAATTGAATGGGTTTCCATTCGAAAATCCTAATTAAATGAAATTTTTTATTAGAAACACACATCGTGTGTTCTCCTTATTTGGGGATGATGAATTTTCAAAACTACACACCATGTACTGAGGGTACACACACTGTATTCATACTTGGATAGGTAGATGAATACTTATCCAGATAGCCCATGCAAGGGCAGTTGGAAATGTAGAGTACATGACCATAACCTGAGTGGGTCACACGTTATGTAGAGGTACATGACCAGACCAAGATACATAGCCAGGACATGTGTGGAACATGGGTAGGTAACCCATGTAGGGTACACATTGTGTACATGACTCACATGTCATGTACATGGTCTTACATGCCATGTCCTACTGAAGTACATGACTAGATGGAGATATGAGAGTACATTTCGTGCACTCCTTCCTTTTTATCCTTTTGAGGGTTTTTTGTGTTTTTTCCCCAGAGTCATAATTAGACACATGATTAGACCATTTTGATCATTTTTTCATGTATATCATGATATTGGAACCCTTAGGGTGATTTGAGGACTCCTAAGAGGATTTTTGGAAAAAATGAGCTATAATAGAGAGGTGCTTCCTCCAATAAATAGTTTCAGTTAACTCTAGAAAGTGATACCTTGATCTGAGAAGGGATATGAACTATCTCTCTTGACTAACACTTTCATAGATCTTCCCCTAAGGGCCTCTCCCTTGCTATATGTGACCTTATGGCCTTTAAGTCTATGAGATTAGTTGTTTCTAAGGATCCCCAGTAGGATGCCTCTGCTTACATTTCAATCTAGAGGATCCCATGTAGGATGCCTCTACTTTACTATTTTTGAGGTCTCCCTATAGGATTTTTTCACCTACATACTGACATAGAGAATCCCTACTAGGATCCCTTTACTTTTTTACTCTTCCTAGGATCATGTGTAGGATTCCTTTACCTATGTATACTATTTGTGAGGATCCCTTATAGGATACCTCTTCTTGTGTGCTGACTTATAGGATCCCAAAGGAAAACCTTTTCTTGTGTATATAAATTGAGGATCCCAAGTAGGATTTTTCTCTATTATTGACTTAGGGGACTCAGTGGGTTCCCCGATGTTTGATTGACCCTAATCTAGTACATCAAGTTTTGGTAGAGATGGTAGAGGGTATAACCTTAAAACCCATAAAGAACTTGTAATCCTGTGAGGTTGTAGAAACAGTGGTGGGTTTAGGTGTTTGGCCATCCTCACTCTATTATTTATTTATTCAACTAATTAATATTGATGTAGGTATTCTTTATAGAGGTTCTTCTCGGTTTTCGTCCATTCTTCCTGAAATGGTGCGTTGTGAGATGAGGATTCCCAGAGGCACTACATGGGATCTAGCTTCTAAGCCTTTTTATTTTATGTTATTCATTGAGGATTGATATTTTTACATCCTAGGATTCATATTATGAGATATATTTTAGGATGATTGCACTCTCTTAAGTGATTAGTATGATTACACTCCCCTCAATGGATTACTTGCTCACGATATTGGACTTGGTGCATCACATCATTGATGCACTTGAGGATCATTACACACTCCCAAATGATTGGGAATATTACGCACTCCCCAATAAATTACTTGAAAATGATGTTGGAAAAGGTTCTTCGCATTAGTTATGTACTTTAGGATTATTAATCACACTCAAGCGATGCCTAGGATTCCCCATAAGGTCGGGTGGACATACCATTACATTACTGAAATCGCCAGACTTGACTAGGGTTGGGTTGTTGATCCTTTTTTTCAATGGATACAGAGAATGTACCTAGATCTGGAGATAATTCCTTACATATCACCTAAGGATCATCACCCTTATGGATTATCTGATTTGCGATGTCGTGACCACCTATAGATTGGGACCTAGGGATTAGACATCAGACATGATTTATAGGGCTTGAGTGGTATGATTTCTAGATCAGAGACCATTTACAAGATGCCCAGATGATACCTAGAATCCTTCATTATAGTGATTTGAGGAAAATACATGTGATCTCAAGGATAGGACATGTGTCCCCCATGGGGATATATCTTGATCAGAGATATTTCTAGCATTGGCTAAATCTGGTATTGATGATTAGGATTATAGAAACAAGGATAGACTAATTATACATAGCTTGAGTGGTACGACATCCATATCAATGCCATTTTTACCAGATGTCCAGGTGATAGGGATTACGAACCCAAGGATCGACCGCTGTTGATTTATGTTATTTTTCACCTTACTCATATATATATATATATATATATGTGGAAATATATATATTCAAACACACATAAATATATATACATGATGTCACATTTTTTAATTGATCGGGATCAAAGACCCAGGGATCAACTATGTTTTCACTTTATTTATTTAATTTATCATTTACAGTTGTATCTTGGCTTGGCTGAGCATATTGTATGAGCATGAAATTATAAAAGCATATTATAGGTTCACCATTGGGGGTAGCCTACTGAGATTTATTTATCACCCCCTATATCTACACCTTAGTGTGTGTGCATACCATATGTCTACTTTTAGGTTGAACACAGATTCCTGATAGATAGGGTTGAGGACCAGGGTTTCATGATTGAGTAGAGATACTCATTTGGACTTCTTATGATCAAGATGGAGCAGCTCGATAGTGTCTTGGAGACCGATTATGTGATTCAGATTGGAGTTAGTAGTAAATTTATGTACTTTTATTTCATGTCCTTTTATGTACACCGACATGTATAGTCATCCCAGTGGGTGACCAGTGTTTTATGTATGACATGGATGTTCAAGACTTTACAAAATTTCATTTATTATTATAGCCTTGTTTATATTTACTACTTACACACTCTGATTATTTACTGTTATGGATGATTCTTGGTTTTTTCTGCTATTTTATTACTCTGATATGATGGTATAGTCTCACTATTGTCACACCCTGGTCCCTCACTTCTAGTCAGCAGCCTTCAACATATAGGGAGGTGATCTTAAGGCCTCATGGAGGACCAACTTAGGGAACTATTTTAGTGGCTTTCAGGTCAGGGAGTTACATGGAGGATCACCATTTTGGTTCTTGTACAACCACCCCATAGTCCACTATGATTCCCAACACACTTATTTTAGCATCCCTTATTTCTCACAATAAAACCTTATGATAAAAAATTCCCTTTGATACATCTCTTTCATAGGTTATCTCTTTATTTTACTGGTTATACAAGCATCATTCATATTTTTCATATAGACCACAACATAGTGATTTTACCCACCCATCAAAAACTAAACCTCATGGTCAAAAAATATAAAAACACCAATATTGAGTAAAGAATTAAATAATAAAAGTAAGAATAATAAAATAATATATTATATACCAGAAAATGGCACTAAGGATGTTATAATTCTCCCCACTATAGCACTTTTTTGGCCACCATAAAATATTAAAGAAATTGGTTGATCAAAAGAGAATAAATTTGATCTTAATCATTGGTGATATGATTTTAGGAGTAGGGTAATATGAAAATAAACTAAAACCACTATTAAAATTAGAAATTCCAACATCAATATAGAAACCAAAAATGGAACAAGCACTTAAAATTTTCATATATGGATAACAAAAAATAATTCCAAAACATATTTTTGAAATGACTCAAGGTTGATAGATCATGAATCCAATATAGGGTTGGGTCATATTGGGGAGATCTAAATACATCACTCAATAGATTACACCCCTACCTTCATAAGAAAATAGGTAGAGTTTTGGTAAAATAAAACATCAAAGGTAGTCTCCCAACCATTTTATAATTCATTTAAAATGGTGAGATAAGATATAGAAACACGCATGATAAAGGTGTCACGAACCGCCTTCACCAAGATGAGGGAAGGGATAGAAGATTGAAAAACCCTTCCTTCCTCGAGTTGAAGGAGAGATAATGACCCCTGAGACCCGCCTTCAATAGGCCCCAGAGGGGAGACTAGCACTAAGGTTATAGAATCACATGTAAAATGGAAGGCATTGCACTTTTTATTTAGTAGGATCAGGAAATGATATAGTAAACCCCAACAACACCAAAATTGGAAGGAAAAGTAAATCTAAAACAATACATTCCCATATGTATGTTCAAATAATAAAGTGCTACAAGTACAAGAAAACTCCAAAGGAAAGTACCAAAAGAAAAATAGCAACATCAACAGTCCCGGTGTCCGAGCTAATAGGGTCCGACATAGTCCTAGAAATATTCCTGGAAACATGAAAGTAGTTTTATATACGTAGGGTGAGTATACATGTATAATCAGTAGGGAAAACCAAAAGCTCTCGTGCACAAGTGGGGAGGCATTCTAACACCCCGTGAGAAAAAGGAGATAACCATAGAACCAAGCAAGGAACCTATCCACCCAACCTCACCAAGGTGAACTCCCCAAATAACGCAAGTCAAGTAAGGTAATAGTAATAACACATTGATGTTTGGGTACCCCGCACCAATTTCCCACTGGTTATTGAAGACATCCTACTTGTCATACCTCCCCCTCCATTCTCACCACAATTCCACTGCCATACCCTGCCCGCACACACCTGGGATACCACAACCACACATCCCTCCCGCAAACACCAGGTCCAAAACAACCACACATAACCATGGTTACAGACACATGGGCCAGAATAACTACCACAACACCTGAAGAAACCTAGACCTCATCCTGAAGACACTTGGGAAACAACCTGCCCACACACACCTGGGAAAAACCACCACAACTACTCTTCCCAAAGAATCTTAGGCTATAATGGACCTCAGTCCATCATAGCCTTCTCTAAGAGTCTTGAGATACTTGGGAAAGGGAGTAGAAAATGAGCTAATAACCATCCACTCATATGAGTGTTGGAAAAAACACCCTCCCCCATGAAATGGGTTGTTCGGTATGGAGTACTCAACTTGGGTGGGGCACGAATAAGAAACATAAGAAAAAAATTATACATATAGGTAAACAATAACTCATACCAACCTAGGGGTTCCAAAAATAGCCCATACACAAACACCTTCATTACTATTCATTCATAAGAAGCACAACATCCACAACCAAGTCACAACTCAATCCCGAAAAACAATTCCCCACTAAACCCATTCTTGTTTTCATATTAAATTGATTCAATTTAAATAATTCTCCACTACTGGTAAACTAAAAAGCATATCCACAACCCAAGGAAGGAAAAAAAACAAGCGTCAAATTAAGCATTCACACCCGGTTCTCTCATAAAGTCACAACAACATAAAGGGATCTGTGAGATCCCTCAAAGTACTAGAACCAAACCAATCCCCAACATACCATGAACTCATATCCAAAAACCAAAAAATGTAAAACAAGGGATCCCATCCCCATCCACGTCACCCCACAATCATCAAGTAGAAAAACCACACATGTTACCAAGATAGAGAAAGTGAGTTTTTCAGATTCAAACAAACTATTTATTAATTTCCTTCCTTCTGTTTGGTTAATCGGGGTGATCACACAAGGATTATTGTTCGTTGGAAATCCATTTAATCAACTGAGTTCACATGATTTACCAATTTCCATGTTACAGTCATTCAATCGTCATAGACGATGGGGTTTCATTAGTGTGCTAGGAAAGACCACCAATGGACATGATTTTTAGTGGACATAAGCCTATACAATTCACAACATATAAGAAAGGGTAAAAGAGTACAGAAACATCATAAAACACACCCCTTCATTCTTTAAAAGTCCATTTATTATCTTCGTAAGTTTTGGTTTCATCCATCCCCGTAGGAACATTATCATACCCACCCCGAATGATACACTGTAAAGATATATAAAGGAATAACTCTACCTAGATGATCAACGATCTAAGTTTTTCTCCACGCACCAAGAACTGGGGATATGTGACTTTCAGGGGGAGGAACTTCAAGGACTCCAAGAGTGAGAAGGAAAGGCTTTAGCACTGGCGCACCACTATCCTTGGGAAGGGGGACTCCAAATGTACCAAGGAAAGTAAAGGATACTATCCAAGAAAAAGGAAGAATCCCAGTGCGAAAAAGGTAATACCCTGGAGTTACGGGATATGAAATCTTGAACGGATTTAAAGGTGGATCGTGGTTTCACAACACAGTTGGACAGCTACAAAAGATGGAATTAATTTTTATTTAATAATTCTCATTGGAGAGGTGTCCATAATAGCTATGCATTAAAGGATTTCCTTCAATTAGAGGAAAAGGCATAATAGGGGCAGAACTGGAAAGTACGGGAAAAGGGTGTGGCACCGAAGAAAAATCCACACATTTTGGTAATTCAAGGGTCACCCGGCTATTGGGGGATTTTAGATATCATTTATGGTCTTTTAATGGATTTGAAAGGGGTATAGAAACACTTTTACGTCAAAAGATACATTGCGGGAGCAGAAAAATCAGAAACTAGAAAAAAAGAACAAGGGTGGGACATCATTTGGTGAGACACCATAATAGTGACATGGTTATGGTTCCACCCTCACAGTTCCACCCTCAGTGTACCACCCTCATGGTGCCACCGTTCCATTGAGAGAATGTGATGATGCAACCGCCACAGTGCCACTGTCACAGTACTGCTGTGACGAGTGCCACCATCACGGTGCCACTATTTTGGTGGAACCACTTGATGGGACCAAGATTTTGGAAAAGTAATGGACTAGGAGGTTCTAGTCCATTGCATCATATGACTCTCAAAGTATTCTTGTCCTCAATAATTCAAGGATAAATCTGAATAAAAAGAGAGGGGTCCGATCAACCACCTCGAAGATACCTCTCAGGAGTAAACCTTATCAAAAATTTAGGAACACCTCTCCCTCAAGTAACCACACAAACATATAAAGTTGTCACTATCCAGTCGTATAGATTAGGGAGTCCCTTTCCCCCATGTCGAGATACTATTCGCTTTGGAAAGTACTGACTCGCACGCACGGGTTTTATCGCATCCACCTTAATGAGTCTCGATTAGGGATCAGGTCCTACCCTCCCCATAGTCAGGAATATTTACACACATCCATAGAATAAGGAAAACAAACCATCTCATAGTTTACAAGGTCAATAACTTCATCTCAAATAAGTACAAAATAAAACAGAACAAAACTAAAAATAGCTCTGGGTACTGGGCGTGCATCTGTGGCTCCCATTCCCAGGTACTCTCCTCGAGGCCACCATGCCTCCATAACACATGAACCAAGGTAAAGGTTCATCCATGAAGAACCTTCTCCTCATAATCCTCAATCCTCACTGGTATCTCTAAAAATGTCACAATGTCCTTGATATCCAGCCTTCCCCAGTCGAGGATGTGTGAATCATCGTGTAGATACCGACGGAGATGAGACACATGGAAGACATCGTGCACTCTCAGTAGCAGTAGTGGTAGCTCCATCTAATAAGTCACTTCTCCGACCTGTCGCAACACCTCAAATGGTCTGACAAACCTAGGAGAAATATTACTCCCCCTACCGAACCTCCATTTTCCACGCCGTGGGGATACCTTCAAGTACTTGTGGTCCCCAACCTCAAACTCCAAGGGTCTCCTTCTATGATCGGCATATGACTTGTGCTGGTCTTGATTCGCCTTCATCCTCTCCAGTATAAGCTAAACCTTCTCTGTCGTGCTATGTACTACCTTCGGGCCAAGAACACCAGCTTTCTCGACCTCTTCCCAACACACGTGTGAGAGACACGTCCTCTCGTACAAAGCTTCAAATGAATCCATGCCAATAGTAGAGTGATAGATATTGTTGTAGGTAAACTCTACCAGATCCAAGTGTTGTACCCACGATCCCCCAAAGTCCAAAACACAGGCTTGTAGAATATCCTCCAATGTCTGGATGGTGCACTCTGTTTGCCCATCTATTTGGGGGTGGAAAGCAGTGTTGAGGCATAGCTGGGTGCCAAAATCATTTTTCAATCCTTTCCAGACCCATTAGGTAAAACGGGTATCCCAATTGAAGACTATAGATCTTGGAACTCCATGCAACCGAACCACTTCATCCACGTACCTCTATGTTAAGGCATCCACCACACTCGACTCCTTGATTTCCAGGAAGTGAGATGATTTCGTCAGTTGGTCCATCACTATCCAGATATCATCGTAACCTCCTTGAACTATGGGTAGTACCATGAATAAATCCATCGAGATGTCATCCCACTTCCACTTGGGGACATCTAAATGGTGTAACAGACCTTCTGTGATGTGGTGTTAAGCCTTCACCCACTGACACATGAGGCACTTTTCCACAAACTCTACCACTTCCCACTTCACCCCGGGCCACCAAAATTGACCCCTCAAACCCCGGTACATATTGGAAACTCCTGGGTGTACCTCCAGGGGTGAGTTGTGGAACTCACCAAGAACTCACTTGCGCATTTCCACCGAGACGAACGACTTTCTATGAAATATCATCTGATTATGCCCGTCTTCCGACCATCCACCTGGAGAATCACCCTGGATAACATGATCACACATCACTTTAGCCTCTATGTCCCCCCACTGGGACTCCTCCACTTGCTTCAACAAAGAGTATTGTACTGTCATCTGAAATAGACAGCCTCGACCATCCTCCACCCTTGCATCCAAGTGTCAGGCAGCCAACTCCTCCATCACCTTCCAAGCATCTACCGACTCTCGAACCGCATCCTTTTGTGACTTCCTAATCAAGGAATCAGCCACCACATTCCCCTTTCCTGAGGTGTAGGAAATTTCAAAGTTTTTGTCCTGAAGAAACTCCATCCACCTCCGTTGCCACAAGTTCAGGTATCGTTGAGAGAAGATATACCTCAAGATCTTATGATCTGTGAAGACCACAAAGCGTTCCTCGATGAGGTAGTTCTACCAAAACTTTAGTGTGAACACAACCACTGAGAGATCCAAGTCATGGGTGGAATATTTATGGTCATGGGGATGTAACTGCCTAGACCCATAAGAGATCACCCCTATTGTTGCATTACCACACACCCCAAGCCTTGGTCGGAAGAATCAGATAACACCTCAAATGTCACCCCTTCATCTAGAAACCTCAGTACTGGGGCACTAACCATATTCCCCTTTAGATAACTGAATGCTTCCTATAACTTCCCACTCTATATAAAAGTTTGGTCTTTCATGGTCAAGGATGTAAAAGGTGCTTCAACTTGAGAGAAGTTGGGAACAAACCTCGGGTATTAACCTTTTAGACCCAAGAAACTATGAACTTCTGTCATGTTCTTGGGTGCTTCCCAAGAAAAAACCACTTCGACCTTCAATAGTTCCAATACTATTCCCTGCTTAGACACCACATGTCCAAGGAAGTTCACCTCTCATGTTCGAAAGTTTCACTTGGACAACTTTCCATAGATCTGGTGTTGTTGGAGGACCTCTAAAACTATTCTCAGATTCTCAGTGTGATACTCCTATGATCTTGATTAGATTAGGATATCATCAATAAGCATGACTACGAACTGGTCTAGATATTTCAAGAATACGGATTTCATGAGCCCCATGAACATGGTTGGTGTGTTCGTAATACCGAACATCATGACCACGAATTCAAAGTGCCCATATCTGCACCTGAAGAAAGTATTTGATATGTCACCCTCCTTCACCCTCAATTGGTGATATCATGACCACAAGTCAATCTTAGAGAACCATCCTTCCCCCTTCAACAGATCAAAAAGTTCATTGATCCTTGGGAGGGGTAACGGCTCTTAACTGTCACCTAGTTTATCCTTCGGTAGTATATACACAGTCTGAGACCACCATCTGCCTTCTTTGCGAACAAGACTAGAGCACCCCATGGTGATGATCTTGGTCAAAAAACACTTATTTATCATATCATCAATATGAATTCGTAGCACCCACAACTCAGAAGGCTCCATCCGATAGGGAGCCATCGAAATTGGACAGGCACCGGGTTGCAAGTCTATCCTGAACTCAACATCACGTCGAGGGGGTAGAGTCACCACCTCTTTAGGGAAAACTTCCATGAACTCATTGAAAATTCCCGAAGATTCAACCATCTCTAGGTCCTCTAACTCTATTGAAAGCTTGGATAACAAGGAAAGAAGGGGATCCACTCGCCGACTTCCCTCCTGGAGACCTCATTCGCCGATGAAAGCTACATGTTGGTTGCCCGTATCTGAAAACACAATCCTTCTTCTGAAGAAGTTGATAATAGTACATACATAAAATAGCTAGTTTATGCCTAAAATTACATCATACGGATGCATCTGTAGAAAGATAAGGTCTCCACTGGACTGATGTAGTCCCAACATTAGCCTACATCCTCGGAAAACACGAGACAAGCTGGTCTGACCTCTGACTGGCATACTCAAAATTAGGGGTACGGGAACTCTCTCTGCATCTAAACCCAATGTATGAGCTATAATGGGTGAAAAAAACAAGTGATAAGCTCTAGAATCAAACAAGGTGCATGCAAGAGTACTAAACAAGCTGATGGTACCTTAAACAACTTCCAACCCTGCTGGAACTGCTGCCTCCGCGGCGTGAAACTACCAAAACCCAGCTCCTCTACCCCTTGAATATCGACTGCCTCCCCGAACATGCCCTGGTTGAGGTACCTAAGGAGTTCCCTGGGATCGGCCCCCTCTTTCAACATATGCTCTTGGAGGAGCAGGAGTTGTCTGTCCCTACTACTGCTACTGAAAAGGCCTGATTGGAAACTACTGCTGCTGAGGTGGGCACTGAACCTATCCACCCCCATTGTACTGTACTCAGTCTGGTCACTGATTCTTAAAGTTTCCATGGCTTCCACTGATGAAGCATCTCGGTACTAGGCCTGCAAGGAAGGGGTGAGGAGTGAGAGATCAAAAATGGAACTATTGGGGCTCGCTCCCCACTGGCCGAAACCTGGAAGGCCCTGATGTTGGAGGTCTGTTGCTGAAATATTTCCCCTTTGAAGAGACCAAATAGATCACCTCTTTGGGCACACCTCCTAGAATGTGCATCTTATCCACCACTTCATCCTTCTTATGGACCTCCAAGTAAGTCGATAGGGTGAAGGGAGTAATAGCATACTGAAGAGAAGGTCGGAGTGACTCCTCTAAACATCTCGCCTGAGACTCCTCATCTGGAAAGAGGTCCAAATAAAATAAAAGGAGATCCTTGAACTTTATCCCCAACTACCTCACTGACAAGATCCCCTACTGAAGGGAGATTAGATTCTACCTCTTATCATCCTTCATTGTGGAAGAGAGGAATTCTGCCCCGAACTCCCTCTCGAAGTCAGTCCACAAAACTTTATCCTCCCTCTTCTCCCGAATATAGAGCGTCCCCCACTGACTCACCGCTCCCCACATCTGTCTTACAGCCAGAGGAACCCGGTACTCTGTTGGATCCCAGATCAAGCTAAAATCTATCACCAGCTCCTCGATCCATCTCTCTATCTCCATGTCTGAGACGCTACCCTCGTACTTCCTGAGGGGCTGTCGCTGAAAGGCACGAAGTGTCATCTACCACTGGTAATCCTCCTCCTCTCGATCATCCCTCTACTGATCAGTCAAATCAGCCTCCTGGACCTCGATTTCCCGCACTACCCGTGGTCGCCATATGGGTTCCATAGCTGCAAGGTAAACAAGGAATGCCTAATCCAGGGTAGTGTAGAAGATTTATTTTAAATTTTTCTTAGAATTTTTATTTATTTTAAATCCCCAAAATATCCAATACACAAAAGAGCATAAGTCATTATGATGCATGTACCTTTCCTAGGGTATCTACCCTACAATCAGCGTAGCCTCACTTGGTCGTTTGGTAGGCCCAGAGTCCTTACATCGGATCACGGGGGGCCCTAAAATCCCACATCCTAGCCAGTCTTCCCTGGCCTATTTCACACAATAAGATTTCCTAACATCATTGCCCTACCATCCCATGCAACCCTTACTATTCCTAATTCCAAACTCCATCCTATCTCTCGATTGTTTAGCCTCTGATACCATTATTTCATGAACCTCCTTCAACAAGATGAGGGAAGGGATATTAGATTACCAAACCCTTCCTTCCTCAAGTTGAAGGGGAGATAATGACCCCCGAGACCTGCCTTTAATAGGCCCTAGAGTGGCGACTAGCACCAAGGGTATATAATCACATGTAAAATGGAAGGAATTACCCTTTTATTTAGTTAGATCAGGAGATGAGATAGTAAAACCCAACAACACCAAAAGTTGAAGTAAAAGTAAAGCCAAAACAATTAATTCCCATATGTATATTCAAATAATAATGTTCTACAGGTACAAGAAAACTACAAAGGAAAGTACCAAAAGAAAAACAGCAACATTAACGGTCCCAGCGCCCGAGCTAATAGGGTCCGACACGGTCCTCGAAATCCTCTTGGAAACCTAAAAGTAGTTTTAAATATATAGGTTTAGCATATTGGTATACTCGGTAGGGAAAACCAAGAGCTCTCGTGCACAAGTGGGGAGGAATTCAAACGCCCCATGAGAAAAGGAGATAACCGTAGCACCTAGCAAGGAACTTATCCACCCAACCTCACCAAGGCACACTCCCCAAATAATGCAAGTCATAGAAGTTAATAGTAATAACACATCGATGTTTGGATACACCGCACCACTTTCCCACTGGTTATTGAAGACATCCTATGTGTCAGACCTCCCCTGCCATTCTCACCGCAGTCCCACTGTCATACCCCTCCCACACATACCTAGGCTACAACAACCACATATCCCTCTCACAAAAACCTGGGCCACAACAACCACATGTAACCATACCCACAGACACCTGGTCCAGAACAACTACCACCATGCTCGAAGACACCTGGGCCTCATCCCGAAGACACTTAGGAAACAACCTGCCCACACACACCTGGGAAAAACCACCATAGCTACCATACCCGAAGAATCTTGGGCTATAATGGACCTCAGGATATCACAACCTACCCAAAGACCCTTGGGATACTCGAGAAAGAGAGTAAAAAGGATATAATAACCATCCACTCATAGGAGTGTTGGTAAAAACACCCTCCCCCATGAAATGGGGTGTTCGGCACATAGTTCTCAACATGGGTTGGGCATGAATAAGAAACATAAGAACTAAATTATACATATAGGTAAACAAGAACTAATACCAACCTAGGGGTTCCAAAAATATCCCATACACAAACACCCTCATTACTATTCATTCATAAGAAGCACAACAACCACAACCAAGTCACAACTCAATCCCTAAAAATAATTCCCCATTGAACCCATTCTTTATTCCATATTCAAGTGATTCCATTTAAATAATTCTTTACTACCGAGTAACTAACAGGCATATCCACAAGCCAAGGAAGTAAAAACAACCAAGAAACAAATTAAGAATTCACACCCGATTCTCTTGTAAAGTCACAACAACAGAAAGGGATCTGTGAGATCCCTCAAAGTTCTAGAACCAAACTGAGCCCCAACATACAGCCCCACACTGCCTCAGATCCACAAACCAACAACTGCACAATAAGGGATCCCATCCCCATCCACATCACCCCACAAGCATTAATCAGAACAACCACACATGTTACCAAGACAGAGAAAGGGAGTTTTTTAGATTCAAACACACCATTTATTAAGTTTTTTCCTTCTGTTTGGTTAACTGGGGTGATCACATAAGGATTCTTGTTCGTTGGACGTCCATTTAATCAACCGAGTTCACATGATTTACCAATTTCCATGTTACATCTATTAAATCATCACAAAAGATAAGTGTTCATTAGTGCGCAAGGAAATACCACCAACGGCCATGATTTTCAGTGGGGATAAGACCATACAATTCACAACATATAAGAAAGGGTAAAATAGTACAGTAGCATCATAAAACACACCCCTTAATCCTTTAAAAGTCTTTTTATTATCTTCGTTAAGGTTTGGTTTCATCCATCCCCATAGGAACATTATCTTACCCACCCCATATGATACATAGTAAATAGAGATGAAGGAAGAACCCTACCTGGATGATCAACAATCGAAGTTTTTATCCATGCGCCAAGAACTGGGGATACACGACTTGTAGGGGGAGGAACTTTGAAGACTCCAAGAGTGAGTAGGAAAGGCTCAAGCACTGGTACACCACTAGACTTGGGAAGGGGGACTCCAAATGTACCAAGGAAATGAAAGGATATTATTCAAGAAGAAGGAATAATCCCTGTGTGATAAAAGGTAAGACCCTAGAGTTACGGGATATGAAATCTTGAACGGCTTTAAAGGTGGATCGTGGTTTCACCATGTGGTTGGACAGTTACACACAATGGAATTATTTTTTATTTAATAATTCTCATCATAGAGGTGTCCATAATAGTTTTGTGTTATAATTTCCTTTAATTAGAGGAAAACATGTAATAGGGGTGGAACTAGAGAGTACAAGAAAAGGGTGTGGCACCGAGGAAAAAGCCACACGTTTTGGTAATTCAAGGGTCTCCCGACTCTTGGGGGATTTTAGATATAATTTATGGGATTTTAATGGCTTTGAAATTGGTATAAAAACACTTTTATTTAAAAAGATATGTTGCGGGAGTAGAAAAAGTCGAAAACTAGAAAAAAAAACAAGGGTGGGACACCGTTTGGTGAGACACTGTAACGGTGTCACGGTCATAGTGCCACCCTCATAGTTCCACCCTCAGGGTTCCATCCTCAGGGTGCCACTGTCATGGTGCCACCCTCGTGGTGCCACCCTCGTGGTGCCACCCTCACGGTGCCACCCTCATGGTGCCACCCTCGCAGTGCCACCCTCGTCGTGCGATAAAAGGTAAGACCCTGGAGTTACGGGATCTGAAATCTTGAATGGATTTAAAGGTGGATTGTGGTTTCACCATGCAGTTGGACAGTTACACACAATGTAATTATTTGTTATTTAATAATTCTCATTAGAGAGGTTTCCATAACAGTTGTGCATTAGAATTTCCTTTAATTAGAGGAAAACGTGTAATATGGGTGGAACTAGAAAGTATAGGAAAAGGGTGTGGCATCGAGGAAAACGCCACACGTTTTGGTAATTCAAGGTTTTCCCGGATCTTGGGGGATTTTATATATCATTTATGGGATTTTAATGGCTTTGAAATGGGTATAAAAACACTTTTGTGTCAAAAGATACGTTGCGGGAGTGGAAAAGTCAAAAACTAGAAGAAAAAAAACAAGGGTGGGACACCGTTTGGTGAGACACTGTAACAGTTCCATGGTCACGGTGCCACCCTCATCATGCCACCCTCAGGGTTCCATCATCACAGTGCCACCTTCACGGTGCCACCCTCACGGTGCCACCCTCGCGGTGCCTCGCTCGGGGTGCCACCATCACGGTGCCACTATGACCAGTGCCACCATCACAGTGCCAATGTTTTGGTGGAACCGTTTGATGGGATTGAGATTTTGGAAAAGTACTGGACTAGGAGGTTCTAGGCCATTACAAAAGGCATCACCACAAAAAATTCAATACATGAGATTTTGGAATATATTTTTTTCCTAAATTAACACTGTGTTCGATAGCTTGCTTCACATGCAACACTGAACAAAAGTGATTTATGGTGTATTTGATTAATATTATTTGGAAATTATAGGAATAATAAACCATTATTAAATAAAAGGATATTACTCAACTAAAATTTCTTAAAATTAACTACTACAAATCAGGGCTTTAACAGCACTAGTAAAGGGTTTTATTAGCACTAAAAAAGCACTGATATTGCGAGTGATATTAAAAGAGGGGTCATTAATAGCACTAAAAAAGTGCTATTTAAGGCACCCTTTATCAACACTATTAAAGGGTGTATTTAACAGAATTTTTTTTAGTGCTATTAAAGGGTGATTTTAATAGTGCTTTTTTAGCACTATTAAAGGGTGTCTTTTTATAGTGCTAAAAAAATCACTGTTAAAAAATATGGAAAAAATTAATTTTTCACGGACCCCCAGACCCCCCTTTATCAATGCTTACAACCCCCTTTCTCACTAATTTCAACTACCCATCCACCATCATGCAACCTACCTCCCTTTCTTAGCACTAGAAGGCTAAACCAGATAATTGTGCATTTCTGGATTTGATCCCAAGACCTCCCTTATGCGAATGAATTATCTTTACCGCGATGTCATGCGTATTTTGTTGTATATTTAACAACTTTTATATTTATTTTTTTATATTTTGAAATGTGTGATATATATATATGCAGAATTATATTTATTTAAATATATTGGAATATAAATATATATACATATCTATGTGTATGTGTGTGTTTATTAATACACACAAATATGTATATATAAGAGTTATATATACATATGAATGCATTTAAATATGGTAAATAAAATGGATTATTTTTTACTCAAATTAAAATGAATAATAAATATTTATTTTATATATTTAAATATACATTTCTATGTAAATATATTGATATATGAATTTAGATAAGTGATTTATTATAAGTAAATGTAAAAAAAAATATGCATATATTTAATTATAAATAAAACTACATTGTGAAAAATGATAAAATTTCAAAACCATGATATCAATATGATTATAAGACCTAGAAATCAATTTAGTCCCCACATAAAATAGGAAAAAATACCTCCTTAAATGAGGCTAAAATTCCAATGAATGTAAAAAAATCGGGCTACCCCAAATAAAAACTCAGTTTTAGAGGCCTTCTAGGACTTTTTGGGCCTTGAAAAATGATACAAAGATTTACCTCTATTGTTAAGGGTGTAAATCTTATTGTAGGCTTTGATTTGATATGTGTTAGAGTCCAAAAGAACATCTGGATCAAAAGTTATGGTCTTTTGAAGTTCGAGTTATGTTTTCAACTTATTTTAGATCTTTTAATATTTTTTTTATTTTTTTTATCTTCTAATTGATATTAAATAACTATTAATTGATAATAATAATCAAATTATTTATTAAAAATATTTTTTTAATTATTTTATAAGTCATTTTCACTAAATATCTTTTATATTATGTGTAAATGCCTATTTACCATATCTAAAACATATTTTAAATATATATATTATATTTATATTGATAAAAAAATATATATATATTAATATATTATTTTTAATGATATTTATTTTTTTTTTTGAAATAAAACCTATATTATAACTTGTAAAAAAACACTCATAAAGGCCCCTTTTATCAACTCTTTTTTACAAGCGCAGATATTGAGGGGGCCTTTACTAGTGTTTTTTAGCATTGTTAAAGGAGACCCTTTATCGGTGCTTTTTTATCACTAACAAAGGGGGTATTTAACAGTGTTTTTAGCTAGCACTTTTAAATCCCTGACTTTGGATAAATCTAGTTTTATATTAGGGATTATAAGTTAAATATTTAATATGATTTCATATTAAAAAGGATTGTTCTTTCTCAAAGAAATATTTTTCAAAAAGTGTTATGCATTTTATCCAAATATATTAAATCAAACTGTTTTAAAATTTTATTTGGATAATATATAATATTTTAATATATGAACTAATATATTAAAATTATATAATTTAATAATTAGTAATTAATAGTACTTAGAACACTTAATGTTTAAAAATGTCATTTTTTAATAAAAGTGATTTTTCTTTATATTTTATATTTTAATTTAAAGGATAAATTTATAAATTTTAGAATTTTAATTGTAAAAAATGATATTTATTTTTTATTCCGCATATTAAAATTATCATAGGATGAATTTTTAGTATTTTGTCTGAAAAGATTGATTTTTAGGTAAATAATGAAAAATACTATTTTTACAAATACCGTGACTTTTATGAAAGTATTAGTATATAATTATGACTTAGAAATTTATGAAACACCTTTCTAGAAAAAATATTCATTTTATAAAATATATTGTAAATTTACAAATATTTATTTTAATTTACAAACATATTTTTGATATTTTAGAAATTAGGTTGCACTATTATCTAAAACTATTTTTAGTACATTATATAATTATTATTTTAAAATTAGTTTTTATCACTTTAATTAATTAAATATAATAAAATTGATTTAAAATTTTTAACTAGAATTTATATATTATTTAATAAGGAATATTTTGTTTTAGTTATAAAAATGAATTTCTTAGGTAATAACTAGTTATTACGGTAAAATCCAAAGGGTAAAATGGGTAAACCAAAGTGGTAAAAGGCCTAACATGTTAAAAAATGTTTCTAATTGAGTGATTTATGTTTTTATTGAACAAAAATTATCTAAACTCCATTATTTTCCATTTTATAGTCTTCTTAACGTGTGACATGTGTTCTCTCTTTATATTAAGATGAAGTAATTACAAAAATGTGAATCTCACCACTTATAAAAGGGGCCTCTCTCTACCCCTTTAAGAAAAATATAATTATTTATTTACTCTTTAAAATCTATCATTTTTCCTTATCATGTGACATTTTTAAACTTTTTATAGTTTCTGGTTGAATGAAGTTATCCTAATCCCTCTATTTCCAAGGAGTCCTCGAAGAAAAAACTCAAGTTCACAACATGACTAATAATATTTCCCTAATTTATTTTTCTTTCTAACTTGGTTTTACATACCCTATTTTCTCATTACCATATAATTAATATATTATTGTTTTTATATTTAATTTTATTATTCTAAGGTAACAATCATTAACTACCTTACCCATTTTCCATTAAGAAAAACAAAACTATAATTCACGTATTTGTGTGGATTACCGCCTCCATGAAGTAATGTATCTAATTTTTCATCTATTTTATTTATTATTAATTAAAATATATTAAAATATGACTCACCAGCTTAAAAATATATAAATAATATAACTAGTCTTCTATAATAATGATATTATTCTAAAAGAAACCACTTTCATAACCATACTCATCCATTAATTATGGTATGTTCATGTTTAGGTCGGTCTAAACATCCACCTAAATAATGATATAAAATAATATCATGGAAGAATAAGAGAACATTATTTATGATAATATATGATATAAATAATTAAATAATGATTTTATTTTGGTTCTATAATGGTAACATTAATATTGAACTCATTAATTGAGATACCAATGTTTGTTCATTAAAAATCACTGAAACATTATCATCACCAATTTCATCTTTATGTATCATTACCAAAACTCCCATAGAATGAAATTATAAAATTTTGAATAATAATAAATCAAAAATTATACTAACTTTTATGATCTATCAATTATTAACTTTATGAGAATAATGAACGAAAACAATACTATTACGAAACTAGTTCAAAACAATCAAGATTACTCACACCATATATTGAAAATGGATAATAAAAAACTAATATACTTATAGAGAATAATTATAAATTATTTTTATAAAAGGTTATAGATATTAATTCTGTTTATATTGTTTATTAATATATTTATTATTTTTTATAGGAGATTCAAGCACCTTAGTTGAAGTCAGGAATTAAGGTAAGGGGTTCTTTGTCTCAAATCTAATTTCTTGGGAAATTTTTCATGTTGTGCACCATGATATCTACAATATGATGTGATTACTTCCTAATGAATTTATTTTACCATATTCACACAATTTCTGGGTTTTTAATTTCCATATCTTGTTCTTTATATAGCTGGATTATGATTTAAAGGATACTAAAGTTGTAAGGGTTTTTGTTAACTAAACTCCCATCATATAGTCATAATGTTTTTATTGAACTTTTTCTTATGAGATTATATTATTACACCTTAAGATTTTATTTCATGGTACTTTATTTTCCTCTCTAGTGGAAAATTACCTTTTAATCCAAATATTTTCCCATAATAAATTTTTTTATCAAAAAGTATATCATTATTAAGAATAATTATCACCCTATTTAATAATGGTTTCCCCTAATTGTCCATATTTTCCTTTCAATGTTCTAATTTATATTTGGAAACCAAATTATGTTTTATTTTATGTTACCTTTACATTTCTCTTCTCCTCTTTTCAAAAGTAAGCTTCATTATCCCTTTTTATGATGTGTATTTCAATAAATATATTTTAAATTTTTTTCCTTCCAAGATTTCTTGTTTTATTTTCCACACCACATTTCCTTAAAATAGCCTTTATATCTTTTCAAGGCTCTATTATTAAGAAATATTTTTAAAGGTAAATGTTTTAAAAAAATCACATCACCTTTTCAAAAAAAATCTATTTTGAAAGTGGCTCACAACTTCTTCTTCTAGAACAATATTAAAAAAATTCTCTAAAAAATATTTTATGATTTCACTTACATTTTCCTATTTATATTAAAAAATATTTATTTATTTGGAAGCTTAATTTCATGAATTTCTCTATAAATTCTCTTATAATATTTTTTGGGATTAAGTTCTTGTAAATATATTACTAATTTTATCTTTCTTAATCATCCATTGTGTATAAACATGATTTTTTTTCTTCCAATGTCTTCCCTTTATAAATAATCTATATTTCCTTCCTTGTATTGAATAGTGTTCACCTAGATGACATACATAAATTTATTGGGGGAAATTATTGAATTAATCAAATACCTTTTGTCTATATGGTGTAAAAACCATATACTTTATTACGATATGCTTTATTATCTTGATTGAAGGGTATTTGACCAAAAAAATTATGAATATATTTGGATACTTGTTTATTTTATATGGGAATATCATGTTATGATTATTAATGGAATTGTGGATTTTTTCCTCATGTGATTTCATTTGAAACTGATATGAAACACATTTGCTTTACATGGGTCCTTTGTGATGTGATGAATTATTAATTTCAAGTGGCACACATATGTATGGTTTTTCATTAAGTGTTGGTTGTGCCCTATATATCATTCCAATGCATTTGGTAAATCTTTATATCACATGAGATAATGGGAAAGAGTTGTGATGACTCAATCCATCAATAGAAATAGTGAGTGAATCCTGATCCACCAAGGTAAAAAGGTGAGTGAAGCCTAATCCATCAAGGTAAATAGGTGAGTGAATCATGATCCACTAAGGGAAACATGTGAGTAAATCCTGACCCACCAAGGGAAATAGGTTGTGATGCCTGATCCACTATATTATGATTTCTATGATTATGTTTTTGCAATATTATTAGGTTTTTATATGAAATTATGTTATGATGGATAATTATTATTATCCATGTTTTATCTAGGTATGTTTTCCTAATGTTATGTTCATGGATCTTGATTATGCTCTCATACCCATGTGCTTATCTTTTTCTCACCTATGATCATCATTGGTTCTCTTATGTAATACTTACTAAGAATTTGAGCTCACCCCTTTATTATGTTTCAATTTCCCTTGGTTGTAAAGAAAATTAAAGTGTATGATGTGTCTAGAAGAGTTCCTTGGGTGAATAATTTCTGGAATATATTGAAGAAACTAGTACAAAAACATATTTTAATGTCAGGTTTGTATGATTTTTACATCAGTTTTTGAAACAACGTCATTATAAGCGATGTTGTAAATATATTTTTTTTATTTAGGTTATTAAAACCAATGTTACAAATATTTATGATGTAATTTATTATTAAAATTTAAAAAAATTATTATTCTTAACATTGTTTTATAAATAAATGATGTGAAATATCATCTTTCATATTGATTATTTAAAAACTAACTTGAAAAATAAACTTTCATGTTGATTATTTATAAAATCTTGTGAAAAATATTTCTCATTGAAAAAAAATCATGAGAAAATAGAACTATTTTAGAGAATAAAAAAAATCATAGTTTCATATGATAAAATAATTATATTTAAATTATAAAACTAAAACAATTAATGATTTTTAACAATGTAATGATAATAAAAAACAAATATCAACAATAATGTTATAAAAAATCCAATGAAAATAAAAGAAATCATTCCATGAATTTTACATGTATTCAAGAATAATTGAAAAATAAAAATGGTCAAACAAATTCCTTCATAATTATAGAAATACTTTCCACTATTTCCCAAAAATAACTCCCCATTTCCATCTTCTATATGGATATTTATTCATGATAAGGGATCTATGACCGATGAATAGAGGGAGTGATAAAGTTTTAGAGAAAATAATGTGAGAAATATATATTTAATGATGGAGGGAGAAACAAAATTTTAGGATGGAAATGGAAAAAAGATTCATCAATAAGATATATTTTAGTTGTTAATAAAAAACATGAGATTCAGATATAAAAAAATGAACTTTTTATATTTGTAAGGAAGAATCTGTAGGTGGTAAAGTGAAATTGTGTGGGATCTAAGTGAAAAATTGCAATTTCTGTGTTATAATTTTATTTTTAATATCGGTTATTAAATAAAATAAATTAAAAATATTCTGTAAAATATTTTTATCATTAGTTATTTAAATAATCGATGTAAAAAAACCATTTTTAATATTGGTTATTATAAAAATCGGTGTTAAAAATATTCTAGAAAATATTTTTAATGTTTTTTATTTAAATAACCATCATTAAAAATATTTTAGAACATTTTTAAGGTCAATTTTTTAAATAACCAACATTAAAAAAAATTCTAGAATATTTTTAATAATGGTTATTTAAACAAATTATGTTAAAAATAATCATATAGTAGATTTGACGTCATTTATTTAATAACTAATGTTAAAAATAATTTGAACGTCGTTTATTAAATATCTGAAATTAAAACACTGACATTATAATTACTTTTTCTACTAGTGAGACTTTTCATAGATCAAGTAGTTTCATATATAATGGGAAAAAATACCAATTGATTGAAAAGGACATGGGATTAACTAGTTAATGTTTGGCATTAATTCTCTAAAAATATAAAACTAAAATATCATGGGAATTTATTAAAATAAAATATTTTCTTTAATCCATGTAATTATGAGATGTCCATGCTCGTGGGATATCATAGTTGGTATCAAAGTATGATTTAGATAACTTTAAAGGTTAGGATATTAATTGAGGATTATTTATTGGTTTATAACTTAAATTTGATCATAATTTCAAAATTATAGATAACTATTTAGGTTAGTTGAGGTAATATTGAATATTTTAGGGATTGGGATAAGATAACTTTAGTGAAAACCCTATATATAAGTCTAAGGTATAGGTCTAAGTATATGATAACATCCCAAATTTTTGTTAAAGTATATATTTTATGGTTCTCCTAGAAATTACATCCCTATTTGTATGATAGAAAGTGGATGAAGATGTGGAACATACGTATCTAGGGGTAATCATCATGAAAAAGTCTAGTTGAGTATCAACTCAATATTTACTTGGGTTCACGATGAGTGGGCCTAAGACTACACACCTAGATAGGAACTCCTAAGGGATATGATTTGGTTAATCACATTCTCTTTATAATCCATTATGAGGGATTTATTATGTTAAGGAATTAGGTTATGAAATATAATAAAACCTAACCTAAAGAAACCTATATTTAGCTAAGAGTGATTTAGGTTGAGCTGAAACTAATGTAATAATTTTGAAGAGTAATACATTTTGAGGTTTAATTTGTTGTGTAATTATCCTACAATAATTCTATTATAGTGCTAATTATTCATCTCTCATGATTAAGTGATTATCCACTAAATGAGGCTAATATTAATTGTTAATATATATAATATTTATGTGCTTTATTATTCATAAACACCATTTTAGTACATTTTACACTTTGAACATCATTTCACATTATGATTGTAATACCTTCTTAAAATGCACTATTATGTGGTACATTTTTTAACATCATTTAAAGTACCAAATGATTCATCTGATTTTAAGGAATTTAATTATCCATATTTTAATTTGATATTTTGGAAACTATATATACACTTAAATATGAACATTTT
The DNA here is from genome assembly GCA_963277665.1 of Viscum album. Lineage (NCBI taxonomy): Eukaryota > Viridiplantae > Streptophyta > Magnoliopsida > Santalales > Viscaceae > Viscum > Viscum album. Next base: position 1,908,754,266 of record OY728151.1, read on the forward strand.
TCATTCAGGGATCAATGGAGGATTCATAAAAGATGATGGAGATATTTGGAGATGAATGGAAGCAATTCTAGAGAAGGCATATTGGACACCATCCCACAGATGAGAATGTGGTACCCACATTACAAACCCAATGAATCCCAAATTTATTGGGCGGATAGAAGACATATATAGTAACAAATAATTATTCAGGAGACAGTACTAATTCGTCCTCCATTGTGGTCATTTAGGCGGCCCAATTTAGAGATAAAATTCTGGGACAGATTCTACATCCCAGAAAAACAGACCACTAATCTAATAATATCTCCGAATAAAAAACTAAAAATGGGACATAATTTTATAGGAGGTTATGAGACATCCGGGGATCCATTTTCTTATTCTATGGACCACTCTAATTCGGCCATCTAGAAGGTCTTCCAAGCGCGTCTGTTCGGTGGATGAAATCCGGATGCCACCTCGGGTCAAGGGTGGAAAAATCAACTCTGCCTAAACTTTCCACCCACCTATGGCCTACCAAAATTAATTGAGGAGACTTGGAATATTGAATTATCAACCCAAGGCTTCAAAAATTCCTATTTAAGGCAGTGTTGGTGGAGGATTGTAGGATCTTCAGTGCTTTGTTCAATTGTAATGTTATGTTGCGATTTTGTTGTCTCAAGTTTGTCTTTCACATGTAAGTTGTTCAATTCACTTTAGTTTCTTAATAAAATCTATTATTTTCCTCTTATTCTATTGTTATTCATATAAATTTGATACTTTTGGTTCAAGGTGTGAATTTATTCACACTAAACCTTGTAAAATTATTCACACAATGGTGGAGTGATCATTTTCGTTTTATTGTTTTCTTCACTTCTTCAATTCCTCCCTCATGAGTCTACTTCCCGCTTACATTGTAACCATAGAATCAATGGACGGCTAAAACACTTATGGTTTGATCCAAGGGAGTATCAAGGGGATGTATTTAATTTTATTTATCACATCATTAATGTATAATCACTTCTTTAATTGAGATTTTTATTTGATTGTTTTTAAACTCCATCATCCTTGTTGAATTTAAGGCCACACACTTCAATACTAATATGAACCTTTACCTTGAAGTGCTCAAAACTTTGATCCTTCAAGTGTATAGGTGATTATTATTAAATTTTGTAGGTATTAAACCAGTAAGTGATGATGTTTTTTTATCTTTTTAAATGAACCCATCTCAAATATAAGAAATTGAAATCATTGAAAAGGAAATACGTCCAATCCACCCCAAGTGATAACCTAGGATCAACTCACTCATTTAAATTGAATTCACTTAAGTCTCTTAGAGTTCATTTAAAACCATCTTAAATCAACCCAAGTTGTCCACTTCATATCCAAAAACAATCCATAGAATGTATGTGTATGTAGGTTACTTATTAGGTCTCTGAGGATTCGATAACCCAAGATAAACTACAAGGACCGTTCTACCTTTATCTCTTGGGTAAATTTGAGCGTGAATCAAATTTTGGTGCCGTTTCCAGGGACCCAAGTAATTCATCTAAACATACATTATATTCTCCCCCATTTCTTCTTTTCTCATCCAAATTCTCTTATCTTGTCCCTTTCTCATTTTTTTTTCTTTTGGCGCATGTCCGCCTACACCCGCGATCAATCAAACCGTCTAGTTAGGGTGGATAGTCCTGGGGTTTAGGAGTCAAGTAAACCAAGGGAACTCTTTAAATTAGATCTTAATCTTCCTAATACTCCATATTTCAAAATTGAGCCTATTCAAATGGAAGGTCTTCAAAGAAACCAACTCATAAACCCGGGTGGAAACCAAAATGGAAACCCAAATGAGGTAGCCCCAAACTTGGGGAATGCAATTGATCAAATCATGAATGACTACCTCATACCTTCCTGGACCAATTCCCCCTCATGAATTAGACACAAATCCCTAGGAGATTCCAACTACATCTTTAATCCCCATGTCTTAAATCATCTTCCCACATTCCATGGAATGGAGTCCGAGATGCCCTACCTTCACATTAAGGAGTTCAATGACATTATAGAAACCATGTGTCCCCCACATCAACTAGAATCAGCTAAGATGAGGCTATTTCCTTTTTCTTTAAAGGATCAATCTAAAAATTGGATAAAACATTTGAGACCATCATCCATCAACTCTTGGGACCAACTACAAATAGAATTCTACCAAAAATACTTTCTCCACCACAAAACAATTTCACTTAAAAAGAGTATCCAAAACTTTTTTGAAAAAGAGGGAGAGTCATTCTATGAAACATGGGAGAGGTTCAAGGACACTCTAAACATGGTTCCACACCATGGCTTTTCTATTCATGAACAAGTGAGAATTTTCTATGAAGGGTTGGGTCCGGGGAACAAACAATTCATTGACATAATGTGTAATGTAACCTTCAAAAACAAAGCCCCGAATGATGCTTACGAGTATCTAGAAATCCTTTCTGCACAAAACTAAACATGGGGAACTTCGCCTTATTCTGAAAATCTGCAACGAACTACTGGAATTCATACACTTAGAGAAGAGAAAATCCTTAGGGCTAAACTCGCATCACTCTCTAGGAAGGTTGAAGAGATAGACCTTAGGAAAGATCCTGAAATTCAAACTGTAGACCTTGTTTGCACAATTTGTGACAAACATGACCATAAGATAGACAACTGCCCAACCATTCCATCCATCATGGATGTTCTTTTAGGAGGACCCCTAGCTGAAGTAAATGTTTTGAACTTTCAAAAGCCTCAATACCAAAACTACTTCAACCCAAGGTATAATGACCACCCAGGCTTCCGCTGGAAAGATAACCAACAACCTAGCCAACCACAGGGACAAAATCCTTACCCCCATCAGAACTACCAAACCCATAACCAGTTCCAAACCCAACCTATCCAATACAAACAGCCACCGGTCCATTTTCAACCAACCATCCCACCTCCAAAATATTCCCCCAGGATAAACCAATCTTCTCAAGAACCAACCCAAACTGTTCCACAAAGCCTACTAGAAAAATTGTGCAAACAAATGGAAAGTATGAACTTGGAAGTCTCTTCCCTTAAACAAGAACTTCAAACCATCAAAACTGGAAAGGCACCCATGACTACTCAAGTGTTTCCATCCTCAACTTCAAGGGGAGAGTCAAGTTGTACTTAAACAACTCATGAACAACTAAAGGTTGTGACTATTTTAAGAAGTGGGAAATCAATCAAGAAACCAGAACAACTAATTCAGAACCCACATGAAGATTCAAACTTGGATGAAAATTCAAATGAACCAAATGATCAAACTGAAAAACAAGATAACATTGTCAAAGAAACAACTCTTCAACAAACAACCCCATAACCTGCACCATTTCCTCAATGAATGAGGGGGAAAACCAAGCCTGAATTGAGTGAAACATTGAGGGAAATCTTCTCACAAGTCAAGTTGAACATTCCCCTTCTCGATGCCATAAAAACCATACCTGCCTACTCAAAGTACCTTAAGGACTTGTGCACTTTTAAAAGAAAATTTTCACATAAAAACCAAGTCCTTTTTGATGCTAATGTGAGTACCACCATTCAAGGGACCATTCCTCCTAAGTTGAAAGACCCGAGTTTCTCTTACATCAATGTTGAACTAGGAGAGAGAAAAGTTTCCAAGGCCTTGTGTCACCTAGGTGCTAGTGTCAATATCATTACCTATGTTTTGTACTTCCAGTTAGGCCTAGAAGAACTCCAACCCACATCTGTCACACTTCAATTTACTGATCGTAGCATTAGGGTTCCAAAGGGGATTTTAAAGGACGTTCTGGTAAAGGTTGAAAACATTATCTACCCTGCTGACTTCATTGTCCTTGAAAACCATCCAAACTTAGGAAATAAGGAATAAACCCCAATTATCCTTGGTCGTCCCTTCCTTGCAGCAATCAACTCTGTTATCCGAGTTCGAAATGGGAACATGACCATCACCTTTGGGAACATGAGTCTAGACTTGAACATCTATAATGAAATCTCACAAATAGGGTATTATTAGGAAATTCATGAAGTAAACATGATAGGAAGCATTGATAATGAATCCATAGAACATCAAAGAATATTTGATGAATGTTTAATTCATGATGAGATTGATTTCCTTTTTTGATATAAAGGAAGTTTATCTCCTTGGCTTGAATCATTTTCAAATTTCTCTTATGATGAAGTATTTGGTCCAACAATCAGTGAAACCTTTCAGGAAACCAATTTCATGGAGACCACTCCAACTTCCTTCCCTAAATCTAATCAGGCCAATCTAGTAGTTGAAACTTCTACATGTGGGGAATAAATCCTATCTAAAACTTTAGGAAATAAAATTGATCATGATCCAATGTCCCAATCTTCTGCTGAAATTCTTAACCAACTTGATCTTGAATTAAAGGAACTTCCCACTTCACTCAAGTATGATTTACTAGGAGAAAATAAAAAACATCCTATTGTCATTTCTTCTTCTCTTGAAGCCAATCATGAGAGGATGCTTCTAGATGTCCTTAGGAAACATAATAAAGCCATTGGTTGGACCCTGTCTGATATTCCTGGGATTAGCCCACTTATTGGGACTCATAGGATTGTTCTAGAATCTGATTCAAAGACATGTCGTCAACCTCAACGGCGACTCAATCCTAATCTCATGGAGGTAGTAAGGAAAGAACTTATGAAATTGCTAAAAGCTGGTATCATATATCCCATAGCTGAGAGTCAATGGGTGATCCCAATACAAATGGTTCCAAAAAAGGCTGGAATCATAGTGATAACCAATGAGGATGGAGAGATTCTTCCAACAAGGGTGAGTAGTGGATGGAGGGTCTGCATTGACTATAGGAGGCTAAACTCATTCTCCAAGAAGGACCATTTCCCCTTACCATTCATTGACCAAGTCCTTGAGAGAGTGGCAGGTCATGCCTTCTACTGTTTCTTAGATGGGTACTCAGGGTATAATCAAATTGAGTTCTCCCTAGAGGATCAAGGAAATACTACATTCACATGTCCATTCGGCACCTTTTCTTTCAAACGCATGCCCTTCGGGTTATGCAATGCCCCTGGAACCTTCCAGCGGTGCATGATGGGAATATTCTCATACATGGTAGGGGATTTTATAGAGATATTCATGGATGACTTATCTATGTTTGGGGATACATTTGAGGGATTTCTGAGGAATGTAGAGAGAGTCTTGTCAAGATTTGAAGAAAAGAATCTAGTCCTAAACTGAGAAAAATGCCATTTCATGGTTAAAGAGGGACTAGTTCTAGGCCATCTGGTCTCAGGTAGGGGGATTGAAGTTGATAAAGCCAAGGTTTACATAATTTGTCACCTTCCATCACCCAAAACTATAAAGGAATTGAGGTCTTTCTTAGGACATGCTGGTTTCTATAGAAGATTCATCAAGTAATTTAGTTCAATCTCCCGTCACCTTTGTGCTCTCCTAGTAAAGGATGCTCCGTTTGTTTGGACAGAAAGATGTGAGGGTTCATTCTCAACCCTCAAATCCTCTCTCACCTCTCCTCCCATTATGAAATATCTAAATTGGAACCTTCCTTTCGAACTTATGTGTGATGCCTGTGACTTTTCTGTAGTAGCTGTGTTAGGACAACATTGTGATAAAACTTCTTATGTCATTGCTTATGCAAGAAAATCCTTAAATGATGCCCAAATAAACTACACCACTACTGAAAAGGAGTTACTTGATATTGTGTTTTCCTTAGAGAATTTTAGGTCCTACCTATTAGGATCCCCCATCACTATGTTCACTAACCATTCTGTACTAAAATACCTCTTCCAAAAACAAGATGCTAAGGTTAGACTGATTAGGTGAGTCCTTCTCTTACAATAATTTGACCTCACAATAAAGGATAAAAATTGTGTTGAAAATGTTGTAGCTAATAAACTCTATAGGATGGAATTAAAAGAAAACTCAAATCACCTTTCTGTATCTGATTCATTCCCTGATGAACACCTATAATCTGTGAGTGACTGCCCTTGGTATGCCGAAATAGCCAATTTCTTAGTTATAGGATTCATTCCAAAATTCTTAGGGACTCAAGATCGAAGGAAAATCCTTTATTATGTTATACACTATGTTTTTGATGATCCATACCTCTATAAGTTTTTCCCTGAACAAGTCATTAGGAGTTGTTTCCCAGAATATGAACAAGAGTCCATCCTTAAATTTTGTCATAGTGAGGCATGTGGAGGTCACTTTTCCTCTAAGAAAACATCTGCTAAGATTCTTCAGTGTGGTCTCTTCTGGCCCACCCTCTCAAGGGACTCCTATACATTTTTTCAAAGTTGTCCTAGGTTTCAACAAGTAGGGTCCATCACAAAAATGAATCAAATTCCACTCACTCCCATCTTAGTGGTTGAAATCTTTGACTGTTGGGGAATTGATTTCATGGGTCCCTTCCCAAACTCTATGGTATATCTTTACATTCTCTTAGATATAGATTATGTCTCCAAATGGTTTGAGGCCATTCCTACAAAATCCAATGATCATCAAACTGTGATTAGATTTCTCAAGGAAAACATCTTCTCTAGATTTGGAATTGCTAGGGCTATCATTAGTGATCATGGAACTCATTTTTGCAATCATCCATTCTCATCACTCATGAAAAAATATGGAATTTATCACAAAGTTTCCACTTCTTACCACCCATAGACCAATGGTCAAGCTGAGTTAGCAAATAGGGAGATTAATAATATTCTTGAAAAAACTGTCAATCCTTCTAGGAAAGATTGGTCTGAGAAACTCTTGGATGCTCTTTGGGCATATCTTACAGTATTCAAAACCATCCTAGGAATGTCACCATATAGGTTGGTTTATAGAAAAGCATGCCATTTACCTGTTGAAATTGAGCATAAGGCCTTTTGGGAAATTAATAAAATGGATTATGACCTCTCATTGGCCGGAACAAAAAGGAAATTAGATCTCAATGAACTGGAGCAACTAAGGATAGAGGCTTATGAAAATTCAAGGATCAATAAATCTAGAGTTCAAGCCTACCAATCTAGGAATATCAAGGTCAAACATTTTGAACTGGGAAAACTTGTGCTATTTTATAGTTCAAAACTTCATTTACACCCGGGAAAGTTAAGGTCTAGATGGTCAGGTCCTTTCATAGTGCATCATGTGTACCCCCATGGGGCAGTAGAGATTCAAGATCCCACAAGTGGTTACATTTTCAAGGTCAATGGTCAAAGGTTAAAACCATTCATTGAATCATTCAATAAACATTAAATAGAGGTCGAGTTAATTGATCCAATCTATGAACCAGGAAAAAATTGATAGATTTAGGATCTATGTCGGGCTAACGACGTTAAACAAAGCACTACATGGGAGGCAACCCATGGTTTCCAAGTTTCCTATCGTTTTGTTGTTTTAATCAACTTTATATTTTAAATAGGATTAATTAATCATTTTTATATTTAAAAAAAATAGATTGTTGACATGTTCTTCTATTATGAGTATGGATGGGTATGAAAGGGGAGAACCATATTCATCTGTGTCATGTGGTGTGATCCTTGAGTAATGCCTTACCCAGAAATTTAAAAAGAAGAAAATGTATCATCAGTTTGTTTTATTTTAATGTGTTTGTAGGATTAAAATCAAAATACAAAAAAATAAATAATAATATAATAATAATAATAAAAAGGGACATATTGTGGGTTATGGTTCAAACCCCATCACAATCGATGAAGCCGCGGGGATTCAAACCCAGGACCGAAGGGAGACAGGGGCGCACGCTTACCACTGACCTACGGCTTTTTGTGCTTCCTTATTCAATAATTTTTATATATATACTTATATTTTAATTTCTTTATTATATAAATATATATATATATATATATATTGTTTTGTTTTGTTTTGTTTGTTTTGTTTTGTTTTTCCTTTTTCTACTAGGGAACTCTACAAGTGACATGGATATCAAAGGATTAAAAAGGAGCAGCAAGAATTTAAACTTCAACCACCAGGTGACTTCATTCCATGATCCTCATTTTCAGTTTCCTTTTTGAACTTTCATTCTCTACCACTACCCCCTTCTAAATTTTCTTTTTTTATAAACACTGGGGATAGTGTTATTTTAAGTTGGGGGGGATATAAAATAAAAAATGCTTTCGTGTCAAAAAAATGAATGATTTAAAAAAAATGAAAGGAAAAATTCCTTTAACTTTGAACATGGTAATACACATTGCACACTTTGAAACTGAATATCAAATAATTTAGCATCCCCTGATTCTGATTTTAATCCTTGTATAAATTCATGAGCATAGATTTTGGAAAGTGTAGTTGTCTAATGTGATATTTCATCGTTTATATTTTCATCCAAATAAAAAAAAGATCACAATGCACATCCTTTGGATAGTGGGGTATTAATTTGAGTTCATGGGGTCCCCCAAATAAATATCATAGTTTTGGTGATCATTTTAGTTTTAATATGGGTATTCAATAAAAAAATAAAAAATTGCGCATAGAGCAATTAAATGACCTAATGCGTGGATTTCAGCACTTGGGGATCATGACTCCATGGTTTTATGGCCCAGAGTTAGTAATTTTATCTCTATTTTTGGTAATTTTAATTTTTTTTTGACTGAGTTAACTCGATATGATGCCCGAGTATGTGGGATTCACTTGGTTCCCTAAGGTCTTCGAGCTTGGGAGTCATTGGAAAAGTCTCGCTACAGGGGTTGACTCTTTTGAGTGCAATTTCAATTACCATGGAAAAATTTCAAAAAAAAAAATTGAATACTCATCTTAATATTGAAATGTGATTCCACCTAGTGCTTCTATTATTTCCTCCTTGAATAAAGATGAACCCCATGTCTATTGTGATGCACAACACATCCTCATACTTAATTGACATTGGATGAAATATGGCAATGAATTTGAACAAAGGAATGGGCTTGGGATTGGGATCTCTTTATGAAACTATCATGTATTAAAATATATTTATGGGTTTCATTATTGTTTGGTATAAGGTTTTTTGGTGATCATTGTGTATTAAAAATTTTTTGGAAAGGGGAATTCAAAATTCATATTGTTGAGATACATTTTTCTCGGGACTAGAAAAACTCAAGTTGGGGGGTGTGATTAGCCACTAAATGAGTCCAATATTCATTGTTAATATATATAATATTTATGTTATTTATTATTCATAAACACCATTTTAGTACATTTTACACTTTGAACATCATTTCACATTATGATTGTAATACCTTCTTAAAATGTACTATTATGTGGTACATTTTTTAACATCATTTAAAGTACCCAATGATTCATATGATTTTAAGGAATTTAATTATCCATATTTTAATTTTATATTTTGGGAATTGTATCTACACTTAAATATGAACATTTTTTATTCAGGGATCAATGGAGGATTCATAAAGGATGATGGAGATATTTGGAGATGAATGAAAGCAATTCTAGAGAAGTCATATTGGACACCATCCCACTGATGAGAATGTGGGACCCACATTCCAAACCCAATTAATCCCAAATTTTATGGTAGTATAGAATAAATATATATTAATAAATAATTATTTAGTATCTAGTGCTAATTCGGCTTCCATTGTGGTCATTTAGGCGGCCCAAGTTAGAGATAAAATTTTGGGCCAGATTCTGTGGCCCAGAAAAACATCCCACTAATATAATTATATCTCCGAATCCAAAACTCCAAATGGGCCAATATTTTACAGAAGCTTAGGAGACATCCGATGATCCATTGTCCTATTCTATGGACCACTCTAATTCTTCCATCTAGAAGGTCTTACAAGTGCTTCTGTTCGGTGGACGAAATCCAGATGCCACCTCAGGTCAAGGGTGGAAAAATCAACTCTGCCTAAACTTTCCACCCACCTATGGCCTACCAAAATTAATTGAGGTGACTTATACTATTTAAGGCTCGACCCAAGGCTTAAAAAATTCCTATTTAAGGTAGTGGTGGTGGAGTATTGTAGGATCTTTGGTACTTTTTTCAATTGTAATGTTATGCTGTGATTTTGTTGTCTCAAGTTTGTCTTTCACATGTAAGTTGTTCAATTCACTTTAGTTTCTTAATAAAATCTCTTCTTTTCCTCTTATTATGTTGTTATTCATATAACTTTGATACTTTTGGTTCAAGGTGTGAATTTATTCACACTAAACCTTGTGAAATTATTCACACAACGGTGGAGTGATTAGTTTCTTTTTATTGTTTTCTTCACTTCTTCACTTCCTCTCTCATGAGTCTACTTCCCACTTCCATTGAAACCATAGCATCAATGGATGGTTAAACCACTTATGGGTTGATCCAAGGGAGTATAAAGGGGCTATATTGGATGTTATTTATCACCTCATTAATGTATAATCACTTCTTTAATTGAGATTTTTATTTGATGGTTTTTAAACTCCATCGTCCTTGTTGAATTTAAGGCCACACACTTCATTGCTAATACAAAATTTTACCTTGAAGTGCTCAAAACATTGATCCTTCAAGTGTATAGGTGATTAGTATTAAAGGGTGTAGGTATTAAACCAGTAAGTTATGATGTTGTTTTATCTTCTTAAATGAACCCATCTCAAATATAAGAAATTTAAATCATTGAAAAGGAAATACGTCCAATCCACCCCAAGTGATAACCTAGGATCAACTCACTCTTTTAAATTGAATTAACTTAAGTCTCTTAGAGTTCATTTAAAAACATCTTAAATCAACCCAAGTTGTCCACTTCATAGCCAAAAATAATCCATAGAATGTATGTGTATGTTGGTTACTTCTTAGGTCTCTGAGGATTCGATAACCCAAGCTAAACTACAAGGACTATTCTACCTTCATCTCTTAGGTAAATTTGAGCGTGAATCATTAAGTCATTTTGGTCTTAGTAATGGATCAATCCTAAAGAAACCAAGCTGAAAATGGATGTCATGAATAATGCGGATATTTTCCTAATGAGAAACCTAATGGGATAAGAGTAGGAGTAAGAAATTTTATTATTATGCCAAATTGGATATCATGAATTATGATTAAAAATGTGAAATTTTTTGAGTTTCTAGACACACCAAAGAATATAATGATGAAGACTAATGGAAGTTATGATGAAAAATATAATGGAGGAAAGAATATACAATTACTTACATGTAAAAAAATTGGAAAGAAGCACTAAGGAGAATGTCTCAAAGGAACTGGAAGATCTTTTATGTGTAGAAAAGGAGGGCATAGAGAAACTAATTTCTAAGGAAAAATGAAGAGTTAAGTAGACACAGTGAATGGAAAAGGATTTCTTCTAAAGGTACCAATAATAGTTTAATGTATTAAATGTGGGGAACTTGGACATTATCTAAGTCAATGCCCTAATCCAAGGGCTAACAAGGTTGATAGGAACCAAAAACTTCCAAGGAAAAGGAAATCCTATGTGACCAAAACTATGGAAGTGGGTTCTGAATATGATATTGAATGAGGAACATTGATCACCCACTCAATAACTATGAGTGTTGTATTTATATCATGCTAAACCTACTCCTCAGTATTAATAATGGTTACTAAAAACATAAAATCACCACCCCTGGTGACTAGATATTAAATTATTAATAAGAACCTCTGGTGCTATGATTATTCTATCTCATGTATATAACCCCTATCTAATATATGTTTATATGAATGTGCTTCCTACAAATCCTATTATTATTCTTTTAGTCAAATTTGATGTTATATTAGGCATAAATCGACTCTCTTGACATAGAGGCCATGATAATTTCAAAGATAGGAAAATAATATCTAAAAAAATACCCATGATCACCTATTAATACATGGAATACTATAAACTCAATAAAAAAATTACTCCCATTATATTGGGGTATTTACCAAAATGGTTATAGAAAAACTCATCATTATTTATATTACTATTATGAGGGAAAATATGAGTTCCCTAGTCATACCAATGATAGTGAGGATGGAACCTTATTATAAATTAAATCCAGATTCATATCTATATTATAAACACCCTTAACTATTTCATTAGTTAGGAGTAATTAAAATTGTGAGGATTAAATTTATTTAATGGGAGGAGAATGCAATGACCCAATCTTCTATATTATATTTTTTCTCTAAATTAACATTATATCTAATATCTTACTTCACTTGAAAAACTGAACTAAAATTAGCTATGAATTATTAGATGAATATTATTAAGAAATTCCATGAATAATAAAATCTCTAGTAAAGAAAAGTATATTACTCAACTAAAATTTATTACATTTAGAGGTTAAATAATTAATATGATTTCATATTAAAAAAATTGTTTTTATCAAAAAACTGTTTTTTAAGTGTTGTGTATTTTATCCTAATATATTAAACCAATAACTTTTTAAAAGATTATTTGGATAACATATAATATTTCAATATATTAAATAAAATATTAACATTATTTAAGTTATAATTGGTCTGAAATAGTACTAAGAAAACTTAATGTTTAAAAATGTCATTTTTTTAAAAAAAATGTATTTTTTCTTTATGTTTTTCATTTTCATTCAAAAGATAAATTTTTAAATTTTAGAATTTTAATTTTAAAAAATTAAATTCATTTTTTAATTTTACATATCAACATTATCTTAGGATGATTTTTTTTGGGATTTTTCAGAAAAGATGATTTTTTATATGAATAGTGAAAATTCCTTTTCACAAATTTCAAGACTTTTATAATATTATTAGTATATTGGTATTTTGTAAAAAATTATAAAAAAAATATAGAAAAAAAAAATTATTTTTTATAATAGATATTATAAATATAAAAATATTTATTTTACTTTACAAACCTATTTTTTATATTTTAGAACTTAAGTTACACTATTCTCTAAAACTGTTTTAATACATTATACATTTATTATTTTAAAATTCGATTTTAAAAAATTTAAAAAGTGAATATAATAATATGGATTTAAAAATTTTAATTATAAGGTTCATATTATATAGCAATTTCCATATTATTTTAGTCATAAAAATGAATTACTTGGGTAAAACCCACTTACTGTTGTAAAAGCCACAAGTGTAAAATGGGTTAACCAAAGGGGTAAAAGACCAAACATGTTAAAAAAATGTTTCTAATTGATTTTTTAGGGTGTATATAGAACAAAAATTATCTCTTCTCCATTATTTTCCATTTTAGAGTCTTCTTGACTTGTGAAACATGTTCTCTCTTTATATTAAGATGAAAAAATTACAGAAATTTCATTCTCACCACTTATAAAAGGGACCTCTCGCCGCCACTTCATGAAAAATATAAGTTTCTGTTTCCTCTTAAAACTTTGAAATTTTTTCCATCCCCTATAATTTTTTTTACTTTATTTTTCTTTTGTTCAAAATAATTTAGCTTAATCACTCCCTTTCCAAGGAGTCATCAAAGGAGAAACTCAAGCTCTCAATGTGAGTACTATTCTTTTCCTAATTTCTTTTATTTTCTAACTTAATTTTCCAAAAATAATTTTTTCATTACTATATAATTAAATAAGTATTTTTTTATACTAAATGTTATTATTCCAAGGTAAAAATCATTAACCACATTCCCCTTTTCCATTAAGAAAAATAAAAACTCCATTCATGTATTTGTGCAGACTACTGCCTCCACGAAGTAACATATCTCTTTTTTCATATAGCTTATTTATTATTTATTAAAACATCTTAATATATGGTTAAATACCTTAAAAATATCTAAATAATATAATTATTCTTTTATAATAATGGTATTCTTCAAAATTAAACCACTTTCATAACCATACTCATCCATTAATTATGGTATGTTCATTTTTGGGTCGGTCTAACCACCTACTTGAATAATGAATTAAAATAATATCATGGATGACTATGAGAATTTAATTATTGATAATATATGATATAAATAATTAAATAATGATTTTATTTTTGTTCTGTAATGGTAACATTAATATTAAACTCATTAATTGAGATACCAATGATTATTTGTTAAAAATCACTGAAACATGTCCATAACTGATTTCATCATTATGGATTATAACTGAAACTCTCATATAATGAAATTATAAAATTTTAAATAAATATTAAACATTAATTACAGAACCTTTTATGATCTTGTAATGATGAAACTTGGGATAATAATGAAGAACAACACCGCTATTATGAAACTAGTTCAAAACGATCAAGATCACTCACACCAAATATTGAAAATAGATAATAACTAACAAATATACATGTATAGAATAATTATAAATTAATTTTATAAAATATTATATATATAAATAAGGTTATTAAATAGGTTATTAATATATTTATTTTTTTGTAAAGGAGATTCAAGTGCTTTAGTAGAATTCAGGAAGTTGGGTAAGAGGTCCCATGTCACAAATTTAATTTTTTGAGAAATTTTTCATATTTTGCACCATGACATCTATAATATAGTGTTATTTCTATATAATTAATGTATTTTACCATATTAATTTAATTAACAGGTCTTGAAGAGTCATATCATGTTTTTTTCTTCAAATGGATTTATATTCAAAGGATACCAAAGGTGTAAGGGTTTTTGTTAACTCAATTCCCTTTATTGAGTTATAATGATTCTTCTTGAACTTATTTCTTCCAAGATTGGTTTGTTCCACCCTAAGACTTTATTTCATATTAATTTCTCTTTCTATATGGTTTAAAATGTCCTTTTAATTAAAATCATTTACCTTGATAAATTTCTTTATCAAAAAGTATATCATTGTTGAGAATAATTCACATCCTCTTTAACGATGATTTCCCATATTTGTCTATATTTTCCCTCCTGCCAATGTTCTCCTTTATATTTGTAAACCCAATTATGTGTTATTTCATTTGATCTTCGCATTTCTATTTTCCACTTTTCAAAAGGAATCTTTATTATCCCTTTTTATGACGTGGGTTTCAATAAAGATATTTTAAATGATTTTTCTTTCATGATTGTTTTCTTTTTTCCACTCCACATTTCCTTGAAATAGACATTATGAATTTTCAAGGATCTATTATCGAGGATTATTTTTAAAGGTAAATGTGATGTCTCGAACCCAGATGCCACTTAATGGGTTCCTCGAGCATGGTGGGCCACATTGCCTCAAGTGCATCTCTCTGAATGTCAGAGGCTGTCAACTAGCAGTGAGGACCTTGGGTGTGTTGGTGGGGAGACTATACTCTCATTAACAGAGTGTAACACAGAGGATAGAGACAAACCATTGATAACTAAAATAACTGGAATAACATACTATAACTGATAATTATATATGTCATGTCACTATAAAGTTGTAAAACATGTATACAAAGTAGCAGGCATACATGAACAACCCCAAGTAGAAAAAATAAATACATAAACTATCCCAATAATCCTGAGATCTAGCTCAGTCATCTGCTACCAGCTCCATAATAACATGACAATAAATCAAGTGCCCGAAGCGGTACACTTCCCTTTATCAACACTTGCATACATGTAATCTACCCAGGGTACCAATGGCGCCTGGAGAGGGTGTGAGATAAATCTCAGTGGACCACTACCAATGGTGTCTATAACATCTATCTCGTGTAATGTAAATGTAACAGTGTGCAAGAATGTATATATAAAGTAGTACAATGTAACTAAATTTCCAAGTACCTACTTCATCCCTCAGCTAGTATCTGAACATGTAACCAGTTCATTAATTAATTAATTACCAATTTATCTTAATAGGTCATGTGAGGCATATCTAGAACTGACATCATCTTGTGATAGTATAAATAGTGAAGGTTCCAAGGTATAACAAGCCAAACATGATTTATGATTAATATGAAGTGGTTATAAGGTAATCACTAAGGAAACCTAGACCTAAAAGGTGGCCAACTCAGTAATAACTAAGCCTGGGTAAGGGGAAAGAGTGTAATCTAAGGAGAATCATCCAAGGCATTACCACAATAATGTTTCTAGTCGTGTCCAAGGAATGCATCCAAGGTAAAATGGTTGAGCCTGAGGATGTAACCAAGGCATATCAATTCATTCTAGATACAAGTATTGTATCCAAGACATCCTATAATAATAATGAAGGGATCATATGGTGTCATATCGGGAATCTAGAGGTAGACAAGGATTGGGTTCTTGGGTAGGTCTCACCCAAGGTAACCAGCATCCTTGAATCGAAATGACGTCCCCGAGTACCCAAGGCATTACCTTGGGAATCCAAGAGCTAACATGAGTCAAGTCTTTCTATAAATATGTCAAGTTCCATGTGCATAAATAGGCACCTTACATTTAATTCATTAAAATTAATTTGGTTGAATGATAACTATTCCATTAAAAAATTCATGTGGTTCAAGCCTTGCCTTTCATTAGTTTGAAAAGGCCAAGTAACATGCAACATTTTAATTAAAAGCATGTAAATCAAGTTAAATTAATAAGGTTCACTCAATTTTCTTCTATAAACATGGCAAGTTGTTCTTGGGATGTGCAACCAAACATTCATTTACATTTAATAAGGCCAAGTCATATACTTAAGTATGCTTGCCATAATATCATTTAAATCAATCACTTTCATTTAATCACTTACCTTAGGTAGGTCAAGTGGAAGTGACATGGTACGAGTTATTCACAATTTCATGATTCAATAGGAAATTAATATAAGGATGATTACCATTAGGGGTGTCAAGCTCAAGCACACCCAAACAATGGCTCAAAAGTATCAAAACACTAAAACCCCCAATTAGGGCTTATCACCCTTCATGGGGTGTTGGGAGTTGTGGATGAAACCACTAACAACCAATAAAATTTAAGGAAAGAGAATAACCATATGGTTCTAATGACTATAAGAAAGGAATATAAATTCAATAAACAGAACCCAATAAAATCAGCGGTCCCCACACATCAATTTCAAAATCAACAAAATTGAGGGATTAGTTATAGACCACCCACCTCTCGTATGACTCTCCTCATCCATTATCAGCCTATAATTCGTCTTAGATTGGAGTAGATCTAAAAAATGGACATAAAATTCTAAACCTTGATTACTGGTTTGAGAGAAATAGAAACAAAAAAACTAAAAGGGACTCAAGTACTCACCACTGCACATCCAACATGACAAATGGAAGCTCGATTGGACCCTAGATGAAAGAGATCTCTCAATACATAGATTTGGACTTCAAAATCTCTAAAATGGGAGAAATGGAGGTTCATCCTGCTGGAAATCCGAATATGGAAGAAGGAGGAGGATAAATTAGATCATTAAGGGTAAATTGATCATTTTTTCCAAAAAAAATATCCTGTACACAGTTTGGCCGCACAATTTTCCAAATCGTGCGCCAACCATGCACGAGTACCTGGAGAAGAGGGGAAACCACACAATTAGAGAAACCATATGCCAACCATGCGGAATGTCTCTTCCCGAAAATGTAGAGCATATACATGGTTATATATAATTTTGCTCCCTACCCACACTGTTTACATTAATCATGTGACAGACCAATTTCTCCCAAAAACTAGGTTATAGGCTTTGAACAAGCCTCAGACACCCCTGAGACCTTTGTGAACTCATTAGACATCCAAAAAAGGTCCATAATAAGGGTTTACACCTAAATTTAAAGGATCCATACCTGAGTCAAAAACTGGGTTCTTACAGTAAATTTTTTCAAAAAAATTCACATCACATTTTCAAAAAAAAATATTTTGAAAGTGACCCATAACATCATATTTTATGAAAATGTTAAAAAAGTTTTCTAAGAACTCTTTTATGGTTTAACTTCCATTTTCCCCTATTGCAAAAATATTTATTTCCTTGGAAATTTCCTTTCATGAATTACCCTCTAATTTCTTTATACTATTTTGAGGGATTAAACTCATGGAAATCCATTATAATTTTGTCTTGCCTAATCATCCACTATGTATAAATATGGTTTTTTTATTCTAATGTCTTCCTTTTGTGAACACTATATATTTACTTCCTTTGATTTAAGAATGTTCATCTAGATGTCATACATCGATTGATTGAGAAAATTATTAAATTAACCATATACCCTTTATCTATATGGTGTAAATATCATCTACTTTATTATCTTAATTCAAGGGTATTGACCAAGAAAGTTTTTGAATATCTTTAGATTCCAATTTATTTTACACAATAATATCATGTTATGATTATTGATCGAATTATGAATGTTTTCCTTATGTGATTATATTTTAAAAGGATATAGAACCCATTTTCTTCACATGGGTCCTTTATGATATGATGAATGATTGATTCCAAGTGACACACATATGTATGGTTTTTCATTAAGTGATGGTTTGGGCCTATATATCCCTCAAATGCATTGGGTAAAGCTTTATATCTCATGTGATAGTGAGAAACAAGTTGTGATGGATCGATTTACAATGGAAACAAGTGAGTGAAGCCTGATCCACCAAGGGAAACGGGTGAGTGGAACCCGATCTATCAAGGAAAATAGGTGAGTGAAGCCTGATCCACTAAGGAAAATATGGTGTGATGCCTAATCCAGTATATTATGATTCCTATGATTAGGTTTGTGCCACATTATTATGTTTTTCTATGTACTTATGTTATGATAGCTCATATATTATGCTTTATTTTATCTGGATGTGTTTTTTTAATGTTATGTTCATGGATCTGGATTATTTTATCATACCCACACGCTCATCTGTTGATCACTTATGATCATAATTGGTTATGTTTCCCTTACCGAGCATCTAAACTCATCCATTTCTTATGTTTCTGATTCCCCAGGTTATGAATAAAATTAATACAAATGATATGTCAAGAGTATTGTGTGGAAAATTTATGGGAGATATTGAAAACTTGTTATGGATTAAGCAATTTCTTATATAGTGGAAAAATGCTCATTAGTTACATGGATTTTGTTAATTAATATTTGGACCTAATTATATAAAAACTCTAAAACTAAAAGATTATGAGAATTTATTATAATGAAATATTTGTTTTAAGTCATATAATTATGATACAGACATGTATATGGACTATCATAGACAAACATGTCTCCGTAAAATGTACCAAGGAATAATAACACTCTAAGAAACCAAAACAGAGTTCCATTAAGAGACAAAACCCAAATGAATTGTTATGTGGACATTTGAGAAAACACTAGAAAGGAAGAGGTACCTAAAGCAAAAACATGCCTCAAAATGTATAATATGGACTCTAGACTTGGATTAAAAGTGAAAGTGAGGGTAACCTGGGACCTCTATCTCAAAAAACTAGCTCATAATGAACCCCACAGTACAAATAAGACACTATCCGAAGAAAAATCTAAGTTAAGGGTAGCACTCATCCTAGTGACCCAAGCACACACCCAATACTTCCCATGCATGACCCCTCAAAAGAAAAACCTCATCAGAAGGTTAGAAACACATCAAAACCAAAAAGTAAAAACTAGTCAATGAGGAATAAGCATTGCCAAAACAAACAACATTCCATAAGGAATAATCAAAGGGAAAACCAAAGGAATACAACAAACGAGAATTTCCTCAAAATCTTTGTCTTCTCAAGGCTCGACAAGCATAAATCTTCAAAAAGGTTATCATATCCATTTGAAAACTAGGTTACACCTATAAAATAGGATGAAACACTCTAAGGATGTCCCATAGAGATATACTTTATAATTTTCATCAAGACCTTTTTGGGGGTATAGTTAAAATAACACAAAACACAAGTTCACTCTATTCAAGTTTCCTAATTCAAATAAAAAAACCCTAATATAAACCATGAAGAAAATTCAAATACATAAATCCAAAAAAATGAATAAATTGTAAAAAACATTTTTTTAAACCACCAATATTTAATGAAGTTTTTAAAAAAACCATTTTAAGATACCAATTCACTTAAAAAATTTCACCTCATTTAGAGAATTAGAAAAGGTTCATTTCAAAATTCTACCATGATTTGAAATTCCAACCTCCCTACTAGGGAGTCCAAAAAAATTATAAAAATAGAATTTCATTTCAAAAAAAAATTCCAATTTACATAATGAATAAACCACTTTACAAAATACCTTAGGAAAGTAAAAAATCCTTTTTCAAATAACCCACCTAAATATGTTTTAGAATAAAAACATTTTTTAAAAACCACCTTTTCACATAGATAAACCTTTAAAAAGGTTTTACAGATTCACCTTCTTATAAAAATAATTCCCTAACAAATCCACACTTCATTTTAAATTCAAAACATAAGAAAATCCCCAAACCTCGCATTTCCCAGTCCTCTTTAATAACTTCTTCAACACACTTTATAATGCATAATAAATCCACTTTCAATGTTCAAACATTCAAAATACACTTTTAACATTCAACATTCACTATTAAACCCTGAAAACATTAATTATTTAAATCCCCTTTTAAAAGATTTTAATGAAATCACTTTCCACAAATCCATATAAAATCTTTTGAAACATTTAACAGAATCTACCTCTTAATACATATAAAAGGTTTTCCAAAACTAAATCTTATTTATAAACCCAAGATACTTTGAAAAAAAATTCTTAATTTAGGAAATTCAATTTCTTTTAGAAGAGACACAAAAAATTCCATTATAAATTCAAAATTAATTTTACCCAAACAACCACAATAACCCATATAAACACCTCAATCCACCTTAGATTGATCACAAGCGAATAAAGAAACTTTTAATCCTAAAGGAACCAAGTTTCAAAAAATATAAAAATTTTATAACAATGTATGATTTAACTACATGGTTGGGAAAACCATACGATAACCATGAAAAGTTGACTTGTAGCCACCCAGATTGATTGCACAGTCTACACATGGTTTTATAGACCACACACAGTAACTATGCATCCTAGGATTCTCTAAAATTCCACTCCAAATCAAGGAAATCTTTAAAAGTAAACCATAAATACCCAGTATAAACTTAATGGTAATCAAATATTAACCCAACATCTCGAGAATACCTAAGAATAAAACTCAAATTTGAGACACATGCATCAAAGATAGCTCTAAAAACTCAAGTTTCATCACAAAAGGTGGTGATTGGATACATACACAGGACCATATCTTGAATTCTGACAATCCCACCTCCTGTCTACCATGACTCCCCAAATAACTATAAGTTTTGGGTGCAGTGGAAGTACGTGGATGGGTGTAGCTAACTTTAATTTTTCCGTTAACAATGATCAATCTGAGATCCTTCGTGATGATAAAATGCCAGATCTTTAGAATAGAACGAAGAACAAAAAAAGGAGAGTCATGGAACAATAGAGAGGATCATCATATGTTTGTTATAATTAATTTAATTAATTGAAAATAATTACCTTGATGTAATTCTCTCTTCGTCGATGTTTCCAGTCATGATCTGATGTGATCCATTGTTGAGTTGTAGAAGCCAAGTGTAGGCTTTCTCTAGCGATGATCCACACGTGCTCCATGTATCTATGGACGTCGCTGAAGGGATCTCTATGTGTTAGCGCAGAAGATCCTTCACTTGTGATGTTCTTCTTCGATCGCCTTGAGAGCTTCTTCCAAAGCGCTCTCCTTGATCCAGTGGAGGAGGATCTCTCTCGTAACTTGAGAGCATTCTTGGAGGAAAATAATTCTCTCTTGGCTTGAGAGCTTTTTCAAAATCTCTTGTGCACAACCACACACAAAAATGGCTAGGCTCATGAGAATAATATAATTGGGATTTTAATTACTTAGAATAATAAAATGAATTAATTACATGAAATCATTTATTCATTTCATTTAATTCTTAGTAAGACCCCATGTATAATAATAATAGTTGATTATTATTATTACTTGACATGCACCCAGTGAATTAAACCTAATATTATTTAATTAAATAAAAAATATTATTTCTCACAAATCCCCAGAAAAACTACATGGCATGTATATTAATATAAAAGGCATGTACTTTTTTTACATTTTCTTTATTTCCTCCACCACATTTATTAGACCTGGAATAATGACTATTTATTTCTCAAATAAATATCACTACATTACTCTCTAATAAATATATTATTTTTCCTACACTATATTATTTCAAATAACTAGTGTCGAAATAAATGTGATCAGGCATCCTTGAATAATTATTAAACCGCAATCAGGAATAATCTTTATTCAACTTGTTAAATGAATATTTAACTGAGGTACTTGGACACACTTAGTGTGTGACCCTATATGCCTCTTTCTCAGTGGAATTAGGTGGAGTCTGCCTAAATTCCAAGGTTAGAATCTAGAAACATACCAAGGCACCCATAGAGAAAGAAGTTAACATCACAATGATGTGTCACCTCCTACTAACGCTTATCATGTAATCCCTTTGTCTCGATATCTCAAATCAAACGAGTTTCATGTTAGTTCCATCAACCCATGTGCTCAATTATTCTTTATTTGAATTTCTAGAATTGAACTTTCTCATTCCTTATCATGGTCATGGATTTATTTAGGCTATATTAATTCCATCAAAGTTCCTGAGATATCAACTTACATTATGGAATAGAAGGGACAAATCCTTTCTCACATTATCTATTAATGTAGTATTACTCATGACGCACCCAACATATCTTACCTCACTATGAACAGTGTGTCATCACAGTTTTCATAAATACATCTAAGTGTGCGAGTTTTAATACCCATTAATAATAATATTAAAGTCTAAGGATCAATACACATGTCCAAAGATAGGAACATCCAATGACACTTATGAAATGTAGATTTTCTACTGGCGAGTCTCGTTCTCATAATATCCTCCTGGATATTGCCAAGGGCTCACACCATGAGAAGGTGCCTCAAAGTTTTATGAGTACTCACCCCTAATGGCATGTATTATTTGTGTCCCTCAAATAACATCATCTAGTCATAGAACATACGTTCAAAAATAGTGTTATGACATTTCCAGGTTCTCATCATAGCAGGGATCTGCTATGACCCTTTAGTGCAACAACTATCCTTAGGACATTATCACATGTATTGGAACGCAGAAGAGCAATCAAGATGTGATAATATATTTATTAATGAATAAATTACAAAATAGTTGGTTCAAGTCCACCAACTCCAATAGACTCCCACTTGGACTAGAGGCAATTGCTAACAACCTTTAACCCGCTAGATCTCACATGATATTCATGATTCTTCCGAGATAGGCCTTTAGTCATGGGGCTCATCGTGTTCTCTTCCATGGACACTTTTCTCACTGTAACTTCACCCCTTTGATAGAAATTCCTCAAGAGGTGATACTTCTGGAGAATGTTCTTTGTTCGTTAATGTGACCTTGGTTCTTTTTCAAGATACACTATTGCGGTATTATCACAATACAATGTGGTAATATATTTACTGCTAGGCACCACATCAAGATCCTGGAAAAAGTTCTGAATTCAGACAGATTCCTTAACTGCATCAGAAGCTGCTATATATTCAGACTCTGTTGTAGAATCGGCGACAACTGGATGTTTTGAACTCTTCCAGATCACAGCTTTTCCGTAGAGATCTAAAACATATCCAGATTGTGACTTTAGATCATTCTGATTTGTCGGAAAACCAGCATCAGCATACCCTCTGATGACAAGCTCTTCGTATCCTCCATACACTAGGAACATATCCTTAGTTCTTCTTAGATACTTAAGGATATTCTTAACAACAATCCAATGTTGTTCTCCTGGATCTTCTTGATATCAGCCTCTCATGATCAGTGCATAGGCAACATCAATCCTGGTACATAACATGGCATACATGATGGATCCTATAGTTCAAGCATATGGGATCTTACTCATCCTATCTTTCTCCTGTTGTCTGAGGGAACATTTTCATAGAAAGATGTAGTTCAAGTGACACTAAAACCAATCCCCTGTTGGATTGTTCCATACTAAATATCTTTAGTATCTGGTCAATGTATGCACCATGGATTAGTCTAAGTAGCCTATTGGATCTATCATGAATGATCTTGATCCCTAAAATGTGAGTTGTTTCACCTAATTATTTCATAGATAAACACTTGTTCAAAAAGTCCTTAACTGACTATAAGACTGTTACATTGTTTCCAATAAGTAATATTTCATTAACATATACTACTAGGATAATGAACTCATTTCCATTAAATCGCTTATAAACACATGGATCACATTCATTCTTAATAAAACCAAATTCCTATATGGCTTCATCAAATCAAATGTTCCATGACCTAGATGCTTTCTTTAATCTATAAATGGATTTCTGCAACTTGCAAACCCATTTGGCTTCACCTGGTGTCACAAACCCTTCTGGTTGTGTCATATAGACATCTTTCTGAAGGTTCCCATTAAGGAATGTTGTTTTGACATATATTTTCCAAATCTCATATTCATGGTAAGATATTATGGTAAGTATGATTCTTATGGATTTAAAAATGGAAACTGGTGAGAAGGTTTCATAATAATCAATTCTTTGACACTATCTAAATCCTTTAGCCACTAGTCTTCCATTATAGGTGCTAACTTGACCTTCCATGTCCATCTTTCTCTTGAATACCTATTTTCATCCAACATGATTTACATCAACTGGCTCATTGACCAAAACCCAGACTTGGTTCTGATACATGGAATCCATCTCAGCTTTCATAGCTTCTAGCTGTCTTGCAGCTTCTGAGATCTCTATTTCTTCCTTGTAGGAGATAGTTTCATCATTGTCCAACAATAATGATTCACCATCCTCAGTGACTAGGAAACCAAATCTCTCTAATTACTTTATCTCTCTTGAACTCCTACGCAGTGCTTGTGTTTCTGAAACCTCTTCCACGGGGACCTATGGAACTTTCTCCTGTACCAACTCCTTTGTATCTTGGGCATTAACTTTATTAAAGTCAATCTTTCTCCCACTATCTTTTTTGAGGATGTTCTCCCACTCAATAAAGATGACTTGTCAGGTGACAGTCGCTTTCTTAACTGAATGGTTATATAAGTAATATCCTTTAATTTCCTTGGGATATCCTATAAAGATACACCCCGTGCCCAGGGTGCTAGTTTGTTTCCTGAGAAGGTCTTAACAAACGTCTTGCATCCCCATACACATGTGTACAAAAAAATGGGTTTATTTCCATTCCATAACTTGGAGGGAATTCCATTTACCACCTTAGTTGGTACTTGGTTTAATGTGTATGTTGCAGTTTGTAATGCATATCCCCAAAAGGATAATGGAAGATCTGCATGACTCATCATCAACCTCACCATGTCCAACAAGGTGTGGTTCCTTCTTTCGCTAACACCATTCCATTGTGGTGTATAAGGAGGAGTGAGTTGAGATAAAATCACAGACTCTTGTAAAAGGTTGATGGACTCTTAGTTCAGATATTCTCCACCTCGATCCGATCAAAGCTTCTTTATCTTCTTACCAAGCCGATTATCTACTTCATTCTTGAATTCCTTAAATTTCTCTAAGTCCTCTGATGTATACCTCATTAAGTAGATATAGCCATATCTACTCAAATCATCAGTAAAAGTAATAAAGTAAGAATATCCACCTCTAGCTTATACTGGAAATGGTTCACACACATCCATGTGCGCCAATCCTAGAAGCCATGTGGCCCTTTCACCCTGCCCACCGAAAGGCGGCTTGGTTGTTTTACCTTGTAAACAAATGTGACATCTATCAAGTGGTTTTAGCTCAGTAGAGTCTAAATAACCATCTTGGAAGAGTTTTGTCAAGTACTTCTTGTTTACATGACTGAGACTCAGATGACACCACTGGGTGTTGTATGAGTCATGTGAGTTTGTTTCGTTATCGATTCTCAACACTTGGTTTTCATAATTTAATACATAAAAACAGTTATTTAAATGCACCATAGCATAACATATGTTGTTTTTATAAAACAAACAACCCTTATTTCCAAACTAGAAAATAAATCCATCCATATCCAAACATGATACAAAAATTATGTTCTTATTAACACTAGGCACATAATAACATTTATGTAAAACCAAAAGCATACTAGTTGGCAATGAGAGATGGTAATCACCAATGGCCAACACAGCCAACCTCACGCCATTGGCAGCTCGAAGATCCACCTCTCCTCTGATGATATTTCTAAATCTACTTGGTTCCTATATTTGAATATAGATGTGATCCCCACAAGCTGTATATAATACCCAATGTGTAGAAATGGAAAGATTACACTTGATAATGAATTCACCTTTAGCATCCCCACACTTCTAGGTGAAATTCCTCTTCTAGTGGTATGGATTTCCACATGAAAAACATACTGACTCCCATTCCTTACCCTGCCTTTGGATCTTCCCCTTCTTGGAGGGACGGTGCTCAGGGGCTTCAGACCTTTTATGAATCCTTGTCCCATTTTCCTTACCCTTTCTTTTCTTATTCACCATAAGGACTGCAAGTTTGTCATGCTTCATGTCCTTATCTACTTGGTGAATTAAGGTCAAAAGTTCTGATAGACTCTTCTCATTGTTGCTCATGTTATAGTTGAAAATAAAGCTAGATAAGTTCTTGGAAATTGATGATAGGATGAGATCTGTACGCAACTTATCTAGGAATTTAATCCCTAAGATGTCCAGGCATTCAATGTAGCCAATAATCTTGACTACATGAGACCCATCTAGCGCAGACTCTCCAAGATTAGTTGTAAACAAAGCATTGGAGATCTCATATCTCTCATGTCTCACCTTCTCTTTATAGAGATCCTTCAGGTGAGACATCATGCTATACGCGTTCATGTTTTCATGTTGCTTCAAAAGCTCATTAGACATGACCGATAGCATGAAAAATTGTACATCTGTGCCATCATCCATATGTTTCATATAGAGAGATAGTTCCTCATAACTGGCCTCTTTTCCAGGCACAACTGGAATGGGCTCCTCCAGCACATACAATTTCCTCTTGTGGCGAAGGATGACGGGTAAACGTCTCCTCCACTCCTAAAAATTGGTGTCGGTGAGAAGATTTTCCTTCTCAAGTATGGTTCACAATGATATGATTGAAGTCATTTTTCTTGTCATTCCAACAAATTAAGATGAGCAGAGATTTTTAGTACTTCATCATGATAAAACTAAGACAAATAAATAAATTAATACTTATTAGTCTCCCACTATTTTATCAAAATACAATAGCCCTCACCATTGACTTCAGAATATTCTGTTGCCTGAATATTCTAGTGGCAATGATCTATATTTCCCTTCACATTACCCCAAATAGGGTTGGTCAAACAGATTCAAGGGTTTTAGGTAGACATTATAAATTCCAACTGCATTAACTTGCAGTTCCTTGATCCGCTGAGTGGACTCCCCAATCTTAAAATCCTTTTATTTTGGATTTCCTCAACCTTTTCCTCTTGGTCACACAAATTCTTATTGTGGAAGTCAAACCTTGATGTGAACCAAGTCATGTCAACCCAAAATATTTAATTAGAATTCCCCAATAATTAAAATCACCCCAACTAGGGTTGGTCAAGCACTTTGAACTATGGTTCGATTCTAACCAAGATTATGGAAGGCTATATCGACTTAAAACTTCTTTGAGGGATTTTATCCTTATGTGTATGTTTCCATTTTATCATCTTTCCTACATGCTTGTTAATATTAATTGAGATATACTTAAGTGATTAACCATGTCTAAGATAATATTTACGCATAAGTCTGTCTTATTTTAGTTTCATCTTACATGCTTGTTTAATTCATTAATTATGTGATCGTAACAACACACCCACAATAAATAAACCATGCAACTGACAGAAATAAAATAAATGGTATGATCATGAGATTGTTCTATTGGTTAATTTATCTAGTGGTTAATAAACTAACCCAAGACCTAGGGGAGAAACACCTTGAACCTTTTGGGTTCGTGTTTACAGCTTTACACTTGTCCACCTTTGTATCTCCTTGGATTGGTTTCACCTTGGCTCATAACTTGAGCTGTATCCACTGGCTTGGGAGCTCCATTCATTACATGTGCTTTTATCTCACTCACAGGTGAGGGGTAAAATGGGGTTTTACATAAAAGAAACCTTGGGCACACAGACCCTATATATTAATGAAGAGAAGGATCTCATGCCAACAAATTTAATTTAAATAAATTAATTAAAAGAAACCATCCACATACAAAGTTCATGGTCTAACTCATGATCATCCATGCATGTAATGATATTTACACATAAATAAAACTATCATTAAATTTTTTAATTGTTCTTGTTTAAGATAAATCATGTTCGAATCAATTAATTATCTTTAATTAATCAATCCTTTTATCTTAAACCCTTTCTAAATTCCCTTGAGATTCTCATCCATCATAATTTTAGACAAATTAATTCATTTAAAATTATCTTGGTATGTAACTTGTATCTTGGAGGCAACCCGGTGAATTCCCGTTCATAACTACCCAATGAGTAGAAATGAACATTACGAAAATGTTAAATTAAACACACATATATAAAACACCTATCACGTGTTGTGCCTCAGATTTATGCTCACATCATGGTACACGTCTCAAAGGTTTGTATAATATAATAATAAATTTTAATAAATCTGTGTAATTTGGATGAGTACATGATGTGTAGTTCTGACTACACGGCGTGTACTATCGTTCACCGTCCATCCAAAGTACACACCCACAGATATGGCGTGTATATGTACATTAGAAATCTTCAGAGTACATGGCGTGTCTAGTGGGCCACAGGCCATGTAGTGTCTGCGTTACACGGTCTCCATCAGGGCAAGCCGTGTACGGGGTACACGGTTCAACCCTAACCCAAAGGGACTACATGTCGTGTCCAATGAGCCACACAGTGTGTAATCCGGAAACCTCATGCCACCTGTTCCTTGTCAACACACAGAGTCATTTAAGACTAAGATAGACTCCAACACACGACTTGGTTTCGCAGACCAGTCCCGATGCATGGAACCTATACTACACGGCGTGTACTGCTGAATACACATCGTGTGTTCTAGTGTTGTATGGTCAGGAAGCTTTGACACCTCTGGATGAGATCCTCTATTTTATTTTAATCAAAATTAAAATAAAATATCATTTTTTTAAGGTGAATAAGAAACGAAAGAGGATGAACAGATCTCAAGATTCAGATTTTCATAACAATTAACTTGAATTGAAACAACTAAATTATTAAATTCATAAATCATCAAGGAAAAAACTAAATAATTATAATCAATGATATGACCCTTTTGATACCACTTGTAGGTTTTGGGCACAGCAGAAGCGCGTGGATGTGTATACCGAACATTAATTTTGCCTTTAACAACGATCAATCCGAGATTCGTCATGATGATAAAATGCCAGATCTTTGGAATAGAGCGAAGAACGAAAGAAAAGAGGAGAGTCCCATAACCATAGAGAGGATGATCATATGTTGATTATAATTAATTTAATTAATTGACAAGAATTGTCTTGATGGAATTCTCTCTTCATCGATGTTTTCAGTCATGATCTGATGTGATCTGTTGTTCCGTCGTAGAAGCCAAGTGTAGGTTTCCTAAAGCGGTGATCCACACATGCTATACGTATCTCTGGACTTCATCAAAGGGGCCTCCGGGTGCTAGCACGGAAGAACCTTCGCTTGCGATTTCCACATTCGGTTGCCTTGAGAGCCACTTCCAAAGCTCTCTCCTTGATCCGGTGGAGGAGGATCTCTCTCGTAACTAGAGAGCGTTCTTGAAGGAAAAGAATTATCTCTTGGCTTGAGAGCTTTTTCTAGATCCGTTGTGCACAACCACACAAAAAAAATTCTAGGCTCATGAGAATAATATAATTGGGATTTTAATTACTTAGAATTATAAAATGAATTAATTACACAAAAGCATTTATTCATTTCATTTAATTCTTAGTAAGACCTCATGTCTAACAATAACAGGTGACTATTATTATTACTTGACATGCGCCCAGTGAATTACACATAATATTATTTAATTAAATAAATAATATTATTTCTCACAAATCCCCATAAAAACTACACGGTGTGTATATTAATATACACGGCGTGTACTTTTGTTTTTTTTCATTTTCTTTATTTTCTCCACCACATTTATTAGACCTTGAATAAATGATTATTTCTCAAATAAATATCACTGCATTAATCGCTAATAAATATATTATTTTTCTCACATTATAATATCTTGAATAACTAGTGTCAAAATAAATGCGATCATACATCCTTAATAGTTATTAAACCACAATCAGGAATAATATTTATTCAACTTGTTAAATGAATATTTAACTGAGATACTTGGACACACTTAGTGTGTGACCCTCTAGGCCTCTTTCTCAGTGGCATTAGGTGGAACCTTCCTAAAGTCCAAAGTTAGCATCTAGCAACACGCCAAGGCACTCATAGAGAAAGAAGTTAACGCCGAAATGACGTGTCACCTCCTACAAATGCTTACCATGTAATGTAATTTCTTTTCCTCGATATCTCAAATCAAGCGGGTTGCATGCTAGTGTCATCAACCCATGTGCTTGATTATTCTTTTTTTGACTTCTCGGAATTGAACTTGCTCATTCCTTACCATGGTCATGGATTTATTTAGACTATATTAATTCCATAAAAGGGCCTAAGATATCAACTTTTGTTATGGAATAGAAGGGACAAATCCTTTCTCTTATTATCTATTAATGCAGTATTACTCATGACTCACCCAACATATCCTAACTCACTGCGAATAGTTTGTCGTCAAAGTTTTCTTCAATACATCTAAGTGTGCGAGTTTTAATAACCATTAATAATAATATTAAAGTCTAAGGACCAATACACACGTCCACAGATAGAAACATCCAATAACACTTATGAAATGTAGATTTTCTACTGGCGGGTCTCGTTCTCATAATATCCTTTGGGATATTACCAAGGGCGCACACCATGAGAAGGTGCCTCAAAGTTTTATGAGTTCTCTCCTCTAATGACTTGTATTATTTGTGTCCCTAAAATAACATAATCCGGACATAGAACATATATTCAAGAATAATGTTATGACACTTATGGGTTCTCATCATAGCAGAGATCTGCTATGACCATTTAGTGCAATAACTATCCTTAAGACATTATCACATGCATTATCACGTAGAAGAGCAATAAAGATGTGATAAGATATTTATTAACGAATAAAGTACAAAGTAGTTTGTTCTAGACCACCAACTACAACAATAACAACCTGACTTTGATACCATTTGTAATTACCCGACGTGACCAGGTCGTGAACCTGGTTATCTAACCCCGTGAGTCTCCTATAATACATTGATCTCCTTCCCAACACACCACATTCTATTATCCATCGGGGTCACCTATAATACTAATAACTATCCTCATAGACCAATACAAGTTTTTTAGTGTGCATTGTCCTCAATCACACACATTGAAAACATCCCTTAGGTGACCCGTCCTGAAACTAATCCATATCAAGCATGCATAACTATGGTGTTATCATCAGACAGACTCCTTAAAAGAAAATCTCGCCTTATTGACATGGGTAGTACCGATTTTCATATACTTTTCCCATGTCAATTTTCATTGTGATGTTGGACCCAACCACTCTCTTTTCAAGGTATGTTATCATTTCTTATGCCAAGATGATCTATCACGACCAGTCCTCAGGACCCGTGTCGTGACTTCCCCAAGCCCGCCTTCCATAGGCCAGGGGCTGGCGACTAGCACCAAAGGTGTAAATCTCTAAGCTGGGAAGGCATTGCCTTTATAAACTGTAAGCACAAACAAACAGAGTATAAGATAGAAGCAAAACACTAAGTAAAACTGTGTACAAAAGAGTGATGAAAAGTAAAAGGGGCCAGAAATACAAGCCTAACTGTAAAGTACAAGGAAACGGAAAGTAAGTACAACTAAAGGAACGTAAAAAACTGAAAGATCGTCCACCAGGAATTCCTAATTGAAGGGTAGGTATAGAAATCCTCCACAACACTCCACATCCGTCCGTCTCCTCCGTGTACCATCATGTCGTGTGGTCCACCTCTGGGTACCGTCCAATCCTGCCCACTCAGCCTCGGTCAACGTTGTTCATCGTCTGCAACCAACACAATGAGGTGCGGGCAAAGCCCGTGCAGGGGTGAGTATAACAATACTCAGTAGGGACCCCGAGACCCTAAAGGTCTCACAAATCCAAAAAGGATAAACCAAAAAGTAAGAATTCAACAGATAACCACACTTAGGTATATGCCCATACATATACCTAAGTTATCAAGTAATCCATCTCAATCATGAGGTAAACACAAAAGTTACTCACTCAGCTCAACTAGGATTTTTATTCACAATATCGAAACCACAGCTGCTGGAGAACTCCTCCTCTGTCGAGTACAGTGGGTTTGTCACGACACCAAGGTGCTTCCCACTAACCTTGGACTACTGAGGTACTCCGCCTGTCGAGTATCGTGGGTCTGCTGTGTCACCAAGGCACTCCCCACTGTGGGTCTGTCGCCACAACCAACCGCTCCCCCTAATAGCCTGCAGAGGTACTCCTCCTGTTGAGTACCGCGGGTCTGCCACTACAACCAGGCGCTCCTCCGCCATGGGTCTACTGCCACAACCAGGCGCTCCCCACTGGGCTAGTCGAATCACTCTGAGTCGAATTGGTCAGCAGTCATCAGGTCTCAGCCAGCTACTAGGTATTTGTACTTTGTTCGCTCGTATTCAGGAGGGTCCACTCCACGAGCTATAGGTCGATATTCCAACTGTCATGAAGTCCCACGTAGAAGTATCTCAAAGGTCCGCCTCGTTATAGGGGTCTCAATGCAACAGACGGCGCGTCAATCGGATGCCCGATCTGTGAGTTATAAGCTTTTTAGTCCCGGGGTCCCGGTTTGATTTGTGTACGATCCAACATGACTGTATCTCAACATTACCCCGAACTACAATGGGGTAAACTCAAAGGGACTGTCGTGCTCCTAGAAAACCAGCGCCGCTGACGGTTCGTCAAACGGTCATCTGGTGCCAAAGATATGGCCAAAGAAAGTAAAGGGTCGGTAGTGGGCCCGGGTCTGATCCGACCCGGTCAGACTGACCCGGACCAACCCAGTATGGGACGGCCCAGTCTGGGTCAACCCGGTCAGACCTGTTAGGTCTGGCCCGGCCCATTGGGAGGGCCAGCCAGTTTGGTTTGGCCCGGCCTGCTGGGCCCAGCCCAGCCGGTCGTGAGGGCGATTAGGCCCGGGCTCGGGGCCAATTCGGCCCAGAGCATCGCGAAGGCGCGGCTCGGCCCGGAGGTCGCGGTCGAGCCGGTTTGTCCAGGGCACCTGTAAGAACCCTGATCTTCGTTTCAGGTATGTCTTTCCTTTTCTGGAGTTTTGAGAATTTTTGGAGTTTCTGGAAAATTTCAAAGTACATGTCCTGTACTTTCTGAGTACACGTCGTGTACTCTTCTCCGGCTCGAAGTTGTGTGTTGGCCGTACCCAGGCCACACACACGGTGTGTAGGGGTGATGTGGATGCCGATTTTGGTGGAGTACGGAGAAACCCACTACACACCGTGTACTTTAAAAATACACGCCGTGTACTTTTCTTTTTTTTACTAAACGGACCGGGGTCGCGCCTCGTCGTGTTTTTTTTCCTTCTTCTAGGTCTGGTTCATCCGAGAGCGACTCGTATGACCAAATCTTCCCCGAGCTCCTGCCTCTCCATACAATGTCCAATTCGACCACGGTTGATTGCGTTGGAAGCGCAGCGGTGAGTTCTTCCTTCTGCTTGAACCTTGTTTTCCAATTCTTCCTCCTTCTCAAGATATCTATGGTTGAACGTTTTGTGCATTTTCTCAGATCTACAACGTTCTAGGGAGAATCCTCCATCGTGGTTCAAGTATATCGATCTCTTAGGATATAGGTGGTGTTTTGTGCCTTACCGTTCAAATTCTTTGAGTTTATGTGCGAATTTCCAGCGATACCCGTGAACAGGGTATCGCGTGTTTACCTTTTTGCCCTTGTTGTTTTCCTACCTTGCCTGTATGCTCGTGTAGAGGTAATTTGACCATGTTAGGGGATATTTAGTTGTGCTTCGATGTGTTTTCCCTTTCTTTATTCAGTTTACGACCTCTGGGTCTCGTTTGCCTTTGGTTTTCTTACCTGTTTTCATGCCTTGTGGTTATAGGTTGAAGTGAAACTCATGTTGTGCTTGTTGCCCTATAGACTATTTAGCTAAGTAGCTCTATAGGTGTACTTTGGTTATCCAAATAGCTCTATAGGTGTACTTTATCCCTATATCATTATTATGCACTGTCCGGCACGGGGCTGAGAGAACCTGGTGCTATAGACTATAAGGGATAGACCGAGTGAGCTTCCCAGAGAGTCTTAGACATTATAGACTACATAGGGGATAGACCGAGTGAGCTCCCAATGAGTCTTGGATATTATAGACTACAAGAGGGTAGACCGAGTGAGCTTCCTCAGATAGTCTTACCTTTTTTGAATCTCTTTAAGAACCTTCCCAGGCTAGAGGGGGAATTGACCGAGTGATATTCCTCAGAGAGTATGTGGTATACCTGAGGCTATAGGAGGAATTGACCAAGATAGCTTCCTCAGAGAGTCTCTAGACCTTGGGGCTAAGAGGGTTAGACCACGTGATCTTCCTCAAGAGAGTCCCTGACTACCTTAGACTATAAGGGGAATTGACTGAGTGAGCTTCCCCAGAGAGTCTCATAAATGTGTATGACCAAGCCAGAGGGGTTAGGCTGAGTGCACTGCCCAAAGGGTTGTGGTACTTCTTGGATAAGACCAGAGGGGATGTTTGTGAGTACTTCCCATAGGGTTTCCTGTTTTTTAGCTTTGTGCTTCACTGCTGTTGTTGTTTGTGGTTTGATTGCTGTTGTATCATCCTGTCTTATTGCTTACTGTTACTGCCTATTGCTTGTTGTTACTGTTTACTGCTTATTGTACTTTTACCTGTCATATACTCACTGACTGTTCGACACAGATCTTCAGGTTAATGCCAACTAGGATTTTATCTCACACCCTATTTGGTCCATGCTTTTTGGCCCAAGCAGACTATGTTGCTGCAGGTATAGACAAGGGCAAGCTCCCTTCGACTTCTGTAACTTGATTGCTTGGAGCAGGGGAGCATGGGACCAAGCTTTGGCTTGCAATGCTGAGGAGCTGTTTACTTTTATTTTGTACTTGTCTTGGTACTGTAGTGTTTTCCAGCATTTTGACTTGTTTGGTTGTTTTCTTATTTATGTATTATGCATCATTTCATGTATATACATATGTGCTCCAGTTTGATGATTTAGTCTTCCGCTGTTTATATTGTTGGTTATCACTGCTTCCACTATTGCATGTTTATTTTTATTCCGCTATGTACTCTGAAAATGAGGTCATAGTTTCCCCACTATCACACCCAAGGCCCTCGCTGCTAGTCGGAAGCCTCTGGCGTTTGGGGAAATGTGCTTGAGGCCATGTGACCAACCGGGTACGGGGCGCCTCTGGGTGGCTTCCGGAACCGGGACGTTACAAAGTGGTATCAGAGGAATTATTTTCTCTTGCTTTATTGTTTGGAAACATTAACCAGGGATAAGATAAATTTGGTACTTTGTAATAAGCTATACCCGGGAGTAGCTAACCCGTGTACAGGGAAAAACCATACTACCTTGTTTATTGCAGTTTCTGGTTTTGAGATTTTACGGTTGATACGATTTCACCTAGAGTGATTCACATGCTTTGTACTGTTATTGTTTTGATATTACGGTTCTATTTCTGTCGAAAACCGATGAGATGAGGGTATTCCATCTCATGCATCATCTAGGCACTTGTAGAAATCACATTCCATGCATTCTTGCCATGCCATCTATGGTGCAATATCAATTGCATGTTGTTGTGATAGACTGTGTAGATTATGCATGCTGTTGTGATAGATTCTTAATAAAATCTCTGCTGCTTTGTTAGAGAATTTTTTGTATTGCACTTTTCTCAAATGAATGCCAAAATTTGATTTTTGAGGTGTTATAGACCCTCTTGGATCGAAAGTTGATGGATCATGATCCTGTTTTCTCTTATACAAGACTGTTGGAGATGCCAAGATTTGATTCGCGGGGAGTATGGGCCCTCACGGATCGGAATTTGGCACCTCTTTGCTTGTTTTTCTATGTTTCTGGGTATTCTATGTGGTTTCTGAGTTACTGCCCAGAAAAACCCAGAATACACGGAGTGTACTTTCTGGTTACACGTCGTGTAGTTTTCAGGCCGTGTTACTGACTGTGTGTGCAGGAACATGGTGTTTTAGAAATAACTTCAGGAACACGCCGTGTACTGCAGGTACACGCCGTGTAGTTAGAGTCGTGTACCCGGCCGTGTCACTAACAACACGAGTCAGGGAAGCTCAAGTAGACACGCCGTGTTGCCTTCGGAACACGCCGTGTAGTCTTTCCCAGGTACCCGGCCGTGTCACAAACAACACGGGACGGTGTCACCTTCACCTATACACGCCATGTTTGTTCGTAACACACCGTGTAAATTCCAACCATGTAGACGACTGTGTAACTAACAACACGGGCCGCTGAGTCAGTGTCTAGTACACGTCGTGTCCCTAGGGAACACGCCGTGTAGTCTGAGGTTTGTTTGACCATGTGAGTTAGTCGTGTAAGAGACTCGGGCAGGGGAATAGTCTTAAAGTACACGTCGTGTGTCGGGTCAACATGCCGTGTAGTTTGGGGTGTTACACGACCTGTCGGGAAGGGGTACACGCCCATGTCAGTGGATTAAGTAGACACGCCGTGTAGTTTTTATACACGTCGTGTAGTCGGGTTTTGTAAAACCTTATAGTTTCTTTTCCCTGTTCCCGTTTTGTACTCTTGTGTTCTCTATCCTTTTTTTCTGATCTAAGGTGTACTTTTGATCATTCAGAGCTATGCCTTTGAGATGTCCCTCAGTTGTACGACTATCTTCAGGCAGTGATCACACGCCAGATATGGCTGATCAGGGACTTCCTGCCAATCCTCCAGTCAAGCCAACCTTGGCGCCAGTTTTCATACCCGTCGCAGGCGCCGATACGCAGTTTAGGGAGGACTTCCTGAGGATGATGCAGACCTTCCAGGGAGCGTCGCCTCCTGCCCCATCAATGGCTGAGTTGACGCGGTTTTTCCAGCAGCAGCATCCTCCTACTTTTTCAGGGGATGGAGGACCTCAGGCTGCAGAGTCATGGATAGAGGTCACACTGACCATCTTTGAGCACCTAGAGATCCCTCCGGAGAAAAGGGTAAAGATGGCTACTTATATGCTCTGGGACACTGCCAAGAGGTGGTGGGAGGTGATCTCATGGTCAGGGCGTCAACAGGATATGTCTTGGGACGAGTTCTGCCGCACCTTCTATGACTACTTCTATCCGGAGACGCTGAGGGCCGATCGAGCCTAGGAGTTTATGAGTCTGCAGCAGGGTAATCTCTCTGTTATGGAGTACTCATCTCGTTTCACTGAGCTGCAGCATTTCACACTAATCCCAGCAGGTGATGAGTTGTTCCTTTCTAGGAAGTTCAAGGATGGTCTCAAGTAGGAGATCTATTCCTAGGTGAATATCTTCCAGTTGACTTCAATATCCTCCATCATCAACCAGGAGCTGATCACTGAACGCAATCTGAGGGATTCTGGAGCAATGATCTAGGGCGGTTCGTCATCCAGAGCTGGTGTTCCTCCTACGGACAGTAGGAAGCGTCGCAGAGAGTCTTCTCGAGGAGATCTAGGTTCACGGGATGCGTCTTCTAGCAGCCAGGTTGTATGCTACCAGTGCGGTAGGAGTGGGAATACTTGGCCTCAGTGCCATAGGGATCCGATGGAGTGTCGGTCTTGCGGCAAGATGGTCCATCTTCAGCGTTTCTGTCACATCTTCTCACCTTCAGCTGGTGGTAGGGGTTCCTCTATGACCCCGCGTTCGGGAGGTGTTTCACCAGTTTCCCACCAGTCAGGGAACTGGAGTTCTTCCGTCCGTTCAGGCCGAGGTGGAGGTCGCCGTCGTGGTGGTCAGTCACCAGTTCATCAGCAACAGTAGATTGGATCAGCTCATAGCAGTCAGCCAGGGGTGCAGGGTCGCGGTGCAGGCCAGACTTTCTCCATGGAGCAGACCTATCAGGAGCAGGATCTCGTCCCTTCTACGGTTCGAGGTACGATCTTAGTAGCCTCAATTTTATCTTCAACTCTTTTCGATACTGGTGCTTCTCATAGCTTTATCTCAATTGCGGTTATGGAGATCCTTGAGCTCTCTATCTTTTCGTCTGTAGATTTGTTGACTCTTGACACATCGTTGGGAATGAGGACATCTAGCGTACGACAGTGCAGAGAGTTCCCTCTTGAGGTTGCGGGGTGTCATTTCTTATGGGACCTCTATGTCCTGGAGATGACGGGATATGACGTCATTCTTGGGATGGACTGGCCGGTTCCCTTCCAGGCATTCGTTGATTGCTATCGCCGCAGGTTGAGTTTCACATCACCAGAGGGCGGGTCTTTCCTTCATAGAGGCGAGTAGGATGTCCAGGCGGGTAGATCTGGACCAGAGCATCATGGGATAGGGAAAGTTACAGCCCAGATTTCCAGTCTTTATCTGTATGACCAGGGGACTTCACATTTAGACTTTCCTCCAATGGTGGAACGTTTCAAGGACGTCTTTCCAGAAGTCTTTTCAGGTTTACCTCCGGAGCGTGAGGTAAACTTCTCGATTGAGCTCGTTCCAGGAGCGGCATCGGTGTTCATTCCTCCTTATAGGATGGCTACACCTGATTTGCAGGAGCTCAAGAAGCAGTTGGAGGAGTTGCAGGCGAAGGGTTTCATCTGACTCAGTACTTCTCCTTGGGGTTCGCCTATCCTGTTTGCAAAGAAGGCAGACGGTACCCTTCGGCTTTGTGTGGATTATCGGAAGCTGAACCAGTTGACGGTCAAGAACCCATATCCCTTGTCGAGGATCGATGACCTCTTTGATCAGCTTCTAGGATCTCGGGTGTTCTCGAAGGTCAACTTGAGGTCC
Source organism: Viscum album (assembly GCA_963277665.1). NCBI lineage: Eukaryota > Viridiplantae > Streptophyta > Magnoliopsida > Santalales > Viscaceae > Viscum > Viscum album. Next base: position 1,908,793,152 of record OY728151.1, read on the forward strand.
GGTTATCATCAGTTGCACGTTAGACCATCAGATATACCTCTGAAAGCTTTCAGAAGCAGGTATGGTCTTTACGAACATACAGTTGTCACGACCCTCCCTCGGGGTCCGTGTCGTGACTACCCCAAGCCCGCCTTCCATAGGCCAGGGGCTGGCGACTAGCACCAAGGCGTAAATCCCGGTAAAAAGGGAAGGAATTGCCTTTGTAAAGTAAACAAGCACCACAGAGTAAGCAAGCGGAAAAGTAAACACTAAGGAAGAACATAGTACAACTGAAAGTGCGGAAAAATAAATGGGCCAGTATACAAACCCAAACTGAAAGTAAAGTACAACTCGAAAGGAAAAACAGCAACTGTAAAGTAAAAGCCGCTACACCGAGCTGTCCATTGGAAATCCCACCTGAAGGGTGGGTACAGATAGCTCCACAGCTCCTCGGGTCCCGCCATCCACTCTGAGCACGTCTCGCCCAGTGGTCCACCTCCTGGTACCGTCCTGCTCAGCAAGCCTCAACTACGATCAACGATGTCCGTCGTCTACAACCAACACAACGTAGTGCGGGCATAGCCCGTGCAGGGGTGAGTATAAGCTACTCAGTAGGGACCCCGAGACCCCCGAAGGTCTCCCAAAATCCACAAAGGATAAACCACAAATAAAGATACAAACACCCGACACTGCTTAGGTATATGCCCATACATATACCTAAGTCATCAATTCCAATACGCTCCAACCTCCGAGCCCAAGTACAACTCAGTCCACACAGGAAAATATACGTATTCCACACAGGAAAGCAAAACGAAATCCACACAGGATAGCACAACACAATCCACACAGGAAAGTAACAGGTTTCAGCTCACACAGTTATACTTCTTCGAAGGACGATAAAGACGATCTCTGATACATCTAAGTCATCGGACCCACGAAGGATCGATAGGTAACTAACCCCCGCAAAGACCCACACAGGATCGGGCCCACACAGGACCTGTAGGCGCTGGTTCACACAGGACCGCTAAGCGCAATGACCCACATAGGATCGGACCCACACAGGATCGGGCCCACACAGGACTTGTAGCACTAATCCACGTAGGATCGCTGAGTGCTGTAGTCGTCGTCGAATCCACCAAGGATCTCTGTACTGTCGTCGTCGCAGTCACAGTAGCAGTAGCAGTAGCAGTAGCAGTCACAGTCGCAGCCAGCTCTAGGGTTCCCGCACACAGCAAGCTCGTTCGGGAGGGTCCGCTCCACGAGCCGAGAGGCTGATACATCAACTGTCACTAAGTCCAGATTTGATGTATCCAAAAGTTCCGTATCGACAACAGGAACTCAACGTCGCAGACGGCGCGTCAATCGGACGCCCGGTCTGAGAGTTATTGGCTTTTTCGTCCTAGGGGCCCGGTTGGTTTTTAAGGCAAAACCAACCAGACCGTACTCCACCTACGTCCAAACCTCGGGCGGAGTATGCCAAAAGATCTGTCTCACTAATAGGAACTCAACAAAGCTGACGGCACGTCAATCGGACGTCCGTAGCTCAAGATATGAGTGTTTCCGCTCCGAGGGCCCGGTTGGTTTCGTGTACGAACCAACCCGGCCGAACTCAAAGTATTCCTAAACTTTGAGTGTGATATACCGAATCGACCGTCTCGATCCAAGGATCGCATCGCCGCTGACGGTTCGTCAATCGGAGGTCCGTAGCTCAAGTTATGGGCAAAAGACCGAAGTCGATTCGAAAACGGGGGGTCCGGGTCCGGGCCGACCCGACCCGACCCCCCCCTGGGTCAGCCCGAACCGGGTCGACCCGGGTCTGACCCGGCCCGGCCGACGGCGCGGTCCGGCGCGGCCCGGCACGGCGGCGCGGTCCGGCGCGGCCGGGGCACCGCTCGGGTGCCACGCGCGGGGGGCAAGGCCCCCGCCCTTCCTGCTGGTGGCGCGGCTGGATGCCGCACCTTGGATCAAACGGCCCCCCTCGTGGGGGCCTTCCTTTGAGAAAAACGGGGGGGCGCTGACCCCCCTTTGTGAAACCCCCCCCCCCCCTCCATTATGGGGGGCCAATTTAACCGCTCGGGGGAATTTATTTCTCCCTGTTTTGCACCGTCCCGGCCGGCCCGACCTGGCCGGCCCGACCTGGCCGGCCGGCTTCTTCTCAACAGGACCGGCATGGGCCAGTCCTCTACCATTTTCCGGCACCGGCGGCCCAGCTGGCCGCCGGTCATCACGTCCCGCCGCGGCCCGAAACCGGCCGCGGCCTTCGTCGTCTGGCATGGTGCGACAGCACCGTGCCCTTCCGCCGCGGCCCCGCTCCGGCCGCGGCGCCTTCGGTTTCCTTCGACGCGGCGCGACGGCGTCGCCTTCATGATGAATCTTTCCACGGCGTGGCGCGACGGCGCCGCGCAATAATTGTCGAATGATTCCCGCGTGGTGCGACGACACCACGCCATCTCGTTTCATCCACAAGGAAAATAATAATCAAGAACAAAGGAGGGGGATTCGGCCGTGTTTGTGCGGTCCGGCCCCCCTCTCGTTAGATGATAACACTTAAACATTTATCCTCAAGATTGTCATGCTAGAACCAAGAACGAGAATAAATAAATAATCAACAACAAACCCCTACCTCGTCTTCAAGAACGATGTTTGTCAACGACCCGCGGAAGACAAGCGTCGCGGTGGTCGGCGTCACGGGAAAAAGGACGTCGATGTCGTGAAGCAAGGGTTCGAAGCTCTTTGACGGCGATTTCGTCGCGGGAAAACGTCGCGTAAGAGATGACGCGGAAGAAGTACGTCGTCGGTGTCGCGGTTATGGCGTCGCGGAAGACGGTTCCCGAGAACGTGGCGTTCTTCGTCGATGTCCGAAAGTTCTTCGCTTTCTTCGTCAAAGTTTGAAGAAGAAGAAGAAGAAGAAGGCTCCAAATTCTCTCAAGATTGTCTAGAGAATTCTAACCCAAAATAAAATAAGCTAAGCTCTTATTTTATTTACACAACCAAACCATTTTGAAATTCAAAGGTTTGAAATTAAACAACTCAACCCATTTAATAACCCAACTTGTCAAGTTAATTAAAGAGGGGTTATTGGGAGTTTAAAAAGAGAAGATGAAGAGTTATGCTTCATGTGGGCCCCACCACACTTAATCCTCCCAAGGCAGGTTAAGTGGATGTGGGTCCCACTTCTAACTCCCTTTGGGAGAAAAAAAACTAACAAGTTTAAATAAAATTTGTATTCCACAATTTTATTTAACTTATTCTAAAATTTCCAAAAACTAACTCTCAACCCACAATAAACGCAACCTCGGAAAAGGTCTCCTTAAGAAAATATCGGCGTTGCGAGTTCATCGGTGCCCTCAGAATTTGATTCCGGGCACCGGTTCAAAAGTTAGAAATTCCCGCTCGTTCGTTCACTGAACGTACCCGAGCCAAGCTTCAGAAAATGATTCTGGGCACTCTGGGCCTCGGAATCAGGTGCCGTCAGAAACCGCGCTCTTGTAAAATTCCAAAGAAAAATAAGAAAAAATTTCCCTTGAATTTTACGGGTATTTACATTACTCCCACCTCAGGGCTTTACGTCCCCGTAAAGATACATCAAAAACTAGGGAAACAAATGAGGGTACTGAGCACGCATCTGAGCCTCCCACTCCCATGTGCTCTCCTGGAGGTTCCCGTGCTGCCATCTGATGCGCACAAGAGGAATCGATCGCCCACGTAGGACCCGCTCATGTCGATCCTCTATCTCCACTGGGACCTCCGTAAAAGTCGCCCCATCGTCAACGTCAAGCTCCCCATGGTCAATGATGTGCGTCGGGTCGTGCACGTATCTCCTCAGCTGAGATACGTGGAAGACGTCGTGCACCCGGTGCAACTGAGGTGGTAGAGCCAGGCGATAAGCCACCTCGCCAATCCTGATGAGGACCTAGAAGGGTCCGATGAAGCGCGGAGATAACTTGCTGCCTCGGCCAAATCTCTGTATACCACGTCGAGGTGAGACCCGCAAGAAGACATGGTCGCCATCCTCGAACTCTAGTGGCATCCGCCTCCTGTCAGAATATGACTTCTGCCGGCTCTGAGCTGTCCTCATCCGCTCCTGGATGACCTGGACCTTCTCTGTCGTGGCCTGGACCATCTCCGGTCCCACAAGTGCTGACTCCCTAGGGTCTGTCCAGCACAAAGGAGATCTACAAGGTCGGCCGTACAACGCCTCGTACGGTGCCATCCCGATGGTGGAGTGGTAGCTGTTGATGTATGCAAACTCCACCAAGGGTAGGTGGTCCTCCCAGCTACGACCAAAGTCTAGGACACATGCGTGGAGCATGTCCTCGAGAGTCTGAATGGTCCTCTCCGTCTGACCATCCGTCTGAGGATGAAAGGTTGTGCTCAGACGTAGCTGCGTCCTGAACGCCTCCTGTAACCCCTTCCAAATCCGGGAAGTAAAGCGAGCATCTCGATCGGAGACGATAGATGATGGCACACCGTGGAGTCGCACAATCTCCTGAACGTAGAGACGTCCCAAGCTCTCCACTAAGCCCTTCTCTCTGATGGGTAAGAAGTGTGCCGACTTGGTGAGTCGGTCAACAATCACCCAGATGGAGTCGTGACCTCTGGAAGTGCGTGGAAGTCCAGACACGAAGTCCATAGATATGTCGTCCCACTTCCACTCCGGGACCTCCAAGGGCTGTACCAAGCCTGCTGGTACCTGATGCTCTGCCTTCACCTGCTGGCAGGTGAGGCATCGAGAAACGAACTCTGCTACAGCCTTCTTCATGCCCGGCCACCAGTGCTGTTGTCTGAGATCCTGGTACATCTTCGCCACTCCTGGATGTACCGCCAAAGGAGAAGTGTGAAACTCTCTCAGCACCTCCTCTCGCAAAGCGACTGGTACCATGGTACGTCCTCTGAAAAAGATGTCGTGATCTGCTCCAAGGGAGAAACCATCAGGTGCCTGTCCCAAGGATATCTGTGCACGCCGTGTCTCACAGTCAGCGTCCTCACGCTGTGCCTCTCTGACCCGCTGCAGTAGTGGAGGGGTGACTGTGAGAGACTGAAGGAAGGCTGCTCCATCTCTATCCATGAAGGATATCTGCAAAGAGGCTAGTTGCTCTGTCGCCTCCTCAAGTAGTTGAATGCTCGTCCTCCTACTGAGGGCATCGGCTACTACGTTTCCTTTCCCAGGAGTATAGACTATCTCAAAGTCATAGTCCTGGAGGAACTCGAGCCATCACCGCTGTTTTAGGTTCAGGTACTTCTGTGAGAAGATATACCTGAGACTCTGATGATCAGAAAAGACTGTAAAGCGCTCTCCCATCAGGTAATGTCGCCAAGTCTTCAGAGCGAAGACCACTGCTGCCAACTCCAGATCATGGGTAGCGTAGTTCTGCTCATGCGGCCTCAACTGACGTGATCCATAGGCGATCACTGCCCGCTCCTGCATCAGGACTGTAACAGCCCGAGATTTTATGAAAAATATTCTTTTTAATTTTATTAATGTCTTGTACGCTACACCAAAAGGAGCTTTCACAATACACATCTCTGACCTGGCATTAATTATACGCAATCGCGACCTTCCACGATAGCGTGTGTTGTACGCAACACCGAGTTTTGCTAAACAACGATATGCTATTAAGATATTATTAAAACTAGCCGTTATGAATAGTAATAACCACTTTTTGAAATTTTGTAAATTTTATTTTTCAAAATGGAATTCATTTTTGGATTCGTAATATCGAAATTAGCTTAGGGTGAAATTTTGGTACTTTTCGGATAACTTTCATATTCTGATGAATAGTGAAAATTACTATATTTTAATTAAAAACAACTTTTTTAATCGAAATAATTAATAGTGATCAATTATTAATTTGAGTTGTTTTAAAGTATATTTAGAATATATTTTTACAATTTAATACAATGTTGGTCATTGGATGTAATTTCACATTTAAACCAGTTATAAACTAGTGTCAATCTTTTGATAGTTATTATCTCTTAAAAACACGCTATTTGTTTTGACGACGAGAATTAATTTTTAAATTAGTTAATGCAACTGATATGTTTTGAATTTGGTAAAATAGACATCATTTTTGAGTTCATAATATCAAATATAGCTTAGGCCTAATTTTTGGTATTTTTCTGAAAACTTTCAATTTTTGATGAATAGTGAAACCACTAAGTGGTAGGTTAAAAACTGAATTTTGCATAAAACTTAATTTTACCGCTTCTGTGAATGGAATTTCAAAAATCTGAGAGACACGGTTGATGTCAGTAAGTAAAATGTGGTTCAATGAGATGAAAATAATTTTTGTTGAATAGTAACTTTTTACTTTTATTTACCACGGTTAAAAGTAAATAGGGTAATTAAGGGTAAAAATGATATCAATATTACCCTAACACATGTCCTAATTCTATTGGACAAGTTTATCTCGACCATAAACAACCTTAAGTGTAAAATATTATCATTTTGGCCTACTTGGATTAGATTAGGACATTTATTGTTATTTAATTCAAAGAAGAGTTAAAAGAGTTAAAATCAAAGTATATTTACTAAAACATTTTTAATATAGGGATGTACATAAGATAAATTCGATTGTAAATATTCATTAGAAAGATAAAAAGATTTTCTACATGATGGTATTTTATTTGTAATTTTTATACATCAAATAATTTAATTTATTTATGACACAAAGATGATGCAGTAATTATCTTATTAATGAAATATTGACATAATTGATATTATAAATACCAAAATAAATGTAATTTAAGACTTTTTATGAATTCCACTAATTTTATAGGTTACTATGATATATTAGTGTTGATTTAATCAACTTGTTTCGAACATATAATTCTGTTATGACTTTCACAAAAATCATATATCAAATAGTGTCAAAATTGACACAAAATAGTTTTCAAATCAAATATTATATTATTAATTGTTATTTTATTCCTAAAAATATAAGGTTCGGCCAAATGACTTAGATAAGTATATATGTATTAATAATAAACAATTTGGGGTTCGTTTGGCATGTTATAGTAAGTGTATTAACCATATAGTGAAAGAAAACAAAAAGACACGGTAAAAGTTAAATTATTTAACTTAGAGTTAAATCTAATTGATAAGGTTAAAATAATACCCTAAACTTGTCTAAATCTTATTGGTTGATAGGATTTCGACCCATCCCCACTTTAGCTCCGAAATAAGACCCTTTGGAACCATTATAAACCAATTTTGACTTTAATATAAAATAATATTTTGAGGTATTCCTAAGGTGCCCCTCTCCTCCCTTATAAAAGGACACCTCCTCCCCCTCCTCCTAACACCAATTTGAGCACTCAAGATCGTCCAACCCCTGCCAAAATCTCTTCTCCACTTCTCTAGAAACATCCTAGAGGTTCTGGTATTCCTCAAAGACCAATTTTAGTGCCCTAAGAGGAGGTCTCAAAGAGGCGCTTCAAAGAAGAGGTAATTACCGTTACCAATTCTTTCATCTTTATTTCTTCTTCCACTTCTTCTTCTTAGGTTGTTTCATTATGAAGTAATAACATCAGTATCACTAATATACTGATATGTTATTTTAAGTATGAAACAACCCTATTTCACCATCTATCCATCCTACGGAAAAAGAAATCACCGCGCGTGCGTACGTACGGAATACCGTCTCCACGCCGTGGTGTAATCTATTTTCCACCACCACCTTACATGGATGGGTATAATGGTGTAAAGAATAACTATACATAGTTATTACAACATCATATTCATTCTGATATATTTTATAATCCACTCCAATTCAATTCAATAATTATGGAAATGATATCATCGCTCGTGCGTACGTACGGACTACCGTCTCCACGACGCGATGAGATTCATTCTTAATGATTAACCATTCATGAATGATTATAAAGTATATATAATAAGTACTAATGAAATATATTAAATAATAATGATACTGGATTTATGTATATATATATATATGTATGGCATCTACTTACTTCCATTCAAGGAAATAAGGAAAGAAAAACAGTGTTCATGCGTACGTACGGACTACCGTCTCCATGAACGGTGTTTTTCATTTCATTTATCTATCTATTATATATATATATATATATACTGAATATATATGATATATAAATCATATTTTATATTCTGGAAGTAATTAAATCATGATATAAGTAATAATAATGTCAAGAACAACAAGTCAAAACACCTACGATAAATGAAACGATTTTACCCAAAACGCTTCTTTAACATGGAATTTACAAAAGAACGGGTAATATAATGTCATAAGTGAACCATATATGATATCATAACAATGAATATGATTCTGTAATAAGTCAATGACATTATTTAAATCATTATACAGGAGGTTCGGACACATACGAAGCAAATCGGACCTAAGGTAAGGGAAATATCACAATCTCATTTTTATCCGAGATTGTTTATTCGTAAGTATTTACTGGGGTGTATTTTATCATCCACATCCATGTTTCATCAATATGTAATATTATTTCCATCCACCTACAATTGTTTAAATCCATTTTTACCCTTCGGTGAGTTTTTAGTAATATGTATGAAAGGAATCTTTTGTCGTTTTTCGTACGAGGTACTTTTTGACTTTTCTGACAAAAGTACGAAGAATGTTTTTTTTAACTTATACGGCATGAATGGATTTCTAAAAAATTATTTCCAAGAAGCTTCCTTTACAAGTATTCAAGTTTATTTTTAATCAACTTCTTTTATTTTAAAATTGTATGACATGTTAAGAAAGGAAAAGTGTTTTTGAAGTAGAAAGGATATTTTCCTCAAGAATGAAGTTCAAGTATTTTATCAAAATTATTTTCCATATAAGATAATAAAAGGGTTCTGTTTTTATCCCTATTATTACATGGATTTGATTATGTTGTGATGGAAACATTTTTATGAATTCCTTTATCTTATATGAATTGTTTTATGATGTCATGTTGTTTAAGAATCCCATATTTATTACATGGGTTATGCGATGATGTATGATTTATGATTATGTGGAACACATAATAAAGGATTCATTATAAGATGGGTGGGACCTATATCTCCCTCCAATGCATTGGGTAAAGATTTTATATCTCATGAGATAGACATGGCTGGAATGGTAGGTTATACCGGTTCAGTGAAACAGGACTGAAACGAGGGTTACTCGATTCAGAAAGGGACTTTGTCCACTAAGATAGTCTTGGCAATGAGTCTTGACTAACAAGAAATGATTCTCTATGATTATGTGTGAATGCCACAAAGTTTCATGTTTTAAGTTATGATTATTGTGATTACATTTCACTGCCATGATTTATCCCATGTTATGAAATTATGCTCTCTTTTGCAGGTTAAGATTTCCAAAATGTTATGTTCTTATGAATACGATGTGATTGGTATTTCTTTTGTTTACCCTTACTGAGCATTTGAGCTCACCCTTTTATGTTTTCTTTTCCCCAGGATATAAAGAAATGTTTTAGGTAAAAAAAAAAGGAAGATCTTTATAGGAGATGTTGAAGATCTTTCACCACGATTAGAAGATTACGTTCCGAGTTTCCAAAGACACTAAACTATTGCGATCCTTGTGTGTGTGTGTTTTTGTTATGTACTAAGTATTCCGCAAAAGTAATGTAATGTCCATGTACGATAAGCTTCGGGTCTCTACAGTTGGTATCAGAGGAAAGGTTTAGTCAACCTTTGGAAACTAGGATGCGAAAACATTAGTGAGATCCTTAGAGATATTTCTAAGGTATGTCTAGGGATGTCCCTAAGGTTAAGTATACGTATAGGTTATAGTACTAGAATTACGCTAACGATCATAGAATTAAACCTAAGATGTTAGATATTGAAGGTACTCCCCCTTTATTATGTTGTTTTCCCTAGCATGATTTTTGCCTCTCACACTATTCTTTTTGGGTTTTAGACGATGGCTGGAACCCGAAGGAACCGTGTTGATCAATGCAATGGACAATGCAATGATTGCCCTCCTGAACAAACAAATGTTATGGGAGATGGAGTGCAAAATCTTATTGCTATACTTACACAATTTATGAATCATTCTGGACTTCCAAATGATCATAGAAGGGAACAATATTCTATTGAGTCCTTCATGAGGCAACGTCCACCTTCTTTCAGTGGGTCTTCTGATCCACTTGTTGCTGAACAATGGATCAGTACCACTGAAAAGATATTTTTAGTTCTTCAATGTTCTGAACATGATAAAGTCATCTTAACAGTATATCGTTTGGAAGGTGAATCTGATCAATGGTGGAATCTTATCAAGAATAAAAGGCAAAGAGATGAAATTGAGTCCATGGAATGGGACGAGTTCAAGAACTTATTTTTCAATAAGTACTTCCCTCGTATTCTTCGAACAAAGATTGAGAAGGAGTTTCTTGAACTAAAGCAAAAGGATGATGAATCTGTTGGTATATACGAAGCGAATTTTACAAGACTTGCAAGGTATGCATCTGGCATTATCATCCAACCTGAAAGTAAAGTTGATCGATTTTTCAGTGGCTTAAAACAAAGTCTTCGAAGGGCATTAGCTATAAGAGACTTCAGTAGCTATGAAGAAATTGTGCGTTGTGCTATCAAGGTAGAAATGGAAGTTGGTGTTACATATCCATCTTATGGTTTTGAAAAGAAACGAAAGATGGAGTTCAAGGAGAAATCTCAGAATAATGGTGAAAAGAAAATAAATGTTTCCTTATGCTCAAAGTGTGGAAAGAAGAATGGTGGAGATTGTCTTAAAGGGACTAGAAAATGTTTTAAGTGTGGAAAAGAAGGTCATCGAGTAGCTAAGTGTCGAAGTAATGGAAAAAGGGTTTCTAATGATGTGAACAAAGCAAACACTGTAGAGAACGCACCACCAACACTTCAATGCTTCAAGTGCAAGGAAATGGGACATTATGCCAATAAATGCCCTAATCCAAGGGTTAGTGATGATCAACATGAGAAACCACTGAAGGCAAAGGACAAAGGGAAGTCACATGCGATCACTATTGGCAATGTTGAATATGACAACGATGTGGTGGAATGATTAAGTGTTTATGTAATGGGATTCCAAAATAATGTTGTATCATTTATTTATGTGGTATTCAAAGTGATTGAGATATTTTTTGGAAATAAGATGATATGCGCATAATGAAGGGAAAACGAGAAAATGAAATGTTTAATAGTATTCATGAGCACATGATTGATATAAGGACTAACTGATATTATGGTTTGAGTATATAGAATTTTGAGGATTTTGGTATGTGGAAAGTGTTAACTTTAAACTGCATTCATGTTTTCACTAAGGTATTCAAGAGAATACATGATTAAGGACTTTGAATGTTTAGAATGTGACCAACAAGACATATCTTATGGGGATCAACGATGGTATTAAATCTCTGGTAATTGTTTTCACTATGAGAGTGGACTGCAGTATTATGGATAAGCCAAAAGATTGAAATGGATTATGTTGTACATAAGTGAGTATTGTTTAAGGATAGAAGTTTTTTTTCGATGTTATTGATGGGAAGTTATAGTAATATAGTTTTAGAAAAAGGACAACCTGCAGGACAGGCGACAGCCCATCGCGTCGGACAAGGCTGTGGGAATCGAATCCACAACCGAAGTGCGACTGGCCTTTATTGCCTACCACTGGCCTACAGGAAGTCCCTGTTTAGTAGAAACTAGTTTTATTATATTAAGCAGTATGATATATGAAGTATAAGTCCATTTTAGGAACCATATATGATTAATCTCACTATAGATCGACTTATGTATATAATTTTTGCTAACCTTTTGTTTGAGACAGATGGAATGACCCGTCATTCTATCACATGATCTGCTAACACTTCACGAATAACAAATTCAACTTCATTTATTTAATAGATGAAGTGGAAATTGTTCAAGGCATGAACAACAGTGAGATTGTACCAAAATAAAGAAAGTTTTTATTCTAATTCAAATTTTCAACTTTAGGGAAATGATATTGAAAACCAAAAATGTTGTCCTAGTGATCTTATACCTGATGAATCAGATGGTACCTTAGATCGTCACAAATTTATGGATTTTTGATTACTGGATTTTCCATAGCCATGTTCTCTACCACTCTCCATCAGAACATGATGGTTAGATTTCTCTTCCATATCCATATTTTCACCTATGTGGAAACCCAGTGATTAGTTTATTTGGGTAATCGTTACATTTCATACTTTAGTTTTTAAAGCCAAGTTTTGGTATTCCTTTTTACAATGTGGGTTTCTATTAAAGAAACTTTCGAATAGTAAACCATTTATAACCCCGACGAATTTCGAGGGCGAAATTCATTTTAAGGGGGGTAGAATGTAACAGCCCGAGATTTTATGAAAAATATTCTTTTTAATTTTATTAATGTCTTGTACGCTACACCAAAAGGAGCTTTCACAATACACATCTCTGACCTAGCTTGAATTATACGCAATCGCGACCTTCCACGATAGCGTGTGTTGTACGCAACACCGAGTTTTGCTAAACAACGATATACTATTAAGATATTATTAAAACTAGCCGTTATGAATAGTAATAACCACTTTTTGAAATTTTGTAAATTTTTATTTTTCAAAATGGAATTCATTTTTGGATTCGTAATATCGAAATTAGCTTAGGGTGAAATTTTGGTACTTTTCGGATAACTTTCATATTCTGATGAATAGTGAAAATTACTATATTTTAATTAAAAACAACTTTTTTAATCGAAATAATTAATAGTGATAAATTATTAATTTGAGTGGTTTTAAAGTATATTTAGAATATATTTTTACAATATAATACAATGTTGGTCATTGGATGTAATTTCACATTTAAACCAGTTATAAACTAGTGTCAATCTTTTGATAATTATTATCTCTTAAAAACACGCTATTTGTTTTGATGACGAGAATTAATTTTAAAATTAGTTACTGCAACTAATATGTTTTGAATTTGGTAAAATAGACATCATTTTTGAGTTCATAATATCAAATATAGCTTAGGCCTAATTTTTGGTATTTTTCTGAAAACTTTCAATTTTCGATGAATAGTGAAACCACTAAGTGGTAGGTTAAAAACTGAATTTTGCATAAAACTTAATTTTACCGATTCTGTGAATGGAATTTCAAAAATCCAAGAGACACGGTTGATGTCAATAAGTAAAACGTGGTTCAATGAGATGAAAATAATTTTTGGTGAATAGTAACTTTTTACTTTTATTTACCACGGTTAAAAGTAAATAGGGTAATTAAGGGTAAAAATGATATTAATATTACCCTAACACATGTCCTAATTCTATTGGACAAGTTTATCTCGACCATAAACAACCTTAAGTGTAAAATATTATCTTTTAGGCCCACTTGGATTAGATTAGGACATTTATTATTATTTAATTCAAAGAAGAGTTAAAAGAGTTAAAATCAAAGTATATTTACTAAAACATTTTTAATATAGGGATGTACATAAGATAAATTCGATTGTAAATATTCATTAGAAAGATAAAAAGATTTTCTACATGATGGTATTTTATTTGTAATTTTTAGACATCAAATAATTTAATTTATTTATGACACAAAGATGATACAGTAATTATCTTATTAATGAAATATTGACATAATTGATATTATAAATACCAAAATAAATGTAATTTAAGACTTTTTATGAATTACACTAATGTTCTAGGTTACTATGATATATTAGTGTTGATTTAATCAACTTGTTTCGAACATATAATTCTGTTATGACTTTCACAAAAATCATATATCAAATAGTGTCAAAATTGACACAAAATAGTTTTTAAATCAAATATTATATTATTAATTGTTATTTTATTCCTAAAAATATAAGGTTCAGCCAAATGAATTAGATAAGGATATATGTATTAATAATAAACAATTTGGGGTTCGTTTGGCATGTTATAGTAAGTGTATTAACCATATAGTTAAAGAAAACAAAAAGACACGGTAAAAGTTAAATTATTTAACTTAGAGTTAAATCTAATTGATAAGGTTAACATAATACCCTAAACTTGTCTAAATCTTATTGGTTGATAGTATTTCGACCCATCCCCACTTTAGCTCCGAAATAAGACCCTTTGGAACCATTATAAACCGATTTTGACTTTAATATAAAATAATATTTTGAGGTATTCCTAAGGTGCCCCTCTCCTCCCTTATAAAAGGACACCTCCTCCCCCTCCTCCTCACACAAATTTGAGCACTCAAGCTCGGCCAACCCCTGCCAAAATATCTTCTCCACTTCTATAGAAACATCCTAGAGGTTCTGGTCTTCCTCAAATACCAATTTTAGTGCCCTAAGAGGAGGTCTCAAAGAGGCGCTTCAAAGAAGAGGTAATTACCGTTACCAATTCTTTCATCTTTATTTCTTCTTCCACTTCTTCTTCTTAGGTTGTTTAATTATGAAGTAATAACATCAGTATCACTCATATACTGATATGTTATTTTAAGTATGAAACAACCCTATTTCACCATCTATCCATCCCACGGAAAAAGAAATCACCGCGCGTGCGTACGTACGGAATACCGTCTCCACGTCGTGGTGTAATCTATTTTCCACCACCACCTTACATGGATGGGTATAATGGTGTAAAGAATAACTATACATAGTTATTAAAACATCATATTGATTATGATATATTGTATAATCCACTCCAATTCAATTCAATAATTATGGAAATGATATCATCGCTCGTGCGTACGTACGGACTACCGTCTCCACGACGCGATGAGATTCATTCTTAATGATTAACCATTCATGAATGATTATAAAGTATATATAATAAGTACTAATGAAATATATGACATAATAATGATACTGGATTTATGTATATATATATATGTATTTCATCTACTTACTTCCATTCAAGACAATAAGGAAAGAAAAACAGCGTTCATGCGTACGTACGGACTACCGTCTCCATGAACGGTGTTTTTCATTTCATTTATCTATCTATTATATATATATATACTGAATATATATGATATATAAATCATATTTTATATTCTGGAAGTAATTAAATCATGATATAAGTAATAATAATGTCAAGAACAACAAGTCAAAACACCTACGATAAATGAAACGATTTTACCCAAAACGCTTCTTTAACATGGAATTTACAAAAGAACGGGTAATATAATGTCATAAGTGAACCATATATGATATCATAACAATGAATATGATTCTTTAATAAGTCAATGACATTATTTAAATCATTATACAGGAGGTTCGGACACATATGAAGCAAATCGGACCTAAGGTAAGGGAAATATCACAATCTCATTTTTATCCGAGATTGTTTATTCGTAAGTATTTACTGGGGTGTATTTTATCATCCACATCCATGTTTCATCAATATGTAATATTATTTTCATCCACCTACAATTGTTTAAATCCATTTTTACCCTTCGGTGAGTTTTTAGTAATATGTATGAAAGGAATCTTTTGTCGTTTTTCGTACGAGGTACTTTTTGACTTTTCCGACAAAAGTACGAAGAATGTTTTTTTTTAACTTATACGGCATGAATGGATTTCTAAAAAATTATTTCCAAGAAGCTTACTTTACAAGTATTCAAGTTTATTTTTAATCAACTTCTTTTATTTTAAAATTGTATGACATGTTAAGAAAGGAAAAGTGTTTTTGAAGTAGAAAGGATATTTTCCTCAAGAATGAAGTTCAAGTATTTTATCAAAATTATTTTCCATCTAAGATAATAAAAGGGTTCTGTTTTTATCCCTATTATTACATGGATTTGATTATGTTGTGATGGAAACATTTTTATGAATTCCTTTATCTTATATGAATTGTTTTATGATGTCATGTTGTTTAAGAATCCCATATTTATTACATGGGTTATGCGATGATGTATGATTTATGATTATGTGGCACACATAAGAAAGGATTCATTATAAGATGGGTGGGACCTATATCTCCCTCCAATGCATTGGGTAAAGATTTTATATCTCATGAGATAGACATGGCTGGAATGGTAGGTTATACCGGTTCAGTGAAACAGGACTGAAACGAGGGTTACTCGATTCAGAAAGGGACTTTGTCCACTAAGATAGTCTTGGAAATGAGTCTTGAATAACAAGAAATGATTCTCTATGATTATGTGTGAATGCCACAAAGTTTCATGTTTTAAGTTATGATTATTGTGATTACATTTCACTGCCATGATTTATCCCATGTTATGAAATTATGCTCTCTTTTGCAGGTTAAGATTTCCAAAATGTTATGTTCTTATGAATACAATGTGATTGATATTTCTTTTGTTTACCCTTAATGATCATTTGAGCTCACCCTTTTATGTTTTCTTTTCCCCAGGATATAAAGAAAGGTTTTAGGTAAAAAAAAGGAAGATCTTTATAGGAGATGTTGAAGATCTTTCACCACGATTAGAAGATTACGTTCCGAGTTTCCAAAGACACTAAAATATTACGATCCTTGTGTGTGTGTGTTTTTGTTATGTACTAAGTATTCCGCAAAAGTAATATAATGTCCATGTACGATAAGCTTCGGGTCTCTACAAGGACGCAACCGAGTCTGGTCCCTGATGCATCGCAGTAAACTACGTATCCAACTCCCTCCTCAGGCAACCTCAAGATAGGTGCGCTGGTCAATCTCTGTCTCAGCTCCTGGAAGCTCTGCTGACATCTGTCTGACCACACGAAGGGTTTCCCCTTCCTCGTCAAATCTGTGAGTGGTGCCGCAACTCTAGAGAAGTCTGGCACGAATCTCCGATAGTATCCAGCTAGTCCCAAGAAACTCTGAACCTCATTCACGCTCCTGGGTGGCTCCCATGCTAACACAGCCTCGATCTTCGCAGGATCCACTGCAACTCCCGCCTCAGAGATAACGTGTCCCAAGAAGTGGACCTCACGTATCCAGAACTGGCACTTCGAGATCTTACCATAAAGCTGATGCTCTCGGAGTGTGTCTAGAACAACTCGCAAGTGATAGGCGTGCTCCTCCTCAGTCGTAGAGTAAATCAGAATGTCGTCGATAAAGACCATGACAAATCGATCGAGGTATGGCTGAAAGATCATGTTCATGAGGTCCATGAACACTGCTGGATCATTGGTTATGCCGAAAGGCATAACCAAGAACTCATAGTGGTCATACTGACATCTGAAGGTCGTCTTCTGCACGTCCTCGTCTCTGACTCTGAGCTGATGATAGCCTGACCTGAGGTCTATCTTCGAGAACCACCGTGCTCCCTTGAGCTGATCAAAGAGGTCATCAATCCTCGGTAGCGGATACTTGTTCCTCACTGTCACCTGGTTCAGGCGACGATAGTCAACACAAAGTCACAAGCTCCCGTCCGCCTTCTTGGCGAACAAAATCGGGGAAGCCCAGGGTGAAACACTGGGTCGGATGAACCCCTTGCCATGCAAGTCCTCCAACTGTACCCGTAGCTATCGAAGCTCAGCGGGGGCCATCCGATATGCTGGAGTGGATATCGGGGCTGTCCCAGGGTACAGTTCAATATAAAAGTCTACCTTCCTGCGAGGAGGTAGCCCTGGAACGTTGTCGGAAAAAATGTCCGCAAACTGATCCACCACTGTAGGAAAACCAGAACTCTGCACGTCAACTGCTCCAAGGATGAGGCTAGCCAACTGATGAGTGATGGGCTGTCCTCTCCTCCGCGGAAGTCCATCCTGTGTTGAAAAGGCTCCCATCTCGCTGGTGAAGGTGAACCTGCTCCCGTCGGTGCGTACACATTGCACCTTGCGCCTAAAACAGTCAATCTGCGCATGGACCGTAGATAGCCAATTCATGCCCAAGATGACGTCGTAAGGCCTCAACGCTGTTACAAGAAGATCCCAGCCGAAGCTATCGCCTCCTAGAGTAAGCTCGCACTGCCGGCACCAGTGCGTAATCGTCGAGTATGCTCCCGTAGGAGTCTCTAGCCGTAAGGATCGAGCCAACGGCTCTGTCGGAATCTCCAAGCTCCGAACAAGGGCAGCGTCTATGAAAGAGTGACTCGCTCCTGTGTCTATAAGTACTGCAGCAAAGGTGGAATAGACACATATAGTACCTCGAATCATCTCTGGCGCACCGTGGTCGTAGGCCTCTGCTGCCTAGAGCTGTGTCTGTCTCTGCCCGCCAGCTCCCTGTGGTCGGGGTGGACCTCCTGGTGGTGGTGGTGACAGAGCCTCGAAGTGTCGCCCACCACCTGCTGCTCGGCCAGCTCCCCTTCCTCGTCCGCCTCCTCCCTGAGGACCGCCACGGTCGACCCTCTGCCTCTGCCTCAGTGGTCCCTCAACTGTCTGCTGCTCCTCGGCACGGCGGGTCGGGCAGTCACGAGCCATGTGGCCCTGCCCGCCACACGAGTAGCACTGTCTGCCTCTCGAAAGACTGGCTCTGCGCTGTGTGCCCCGCACTGCTGAGCCAGTGTCCTGAGGTCGTCTGCCTGAAGGTCTGGTCTGCCTGAACCCCTGAGTCATCCGTCGACTACCTGCTGCAGATGACTCTGCCACGTGTCGCCCTGCGGTGGGTCTCAACGCTAGTATAGACTCAGCAAGGAAGCTCTCGATCAAAAGGGCCTGCTCCAGTACTCCCGTCTGAGTCGGTATGCTGAGGGAGATCAGCGATGCCCTGATCTCGTGTCTCAAACCCTGCTCGAAGGTCCTGGCCCGGAAGAATGGGTCTCGTACCATGTCGGTCGAGTAGCGCGAGAGATCAGTAAATATCGCCGAGTACTGAGCGACCGTTATGCTGCCCTACCGCAGCTGAAGAAGCTCCTGGATATGCACCGCACGAAGGGTGGCTGGGACGAACTCCGAGCGGAAGAGGCTCTCAAAGTCCGTCCATAGTAGAGATGCCTCATCGTGCACCTGGAGCATCAAGCTCCACCATCGGCCCGCTGTTGCGTGCAGTAGGCTCACAGCGAGGATCACCATGAGGTCTGCAGGTGTCCTCACTAGCCTAAAAACTCGTACCACTGCCTCCAGCTAGTCCTCTGCTGCCTGGGGGTCCGTCTCCCCATGGAACCTAGGTGGTCGCTGGCGCTGGAACTCGTGCAGAGCTCCAAGGCGGCGTGCATCGTCAGCGACTGGTGTTGGAAGCATCGGTGGCTCGGCGGGTAGTGCTACCGCTGGTGCCACTGCTGACAAAGGGCCCTGCACCGAGGCCTCGTCGCTCGGTGGGCTGTCGTCACGCTCGACTCTCAGAACCCTAGCTGGCTGCCGTCGTGGGGCCATCCTGAAAAGGAAACAGGTGCGCCACAGTCAGAACAGTATACCTGATGAGCTGATATAAAGTAATCACAAAGAAAACTTTGAAACACACACGCAATCAATGTTTTCGTGCATTAAGTCGGAAATCAGTAGTCAGGGTCCGGGTGTACGGATACGTCGGCCGCTGCACCAACACTGGACTCCCTGGACTGATAACCACACTCAATACGCTAAACATTATTGCTTCACATAGAAAAGATCAGAGTTCGCGGTAGAACCGAACTCCTCTGATACCAATTTGTCACGACCCACCCTCGGGGTCCGTGTCGTGACTACCCCAAGCCCGCCTTCCATAGGCCAGGGGCTGGCGACTAGAACCAAGGCGTAAATCCCGGTAAAAAGGGAAGGCATTGCCTTTGTAAAGTAAACAAGCACCACAGAGTAAGCAAGCGGAAAAGTAAACACTAAGGAAGAACAGAGTACAACTGAAAGTGCGGAAAAATAAATGGGCCAGTATACAAACCCAAACTGAAAGTAAAGTACAACTCGAAAGGGAAAACAGCAACTGTAAAGTAAAAGCCGCTACACCGAGCTGTCCACTGGAAATCCCACCTGAAGGGTGGGTACAGATAGCTCCACAGCTCCTCGGGTCCCGTCGTCCGCTCTGAGCACGTCTCACCCAGTGGTCCACCTCCTGGTATCGTCCTGCTCAGCAAGCCTCAACTACGATCAACGCTGTCCGTCGTCTGCAACCAACACAACGTAGTGTGGGCATAGCCCGTGCAGGGGTGAGTATAAGCTACTCAGCAGGGACCCCGAGACCCCCGAAGGTCTCCCAAAATCCACAAAGGATAAACCACAAAGGAAGATACAAACACCCGATACTGTTTAGGTATATGCCCATACATATACCTAAGTCATCAATTCCAATACGCTCTAACCTCCGAGCCCAAGTACAACTCAGTCCACACAGGAAAGTATACGTATTCCACACAAGAAAGCAAAATGAAATCCACACAGGATAGCACAACACAATATACATAGGAAAGTAACAGGTTTCAGCTCACACAGGTATACTTCTTCGAAGAACGATAAAGATGATCTCTGGTCCATCTAAGTCGTCGGACCCACGAAGGATCGATAGGTAACTAACCCCTGCAAAGACCGACACAGGATCGGGCCCACACAAGACCTGTAGGCGCTGGTTCACACAGGACCGCTGAGCGCAATGACCCACACAGGATCGGACCCACACAGGATCGGGCCCACACAGGACCTGTAGCACTGATCCACGTAGGATCGTTGAGTGTTGTAGTCATTGTCGAATCCACCAAGGATCTCTGTACTGTCGTCGTCGCAGTCACAGTAGCAGTAGCAGTAGCAGTAGCACTCACAGTCGCAGCTAGCTCTAGGGTTCTCGCACACAGCAAGCTCGTTCGGGAGGGTCCGCTCCACGAGCCGAGAGGCTGATACATCAACTGTCACTAAGTCCAAAGTTGATGTATCCAAAAGTTCCGTATCAACAACAGGAACTCAACGTCGCAGACGGCGCGTCAATCGGACGCCCGGTCTGAGAGTTATTGGCTTTTTTGTCACAGGGGACCGGTTGGTTTTTAAGGCAAAACCAACCCGACCGTACTCCACCTGCGTCCAAACCTCGGGTGGAGTATGCCAAAAGATCCGTCTCACTAAGAGCAACTCAACAAAGCTGACTGTACGTCAATCGGACGTCCGTAACTCAAGATATGAGTGTTTCCGCTCCGAGGGCCCGGTTGGTTTCGTGTACGAACCAACCCGGACGAACTCAAAGTATTCCGAAACTTTGAGTGTGATATACCAAATTGACCGTCTCGATCCAAGGATCGCATCGCCGCTGACGATTCGTCAATCGGAGGTCCGTATCTCAAGTTATGGGCAAAAGACCGAAGTCGATTCGAAAACGGGGGGTCCGGGTCCGGGCCGACCCGAACCGGGTCGACCCGGCCCGGCCGGCGGCGCGGTCCGGCGCGGCGGCGCGGCTCGGCACGGCGGCGCGGTCCGGCGTGGCGGCGCGGCCGGGGTGCCGCTCGGGTGCCACGCGCGGGGTGCAAGGCCCCTGCCCTTCCTGCTGGCGGCGCGGCTGGATGTCGCGCCTTGGATCAAACGGCCCCCCTCGTGGGGGCCTGCCTTTGAGAAAAACGGGGGGGCGCTGCCCCCCCTTTGCGAAACCCCCCCCCCCCCCCATTATGGGGGGCCAATTTAACCGCCCGGGGGAATTTATTTCCCCCAGTTTTGAACCGTCCCGGTCGGCCCGACCTGGTCGGCCGACTTCTTCTCAACAAGACCGGCATGGGCCGGTCCTCTACCATTTTCTGGCACCGGCGGTCCGGAACTGGCCGCGGCCTTCGTCGTCCGGCACGGTGCGACGACACCGTGCCCTTCCACCGCGGCCCCGCTCCGGCCGCGGCGCCTTCGGTTTCCTTCGACGCGGCGTGACGGCGTCGCGTTCATGATGAATCTTTCCACGACATGGCGCGACGGCGCCGCGCAATAATTGTCGAATGATTCCCGCGTGGTGCGACGACACCACGCCATCTCGTTTCATCCGCAAGGAAAATAATAATCAAGAACAAAGGAGGGGGATTCGGTCGTGTTTGTGCAGTCCGGCCCCCCTCTCGTTAGATGATAACACTTAAACATTTATCCTCAAGATTGTCATGCTAGAACCAAGAACGAGAATAAATAAATAATCAACAACAAAACCCTACCTCGGCTTCAAGAACGATGTTCGTCAACGACCCGCGGAAGACAAGCGTCGTGGTGGTCGGCGTCGCGGGAAAAAGGACGTCGATGTTGTGAAGCGAGGGATCGAAGCTCTTTGACGGCGATTTCGTCGCGGGAAACCGTCGCGGAAGAGATGACACGGAAGAAGTACGTCGTCGGTGTCGTGGTTATGGCGTCGCGGAAGACGGTTCCCGAGAACGTGGCGTTCTTCGTCGATGTATGAAAGTTCTTCGCGTTCTTCGTCAAAGTTTGAAGAAGAAGAAGAAGAAGGCTCCAAATTCTCTCAAGATTGTCTAGAGAATTCTAACCCAAAATAAAATAAGCTAAGGTCTTATTTTATTTACACAACCAAACCATTTTGAAATTCAAAGTTTTGAAATTAAACAACTCAACTCATTTAATAACCCGACTTGTCAAGTTAATTAAAGAGGGGTTATTGGGAGTTTAAAAAGAGAAGATGAAGAGTTATGCTTCATGTGGGCCCCACCACACTTAATCCTCCCAAGGGAGGTTAAGTGGATGTGGGTCCCACCTCTAACTCCCTTTGGGAGAAAAAAAACTAACAAGTTTAAATAAAATTTGTATTCCACAATTTTATTTAACTTATTCTAAAATTTCCAAAAACTAACTCTCAACCCGCAATAAACGCAACCTCGAAAAAGGTCTCCTTAAGAGAATATCGGCGCTGCGAGTTCATCGGTGCCCTCAGAATTTGATTCTGGGCACCGGTTCAAAAGTTAGAAATTCCCGCTCGTTCGTTCACTGAACGTACCTGAGCCAAACTTCGGAAAATGATTTCGGGCACTCCGGGCCTCGGAATCAGGTGCCGTCAGAAACCGCGCTCTTGTAAAATTCCAAAGAAAAATAAGAAAAAATTTCCCTTGAATTTTACGGGTCTTTACAACAGTCATGCTGTTCGTTCTTACGAACGCGCCTGCAGTCTTCCTGGAACTGATGAACTGAGTGTTTCATCCGTACTTGGAATCCTTTGTCGTGGTCTTCGTGGAAGATATCTTAGTGTACTCTCACACTCGACACGACCATGCCACACATCTTGATATTGTTCTGAGTACACTGAGAGAGCATCAGTTGTATGCTAAACTCTCAAAGTGCCACTTTTGGATGGATCAGATTCACTTCTTGGGTCACGTCATCTCAGAGGCTGGATTATCTGTGGACCCAGAGAAAGTGAGAGCCGTAGTTTCCTGGGAGCAGTCGAAGAACATATTTGAGGTACGAAGTTTTCTAGGGCTGGCCGGGAACTACAGACACTTCATTCAGGACTTTTCGCGCCTAGCAGCATCGTTGACAGGTTTGACCAAGAAGGGGGCGAAGTTTTTATGGTCAGATTCTTTTGAGTCAGCCTTTCAGGAGCTGAAGGGGAGGTTGACGTCAGCACTGATACTAGTCTTTCCAGAGCTGGGCAAGACCTACACTATTTACTGTGATGCTTCGGGTATCGGGCTAGGAGTCGTGCTTATGTAGGGGGATGGATTCGTTGCTTACGGGTCTCGGAAGTTGAGGCCACACGAGAGGAACTACTCGACGCACGATTTGGAGTTGGCAGCAATTGTTCATGCCTTACGTTGTTGGAGACACTATCTTCTGGGAGAGCACTTTGTGGTTTTCAGTGACCATAAGAGTCTCAAGTATATCTTCACTCAGCATGATCTGAATCTGAGACAGTGCAGGTGGGTCAAGTATCTTCAGTACTTTGACATCGAGCTCTCCTATACGTCGGTAAAGGGCAATGCAGTGGCAGATGCATTGAGCAGAAGAACTCAGATTTAGGCAGTTTAGGAGGCCAGCAGTGAGTGGAAGCTTATGGATCTGTTTTCTGAGATGCATATAGAGGTGCGCGACAGGCAGGGACAGACTTTCCTTTCATCTGTGGTTGCTACCTCTATACTTCTTGATCGGGTACGAATGAGGCAGTTATCAGACTCAGAGGCCTTGGTCCTGTGGGAGAGTGTGTCGGGAGGGGACCCTCTTCTTGGATGGACAGTGGGGGAGGATGAGATCTTGCATTTCCAGGGACGCATATGGGTGACAACAGACATACACGAGGAGCTGATGCGGGGTTTTCATTCCTCTGTTTGGGCAGTTCATCCTGGAATCACCAAGATGTATCGGGATCTTCATCACCAGTACTGGTGGCCAGGTATGAAGAGAGATGTTGCTGGTTTTGTCATGAGATGTTCTACTTGTCAGCAGGTGAAAGCAGATCATCAGCAACCAGCAGGGCTCTTACAGCAGTTACCCATTCCGGAGTGGAAGTGGAATGATGTCGCGATGGACTTCGTGACCGGGTTGCTGAGGTCACCACGGGTAAGTGATGTTGTTTGGGTTGTCGTTGACAGACTTACAAAGGTGGCACACTTCCGACCAATCAAGGAAACCTTCAGTGTTGATGATCTGGGATGATTGTACATCCGAGAGATTGTACGTCAACATGGAGTTCCAAATTCCATTGTTTCAGACAGGGATGCGCGCTTTACCTCTCAGTTCTGGCAAGGACTTCAGAAGGCTTTGGGTACACAGGTACTTTTGAGTACAGCATACCATCCCCAGACTGATGGCCAGTCCGAGCGCACGATCCAGGTGCTTGAGGATATTCTTTGAGCTTGCATTCTAGACTTCGGCAGTTCTTGGTAGAAGCATATACCTCTTGTGGAGTTCGCCTACAACAACAGTTTTCAGGCGACCATTCAGATGGCACCATACGAGGCTTTGTATGGTAGGCCATGCTGATCACCCTTATGCTGGCTGGAGGCAGGAGAGGCAGCTTTGCTGGGACCTCGTCTTGTTCAGGAGACTTCGGAGCAGATAGAGTTAATTCGGAAGAGGATGGCTACCGCACAGTCTGGACAGAAGTCTTATGATGATCGGCAGAGACGACCTCTGGAGTTCGAGGTCCGAGATCAGGTTTTCCTGCATGTCGCACTGAGGTTGCGACACAAGAGGATTCGGAGATAGGGTAAGCTTTCACCGCAGTACGTCGAGCCGTTTGAGGTAGTGGAGAGAGTTGGGCTGGTTGCCTATCGGTTGCAACTACCTCATAGGTACCAGGCTATGCACGACGTCTTCCACGTCTCTCAGCTCCGACATTACTTCTCAGACCCATCTCATGTCTTCCAACCCGAGGAGGTTGAGCTGGAAGCGGATGTGTCGTTTGAGGAGCATCCTATCCGGGTTGTCGATCGCAGCACGAAGGTTCTTCGAGGCAGGTCTGTTCCTCTGGTACGGGTGCTATGGCAGCACGAGTGAGTACAGGATGATACTTGGGAGAGGGAGACCGAGGTTCGATCACAGTGGCCGGAACTGTTCGAGGATCCTTCTTCTACGCCCATCTAGGGAAATTCGGGGATGAATTTCTTTAAGGGGGGAAGTTTTTAAGAACCCGGATCTTCGTTTCAGGTATGTCTTTCCTTTTCTGGAGTTTTGAGAATTTTTGGAGTTTCCGGAAAATTTCAAAGTACACGTCGTGTATTTTTTGAGTACACCCTGTGTACTCTTCTCCGGCTCGAAGTCGTGTGCTGGTCGTGCCCGGGCCACACACACGGTGTGTAGGGGTGACGTGGAGGCCGATTTTGGTGGAGTACGGAAAAACCCACTACACACCGTGTACTTTAAAAATATACATTGTTTACTTTTCTTTTTTTTCACTAAATGGACCGGGGTCGCGCCTCATCACGTTATTTGCCTTCTTCTAGGTCTAGTTCGTCCAAGAGTGACCTGTACGGCCAAATCTTCCCCGAGCTCCCGCCT
This sequence comes from Viscum album, assembly GCA_963277665.1. Lineage (NCBI taxonomy): Eukaryota > Viridiplantae > Streptophyta > Magnoliopsida > Santalales > Viscaceae > Viscum > Viscum album. The sequence goes on from OY728151.1 coordinate 1,908,818,848, forward strand.
CTCCGTCCGATCTCCGATTCGAGCATGGTCGATTGCGTTGGAAGCGCAGCGGTGAGTTCTTCCTTCTTCTTGAACCTTGTTTTCCAATTCTTCCTCCTTCTCAAGATATCTAAGGTAGAACGTTTTGTGTATTTTCTCTGATCTACGACGTTCTAGGGAGAATCAGCCATCGTGGTTCAAGTATATTGATCTCTTAGGATCGAGGTAGGTGGTTTGTGCCTTACCGTTCAAATTCTTTGAGTTTATGTGCGAATTTCCACCGATACCCGTGAATGGGGTATCGCGTGTTTACCTTTTTTCCATTGTTGTTTTCCTACCTTGCCTGTATGCTCGGGTAGAGGTAATTTGACCATGTTAGGGGATATTTTGCTTTTATTGGATGTATTTGCACTTTCTTTGTTCAGTTTACGACCTTTGGGTCTTGTTTGCCTTTGGTTGTCTTACCTATTTTCATGCCTTGTGGTTATAGGTTGAAGTGAAACTCATGTTGTGTTTGTTTCCCTATAGACTGTTTAGCTAAGTAGCTCTATAGGTGTACTTTGGTTAGCCAAGTAGCTCTATAGGTGTACTTTAGCCCTATAGCATTATTATGCACTGGCCGGCATGGGGCTGAGAGAACCTGGTGCTATAGACTATAAGGGATAGACTGAGTGAGCTTCCCAGAGTGTCTTAGACATTATAGACTACAGAGGGGATGGACCGAGTGAGCTCCCAGTGAGTCTTGGATATTATAGACTACAGGAGGGTAGACCGAGTGAGCTTCCTCAGATAGTCTTACCTTGTTTGAATCTCTTTAATAACCTTCCCAGGCTAGAGGGGGAATTGACCGAGTGAGATTCCTTAGAAAGTATGTGGTATACCTGAGGCTATAGGAGGAATTGACCGAGATAGCTTCCTCAGAGAGTCTTTAGACCTTGGGGCTAAGAGGGTTAGACCGCGTGATCTTCCTCAAGAGAGTCCCTGACTACCTTAGACTATAAGGGGAATTAACCGAGTAAGCTTCCCCAGAGAGTCTCATAAATGCGTATGACCAAGCCAGAGGGGTTAGGCTGAGTGCACTGCCCAGAGGGTTGTGGTACTTCTTGGATATGACCAGAGGGGATGGCTACGAGTACTTCCCATAGGGTTTCCCGTTTGTTAGCTTTGTGCTTCACTACTGTTGTTGGTTGTGGTTTGATTATTGTTGTATCATCCTACCTTACTGCTTACTGTTACTGCCTATTGCTTGCTGTTGTTGTTTACTGCTTATTGTACTTTTACTTGCCATATACTCACTGACTGTTAGGCACAGATCTTCGGGTGAATGTCTACTGGGATTTTATCTCACATCCTGTTTGGGCCATGTTTTTGGGCCCAAGCAGACTATGTTGTTGCAGGTATAAACAAGGGAAAGCGCCCTTCGACTTCTGGAACTTGATTACTTGGAGTAGGGGAGCATGGGACCAAGCTTTGGCTTGCGATGCTGAGGAGCTGTTTACTTTTCTTTTGTACTTGTTTTGGTACTGTAGTGTTTTCCAGCATTGTGACTTTTTTGGCTGCTTTCCTAGTTATGTATTATGTATCATTTCATGTATATATATATGTGCTCCAGTTTGATGATTTAGTCTTCCGCTGTTTATATTGTTGGTTATCACTACTTCCGCTATTGCATGTTTATTTTTCTTCCGTTGTGTACTCTGTCAATGAGGGCATAGTTTCCCCACTATCACACCCAAGGCCCTCGCTGCTAGTCGGCAGCCTCTGGCATTTGGGGAAATGCGTTTGAGGCCATGTGACCAACCGGGTACGGGGCGCCTCTAGGTGGCTTCCGGAACCGGGACGTTACAGCACCATGAGGGGTACCATGGCCGGTTCGGAAGGTCAGGCGGCTGGGAGAAGCCAGGCAGGGTGCGGTCAGGCGGGCCGACGCAGTTTTGGCAGGGCGCGGCCAAGCAGGCCGGCGTGGTTTGGGCAGGGCGCGACCAGGCGAGACGACGCGGTTCAGGCAGGGCGCGACTACGCGGGCCGGTTTGGGCGCGGCCAGGCGGGCGGCTGGTTCGGGGGCGACCGGGAGGGCGGCCAAGTGAGCGGCAGATTCGGGCGCGGCCAGGCGGGCCGGCGACCGGGTGGCGCGCGGCCTAGCGGCCGGTTTGGGGTGGCCAACGGGGCGCGCGCAAAGGTCGGGCAGCCGGGAGGCCAAGAGGCCGGAAGGTCGGAAGGCCGGGCCGACGCGGGCCAACGGTATTTGGTCGGGAGCACCGGAGCACCGCGGGGGCGGCGCGATTCACGGAGGCCGCGAGTAGCGTGGCCTTTGTCGTCACCGCCTTCATCGCCTCGTCGTAGTTACGTCGCCATACCGAAAAAATCCACAAGAAGGAAAATTGACGGAGGATGTCGGGCCATGTTAGGTTGGCCCACACCCTCCGCGTTTAGGGAGGTATCACTTGACTCATCAAGAAAAACAGATGAAAAATAACAAATCTTCAAACACTTCCTTTCTAACTGTTTGAAGAATATAAGAAAAGGAATAACATCATCAAGTAATAAACCCCCTACCTTTGATTGTCGGTCGTCGTTCGTTGACGGAGTCACGGAAAGTAGACGAAGAATATCGTCGTTCGTCGTATCCACTGAAAGCTTCCAATCCCGAGTTGTGTCGGCTGTGGAAGACGCTCCACGTCGGTAGGTTTCCAGGGAAGAAGTCGAAGAAGGATCGTCGTCGGTGTTCTTCGTTGGAAGAACGCATTCTTCGTTGGAAGATAAGGTTCCTCGTTGGAATATGAGGTTCCTCGTTGAGATCTTTCTCTTCAATAACCCAAGTGAAATCGTTGTGCCAAATAATAGATTAGTTATCCAATTATTTCATTGGCACAAATTCAAAAGGGTGAATTAAATTAAAAGGATCCACCTCATTAATTCACGTGTGTTGGAACGAATTAATTGGGGAGTTGGCACCAAATAAATTAAGCGAAGGTCAAGAGGCTCTCCCTCATTAATGAGGGAGAGTTGAGAGGTTATACTCTCCTCCCATTAATAGGGGTCGTTTAGCCCCATGTGGTCCCCACGTCATAACCTCTCGCGGGAGGTTATGTTTGGTTGGGCCCCACCACCATAACCTCTCATGGGAGGTTAAGGTGTGGTGGTCCCACCTCCAACTCCCATGAGGAGGTTTTAACTACCAGTCACCCACATGGAAGCTTAAATAAAATAATGTGTATCTCACTTTATTTTATTATTTTTCCAATAAAACCCAAAAACTAACTTTTATTCCCGACCAAATGTTGTCGAGGTGAAAGTCTTCTTAAGAGAATACTGGCGCTGCGAGTTCAACGGTGCCCTCAGATTTCAATTCAGAGCACCTGTTCAAAAGTTATAAAAACTTGCTCATACGTTTACTAAACGTACCCGAACAAAACTTCAGAAATTGATTCCGGGCACACCGAGCCTCGGAATCATGCGGCGTAAATTTTCGCGGACTCACAAAATTCCCATGTATTTAAGAAAAAAAATTACATGGAAATTTTGGGTCTTTACATTCTCCCCACCTCAGGGATTTACGTCCCTGTAAGCTACAACTCGAACTAAGGAAACAAATGGGGGTACTGAGCACGCATCTGAGCCTCCTGCTCCCATGTGCTCTCCTGGAGATTCTTGTGCTGCCAGCGAACGCGCACCAGAGGTATCGACCATCCACATAGAACCCACTCCTGTCAATCCTCAATCCCCACTGGAACCTCCGTAAAAGTCGCCTCATCGTCAACATCCAACTCTCCATGGTCGATGATGTGAGAAGGGTCATGCACGTATCTCCTCAGCTGGGATACGTGGAAGACGTCATGCACCCGGTGCAATTGAGGTAGAAGAGCTAAGCAGTATGCCACCTCTCCAACTCTGCTGAGAACCTGGAAAGGTCTGATGAATATCAGAGATAACTTGTCGCCTCATCCAAATCTTCATAGACCTCGTTGAGGTGAGACCTGAAGAAAGACGTGGTCGCCATCCTCAAACTCCATAGGTCTCTGTCTCCTATCAGCATATGACTTCTGTCTGCTTTGTGCAGTCTTCATCCGCTCCTGGATGATCTGCACCTTCTTCGTGGTAGCTCGTACCATCTCTGGTCCCACTAGTGCTGACTCCCCAGGGTCTGTCCAGCACAAGGGTGATCTGCAAGGTTGCCCGTACAACACCACAAAAGGTGTCATCCCTATGGTGGAGTGATAGCTGTTGTTGTATGCAAACTCCACCAAAGGTAAGTGATCCTCCCAGCTGCGACTGAAGTCGAGGACACAAGCACGCAACATGTCCTCGAGGGTCTGAATGGTCCACTCAGTCTGACAATCTGTTTGAAGGTAGAAGGCGGTGCTCAAACGAAGCTGCATCCCGAAAGCCTCCTGCAACCCCTTCCATATCCGGGAAGTAAACCATTTGTCACGATCGGAGACAATAGAAGAAGTTACTCCATGTAGCCACACAATCTCCTGCACATAGAGGCGTCCCAAGCTCTCTATTGAGCTCTTCTCTCTGATCAGTAGGAAGTGGGCTGACTTGGTGAGTCGGTCAACAATCACCCAAATCGAGTCGTGTCCCCTGGATGTACATGGAAGTCACGTCACGAAGTCCATGGATATCTCATCCCACTTCCACTCTAGGACCTCTAAAGGTTGAACCAAGCCTACTGGTACCTAGTGCTCCACCTTCACTTGCTGACAAGTGAGGCATTGAGAGACAAACTCCGCTACTACCTTCTTCATACATGGACACTAGTGTTGTCGTCAAAGGTCCTGATACATCTTCGCCACTCTTGGATGTACCGCTAAAGGGAATGTGTGGAACTCTCTCAACACTTCCTTCTGAAGTGACGCCGGTACCATGGTACATGTAAGATCTCATGTTTTTAACCGGGTTATAGTTACGAATATTCCTGAAATTCTTTTTTGGTTTATCAACAGGTCGTTCTTTTTAAACCAAGCTCCGGAATTTTATTCCGAGTGTTGGAACTCCTAAAGATGTCGTTTTTTTCAAACATTGATAGAAGTTTTGAGGTAAAGGGAAAGTCGCACGGGCGGTGCACGGTTTGTCTAACCGTGCGGCCAAACCGTGCGTAGTTGGTCTTGGAGGCAATAGCTTCTGCATGGGCGGCGCATGGTTTGTCTAACCGTGCGGCCAAACCATGCGAGAATGGTGGTCAAGGCAGTAGCTAACGCACGGTTAGCGCATGGTTTGTCAAACCGTGCGAGAAAACCGTGCGGGCACTTAAACGAGATCCTTAAATTGTGGATCTCGCTCGTTTAAGCCTCTAGATTGCCCATTTTTCCTCCTAAGCGTCCATAAATCAAGATTTTTCTTCTCCTTAGGTCAGAAAAGGTTCTCCCATCATTCCGGAGGTGATCCGAAGGATTCTAGTGGCGAATCGAAGTTGGATTCTTGAGGTATGTGATTGTTCTTATTTTTTCTTGATCGGTTTCTTAGATCTACTCAGATCTACATCTCTTCTTCTCATGGTTTCTTAGATCTACGCCCGTTATGGGTATATCGAAGTGTGTGGATGCCAAGTATGATAAGTTTTGGTCTTGGTCTTGCTAGGAGAAGTGATCTAAGGCGGGTTCTTGAATAATCAAACCATTTCTCTTGAGGGTTCTTTGTTCGTTGTGGTTTCCGTCAAAACCCTGAGGTAGGGTCCCAAATATTTAACACTTTATATGAGAATTTGAGCTCCTTTTGTTACAATGAGAATGTGAATTTACTTAATTTTTTATATGTCAATGAATGAAACTTTTGATGTTATTGATTAGTTCCGCCCACATAAGATAAGTGAGGACTTGAACTTGTGCTGAGTTTAAGCATGTTTGGCTAACTTGGTTAAAGTGATATGATTAAACAGTTAAATGATTGGAATGGGGAGATTGAGTATAAGGATAATTAATTGTAGAATTAATTATCAAGTCATGAGTTGGAATGAGTTTGTGGCCTTTACTGATTATTGGGAATATTGAATATTTAACATGTTCGGAAGATAATTTGGAAACTTGTAATAATTAATGGATGGATTAATTATTACATTTTAAATGGTAAATGGTTAACTATTTGATGATTGGTTAAAGAGATATGATTTAATTAATTAATTTTTGAATTAATTAATTTGCAAATATTAAGTTAAGATTGTGAATTGATTGTTTGTTATGATTGTTGGCCAGGAGTACATTTTGATGCGTATTAATTTTCCATGCCTTAAGTTGTCTTGGATGAAGTTGTTTAGAGATATGATATGTTGTGTGAGATGGAAACTAAATATCTTGGCTTTGTTCACCATGTTTTGAGATGATTATGGTGTGTTTTTAGATTGTTAAAGTCCTCGACGAACCATTGTTTGAATGGACGGGTTCAGACTTGTTAAAGAATTTGGATAATTAAGTGCTCAGTTAATTATTCAGTTGGCTTGCTAAGAATAATTAATTGTTAATTAATTGTTAATTAATGAGATGTTGAATGGTTAATTAAGTGTTGACTTATTTGAAGGGCGATTTTTGTTGTTAATGAATTTTTGAATTAATTAACGGTTTGGTTTTGTGGTGTTAGACATGGTATTCTACACCAATGATAAATATATATGTTTGATTGATGGATGAGTTGTGAGATAAGGACTGAGGCTCCAAATACTCACAGGGTGTTAGACATGATGTTCTACACCAATGATAGATGTATTTGTATGATTGATAAATGGGTTGTGAGATAGGAACCGATGCTCCAAATACTCATAGGGTGCTAGACATGGCGTTCTACACCCAGCTTGCAAGAAAATATCTTTTATGGGTCAGGGACTGATGCTCCAAATACCCATGGGTTGTGAGACATGGACTGATGCTCCGAATACTCACGAGGGTGCTATACATGATGTTCTACACCCATTAATTAACATTGGAACGTGGGTCCAATTGTTCATGCGTGAAATGAGTTAATGGTTAATGAAGGTTGTTGTGACATGAAGATTTGTGAATTGATTATGAGAAAGGGTTTAGACTTATTAATGAATTGGGTGAACCACTGTTAGTGGATGGACTCAGGAGCGAATCACTATTTTAGTGGACGGGCTTAGGCATAATATATGAAAGATTTAATTGAATAACTTATGACGCGTTATCCAAGCCAAAGCACAAGCTTGGATTCGGTCTTTACTTAGATTACTTAAATGGTATTCAGAGACATCTTTAGTGAGTGACTTATACGGGGGATTTCGGGCATAGGCCGAATCTCAAGACTTTCATAATAATATTTGAGTAATTGATAAATGGAAAATTATTATGTAATGATTGTTGAGTATGCATGACAAATGAATAGTGCAGGTTCAGACACCAGCTGAGGGTTGAAGCCGGTACTTGAGTATATAGTTACTTTGTACTGCTTACTTTATTTTATGCATGCCTTCACGTGTTTTAAATTATTTATTAAATGTCTGGATTTGGGGTAGACACCGGTGGTCTCGGCCTACTGAGATTTATATCTCAAACCCTACTCGGTCCGCCATTGCACTGGGTACCCGAGTAGATTATATTTGGTTGCAGGACTATGTTGTTTGCATTTACTTGGGAGATATTTTTTTTGATTAAAAGAAAATATCATTAATGATGAAGATCAGCAGAAGTACATGTGCAAAGCCATGAAGGGAAATTGTCCAACCAGAACTGGTTGGTATCGAATGGGCCTGAGGCCGCCAGCTGATGGGCTGTGTTGTTTCCTTCCCTTTTGGTGAAGGAGAAGGTGCATACTGAGAAACATTGACGAAGTGAGAGAATTCTCCTGATGATGATGCCAAATGACTGGAGATCACCCTTGGGTCTTTGAGTCTTTATTTATTTATTTCTGCATTGGAATGTAAAGCATGTTTTTTTGTTCACTGTTTTCTACTTTTGTATCATTAGCATGTCATGCATGCATCTGCTGTATAATTTGGCGTTGGCCATTTGTTTTGTACAAGATTTATAAAATCTGTTTTCCGCTGCTTTATCATTTATTATATTGTTTCTGCTATTTATTGCCTTTGTCTATTTTTGAACACTAAAAATAGGGTATAGTCTTCCCACTGACTATCCTTAGACCCTCGCTGCTAGTCGGCAGCCTCTAGCATAAGGGGAGACGCGCTTGAGGTCATGTGGCGAGCGGTCCAGCCACCGGTTCAGGGGTGAGCCGGGTCGGGACGTTACAGTACGTCCTCTAAAGAGGATGATGTGCTCCCTAGCTTCAGAAAATCCATCAGGTGTCTGCCCTATGGATATCTGAGCGCGTCGTGTCTCGCAGTCAGCGTCTCCACGTTGTGCCTCCCTGACTCGCTGAAGAAGTGGGGGAGTGACTGTAAGTGACTGAAGGAAGACTGCTCCATCTCTATCCACAAGGACATCTATAAAGTAGCCAGCTGCTCTATCGCCTCGCCTAGCAGCTGTATATTAGACCTCTTGCTGAGTGCATCTGCAACAACGTTCCCCTTCCTAGGAGTATAGACTATCGCGAAGTTATAGTCCTGGAGGAACTCAAGACATCGTCGCTGTCTCAGGTTCATGTCCTTCTGAGAGAAGATATACCTGAGACTCTTGGGATCAAAGTACACGATAAAACGTTCGCCCATAAGATAGTGATATCACATCTTCAAGGCGAAGACCACTGCTGCTAACTCCAGGTCATGGGTAGCGTGGTTTTGTTCGTGTTGTCTCAGCTGCTGAGAACCATATGTGGTCATTGCTCGCTCCTGCATTAGGACACACCCGAGTCCGGTCCCCGATGCGTCGCAGTAGACTATGTACCCTACGCCTTCCTCTGGAAGCCTCAAGATGGTGGGGCACTAGTCAGCTTCTGCCTCAGCTCTTGGAAGATTTGCTGGCATCTCTCCGACCACACGGAGGGTTGCCCCTTCTTTTTCAAGGCTGATAGTGGTGCTGCAACTCTGGAGAAGTCTGGAACGAACCTCCGGTAGTATCCATCCAAAGCAGACGTCCCTCCCCCTTTGGGGGGGTAATCCTGGAAACATCTTTTGAAATGATGTCTCCATGTTCTGTCACTCCTGTTTGGAACTCAAAACTCAAAACTCATGCTGCCACGAGGGTAAGGTTGGCCGACTCAAGAGTGATCGACAACACCCTCCTATGCATGAGTTTAACCTGTGCTGCCTGGGTTTCCTTTTTCGCCGACTAAGGAAAACATCATCCCAATGTCGTAGATAAACCACAACCTTTTTTGTCTAATACAGTCAATCAGTGTATGAACTGTGGTTGCCCAGTCCATACCCAAACTAACATCGTAAGGTTTCGATGCTGCCACCAAGAGGTTTCAACCGAAACTCTCGCCTCAAGGGTCAGATCACACCGTCAGCGTAAGTTTGATTATCGAGTCTCCTCCCAAAGGTATCTTCAGACGTGAGGGTCAAGCAACGGTTTAACCGAAAACTCTAGGTCTGGGACAAGATTCATGGAAGGAATGATTGGTACCTATGTCCATTGATACGGCAGCTAGTAGTAGACACAGACTGTACCTCGAATCATTCCTAGAGCCCTTGGGTCACACTCCTTGACCGCATGCAGCTACTCTCTTCCCATGCCCTCCAGCTCCCTGAGCCTGGCGGGGACTACAATGGCGGGTGGTTGTAACATGTCGAAATGTAAACCACACTAGTGCAGAAAACATTTTTTACGTCGGTTATTTTTCATTATTTACATCGGTTTTTAGGCGACGTTAATACGGACGACGTTATAAATAACATTTTTTACGTCGGTTATTTAAAACCCGACGTAACATCCCTAACATCACGGTGTTTATCACGTCGGTTATGACATAACCGACGTGATTAACCCTTCCCCGGGCCTATTATCACATCGGTTTCTTAAATAACCGACGTGATAAAAAGGCCTGGGAAACGTTTTAGCACGTCGGTTATCCAATAACCGACGTGGTAAATCGATTCCCAGGCCTTTTAGCAGGTCGGTTATATTAAGAACCGACGTGATAGAAGGCCCGGGAACGGTTTATCACGTCGGTTCTCGAAAAAACTGACGTGATAAACCCCTACCGATTTATTTACCACGTCGGTTATAAAATAACCGACGTGAAAGCGATATTTTTTTTAAAAAAATAATTGCACTGCTCTCACCAAAAAGAAACCAGAAACCAAACAACAAAAATAACCATGCCAGCCCTCCCCCAAGCCCCAACTGAACCCCACCCTCATCTATACCCACCTAACAACCTGGCCAGCCCTCCCCCACCACATTGGAGCCCCACCACAACCCTTGGACACCCCCCCACCCCTTGGACAGCCCCCCCCCACCCTCATTTACACCCCCACGACCCCTAGTACAGCCTCAAACACCCATTGGACACCCCTCCCATATCCCTTGGACACCCCCCACCCCTTGGACAGCCCCCCCACCCTCATTTACACCCCCAAGACCCCTAGTACAGCCTCAAACACCCATTGGACACCCCCCCACACCTTGACAGCCCTTCCAGACCCCTTGGACACCCCCCCCCCCCGACCCCTGGACACCCCCCCAAGCCCTTGGACAGCCCCAAACACCCCTTGGACACCCCTCCCATATCCCTTGGACACCCCCCCCCCCCCACCCCTTGGACACCCCCCACCCCTTGGACAGCCCCCCCACCCTCATTTACACCCAACCGGCCCCTTGGACAGAACTCCCAGACACCTTGGACACCACTTCCATATCCCTTGGACACCCCCACCCCTTGGACACCCCCCCACCCCTTGGACAGCCCCCCCACCCTCATTTACACCCAACCGGCCCCTTGGACAGAACTCCCAGACACCTTGGACACCACTCCCATATCCCTTGGACACCCCCCCACCCCTTGGACATCCCCCCACCCCTTCGACAGCCCCCCCCCCCCACCCTCATTTACACCCCCCGAACACTAGGACAGCCCCAAACACCCCTTGGACACCCCTCCCATATCCCTTGGACACCCCCCACCCCTTGGACACCCCCCCACCCCTTGGACAGCCCACCCCCTGGACACCCCCCCGACCCCTTGGAAACCCCCCCCCCCCCCCCCCGACCCCTTGGAAACCCCCCCCCCCCCCAATCCCCTTGGACAGCCCCAAACACCCCTTGGACACCCCTCCTATATCCCTTGGACACCCCCCCACCACTTGGACACCCCCCCACCCCTTGGACAGCCCCCCCCCCCCCCCCCCAACCTCATTTACACCCAACCGACCCCTTGGACAGCCCCAAACACACCTTGGACACCCCTCCCATATCCCTTGGACACCCCCCACCCCTTGGACACCCCCCCACCCTCATTTACACCCCCCCCCCCCCCGACCCCTAGGACAGCCCCAAACACACCTTGGACACCCCTCCCATATCCCTTGGACACCCCCCAAACACCCACCCACCCCCTTGGAACCTCTCCCCCCATACCAAAATCCAGACCAGAAAAACCATCAACAGTAGACCAAAACAAGAAGTAGAGAAAAATTAAACATTCACTTATATAACATTCAAAACTTACACTGTCAACTTCAAAAAAAAACTAAATCCAACCTAAACGACTACGAAATACACAATTACATTGACAATATTCAAAATTACATTTTACATTACAAACAACTAAAAGTCAATCAAACCTGTAAAATAATTTGACCACTCCACTTGTAAGTGTTTGATATCTTCAGCAGTAAAGGGTTGAGGGTCATCAAAAAGCTACAAAGGAAAAGGATAGTAGTCAACGTGTATAATGAATAAATCAAATTGAAATATTATGAGAAAGAGGAAATCTTACCAGGTAAAAACTCAGAACTGTCCCAGTTGTTATTATTTCATACATAAATCTTAACATGTAATATCCGCATTCGATGATGCCTTGTTGCTCATGACATTTCTGTTTGAATGAGTGTAAATTCAATATATTATTTTTATGTAATAAATCAAAATGTACAAATTATAGATGGATATTTACCTTCGCATGTACATATTTGATCTTGAAATTCCTTTTCTTTGCACTTTTTCGAAAGTGGACCCATGCCCTGTTAGAAAATAATACGAATGGGGTAAATTTAAAATTCATTATAATATATAAAACTATTGTGAAATTGAAACTTACGTTTCCAATATATTCTTAAAACTTTCTCGCACATCATCATGGAGAGAGCATATCCAATAAAGTGCTTTCTCCCTAGGGAAAAAAACCCCTAACATCCAATGATCCCTGATAAAAGGAAATTTAACGTTAGTGGTTTTTTATGTTAAAAGATAATTAACTCTTTGAGAGGGATGTGTTTCATACCTCTCACAAAAAGGCATCATCCAACACTGTGTGATTACATTCTTTTCAAATCTATCAGCAATATAAATCATTCTTTGTTCCTCATCCAATGCACATGCTTCAGGGGAAATCAATTGTGGGTCCACGAATCCATATACATCTGTCAGCTCATTCCTCTCACAAATTTTATACAGATACCTAATACAAAGCAGACATAAGTATACATTTTTAATAAATATAACGCAAGGAAAAGGTGTTAAGACTTACATGATAAAAATTTGCACCACGTTGATGCCCAACTTATCTCCAGTGACAAAATCCATGATATCAGTTTTCATAATCCCCACACTTAGTTCACGTCCATAGACATGAGCTTCCATTGTAAAGTCATAATGATCCGCCAATAAATTTGAATATCTTGACAATTTTTCAAGACTGCTAGTATCTTCATCTGATGTCATAGCTATCTGTCTTTGTTGTTGTCTATACAGTATTTCTTTACCTTTGAAGTATTCCTGTAAAAATAAATTGAAAAATATATTAGTTTTCAAATGATTAAACATTAATAAAAATATAAAATAAAAGATATAACATCCATACCTCTATGGTAATGAGTCGAAGAAGTCTGGATGGCCAAAGTAAAAAATGGACGATACTATGTCCAACTGTCGTCACCTCATCTGTAGGTAATGGTATCCGAGCTGATCTATCTATAATATCATGTACAGTGACCCTCTGATTCTCTACCTCTAACTGTTGATGATGAACTGTATCTCCTATACAATATATCATCCCATATGCAACTATATGATGTTGAGGATCATCAACATACAACTCACAATAAGTAGGTAGCTACGGCGGAGGAGGAGGATCAAAAATGGGGTCCGCAGGCTGAGGTGGGGGAGTGGGAGCTACTGGGAGAGGTGGAGTGGGAGCTGCACCCTGAAATTGTCTTTGCAAGTCTGCAAACATAAACTGCACCGATGCTCTAATCTTGTCCTCCATTGTCGCATTAATATTATGGACTTCAGCCTCCAAGGATTCTATTTTTTTTTATAAACTCCCTCAATGTTAGAAGTTGAGGAACGTGGCAACACTTTTCTTACCGATACACCTGCCGGATATCCTCTTACACGGCCAGGATGTTCGGGCTTTCCCAATGCCACAGATAAAATATCTTCCCTCCCAGATGGTGTAAATGTCCCCTGTGAACTCTGCTCCTCAAGAGAGTCCTGTAATAATTAATTGAACATTTCTATAATGATTGGAAATATATGACGAAAATAGTAAACTTAAATAAATAAAATAGATATCTTACAATCCTCTCAACTACGAGTCTCGATTCTTGCGAAAGATATTGTCCTTTTTTGCCCTTCCGAGCTCTTTTCCATTTCTCATGTCTAGATGGAGGGGATGGAGGGGCCACCTCTCCAGAGCTTGAAGACTCAGCTCTTAGTTGTTGAAATTTTTCTGTCATCATTTGTTCTTCCAATAATGCATACCCTCCCCGAGATAAACTATGAGGGTATACATTTTTAGATTGGATCTCTTGATGAGCTTTCCTTGTTTGCTGTAAATTAAGAATAAGTAATCATTAACAAAACAATAATAAGATCATTTCTATAAGAAAGCTTATAAAAGTTTACATTGCCCTTACCAAAAATGATTCTTTTCTTCTACTTTCAAAAAATTGTCTCCATGTGTCTTCATCTATAAAAGGATATATACGACATGGATTCTCACGACTCCTATGACCATAAATGAAATCAGATGAGAGGGTTGATTTGAAATCCCTCCATCTCCTAGCAGCCAACGATAAGCATTTCTTCCTGACTCCTCCAGTGTCAGGAATATCAAATGTCATCTGATAAAAAAGAGGTTAAAAATATTATATATACTAGAAACATTTAAAGAACAGTCAAACAATAGCAAAAGATCTTACCAAAATGGTCTCCCACAGCTGAGAAATTATCGCCTTATCCACACTTCTCCAATCATCATAGATAATGATTACTTTTCTCTTAGCCTGAGTTGCTACAAAACCCTTAAAATCTTTAGCATTTGGACCTCTAGGAATATCATCATCATCAAACTCCACGACTATCCTCTCCTCCTTCGTACGGGCAAGTGATAATTTTGGTAAACGTGTGCACCCACGCTTACCAACCTTTGAACTCTTTTTCGTAATAGGAGCATGTGAATGTTCCTCCCCAGATGTATGACCAATATGCTCATCTCCAGAATCATGTGGCTGATCAACTGATTGATCTGTCATTTTTCTTCAAATCAAAAAAACAAACATTAGTTCACAAATATACAAATTCAAATATTGTAATACTACTTAATCATAAAATAGAAAAGTGTACTAAATTACATAATAGTAAACATTGGTAATATGGTAAGCATGTTAAACAATGATAAACATGGTAAACACAGTCTGTTGTACCCCTCTCTCTTGGATTTTAATGATCACAATCACTCTTATTATGTTCTAACTTGTTTTCAAGTGTTTTTGTTGATAGGCAAAAGGTTGCCAAGGAGTTGGCCCAAGAAAGCTGAAAAGTGGATTCACTGAGTCCACCGGTCAGCCGGTGTGAGCTCACCGGCCAGCCGGAGGACCCAGGCAGTAGACTTGCCCACTGCCTGGTGTCACCGGCCGGCCGGTGGACCAGACAGAGCTTTGCTGTCTGGACCACCGGCCAACCGGTGATCCACCACCGGCCAGCCGGTGCGCCCAGGACTTCTCCTCTTTACGGATTTTATTGTTTTATCATTTTGGTTTGATACATGTTTTAATAAGTAAAAAATTTACAATATCTAACATTATATGAAAAAACTAAATGTAAACAAGAAATAAACATGTGTTACCTGTAATTTTAGGAATGTACAGTTGGATTGTTTTCCCAAATTCCTTCATCGTGATCGTTCCTTATGGCACAAACCATGTCTTCAACATACTCATCATTATGTTCTGTTAATCTTTCCATGGAAGTAGGGATCTCACGTAAATCAGCATCTTCATCAAATTCATCCTCACCAACATATTGTTTTTTCCCTTGTAAAACAACAGCCCACTGCATATCTGATTGATCTACTACATAGAAAAATTGTTTGGCATGTGTTGCCATTATAAAAGAATCAGCTGTGTCTTCCAATCTATTCAGATTAACAAGTGTCATTCCAAATTCATCGTGTCTGACACTGTTGTTACCGATAAACCATTTACAGTTAAAAACAGGAACTTTAATTTTAAAGTAATCAGCCTCCCATATGTCTTCAATCACTCCATAATATGCACTTGATGCCGAAATTGGGTTTATGTCCTTAGCACTCGAAAAATGCATTGCTTCTGCAAACACCAATACACCACTATTCTGAACTGCACTTCTGTTGTCCTGAGCTTTCGTATGAAATGTATAGCCATTAATGTCATAAGCGGACCATGTTATCACATTTAAAGATGGACCACCCACTATCCATTTTAATGTCTCTGATACATCTGATCTACCAAGCAAGGTCTTTTTAAACCATGGCAAAAAAGTTTTGTTGTGCTCATTCAAAATCCACATTTCTTTCTTCTTTGGATGACATTGTTTCAACTCATTAATATGCAATGTGATATACGGTTGAACATCAGCTATGTTATTCAAGATGTATGATTCTAACTTCTTCATCTGTTCAGCTGACAGTGATTTGAATTTCAAGCCACGAATCCCCTTTCCCTCATTATTAACTCGTTCATGGCGAGATGGAGGCAAACCTATGTGTTGCGCCGTAGCCAAGTAGCTCGTACAAAACTCTGCTACCTCCTCAGAAATATACTTTTCAATAATGGAGGCTTCAGGTCGATATGGATTTTTAACATATCCCTTTAATATTTTCATATACCTTTCAAAAGGATACATCCAACGAAGATATACAGGTCCACAAAGCTTTATTTCTCGAACCAGATGAATCATTAAATGCATCATCATATCAAAAAAAGTTGGAGGAAAATACATTTCCAAATGACAAAGTATAAAAATTGCATCCTTTTCCAAAATGTTCAAAGCATTCACATCAATCGCCTTGTTACAAATTTAATTGAAAAAATAACACAACCTCATTATAGTCTTTCTAACACGGATGGGCAATATTCCACGCAGTGCAACTGGTAGAATTTGTTGCATCATGACGTGACAATCATGTGATTTCATACCTATCAACTTCAAGTCTTTCAATGAGACAAAATTTTTTACATTTGAAGAATAACCTTGAGGCACTTTGATATCATGAAGACACTGACAGAAGCTACTTTTCTCCCTCTTTGATAATGTATGACAAGCCGGGGGAAGAAATGTTTGTCTTCCTTTAGGAGTGAGAGCTAACTCCAAACGTATTCCCATTGATAGTAGGTCTAACCTTGCATTCAACCCATCTTTTGTCTTTCCTTTAATATCTAGAAATGTTCCGATCAAAGAATCACAGATATTCTTCTCCACGTGCATGACATCAATATTATGTTTGACTTCATGATACCTCCAATATGGTATCTCAAAAAATATTGACCTTTTCTTCCAAATATGTCTATCATTACCAGATTTCTGTGTCTTTCCCAATGTCACATCAAGGTTTTTCACCCTCTCAAAATACAAATCTGGGGATAAAGGTTTTGGAGCAGTATCAAATTCTTGTGAGCCATTGAATGCCTTTTTTAGTCTTCTATAAGGGTGATCCATAGGCAAAAACTTTCGATGACCCATGTACACTGTTTTCCTCCCATGATGCAATTGACAATATGACGTCTGTTGTTCGCAAATTGGACATGCTTTATGCCCTTTAACACTGTATCCAGACAAATTTCCATATGCTGAGAAGTCATTTATAGTGAATAGAAGCACTGCATGCAGTTGAAAATATTCCATTTTATAAGAATCATACACCCTAATACCATCAGCCCATAACAGTTTCAAATCATCAATCAGCGGTGACAAGTATACATCAATATCATTGCCAGGTTGCTTTGGACCAGAGATCATGATACTCAACATGACATATTTGCGCTTCATACAAACTTCAGGAGAGAGGTTGTAAATTACCAATAAAACAGGCCATGAACTATGTGTGCTACTGAGGGTTCGGTATGGATTCATTCCATCTGTGCACAAGCCTAGTCTCATATTTCTAATTTCATTTCCAAATGTAGGGTACTGGGCATCAATTTTCTTCCATTGTGGACAATCAGCTGGATGACGTATTTTTCCATCACATACCCGCTCATCAGCATGCCATCTTAACCTTTTTGCATCATGTGAATTAGCAAATAAACGTTTGAAACGAGGAATTATAGAAAGATACCAAAATACCTTTGAAGGGAGCTTTGTAATCTCTACATCAGCTTGTGATTTTTCTTTCACCTTATACCGTGATGTCCCACATTTAGGACACTCTTTCAGAAATTCATATTCCTTCCTATATATAATGCAGTCATTCGGACAGGCATGTATTTTCCTGTATCCCAATCCCATCGGGCATAATATTTTTTTGGCCTTATAATGTGAATCTGGAAGATCGTTATCTTTTGGAAGAATTTCTTTCATCAATTGTAGCAGCTCTGTAAAACTTCTGTCACTCCATCCATGTTTCGCCTTCAGGTTAATCAATCTTAACACCGCCGACAAAACCGTAAAATCTGTACAACCAGGATATAATGGTTTTTCGGCATCACCATATAGACGTGCAACTGTCGGTTCTATCTCAATTTGTTCTGCTACAATATCGCGAATCATTTCTTCAATTCCATCGGAGTTACCATCTTGCGATTCATTATCATCAGTGACATTCTGTCCAGTTTCGCCATGCCAAATCCAAGGGTTGTAACTCGGATTGAAACCATGACAAATCAGATGATCTTTTATCTCTCTACTTTTCAACTTCTTCATATTCAGACATTTCAGGCATGGACAGAAAAAAAATGTCACTACTTGGAACATTTCATTTAGCAAATTCCAAAAAGGCATCAACACCTTCCTCATATTCATTGCTCATTCGATGTGCCGTAATCCAACTTCGACTCATTATTACCTATAACAAATAGCAAAAATATATATATTTTTTAGATAAGACAAATATATGTTTATATGAAAAAAATCATAATTTTAATGTAAACAATTTTGAAATATAAAACAAATCGATGTGTATTTAAAAAAATATGCTTGAATATTATTTTTTAAACAAAATATAGTAAGATATAACACCCCCCCTGGACACCCCCCGACCCCTCTGGACAGCCCCCCGCCCCTCCTGGACACCACCCCCCACCCCCTACCCCCTTGGACACCCCCTGGACATCCCCCAACCCTCTGGACAGCCCCCCCACCCACCCGGACAACCCCAAATACCCTCTGGAGAGGCCGCCACCCACTTGGACAGCCCCCCACACCCATCCACCCCCTTGGACACCCCCCTGGACACCCCACCGACCCCTCTGGACAGGCCGCCACCCCCTTGGACAGCCCCCCACACCCACCCATCCCCTTGGACACCACCCTGGACACCCACCGACCCCTCTGGACAGCCCCCAGCCCCTCTAGAAAGCACCCCCACCCCTCCTGGACACAACCCCCCACCCCCGACCTGCTTGGACACCCCCCTGGACACCCCCCAACCCTCTGGATAGCCCCCCCACCCCTCCTAAACACCACCCCCCACCCCCTACCCCCTTGGACACCCCCCCAACACCCACCCACACCCTTGGAAAGCCCCCCACACCCACCCACCCCCTTGTAAACCCCCCTGGACACCCCCCGACCCCTCTGGACAGCCCCCCACCCCTCCTGGACACCACCCCCCACCCCCTACCCCCTTGGACACCCCCCTGGACATCCCCCAACCCTCTGGGCAGCCCCCCCACCCACCCGGACAACCCCAAATACCCTCTGGAGAGGCCTCCACCCACTTGGACAGCCCCCCACACCCATCCACCCCCTTGGACACCCCCCTGGACACCCCACCGACCCCTCTGGACAGGCCGCCACCCCCTTGGACAGCCCCCCACACCCACCCATCCCCTTGGACACCACCCTGGACACCCCCCGACCCCTCTGGACAGCCCCCGACCCCTCTAGAAAGCACCCCCACCCCTCCTGGACACAACCCCCCACCCCCGACCTGCTTGGACACCCCCCTGGACACCCCCCAACCCTCTGGACAGCCCCCCACCCCTCCTAAACACCACCCCCACCCCCTACCCCCTTGGACACCCCCCTGGACACCCCCCAACACCCACCCACACCCTTGGACAGCCCCCCACACCCACCCACCCCCTTGTAAACCCCCCTGGACACCCCCCGACCCCTCTGGACAGCCCCCCGCCCCTCCTGGACACCACCCCCACCCCCTACCCCCTTGGACACCCCCCTGGACATCCCCCAACCCTCTGGACAGCCCCCCCACCCACCCGGACAACCCCAAATACCCTCTGGAGAGGCCGCCACCCACTTGGACAGCCCCCCACACCCATCCAACCCCTTGGACACCCCCCTGGACACCCCACCGACCCCTCTGGACAGGCCGCCACCCCCTTGGACAACCCCCCACACCCACTCATCCCCTTGGACACCACCCTGGACACCCCCCGACCCCTCTGGACAGCCCCCGACCCCTCTAGAAAGCACCCCCACCCCTCCTGGACACAACCCCCCACCCCCGACCTACTTGGACACCCCCCTGGACACCCCCCAACCCTCTGGACAGCCCCCCCACCCCTCCTAAACACCACCCCCCACCCCCTACCCCCTTGGACACCACCCTGGACACCCCCCAACACCCACCCACACCCTTGGACAGCCCCCCACACCCACCCACCCCCTTGTAAACCCCCTTGGACACCCCCCGACCCCTCTGGACAGCCCCTCACCCCTCCTGGACACCACCCCCCACACCCTACCCCCTTGGACACCCCCCTGGACACCCCCCAACCCTCTTGATAGCCCTCCCACCCCCCTGGAATCACTGAAAATTTACCATAACAAGAATTTGGGCCATTCAAAGAATGTTTTTAGGTGTGGAGGAAGAACTGAGTTTCAATAGATAGAGAAGGAACTCGACATTAGGTTGTCTATTCCAGGTGTGGATTTGAAGGAGTTAATGTTTGTTCAGTGACCCAAGAGATTGAATCAGAAATTCAGATGTTGTGCCATTTTCTCATGATGAGGATGAATAATTGGTGGGGTTTGACTTTTAAATGGAGAGCTTAGCAGACCATCATATTTTCTATAGATCAGTAAAGGATGTTAGCATCGAACATAAGGCTTAAGGGATGCTTTCAGATCCAAATATGTATGTTGATGGATGCAATGGATCTAGTAGAGGTTCTAGAAAGAATGGTGGTTTTATTTGTTTAGGATAAGTAGTGAAGAAAAAACTAGTTAATTTTTTACTTGCTGAAAAGAGGGTATCTAAAATTTTTAACATGCCGAGGGGAAATCTGGCGAGTCCTCCTCGTGAAACTTTGTTTGCAGGGGGTGAAAATGGTGATGTGATCCCAAATCCATGCACCTATGCCATGGTTGGGTGTGAATAAAGTAGTAACAACTGTAAAAGGGCAACCCATCCAAATGGACACTCCCCAACCCTCTCGGGGATTTATAGAAAACGATGAAAAATTAGTGAAATCATAAAATTAGTCAATATTGCAAGTCGAACTAATAGATCTAGGGATGATAAATAAGATTATGGTTCCAAAACGAGTTAAAAGGGTTCGCAATCGAAGAATCTTAGCTAGTTTCAACAAAAAAAATCACAACACATATATATATATACTATCCGCGAAAAAAAACGAACGAGTGGGAGGATTACCTGAGTGCTGCGAGTTTAGATGATTGATCCGAGGAGATTAAATATGAGAAACGATGATCGCAAAACGAATCTAAACCAAAGAAATGGACGAGCCGATTCGGGTTTACGCGCGAGAGAGACGAGTCGCGACTGTCGAAGGTAAACTCGCGAATGACAATCCACGGGTCTGGGTAAATTTTTAAATGAGTTATCACGTCGGTTATTCAATAACCGACGTTATAATTTTTTTAAAAACATTTATAACGTCGGTTATTCAATAACCGACGTAAAAACCTTCCTCCGATTCTTTTTTTACGTCAGTTATTTTATAACCGACGTTATAAAGGGCTCAAAATCCGCGTTTTTTTACGTCGGTTATTCCATAACCGACGTCAAAAACATCTGCGGATTCTTTTTTTACGTCAGTTATAAAATAACCGACGTAAAAAGGCCTTCAAAAACCGTGTTTTTTACGTCGATTATTGAATAACCGACGTAATAACTCGTACATATGTCGATTTGTTACGTCGGTTATTGAAATAACCGACGTAAAAAACGAAGCCACGCGATTAATAACGTCGGTTATTTTTATAACTGACGTTAAAGGTGTACTAAACACAGGTTTTTACGTCGGTTATTAAATAACCGACGTAAAAAACCTCGTTTTACATATTATGACGTCGGTTTTATATAACTGACGTAAAAAATGGTGACGTAAAAAACGTTTTCTGCACTAGTGCCACCTCATGCTGCTCTCCTAGCTCTGCTTCCACGTCAACTGCCCTACAGATTCATTTGTCCTTAATACTTCCTCTTCTCGAAACATTTTACACGCTCAGGTCTCTGAGACTGGCGCCAGTTTCATGCTTTCCCACTGCTAACATTCACGGGCTATATCCGCTCAGCCAAAGAACATTCAACTGAAAAGGTTCTCTCTAGCATCTAGAGAAAAGGTGTTGCCTCAGATGTCCTAAAACACACCTCGCTCGGTAGTCCGAGCCCCAAATCACTGATCGTATCGTATTCATCGAGTACTGGGAATGATCGGTACGCCTCGATGAATAATCAGCTACCGACATGTCATCCTGATGAAGCTGTACAAGCTCTAGAGAACTCCCAGCCACCTCCTCAGGCCAGTCCTCAGTCACCTGTGAGTCAGGCTCGCCTCGGAACCTGAGGGGTATCTGATGCTGAAACACGTGTAAGGCACTAAGCCCATATGTGTCATCTACAGGTACCGCCGGTTGTAATTGCTGACCAACAAGAAGTGATATAGCTGACACACTACCTGAAGGTACAATCTCGGGCAACGGTCCACGTACCGAAGCCTCATCACTATGCAGACCAACCTCATGGTCACTCACTAGAAAACACTAGTAGCTAAGATCACTATCTGCTCTATGGGTGTCTCAACTAGGCGGATAACTCTAGCAATCGCCTCCAGTCAGTCCTCTGCTGCCTGGGAATCTGTCTCGTCTCGTAACCTCGGAGGCCTCTGCCGCTAGAACTCGTGCAACGCGCTCAGTCGGCGTGCACCGTCCGCCAGTGCGGCTGGTGGCATCTGCTGCCCAACGGGTGGTGGTGCTGCTGGTACACCACCCGAAGGTGCCAACATAGTAAGAGGGCCCTACACTGGAGCCTCTTAGCTCGGTGGGCCGTCATCGTGTACTCTCTCGGAACTCTAACTGGTTGTCTGCGTGGAGGCATCCTGAACAGATGTGACACGGTCAAAAGTTATACCTGGTGAGCTGACCTGGTTGAGATGACTTAAAGAAAAGTTTTGAAAACACACACGCAATCAGTGTTTTCATGCACTGAGTTGGAGATCAGTAGTCAGGGTCCTGATGTATGGATACGTCGGTCACCGCACCAACACTGGACTCTCTGAACTGAGAACCACACTCAGTACCCTTAACATTATTGCTTCACAGAAAAAAAAAGATCAGAGCCCTAAGTTCTGTGGTAGAACCGACTCCTCTGATACCAGTTTGTCACGACCTGTCCTCGGGACCTGTGTCGTGACTACCCCAAGTCCGCCTTCCATAGGTCAGGGGATGACGACTAGCACCAAAAGTGTAAATCTCTAAGCTGAGAAGGCATTGCCTTTATAAATTGTAAGCACACACAAACAGAGTACAAGCTGGAAGCAAAACACTAAGTAAAACTGTGTACAAAAGAGTGCTGAAAAGTAAAAGGGGCCGAAAATACAAGCCCAACCGTAAAGTACAAGGAAACGGAAAGTAAGTACAACTAAAGGAAGGTAAACAGCTGCTAGATCGTCCACCGGGAAGTCCTACCTGAAGGGTAGGTACAGAAAGCCTTCACAACACTCCACGTTCGTCTGTCTCCTCCGTGTACTGTCACGTCGTGTGGTCCACCTCCGGATATCGTCCAGTCCAGTCCACTCAGCCTCGGTCAGCGTTGTTCGTCGTCTGCAACCAACACGACGAGGTGCGGGCAAAGCCCGTACAGGGGTGAGTATAACGATACTTGGTAGGGACCCCCGAAACCCTCAAGGTCTCACAAATCCAACAAGGATAAATCACAAAGTAAGAAGTCAACATATAACCACACTTAGGTATATGCATACCTAAGTTATCAAGTAATTCATCTCAATCACGAGGTAAACACAAAAGTTAATAACTCAGCTCAGCCAAGATTTTTATTCACAATATAGAAACCACGACTGCTGGAGAACTCCTCCTCTGTCGAGTACAGTGGGTCTGTCGCGACACCAAGGCGTTTCCCACTAAACTTGGACTGTTAAGGTACTCCTCATGTCGAGTACCGTGGGTCTGCTGCGTCATTAAGGCGCTCCCCACTGTGGATCTGCCGCCACAACCAGACGCTCCTCCGCCGTGGGTCTGCCGCCACAACCAGGCGCTCCCCACTGGGCTAGTCGAATCACTCTGAGTTGAATCAGTCAGCAGTCGTCTGGTCTTAGTCAGCTACTAGGTCTCCGTACTCTGCTCGCTCATCTCCGGGAGGGTCTGCTCCAAGAGCTACAGGTCGATACTTCAACTGTCACGAAGTCCCACGTAGAAGTATCTCAAAGGTCCACCTCGTCATAGGGGTCTCAACGCAACAGACTGCGCGTCAATTGGACGCCCGGTCTGTGAGTTATAAGTTTTTTAGTCCCGGGGACCCGGTTGGATTCGTGTACGATCCAACCTGATCGTATCTCAACATTACCCCGAACTCCAGTGGGGAATATTCAAAGGGATCGTCGTGCTCCTAGAAAACCAGCGTTGCTGACGGTTCATCAAACGGTCATCCGGTGCCAAAGATATGGCCAAAGAAAGTAAAGAGTCAGTAGTGGGCCCGAGTCCGGTCCGACCCGGTCGGACCGACCGGGCCCAACCCAGCCTGGGCCGGCCCGGTCCGGGTCGACCCGGTCAAACCCGTTGGGTCTGGCCTAGCCCATTGGGCGGGCCAGCCTGTTTGGTTTGGCCCAGCCCGCTCGGTCTAGCCCAGCGGGCCGCGATGACGGTTCGGCCCAGAGCGTCGCGAAGGCGCGGCTCAGCCCCGAGGGCGCGGCCGGGCCGGTTCATCCAGGGCGCCAAGAGAGGGACAACGGACGGTTCGGAAGGTCGGGCGGTCGGGAGGCGATCGGGCAGGGCACGGTCAGGCGGGCCGGCGCGGTTCGGGCAGGGCGTGGCCAGGCGAGCCGATGCGGTTCGGGTAGGGCGCGCCCAGGCGGGTCGGCGCGGTTCGGGCAAGGCGCGACCAGGCGGGCCAGCTAGCGGCCGGTTCGGGCGCGGCCAGGCAGGCGGCCAGGCGGGCCGGCGGCCGGGTGGCGCGCGGCCAGGCGGCCAGTTCGGGGTGGCCAACGGGGCACGCGCGGAGGCCGTGCAGCCGGGAGGTCGGGAGGCCGAGCCGGCGCGGGTCGGCGGTATTCAGCCGGGAGCACTCTGCGGCGCGATGCGCGGAGACTGCGGGTAGCGCGACATTTCTCGTTGCCGCCTTCGTCACCTCGTCGTAGTTACGTCGTCATGCCGAAGAACGCCACAAGAAGGAAAATCGACGGAGGATGTCAAGCCATGTTAGGTTTGCCCGCACCCTCCGCGTTTAGGGAGGTATCACTTGACTCATCAAGAAAAACAGATCAACAATAACAAATCCGCAAACAATTCCTTTCTAACCGTTTGAAGAAGATAAGAAAAGGAATAACATCATCAAGTAATAAACCCCCTACCTTTGATTGTCGGTCGTCGTTCGTTGACGGAGTCACGGAAAGCAGGCGAAGAAGATCGTCGTTCGTCGCGTCTGTTGCACGCTTCCAATCCCGAGTTGCGTCGGCTGTGGAAGACGCTCCACGTCGGTAGGTGTCCGGGAAAGAAGTCAAAGAAGGATTGTCGTCGGCGTTCTTTGTTAGAAGATGAGGTTCCTCGTTGGAAGATGAAGTTCCTCGTTGAGAGCTTTCTCTTCAATCACTCAAGTGAAATCATTGTGCCAAATAATAGATTAGTTATCCTATTATTTCGTTGGCACAAATTCAAAAGGGTGAATTAAATTAAAAGGTTTCACCTCATTAATTCACGTGTGTTGGCACGAATTAATTGGGGAGTTGACACCAAATAAATTAAGGGAAGGTCAAGAGGCATTCTCTCATTAATGAGGGAGAGTTGAGAGGTTATACTCTCTTCCCATTAATAGGGGTCGTTTAGCCCAGTGTGGTCCTCACGTCGTAACCTCTCACGGGAGGTTATGTTCGGGTGGGCCCCACCACCATAACCTCTCATGGGAGGTTAAGGTGTGGTGGTCCCACCTTCAACTCCCATGAGGAGGTTTTAACTACCAGTCACTCACATGGCAGCTTAAATAAAATAAAATGTAGCTCACTTTATTTTATTATTTTTCCAAGAAAACCCAAAAACTAACTTTTATTCCCGACCAACTGTCGTCGAGGTGAAAGTTTTCTTAAACGAATATCGGCGCTGCGAGTTCAACGGTGCCCTCAAATTTCAATTCCGAGCACCGGTTCAAAAGTTATAAAAACTCACTCGTACGTTTACTGAACGTACCCCAACAAAACTTCATAAATTGATTCCGGGCACACCGGGTCTCGGAATCATGCGCCGTAAATTTTCACGGACTCGCAAAATTCCCATTATTTAAGAAGAAGAAAATTCCACAAAAATTTTGGGTCTTTACATCATCACTCCTTGCATGTTTCTACCTAGGAAGTCATGTTCATCTAATATTTGATGAGGGAGGAGTAGGGAGAGCCTTTTGTTTAGGATCACAACAAGCATTTTGTAAGAAAAATTACACATACTTATGAGTCGAAACTGACCAAATCCCTATCACATAGGTGACTCTATATAGTGAGCCTCCTTTAAAGTAATCTTGCAGCGCTTCAATGACATCTTTTTTGATATAGTTCCATGAAGCGCGGTATAAAAAGAGCATGGAGAACCAACAGGCCCTGGGGTACAATTTGGGTTAAAACGGCTAATATCCTCAGTATTTTTTGCTTCCTTCAGGATGAATTGTAGCAAATTAGTGTCCACCTCAACTAACATCAAAATGTTTTCAAAGAAGCGATCATCAACTTCTTCCTTCAAGGACCCCTCTCACATTCCTTCCTTCAAGGACCCCTCTCACATTCCTTGATGAGGAACTAAGGGTAAGGCAGAAAAATGAGATACCACAAGTGGACCAGTAATTTCTACATCACTGGTGTACGTTTCATCCTCAAGTTGCATATTGAGTTTCCCAACGAACTTCCTCTCCCTTATGCATTCATGAAAAAAGATATATTTCTATCTCCCTCCCTTGGCAACCAAGATCTAGATCTTTCTCTCTCCATCCTTTTGTCACTCTCCTCTAGATAACTTCGTTTATGGGTAAGGATCATAAAGGTATCATTGTCCCGCCTTTCTTACAACCAGCCATTAAGCTAACTGATTTTTATTTGAATCTCTTCCAAGATAATACTAGAGGTTAGTTGATTGCAGCTCCATACAAGAATATCTCCTTTTAATATTCTTACAGCCAGCCATTAAGCTAATTGATTTTTAAATGAATCTCTTCCAAGATAATACTAGAGGTTAGTTGATTGCAGCTCCATACAAGAATATCTCCTTTTAATATTCTTACAACCAGCCATTAAGCTAACTGATTTGTAATTGAATCTCTTCCAAGATAATACTAGAGGTTAGTTGATTGCAGCTCCATACAAGAATATCTCCTTTTAATATTCTGAGTTTATTTTGAAGTGCTACCCATACATTCCCTTCCATGGGAGCATTCCAAGATAAGTAAACCGTGTCCTTGAAAGCGTCATTTTCCATCCAACATTTGGCCTATGTTTGGTTATCTTTTAGTAAAAGAAAAGAAATGATTTCCTAATTCATAAAAGAAAAGAAAAGAAAAGATATGATTTTCATTTCTCTTCATTTTGTTTGGATACAAAATTTAGTAAAAGAAAAGAAATGATTGTAATTTCTCTTCATCTTGTTTGGTGACAATTTTTAAAAGAAAAGAAAAGAAATGTTTTGAAAATATGACAAAAATAACCCTTATTAAAAAATATAGTTTTTCAATACTCAATTATTCAAAATAAAAAATTATTATGATTTGAAATTTTATCTTTGATTTTCAAATAAATAAATATATTTATTATAAATATATATTTATAAATATATTTATTTATGTATAAATATATAAATACGCATTCATGAATATATATATTTATAAAATAAATTTATAGCTATATAAATATTTTTATAATATATTAGATATATATTTATAAATATATTTATATAAATATATTTATAAATATACATATAACAAAATTAAATTTGAAATTATTCCCTAATTATTAATTCGAATGCGTTTGGGTAATATTCTTAAAAAATATAGTTTTTCAATACTTAATTATTTTAAATAAAAATATATTATAGTTTTAAATTGAATCTTTGATTTTTATATCATGTCAATTATATAAACATTTTATTTTGAAAAATATATTAGTAATGATTCCTTTTTTTTATTTTTATATCATGTAAATTATATAAACAACATTTTTGATTTTAATCAATCATTATTTTTCATGCCACAAAAATTAGCTAAACATTATTAATTCAAAATTATCATTAATTCAAAATAAATATCAATTCAAAAATATTAACTCAAATTTTTTTATAAATTATTTATATAAATTATTAATTTAAGATAATTAAAATTATTTATAATCAAAATTAACTATAATCAAAATTAACTATAATCAAAATTATTTACAAATTACGTTTAACAAAATATTTATATACGCATGAAATAATAATTTCAATTATTAATAATCACAAAGATGATAATTTATATATTTACTAATTCAATAAAATATTAAATAAAATAAAACATGTATAGGGGTATAATAGGAAATTTTAAAAAAATATCACAGCCAGAGCTTGTTTCTTTCAAAATCACCCCGATTTTGGGGTGATTGTAAATCTGCAGCGGAGGAAATTGGTTTCTCTTCGTTTCTCTTGTCCACCATTTCTTTCCGCCAATCATTATCTCACCAAACAATGGAAATCCATTTCCATCCCCCCATTTCATTTTGTTCCCCTCCAAATCATCCGTTCCAAACGAGACCTTGAAAAATATGAAGTTTTTGTTTGAAACCATCGAACTTTGGATCTGTAGTAGTAGCGGAGAATGGTTAGATAAGGTCCGAGTAATGAGGGTGATAGTCGCACGCGAGAAACAAGAGATAACTTGCAGATTGTCCAAGGACCCGTCCAACCAACTCCAGGTTGGACTGCTGCCCTGCTTGTTAGTACACCACGTGCAACTATCACCGGTGAATCCTAGGTTCATGATATTGTTGTGAGCAAGAAAGGAGCGAAATTCATCCATAGACCTTTGCAAGTATAATCTCCCTCCTTTCTTTTCTATTTGATCAAGGATAGTGCTAAAGTCGCCTCCTATAAACTTGGTGCTGGATCCAGGATTGAAGAAAGAGAGCCTTTTCCAAAGCCCTCCTCTTTCACCTACCTCACATTTACCAGATATGATGAACATGGAGGAAGCCGAAGATTTACTGATCTTGATCAAAATATGTAGTGGGGACACATATATGAGATCAACTTGAAGCTAGTTTTTCTAGAAAAGCCAAATGCGATGAATCCCATGCATGCAATTAGCCACATCCAGTTTGTTATAAAACTCTTGAATAGAAGACAACCTATGTTGAGTTCCAGAGCTGCCAAAAAAGAGATGTGGTTGCGAAGAAGAACCATAGATAGGTATTTGCATTTGGTCAAGGAGCCAATAACCCTGGCATTCCAGAAAATTAAGGAAATCGTGAGGAGAAAGAGGGGAAATCCCTGAATCCAGAGACACCTTTTCTTTGAGGGGAAAGGACCAATACTAGATTTGGACATAGATTGAGTAACCATGCCACTAGAGGTGAGGTTGCAAGAGTTGTTCTTCCTTCAACGACCTCAAGCAAGAGGTGAAAAACAGGATATCTTCACTGAATAGTGCTAGGACCTCAAAAGAGTTGGGGGAAGAGATAGGATCTTATGAGATATTAGTAATTCAAACCTGCTCAAGGATCCTGGGAGGAGAAGTAACACTCTGAATGCCTTGCATCTTAACACAGGTTGAAGAATTGAAAACATCATTGATTGGAGCAGCGGGAAGCACCAGTTGGAGCCCGACTGCCAACCCTGCAGCCTCAAGTAGAGAAAGATCTTGAACACCTACCAAACCCAAGTATCGAACCACCGAGAGGAGGAAGGGTGAAGCATGAGAATTATCACCATGAGCCTCCACTGAGGGTGGAGGAGGAAATTCAATAGGGCTTCCAGCATCTTCAAGAGGGACATTAGACCCTCCGTCTGAAACTATGGGCAGAGGGGCAGATTGGGGGCCAATCCTCAAAACAGACAAGACCTTCGGTCCCTCTGTATAGGATGGGGACACTTCATTAGGGACCGGTTCAAGGGATGGGATGCTTGGAAGTGAAGCTTCCTCTGAGTCAGAATAACCTTCCATGCAACCAACTTCCACTGGATCCTGAGATAGCAGCGCACCTGGGGACTGAAGGTCCACAACTAGGGGAGGACATCCTCTTGAGTGAAACAGCTGATTCAACCAACTCTGGACTCAAGGAGGAGAACGACTTACTCTGATTACTGCAAACCCAATCCGAGTGGCCCTAAAGATGTCAAAGGGAGCAATATCCAATGGGATTGGAGCAGAGGATCCTCAGCCAGAAATAAATATCAGGGCCAGCTAGGAGAAGGATTCGATACGATAAAGGGACGACCAAATCCATCTCTACATAGATTAATGCAACTATGGTATACTCCATCCTTATAGTGGCTTCATCGGCGCAAAAAAATGACCAAAGGTGACGTCAATGCCCTTGAGGATCGTCGGGTTGAGGAACGGAAGAGGGGGCCTGGGGATCCGGATCCAGAGTGCCGCCGAAGAGGAGTCTTGACCCCTATGGGCGTCCAAAGACCAGCGAAACAACATGAATCTCCCCCTCTCACAGGTACAAGACTCCCTATCCCAGACCCTGATGAAGTCGATCTCAGAGAAGAGATGAACGTAAAATGATTTTCGATTCAGAATAGAAATGGCAGCGGGGCCAGCTAGGTTCCAATATCTGACAAAGCAGGCAAACAATGGGACGGAGGGGCGAATCAAACTAACGTTGTCAATAAGAGACTCTTTATGGTATTCCGATGCTGCTTCAAAGTCATCTATGGATAAAGAGAGCACTGGACTACCTTCCACGGACTCGCGCTGCTTTGACTCTAAAGGAATCAGTGGAATAGGCGGCAACAGAGCCCTCGAGAGGTGGAGGTAACCTCCGGAGAGCACCGACTTCAAAGACCCCCTGGGAGGCAAGAGCGGATCTAGACGCATCGGAGGAACAAGAAGAACCTGTGTGAAAGGGACCTTCCCATCGAAAACTAGCACAGCGGTGACACCCGGAACAAACGACGGCCCCATGGACAAGAGCAGGTCGGAATGCGATGGGGAAACCAGAGAAGCCAACAAGGGGACTTCGGATGAAGTGGTTGGTTGTGGAGAGATGGAAGCGGAACTAGGGTTTTAGTTTGTTTTCCCCTCCCCTTATGGATGTAATAAGAGGGAGTTGAGTCACTCCTTGCGGAAGAGGCATAATTCAAGCACGGTGGAATGGATCAAGCCATATTTTTATATATTCTTAGTAAATATGTTAGTATAAGTAATATATATTTATATTAAAATATTGTAAATAATAACATTTCCATTTTATAGAATAAATTTTGAACTTAATGTGAAAATAACCTAATTTGTGAGATTTATTACTTAATTAACTATTATAAGATCAATTGTTTAAGGTCGAACTTTAAAATGTGCTTCGATGATTTTCCAGTTAAATGAAGGGTTGATGCATGTGATCCAAGAAAAAATTGTGCATTATATGTATGGATTTCTTAGAGCACTCCAAAAGATATATAATATTTTACTTCACGGATACATTTATATGTAAGGTATTTGCTTTGTATGTAAGAGATTTTCCTTTGATGTTGAGAAGAAAATAGATGATACAAAAGAAGTAATATGCTCTTATGGTGGTACGTTAGAAGTAATATGCTCTTATGTAACATATATTTAGTGATACAAAAGATAATTTGAAGCTATAGAAAATACGTATGGTTTTTCACTTGGAGAATTTCGACCAAGCTACTCACATAAGATAAATCCGCCAAGTTGAAGAAACTCTGCCATCTGTTCGGTTGTGGATAAAATCCATCAGCTCTATATGCTTTCCATGTTGTCCCATGCATGCAGGGACACACATGAAGAATATTCTCGTTTGACCTACTTCGCCAAATCAGCTAACAATCAAACGACCATCCCACGTGTCACTCATCCATGAAAAAGAAAAGATAAGAGATCATGGGGGAATTCTCAAGTCGGGAATAATCTAGAAGCTTGCTACATGAAAGAAATCACTCAATCACACCATTGCTACATGATAAGGATCAATGGATTTTGAAGGAACCACTGCTTCCTATAAATACACTTCATCTCTACCATTGTCAAGGATTCATCTCCCACATGAAATAGCATAAGATTTCACTATAATTCATTTTCTAAAATTCTAATATAATAGTAGTCTAGTTTCTCTTACTATTTCAATGTGTTTCACCCACTATGAGCTTCTACAACTCCTTGATGGAGGAGTTCTAACCAAGGGATTCAAGCCTTGGGAAAGTTGTGGTGTTCCCAAGTTGTGCACTTTCATTTCAGCAATGTTTTGCTTCATCTTCATAGTGGACAATGAGCTCATTGGGAGGAGGAATGGTGATTGTCATTCTAAGTTCTCTTAAGACTCGATCACTCCCATCTTTCCACTACCATTTCTCTCTTCTCTTGACTAGCTCTTTAAACGTTGGATTTGGGTTTGGTCACGGGTTGAACAACATATTATGGTGCCAGATCCTTGGGAAGTGTTACACTCTCGATTGAGGTGTGCACTCCCCTTGTATTGTGAAGGAGTTGGGCTTTATATGCATGGGAGATCTTCCATGTATGTTGAGTTCCACAACATTCAGGGAAGGAGGGTAACCGGTAAATGATATTGAGTTAGTTATTGAAATGAATTTAAATTACTACGCAAGCAATAAAGGAATCCATAGTGACCCTAGGATCATTTCCCTTTCTCTATTAACACTTGTTTAGTTTTAATTACCTTCGTTTATTTCATTCCATCACACACCATAATAATCTACCCCCCATTTTTCTTATTTAAAATATAAAAAACAACAAAAATATTATAATTCAATTAGGATAGTGAGTGATTGGACAATATCCCTAAGAGACAACCCTCAGGTTAGCATTCTACCGTCATTCTTAGGAATTAGAAATTGCAACTGATTTTTGGCACATGACATCCACTTTTCACCTTTACTGATGCTTTTTTTGTATGGTTATGTGTCTCTAATGAGGCAACATTTTGAAACTTTTGAAAAGTTTAAAAACTTTTAGAATGAAGCATAAAATCAACCGGTCAATAGTATTAAGATTCTCCGATTAGATCAGGGTGGTGAATACTTGAGCCAGTAATAAACTGATCATCTGAAAGATTGTGGAATTGTTTCCCAACTCAATCATCCTGGAACACCACAATGTAATAGTGCACCTAAGAGGAGAAATTTCACCCTGTTAGACATGATTTGATCAATGATGAGTCAGTGTGACCTTCCTATTTCATTATGATGATATTCTCTAGAAATTTATACATCCCTACTTAACTGCATTCCATCTAAAATAGTCATAATGACACCATATGAAATATGTAATAGGAAATATCCAAAAATTTACTTTTATGAAGATTTAGGGTTGTGAATTTTGTGTAAAATTTGTATTACTTGATAAAATTATCCCCAAATTTGAGAAATGATTATTTTTTGGTTATCCCAAGAAAACAATGGGGTATTTTTTCTATAATTCTACCGAACATAAAGTGTGTCACACCCCGACCTTAGATACTCCTTTATTTTATCCTTTTATTAGTCTTGGGTCTTTTGGTTGAGGTTTGGGTTTGAGTCCCGGTCGTTTTTTTTTTGTTTTTTGAGTTTTCGGGTGGTTTTCCAGGTGGAGCATGGTTACCGCACAGTTAGTAGAACCGTGCAGCCCGGGCATGCGACAAGTTCAGTCAAACAGAACCAAATGAACAGCTTGTGCACGGCCGTGCGGTAGGTTCCAGGTAATCGTGCGCCAATTCCTCCTTAGGCAGAGAGCTCTGCACGATTACAACACAGTTTGGAAAAATGTGCAGCCAAACCGTACGGTCGTGCCAGGTCCTTAAAAATCGTATCTCTAAAATTACCCTCTCTCATTTTTGGCCCAAACTCGGGCTCCTCCTCCCTTTTCTGACCTAGGCGCACTAGGGGGTCCTCCCTAACCCTTCTCCCTTCCTCTCCTTCCTCTATGAAAGGTCTTTGAGGGTTCCAAGGTTATGTTTCTTTAATTTTTGGCCATTTTCTCCCTTCTTTCTTTTTTCCCTCTTTGTTTATAGGGGTTTTCCTTGGGGGTTTTCTTATTATCCAAACCCTAGGGTTAGGGTTGGATAATTTTTAGGTGATTCCTTATGACTAGGGTGCGTATATCATCCGTAAGGATCTGTTCTTCCTCTCCTTGGAGTTTTATCCCATCCGCACATGGTTGAGGTAGGCGTTTCCAATTTTCTTTCCTTTCCAGAACATTCCATGAGCACTTGTGTGTTTTCAATTAATTTTTAAATTTCATTCGCACCTCTACTATATCTATGTCTTGATGCGAATGGTGATTTTGTGTTGGTATAATTTACTAAAAATAGTTTTCCAAAGTGATTTGTGTGAAATGTCTAGGTTTAAGGCACCTAGGGTGCTTGTTTGAAATGCCCTTGTTCTTTTAAAGTAGAATCAGGTCTTTTATGAAATGTTTATCCCTTAAGATGTTGTGATGATGTTTATTTGTTTGTGAGTTTGGTGTGGTGTGTATAAATTGGTAATGGTATAGCATGATAAGTGTGTTAAAATGTTTTGGAAAGGGTTTATGGCTTTAAAGGGATGGTTTGTGTTCTTTTAATGATATGAAGGGTTGAATTTGGTTTCAAAGAAAATGGTGGTCTTGTGAAAGGGGTTCTTGAGTGTCCTCTTGGATGTTAGGTGTTCCATTAGATGTTGGCACATCCATGGGTGCACTAGGTGCACACATGAACGTGCCCTCAAATAAAGATGGTGATTTAAATTGGTGTTTTATCAAAACCTTGGTTTCCTCAACAGTTCTTTTTTCTAAATATTTTTAGTCCAATAATGTGTCTTTTAGAAATGGTTTGAAATTAAATCCTAGAGTGTATGCCTATTTCGATTTTGGTGTGGGTTTTAGTGAATGTATGGATTAAGGGGTCGTTTGGCATGTTTTACTAGTTGCATGTTTTTTTTGAAATGGAGATTTGGAAATGTTCTTGGTAAACGAATTTGGGGCGTGTTAAGTTAAAGGCCTATTTGGAACTTACAACTCAAAGGTGATGTTTATGTTAACTTTTATAAAGGATCATGTTTTGGAAAATGGGTGTGCCCAGTTGGCAACATAAGTTGTTTCATGAAATGATTTGAATGTTTATACGGTATGGTGGCCTAGTTGGCACCTTGAAAAATGTGATATATATATATATGGGGAACATTTATAGGAGGTATTTCCCTTCAAGGGTTATCATATATTGGTGTCTGTGTTTGGGGTAGACAAGTGCAGTGGCAGTATGTAAGATGAGTCGCGCGTGTGTTGACCTCTTACTTACACAGTATTATTATTACCTCCATGGGTTCCTGGGAGACTTTTAGATGATCAAGAGATGGTTTCTTACCAACCCTGATTATACGGGTTGGTACCCTCATGGAGTTGTAGACATGCCACAAGGGGTGCGCCACTGGTGAAGCTAGGATAGAGCATCCAGTTGGTTATTGACTTAGGGGCTTCACCATATGCCTAAAAGTGGTTCCGAACTGAGTACATTTAGGGGTCTTATAGGGATATTTATGATCCCCCATGGTTATTATTTATATTTTTTGTTTAATTTTTATTGTACTAGTTTTCTAGCCTGTATTTTTTATCTATTTCCTTTTAACATGACCTTGGTATTACCTATTATGGATTTTGATTATAAAATGGAAACTGATTCTAGAAATGATATGTGGCGTGTGTTGGATTTCAAAATGGGAAAATAGTGTTGTTTAAAAAAAAATGTAAAAACCATATTTTTATAACTGTATTTCAAACTGGTGTGAATGGACTATTTTGGGAAATGAAACACTTGGATTTGGTGGTTAATCTTTGGCATTCCTACTGAGCATTTTGGTGCTCACTCCTACTTTATCTTTTTAGCTGCAGGTTTCATTTGCTCAGGTTCTCCTGGTTTAGTTGCTCATTGTTGGAGAAAAGATGGTCTTATGGTTGGTGGTGACCAAGAGGTCACATGGAGATCATGTGGTAGCAGTTTAGTTTTGCTTGTTGTAATTTTCAGTCTATTTAGTTATATCTTGAAACTGAATTAATTTTTTATTCATTTGAGATTCAGTATTCAATTTTTCTACATTTATTATTTGTCATATTTATTTACCTAGTCCTGGTTATTTATTTTAGGCTTAAATCATTCCCACTTGTATGTTTTGATGCCTGAAACTAGTTTCGAGCCTGTGGGGATCAGGAACTCCCTTCGAGCCATGCCGTAGACCGGCTCGGGTAACCGGTTTAGGGTTGGCTCAGGTTGGTCCGTGAAAAAATGGTATCAGAGCGGGGTCTTATTATTTGGGGTATTTGATAGATGGATATTAGGACTGTCGGGGACTCAGGAGGTAGGTTATGGGTCAATGTCTGATCACCACCGCTATGACGAAACCTGCGTTACCAGGGGTAGTCCAGGTTTTGAGTTGTTGTCTTTATTTTGGATTAAGGGATGACGACGGAGGCATGCCGATGTTATGTCATGATTTCACATGGAGTAGTGACCCATGTGGAGTCTGGGTATATGGTTTAAGCTCCTCCTAGTTGTTGATTCTTACTTGGGGCATGGATCACTACCATGTCACTGAGTTAAGCATAATTGCTAGTCTCTCATTTTAGTGGATTATTGTGAGTTGTGTTTTGTTTGGTTCTAGTTGTTGTAAGTGTATTATGAAAATGGAAATAGTTTTGTAATGAAAATGATATCTCTCGAGTGATTTAAAGTTGGTATAGTGTATTTTAAAATGAAAGCAGCTTTTGAAATAGAAAATGGATTCTTTGTAGTGGTTTTGAAATTGGTAAAATGGGGTTTAAAGGAAATTGTTTTTGTTTAAAACTTTGGTGCACACTTGGATTTGATAAGGAAAATAGATATGTGACCCATGGTATTCTTTATGGAAGGTCACATGTGTGTGGGTATGTACAAAAACTGTGTGGGGGAACTTGGTCATGGATGATGTAAGTGGAAGTGAAAGGACACACATGTGATGATTCATAGGATTCCATGGGTGAGTTTTTGAAATAGAAAGGATTTTGAAATTGATTTTCCCTTGGGGAGTGGATTTTTGACTTGTGAAAAGTATAATTTGTTTTTGAAAAATTTCCTTGGGATAAGAAAGTTTTGGAACTTAAATGAAAAATGGTGATTTTGAAAAAGAGGGTTTTGGTTGTGTTAATATTTGTTTGGATTCCGGGCTGATTGTCTCGACTAGGGGTGTTCTTTTATATTGTTTTTGGGCTTGATGCTAATTTTGGTTTTTTGTTTCTTGTGTTGTTCAGAGTATGCCACCAAGAGAGGTCTCTAATTTTGCTAATGATTCATGCCCAATTACCGATTCTTTTTGGGCGTTGCCTGTTCTTCGAAGTGATAGAGGACCATTAGAGGTAGTGAAGTGATTTTAAGGAAGCAAAGTGTGTCTTTAGGTTGTTGGGAACTCCTGAGGTTTTTAAGTTCTTGTCGCCTTGGGTTTGTTTGAAGGTCCAGTTTTGGACAAGTGGATGTTGGATGTCTCATCATCATTGGAATTTTGGGTGAAATGTGAAATTTACAAGGTCACCATCCTCCAAGAGTTATACCTAAGGAGGTCAAGTTAAGGAAGGTGGCTGAGATGTGGGATGTTTGGTGGGGTCAGTTGTCAGTAGCCTATGCTGACCACTTTAAAGAGATGGAACCTCTTTGGGGTATAGTTAATGGTGGTCTACTTTTATAAGGATTCCCCATCTAGAGAGCCAAAGAGGAGATATCCTCATTGGTTCTAACATCTAGTTCTTCAGACCACCTTTTAGTGTGCCACAAGTATGGCCGATTTAGGCATTCCAAGCCATCTTGTCACACCCCTCCGAAGTCCTTCCCTCGTTGTGGCCATTCGGGTCACCGGGGGAAGTCATGTAGGAAGCACCATTTGAGGGAGGTCTTCTGATCAGGGGATGCTCATGACTAACTATAAGGTAGGAGATGCTTTATCTATCAGATCCCCAGCCACAGGTCTCAGGGTGAAGCTCACGCACTGTAACAACTGGGCCCCTCCCACTAGTGGCCCCACAGACACGTGGTCCCCACCCTGGGGCCCACCATGTGCCCGAATGGGTCATATAGGTCTCAGGGTGAAGCTCACGCACTATACAACTGGGCCCCACCCACCAGTTGCCCCGCAGACACGTGGTCCCCACCCTGGGGCCCACCACGTGCCCGAACGGGTCATCTGACTAAATGACTTCCCCACAGGTCAACACATGTCCTTTTCTGTGTGTTTTGTCCCCACTCACACATCTGACTAAATGACTACCCCACAAGCCAATACATGTCCTTTTCTGTGTGTTTTGTCCTCACTCACACACATCCTGAGAAACTTCCCATGAGGTCACTCATCCTGATCACTACTCTAGGACAAACACGTTTAACTGTGGAGTTCTAATCAGGTAGGCTCCTGAAAAGGAAGGTGCACCTTGTTGACATGAGTCATATCATTTGGGGATGTTACAATCACCCCCCCTTTAGAGCACAACACCCTCATTGTGGGCCCTACATCTCAACCCAGGCAGTGCACCACACTTAAGGCTGGGCTCCTCCTCTGATACCAAATGTAACAACTGGGCCCCACCCACCAGTTGCCCCGCAGACACGTGGTCCCCACCCTGGGGCCCACCATGTGCCCGAACGGGTCATCTGACTAAATGACTGCCCCACAGGCCAACACATGTCCTTTTCTGTGTGTTTTGTCCTCACTCACACACATCCTGAGAAACTTCCCAGGAGGTCACCAATCCTGATCACTACTCCAGGACAAGCACGTTTAACTGTGGAGTTCTAATCAGGTAAGCTCCCGAAAAGGAAGGTTCACCTTGCTGACACGAGTCATATCATTTAGTCATTTAACCATGTATCATTTGGGGATGTTACACGCACAGTCAGGATTTTCCGGAGGTGTGCGAAACCTCGACTTAGTTCTTGCTTCTATAATGGGACAAAAATGTTTAAAGTTTTCTTATTATTATCTTTCACCCATCATAGTTTTTTTTATTGTTTTAAGTTC